>JAZDUA010000063.1:4330000-5030000 GCA_038098605.1 Gryllus longicercus
TCTCCTCCAGACAGCGACCCTCTCCTCCTCCATCCCCGCCTCCACCCGCGTCACCGCCATGTGTACGACCCTAGTCCCGATCGCACGCACGCGTGACCACGCCGTCGGACGGAGTGAAGTCGCACGAGCGTCGCCTTTGTGCTGTCAGGCCGAGGGGCCCGTCAGGCGCGCGCACACGCCGCCCGCAGGTGGCTGGGCGCCGTAATAAGGACGCAGCGCGCGGGGGCCGCTTTTTCTCCGGACGTCGTGTAATTTGGTTGCCTCGTGTGCGCGATAGGAAAGATATCCCTTTCGGAGGACCGTAAATGTAACCGGGGCGAGAGGGCTTTGATCGCGAGGCACATTTTCATAAACGCGGTCGGTGTAGACGGGAAGAAACAGAATAAATTTTGGTGGAAATGATTATACTGTGACGTTTATCGGCGATGACTCGATTATGAGATAGCTATACGGGGGGTTGTTAATTAAAGACTTCACACGTGCGGTGTGGTAAGTAAAACGTGTGTTAAATATCAATTCACTTCTGGAGCTCAGCGATGTTACGGTAATGCAACCTGCTTTTGAGCAGGTAGAAGTTGCAGTTAAAATAAGTCTGTGTGGCAAAAGAAAAATAATTTGTTGTATTCCGTCAGTTTGTACGGCTGTTCAATTCGTTTAACCGATCATGCAATGCCGTTTTGTTGTCGTCATTCACGCATTATTTTTCTGCGTGAAGTACATCGTCATTCATGACGTATTGTTCGTTAAAATTTACAGACGAGTTTGAAAATATCCCGAAAACGATAACATATAACTCGTGGCGCTTGTATAGGTCACATTTGTATACAAATACAATAGATACTATTGTAATGCAGTATCAGTATAATACATTTCTGAACCAAGTATTATGTTATCTAGTCTTGTTTGGAACCGTAGTACGAAGTATTAAAAGTGAATAATTAACCTACTCAAACGCAAGTACAACAACGCAGATAATATCAGACTTTCTTTCGGCCAATTTAAAACTTCAAATTTGTTTTGTTATAAAACAACAGTTAAAATGAAGTTTCTAAAGCTATCTTTAGTTAAACTTTAGTTCATTCATACCTTTTTCAATACTGTGGTTTTCTGCTTCTCATGTGTAGTGCATCATACTGTGTCTTGCTCTTCGCAATGAGCACTTCAGTCAAGCATTGAAACAGCACTCTCACGGCATGCACCTATTCCGATAATAATTTTGAGTATTCTCTCGTGAGTCTGAATATAATACTTTCTTTGATGGTGCTCTTAGAAATTTATTGAGTGACAACAATATCGGTAACCCCTAGACAGTATTTGAGTAACTGCCAGTGTGTGTGTGTGTGTGTGTGTGTGTGGGTGGGTGGGTGGGTGGGCGCGCGCGTGCGTGCGAATCCGTCGCACCAATCGAGGGAAACCAGGTGTCATTCGATACTTCTCGGTCTCCTTCTGGGTAACAGACAATTTGTATTCGAATCCGGCCAGAAGATTCAAAGCAATTTCCAAAAACGCGTTTTTTGCCTGTTTTCGCTCTGCGGTCTTGGTGGGTACGCGGAGAACGTTCCACGACGCTATAATTTTCTTCTACGAGAATGGAAACACTGTTCTGGAATATGTGATACACGCAAATATGTGATACACACAATATGCGATATTGACAGTTATTGCTTTGTGCCAGACGCGGCTTTGAACATAAGAGGAGTATTTCGTAATACGTGTTTAACGTTCGGAATTCGTTTTTAATAATAAATTTGCAAACACCATTTGCATACATTATTATCTTCAAACTTATCACATTTGAATAACAAGTGAAAATCAGAACTGTGAGTAATGTTAGAGAACGGGAGTTCATGCGTATTCGACTTTGCACATTTACGTTCTTAAAAACGGGATGAATCAAATATAATTGTAGAAGGTTTTGTTACAGAATTTTCAGAATTAATTAAGATTGATCTTAACTAGTATTAGAGACTAACGCGGAAGAACAGCTTACACGAGATCGTTTAAGAGCATATTCACAAAAAAGGTTGCGAAATGCAGCTGCACTAAATTCTAACTATTCGTATCATCCATACCTGCAAGTATATTTGCGACAATTACAATTTTGAAATTGCAATATTACCAGTTCATATCCCGTATGGAAGTAACGTGCAAGGTCATTGGGTGTTGAGAATTTTTGATCGGAATTATAACATTATCAAGTACTATGATACATTGGAATGGCCAATGCCAGAGACTGAAAGAACTTGTTTGAAGCTATGCATGACGTTTAGAAATTTTCATCAGATGAACAAACTTTTAAAACAGTTTACAGCGTCAGCGATGTCACATTCAACTAATTGGACACGGCAATGTTGGGTTGTAATATTTAAAAGTGAGTTGCACTTCCTTTAAATTTAGGTATCTTCTGGTTGCTGGCACAATGCTGACTCCATCAAAACTCAGCAGTCTCCATCTCTTTTCAGGAATCGGCATATTAACAGGAAACATAGTATTCTGAAATAGTAATCGAGTAACCTGCTTCTGTCCGTCCGTCTGTCTGTCACTCACGGTTAGGTCCCTTCCGGACAACCATTCGGGGCAAATGAGGTGCAATTCAACGCGTCTCGGTCTCCTGTGAAGAACTGATATGTTTTGCGTTTCCATATAAAATATTCTAAGAGATGCCTCAAAAAGGATTTATTTAAGCAACTGAACCACGTTTGTAGTGACTTTTTTCACTTGTAGATATAATCAACAGCTCATATGATACCTCTTTAGAAGACAAATCGTTCGTACAATTCCTAGCCAGATCCCTTTAGTATTCTGGAAGAACTGTAGGAAACATTTGTTTTTGATTTGTTTTTTAATGCACCTACGAGTACATTGGTGGAGTTGAGAATTACTATAGTCTCCTTCCGGCATTTACTTGAATTCTTATAACTTCATTAGTGGAATTGCCGATATTTAAATCTAACTTTATAATGAAATAAAAAATTTAAACCAGTATTTGAATCGATATTATTTTCGTGTAACTTTCTGTACCTGCAAATGGACGAGTCAAGCAACTGTAATATGTTTAAGTTTTATTTTTATTATGAACATGCAAAGCACAAATAAAACTCTTTAACATGAAAATACGCAGTAGGAGTCACGCTAATCTAGTATTACAGGTACTCGTACCTTGAATCCTTTCTATTTTTTGCTTATAATGCCTATAATGCCAAAGACCAGTTAGCTCTTGACTCGTACATTGTATAAAAGACGTATATTTCTTATTAAATATTAAATCAGCATTTTATTCTAGAATTCTACGCTTCAAGATTCTTAATTGTTTAGTTGTACATGAGTATGCTGTAGAATTAACCAGTGTTAAAATATGTGTTAAATTAATTACATTATGAATCTCTTAGTTAATGAATATTGTTAGATTAATTTGTTTTGAATAAGGTACGAAGATAATCTATTGCATTGCTAAATTTAAAAATTAAGGGAAATTTCGATGATAAATTCCATTATATTAAATAAATTTTCGTTTTCACGATATGTGAGGTTTTAATCAGTGAAGTGAGTAATTTAGTGTACTAGAGTTGGCTCCCCTACTTACCGTCATTAGAACGTTAGTCGCCGGTTGTGTAGTGAGTGCAAGATAAGTTCCGGCCGAGTGCCGTATGTAATTTTATTTATTTGTTCTTATGTTCATTTACACTGCGTGTATGAATCATTAAACCCCTGCTCTAACATGATGCATTGAAATATTGATAACAAAGTAGATTTTGCATTTGTGTGCCAGTATATTGAAGAAATGGTCCTGCTATAAAAATATTTTTTTAAAAATGGCAATATCTTTCATTTATTAGGAAAAACTGGTAATTTTGTTCGACATTTGCAGTACATAGAAAATAATTTTGGACGGCAATAGAAGAGGTGGTAGAAGCCTAATCGTAGCTCTTATTTTATATATTCCAAATTGAGATATCAGAACCCGTACTACCCTTTTGCAATTTCTAAAAAATAGAGTTATCATTACACTTTCAAAAATTTCCGCAATACTTTAATGTAAATTACAATAAAGTAATTACCATACACAGACATTAAATGTAATGTACACATGTAAATTTCATTCAACAGTCAAAGCTTTATGATGATATCTCGAACGAATGAATGAATGAACGATTCTAGATGGATGTGTGATCATGAATATACGATATGAATGATGAAAGGCAAGGGAAACGGAGAACCTCTACATTAAATCTACACAAATTTTAACTTACGTATTACATTTAATGTACAAATATATTAAGCTGTTTTTAAGTACAATGGCACATTAAATTATTATATAATTAAATTACATATACAATGTTACAAGTGTAATTTACACGTCAATAATCTACATCTGATTTAATGACATTTCTGTGTACGTACACGATCTCATCAACACAACGACAAATTGACATATTCCTGGCATATGAAAACAACGACTTTATGGTTTTCGTCCCTCTTGGCTGCCCGCGTCGGGGCGTCGACCGCTCCCCGCATCCCGCAGCGCGTCTCCACCCCCGTGGCGCCGCCGCGTGCCACCTCATTGTGAGTCGCGGCTCCATTACACCTGGCGGGGTAGGGGAATGAGGGAGGGGGGGAGGTACCTGCCGGGCGCGGCGCGCGCGGTCGCGCACAAAAGACGCCGGACATTCGCACCGGTCGCCCCCCCCCCCCCGTGGTAAATCTGCCAGCGGCGCCGGTCCAACCCGCACAGGTACGGGCTGCCATTGTGCCCGCCGCGCCACCCCACAACAAACTGTAAATTTCACGAATCAAAGGCCCCGGAGAAAGGTGGCGAACTGGCCAGAGAGAGCCCTGAGCCCTGTTTGGGAGCAGTCAGTGGCTTTGCTTGGCGGTGCTGCGAGGCGACGAGGGCGCGTTGGGGAGGACTGTGGCCGGAGGTAATGAAGACGAAGGGAAGCGCCGGGGGGCTCTGACTGCGGGCGAGCGCACCAGGAAAGTGTCTCCGCACCCGGCAGAGTCAGCGACTCGGGGCGTCAATATTGACGTCACTGCTGTGTCTCGAACTGGGAGGTCCTAGGGTTCGAGTCACGTCGAAGATAGGATTTTCGGCACTGCTAGATAGCTAGGTCGAATGCTCTGACCGATCATTTTCCATTGTTTCTTCGATCAATACCTGGCGAATGCCGGTGAAGTACCCGAACAAACAGGTCACGGACCAAGCGCGATCTTTCCGTCCTCATCCTTGTCCCATCCTTGTCCCATCCTCATCCTTAACGTATTCCCATTCCTCATACCATTTCCCTTCTCTTATTTCCCCTTCTCTTCCACTTTTCTCCGTGAATTGATCATGCTCAGCCCTAAGCCACCATCCTGGTTGAGGTTTTTTTGTTTACTTAATCACTTAAAGCGTGTGCCGGAATGGTCCCTAGTTTTGTACTCCCAGACGTAAATGTACAGCTTGTCCTCCCTTCTTAAAATGTTACTACTCTGTATGTAAGTAAATTAAGTGAATAGGCGGAAGGGCAGGCGCTATGGCCTGAGTCTCGCCATTATTATTATTATTATTATTATTATTATTATTATTATTATTATTATTATTATTATTATTATTATTATTATTATTATTATTATTATTACTTATACACGCACTTACATGCATTTCACTACCACAAATGTAGGGAGGCCAGTCGGGAGCTTAGAGCGTGACCAGTCCGCGACGGTGCTCCGTTGGGGGAGATACTTGAATGGGGAAAACACCGCGAGCGGGCGTGTACGTCGGCGCCGGATCTTGCCATCTAAAGGGGAAAGATCGTCACATCCTGCGATAACAATCACACTACACTTACGGAACTAATGACTTAAGCAGTTGACGCGCCCGGTATCACTGACAATCGATGAAAACAGGGTCAGAGGCTACCACCGCCGGCGCTTCCACCCTCAGCTTCACCGCCGCACCGAGCGAGGCGCTAGTGTTGCATGAGTAATTAGATGCGTAAAAATTGTTGAGTTTATAAAAACGAATGCAGATAGGTTTTAAAACTTGCTTTGAATTTCTATTTTTTGTATTCTCGTATGAATGCAAATGGAAGAGTTAAACACTTAATGTAAAATCTAATAAATAAGTTTATTAACGGAATAAAAATATATTCCTTAGTTGGAATATACGTATAAATTGGCAAAAAATATCTTCATTCTGTGACCATCTGAAACGTGTTTATTACATGCCTATGATCTAGGCCTTCTTGTTATGTGATGTCCTATATCATAAATAGTTAGGCACTGGTATGGAAATTTACGCGGTATGCGTAAAATGAAAATTGGCGAATTAAAACAATCAAATATTTGCATTGGAATTCAAAATTGTCATTTAAATGTTTTTCGATTTTTTCCTATGTTTATATTTCCTATATTTATGTCCTTTCGAATGGTCACAGAATGAAGTCATTTTTTTGCCAATTTATTCGTATATTCGAGCTAAGGAATATGTTAATTATTTCGTTAATGAACATATTTATTAAATTTTACATTAAGTGTTTGATTCTTCCATTAGCATTGATACGAAAATACAAAAAATGGAAATTTAAAGGAAGTTATAAAACCTATCTGCATTCGTTTGATAAACTCAACAATTTTTATGCATCTAATTACTCACTGTAAACTAATAAAATAGTATACAATACAACTAGATTACAATGTTAAACTTTATTGCTTGAGAACATGAAGTATTTTGAATTAGTGTTATTTTCACTGAAATGTTCAAGATAAATTCATTAATGATGTATAACATTATATAAACTAGTTTTCTATTTAAATTGAATAAGAAATGTGCAAAACGTGGGACACGATTTTGTTTTTAGTTACCAGGTTTTAGTTTAGTTACTGTATAGTTTAGTAGTTTTACTTTAGTTGGTGTTTTTAGTTTCTACTGGATACACCAGTTTTTAGATGAGACCCTTCCTATTCAAGAATGTTTTTGCCAAGTTCTACCTCAAGAGGATATTCCCGAGTCGGGAGCCAAATGTTTTAAAAACATTTGTGGTTCAGGCAAATAAGTTAAGTGGACGTTCTATTACATAATACCTATATTTAAAAGAAAAAAGGGCTTTGTTCATGTTTACAATGATCAAGAAATGAGACAACGTCACACCGCTATTGACATTGGCATAAAGAGCAAGGTGATGTACAATGTTTGTGACGACCATGATGATAAGTTTAATGCAATGTAGATTGCACAATAGTTATAATGACAAAATTTAATGGTAGTTATTCGAGAAAGAAAATTTTCCAGTCAAGAATTTTCAATTCTAGAAAGATCGTCAAATTCACCTCCTCTCAATGGCTGTCAAAAGAGTGAATGTTCATTACGGTAGAAAAAAATCCTATTTACTTCTAATTCATTCCTGTTTGCGCATATATTTGTACAGTAGTGTTAAAACCATGTTTTATTTTTTTTACATTTCATTGTTCTCCTCTTGTTTATATTCGATACATTTTACAGTATAACAGAATATTATAAACTTCAACTAATAATGTATTAATTTGTTTCAACACTCTTTCTTGCCCGTTCAAATTATCGCTCATTGATTTATTTTATTTTCGTTTCTTTCTTCATTTTCATCATTCCCTTTATGATTTTACACATTCGTTCTTTTGACCATACTTACCTAATAGACCTTCTTTTAAACGTGTCGCTATATATCGCCATTCGGGTGGTTTAACTAGTTTTACTCAGATACTAAGGCAGGATAGTCCCCTACTATGCATTTTAGATGGAAATTAGAATTCCCCCCCTTATTTCCAAATTATCAAAAACTGTAAAAATTTACATGTCAAACCTTGAAAATGGTTCAAAGGGTAAGCAGCTCATTGGCCCGAGTCACTCCATAAATAAAACCATATTTCAAGTCTCTTGCTTAGCGAGGTGTCCTACAGCAGACACCGGGGCCTTTGGAGAACCAGGTGCCTGCTACGCTTGCAAACTCGGGCGGTCAGGATTTAACGTGAAGTTATATCAATAAAAACTTCCTCACGATGCGTGCAGTACTCAGGAGAACAGCCTGTTGCATTGATTAAATGTGCTAGTTCTTAAGGCCAAGCCTTGCAGACGATGAAATCAGTTCTTCAGAGATCAAAACATTAATAATAATAATAATAATAATAATAATAATAATAATAATTATTATTATTGTGTCGATTGCTATGGTCGTTGGTCTCGTAAGGGTAGTGTATGCTACATTTCGGGGAGGTGTTGTGTTTTTCCCGTTAGAAGAGGCTTCGACCTACACGTCGGCTAGCAAGATTTCCTCTCAGGTATCTCCCCCAGCAGAAGACCGTTCTAGCCAGGAGAAGCTGTATGTGTGCCTTGCCGATTGATCTCTCGACATGTGTATATTCAGTGTGGTGCATAAATGTGTGTGTGTTTGAGAAGAAAAGATATATATATATATATTGAACCCCATAATATGTGTTTCATTACACTAATTAGATCATTAGTGTAAGAAACCAATTGCTATTTTGAACTGCGTGGTGCGCGCGCTGAGCGCGGCGCGCCGGGGCCGGCGAGCAACCGCTGCCACCGCCGACGGTGCCTCCGCTGCCGGGAGGCTAGCGTGTGAATGTCGGTTGGAACTGGGCACCGCGCACGTGCAAAAGTTCGTTACGAGAATCGCGGACGAGAGCGGTTGGCAGAAGGGCGACAGAGCAGAGACGCTAGCGGGGCGGCGACGAGTGCGGACGTGTCGCGAGAGCTCGCGAGTAATACATGGACACAGTCGACAGGCTACGCAACTGTGGAAATATCGAAAACTGTAGTAGATCACAAACGTGTAAATAGAACATTAGAAGTATCAGTATAGTGAAAGATTAGTGTTGGTAGAATAATTGATGTTGTTCTTATTAGTTGGCGCGGTGGAAACATTCTTGAAATCGCGCGGTACAGAACTGTGACCAGTATACAGAGTAGGCGCGGGTTGTGTAATTAAACTCACTGACGGACAGTGATTCGAGGAAGGTGCGAAGCCGAGGTGTCAAGATCCTGATCGGGGAAGAATTGTTGGAGCATCAGCCGTGGGCGATTACCACGCCACCCGACGCTGACGGCCCGCAGCAGTAGCAGAGGTCGACAATCCTGTCGGCACGAGCGGTTCTACGAACATCATAGGTATGCGATCGGGGCCCCGCAGGTATGAGAAATGCATTTCACTCTTAATCTTGGTACCAAGGCAAAGTGTAAGAACGTTGTCTAATGATGTAAATAACAAATTTGATTTAAAATAAATCTTGTTTATAATTGTATTTCAATTTATGATTAACCACCCCAACGTTGCACCAACTTATCCAGGGACCCATTCACGTAAAAGATACCCTCTCTTAGTGTTGTATTGCAGTGAAAATACCCGGCACCACCAGGTATGTCACAATATATATATATATATATATATATATATATATATATATATAGAGAGAGAGAGAGAGAGAGAGAAATAGAGAGAGAAAGAGAGAAAGATAGACAGATAGAGAAAGAGAGAGAGAGATTAGAGAGAGAGAAAGAGAGAGAGATAGAGAGATTAGAGAGAGAGGTAGAGAGAGAGAGAGAAGAAGATAATAAAGGAAAGAAGAATGATAAAGAAAAACTCACGTTAGATCTCTAGCTTGTTTGTTAGGATACTGCTCCGAAATTCTTCTGATATTTGAATTGAAAAACTACCGATTAGGGTAGATGGTCACTAGAATTCTCCTCCAGACATCGGCTGAATTCAATCTGTGAAGCTACGGTCAAAAATCTGCCACTGTCGAGGCTCGATCTACACGACCTCTCTGTCAGAGACGTTGCAGAGACAATCGTAATGTCGCTAAGCCATTTCAGGCAGCCGACAAAAAGATCTTGGGCAGAGATCCTCGAGAAACCCTCCTTTGTCCACATCTAAATGGATCGACTGGTAACCGAACACACTGGAATTAGGAATGCGATTACTGATCCACCAGTGTGCGCCACTGCTTCACCGTAAGTGGCGTGGAATCGATTTGGCCGATAGCTCGCCGTCGCGGGCGGGGCGAGAGGGGCTCGGCCGGTGGTTCCGGCGGGCGCAGCCAGACACGCTTTCTAATGGCCATAATCACCCCTCCGGGCTGCACTCGAGCTACGAGGAGGATATCATTCCCGTCATCATTGCCGTTGGCGCGACCAGCAGCGAACGAAAATAAAATTATGAACCACTCGGATTTGCAAAATTAAAAAAAGAGTTAGGTCGCTTTTTAACTTGGTCATACTGTGACCACTCTGATTGATTAACTGTGATAGGTAACTGTAGAGGGAACACGTAAGGATAACACACACACCCACAAGCAGCCGTGCGCGAGGTCGGGTTAGAAACCTTCCAACCGAGGCAGTACGACCCTTCAGCCTTAGTAGCCTCGGCTATTCAGGCCGGCGGACTTGCAGGATTATGCCACAAAATTAGCGTTGGTTTTAAATATAACATTAATTAATTGATTAAATATTCTGTATTTCCTTATAGATCACCTTCTACGGACCTTAGTTCTGTAAGTGGAAGACATTTTATGTCGCAAAGTGGCGATTTTCCTGCCCTGCTAGAATGTGAGATCCGGTGACGACCTACACGTGCAGGCATGCAGGTGTTGCCCCCTTCAATTATTTCTCCCAGCTGGGCACAACCCAGCCGGGATAAACTCCCAACGTTCTCTCCTCTTATTTGATAGCTCGTAAGGTTGGACATACAAATGAATCGTGTGATAATGTCATAGTCCCGTTCAAAAATTTCCATCACCCAATGTTCTTGAATGTTACCTCATTATGGGATATAAACTGGTTATATTTCATATTTCAATCTCAAATTACTCACAGGTATGGATGATGCAAATAGAATTTAGTACAGCTACATTTCGTAAAGCGTTTTTGCTAATAAGAACAAAAACGCACAAAAACGATCACATGTAAGCTGTCCGTCAGCGTTGAAATCTAAGAAGATAATTGTGAGTTTGCCGAAAATTCTGTCCCAAAATCTTCTACAAATTCACTTGATTCCTCCACGGATATGCTTAACTCTTCCATTCACTCCCCCCTAATTTTTGAAGAGATTAATAATCAACAGACGCAGTCTAATTTATTTTCACTTCTACCTCGGCTATTGCTCTATTGATAGTTTTGTGGGCGAATCTACATAAACATTTTCGCGTTTTTATTTTCGCGGTTTTCGCGAATAACATATTTCGAGTTTTTCGCGAATTTATTAAAAAAATACTATAACACGAATGAAAACGAAATGAAACAATGTAGCTAAACGTTATTTTTAAGTGTATGAGAAAAGTTTTTAAAGTCTCTGACACACGAAAAAAATACTCAGAGGTGTATTGTCATCACATTAACTTTAAAAATTTAATAGACTTTTTTATAATATTAAAATTATCAAAATATAAAATGAACATTCCTCACCTTCTAATATTTGAAAAATGTTAATTGAAATTTTTGCTTCTGGCTATTTGTTCAAAATGATTACTGTAGGGTGCTTAGCATAGGCATTCTTTAAATATTTCCTCATCTTGTTACCGTTGTGTTATTTTCGGTATATTCTTCCCACTAATAAATCGGGAAGTTTTAGTCTTGTTCCAACTATACAGACATCCGTTTAATCTTACATTTAATTGATAACGCCTACATTGCCACTGTATTCGTACAGATAATAGTTATTTTCGACTAAGTGGTTAAATCTAGTTTACAAATTTTGAAAAGTATCGCTTATTTCCAATAATTTAACGTAATCTAGGAGAGAATGAGTTGAAATTACATTTCCCGCCAAAACGTGTTCCTCCACCGTGCGTGTTCCGAAGAAAGAAGGCAATAGACGAAACGAGGAACGCGCGGTGGAGAGGCGAATGGCGGAGGGGGTTGCGGAGGAGACGTCCCGCAGAGTGCAACAAACTCTGCCGTCGTAAATATTTCGACTGCGGAAGTTCCGCGCACGTTCACCTTGCCAAGTCGTATTTTCTCCCTGACAGATAAGTCATTGGCGTCGCGGCCAGGTAGAGCCCGGCCCGGCCCCGCCACGCCACGCCCGATTCCAAGGGAGTTCCGCAGGGTCCAAGTAAGGTGCGAGCGAAAACGAAGGAAGGGGGGAACTAGAGAAGGTAGAGGAGAACTAGAGGAGGGCATTTTTTAAAAATTGAATGTATTTATGGTAAAAAATAGTTCATTCTTTCATTTCTTCCATTAGTCAGTTTCAATATATAAACAATTTGAAAATGAAATATCTAAACGATATTATTCTTCTTTTTATTATTTTAGTTTGTAATACTTTTTCTTCTAGAAAATGTTCGAGATTAAACTCCAACACAACCCTTGAAATATTTCATTTCAAAGTACGTTAATACTTAAACTTTGTAAAATAACTTCACTAATAAATATTTATTGTCAGTATATTTATAATTTGTTAAAATATTTTTTATGGAGTAACATTTTAGAGTCTGAGGCGCTGGAGTGGTTGGACCCGCACCTCTGTAGCGGCTCTGGAAGCCAAATGGGGAGCATCTCTTCGGAAGTCTGGAAACGTTCATGTTTTTGGATTTGCTTGAGTTTCCGTGTATTAGGTAAAATGCTTTGTTTTCGCAAATTTTTGCAGAATTTATTTCACGGACTTGAAAACTAGATCCTGTAGATATGTAATCTTTCTTATTTTTTAATTGAATATAAAGTAATAAATGTATAGTTTCAAATTATGTTAAATCGAAAATTGTAGTTGAAGTTTTATGAAATTGTGAACTAGAATTTTAACAACTTCTGGATTATAAATGCAAAAGACAACAGGTTAAATGAAGTGTGACATGAAAAGTATCACAATTAATGTGAAGTATGATAAAAAACAACATAATTGGTGGTACCGTAACATTTGAGAAAGTAGGTAATGTGGAGAAACAGATGAAAAAGCAGAAGTGAATCTAGGTAATCAGAGGGGTGACAGAGACTTCAGCTGTAAAACGTCTCATGATTAAAACAGTCGCATGATTAAAGTCTATTAGGGTGGTATATTAGAAACTATGAAGACATTGATATCTTATAAAATATTGTTAGAAGCAGTGGTGATGGAATTCAAGATTAGAAACAGCAGCAACGTAGCCGAAATGAAGAATACCAAAGGAACGGAGGCGAAAAGGGACCAAAGACGGCGGTAAGGACAGCAAAGGTTCCTCCAAAAGCAGCGATTTGCGTGGCGAATCACGTCCTCTTCTGCGGTGAAATCTCTTTGACGTTTACGGCCCTCTGTCTCTTGCATGACAGGTGTGCTGTCCTAACAAGAAAAAATACTTCTTGGGGGCGACCGCCAGGTTACACCCCCACTGCAGATGTGCGGTTGTTGAACCTCGCGAGGGCATCGAATTTTTTTTTCGTAAAAAGCTCAGGTAACTGTAAAACTCTACGTCCCGTACAAGAAATAGCGGTTTACAGTTACAACTTCAGGGTGGAAGGAGCGACTTGGAGGGTGCAGTTTGACCGCAAGAAAATTTTACTGCCGGTTCGGTTTTCGGCAACAAGCTTTTGTCAGGTACTGCCTAGACCTGTCTGTTGAGCCTCCTAATCAGATTTCAAGGTACGTTAAAAGTTTTTATTTTAATTTTAAAGGAGCGGTATTTTGTTTTCAATGGTTTGTAATGTGTATAATAAAGTTACAATTTTCATCCAGATTTATTTAAACCATATATCGTTGTTCCTTTTTTACACCTTGCCCCGTCTTTACCCTTATTAGATACTACAATTTTCGAGCTATTGTACATTTCTCTTTTTAATACTTTTTTATTATTTTTTAGAATTTTTAAATATTTCACTTAAAAATATTTCTCGAACACAAGAAAAAGTTTGTCGTTAGTCTACAAGAGAAATTTCAATTTTCTGGAAGTAATTTAATGTGTAAGACAAGAGCGTATATATTTGTGTCGCAAGAATCGTGAAATACTACCTATAAATTTTATCTCTACCCTAAAAATATCTGATTGAAAATTAAAAAAATCTTAAAATACGTAATTACTTATTTCAAATTAAAGGGAATATAAACAAAAGATAATCGTCATTACATCACAACTCAATCATTAATTTTTAATAACAACTAACAATCTTTGAAATTTTACTGTTTGCTATTAAAATGAATTTTATATTAATATTTTGTGGACATGGTTTCATATCGATATATGATTGTGCAGTATCTATATTTTTAAAAAAATATTACAAACTATTTGGAGGAGAGTTATGCTAAATTAAATTATGACTGACAGCAAACCAACATATACTTTTTATGGTTTTAACTTTCTCGTATACGTACGTATATTGCTTTTTACAATTGAAGTGTTATTAAATTTTAGCAAAACAAAATTAAGAAATTCGTTGAAATTTTATTTTTATAGTTGTTTTTAAATTCTTCCTTGAAACCAATTATTGTCCCGAAAAATTTTAACAGATGAAAAATCCACCCCATGGTAGCATGAAATCGCAATGTAATTTACTAGCAATTCTACCCAACTTGCAATTACATACAGCAATTACATTAGCAAAAGCAATCCAATTATATTCTAAAAAGGTATGCCATAAGGTCTTACCGTACAAAAGCATTCCCCATTTGCATTTCCTCCCCTCCCGAAATTCTCGAGGCCAGCGTTTCCGGTCCGTGGACTTGGGCGCCACCGGATCCGCACCACGTGGCCTGACGGTGCACGTCGTCCTCCTCCTCCTCCTCCTCCTCGTGCTCGAACGTGGGTAACCGGGTTCGGAACCAGGGCGTCCCCAATGATGCAGCTTCGAAGCCGCGTGGGGCATTACGCAACGCTGCTTGAAAACGGGACGGACCGGGCGTATACCGAATGCATCCCGCGGTCAGCTTTGCCTAAGCTGCTTACCTACCTCTCCAAAAGGACATAGCCCGCCTGCATCCCGTTTAGTTTCCCCCCTTGGTGTAAGGATACGTTTACCGTGGTCTGATTATTATTCTAATAATCGAGTACAATTGATCCATTTGTCTGCTTTCAAGAAACGTTTGCGAGTCCTTTTAGAGCACTGTCAACGTTGAAAATAACCTCTTAAAAGTGTGTAGAAACAAAAATTTGAACCATCTTCCACGAGTATTTTCTTATCCTGCTGATTAAACATTCATAATTCCGAAAATTTGGCCGTGTCCACCAGTGTTCGAGGTTTTCTCTGCACTGGTGCGAGGGCATCTATTTGTGCTACTTATGAAGGTGAACAACAAAAATGTGTACTCCTTCCGAAACACCGGATGAACGAAACTGGACAGGCTATACCTTGTCATGCAACAAAAAAAGAAAGGGAATTAGCTGCGAAACGGGGGTGAGGGAAAATTGACCTGGGTTGCAGTCGGGCGATTTTAGACGGACCGGAACATGTTCGATTCCAGGTTCTCTCGGTACACAGAGCAGGAGAATAGAACCAGAAGTGCAATGTTGCTAGAGCAGCATTTTTGGATAAGAATGCTGAACGTGTAATTACTAAAGCAGCTCTTATAATTAAAGCGCTTGAGCAAAATTAACTACCTTCTTGTGGTTCTTTGGTGAGTTAGTAGTTTATCTACTTCAGTTTCATTATCATATACAAGTTTCGTTCTTTTTTGTTGTAAAGAAGAGTCACTCTTAGTAACTATATATTTTACAGTTTAATATTTTTAGTACCTTATTAGTAGTAGATATAATTATTACTATTTCTTAGACAATCATGTTAATATTTGTCGTACAGTAAGTTCAATGAGAATCTATTACCCTACTCATACTTGGCATCAATCACCTAACCCAGAAGCCGCTTTATATTGCACAGATATGTTAATTGATCTATGTGAACGTGACGATCCAGAGATAACAGTTGTTTTGGCAAAAACCTTATTTGTTTAGGAAAATCAAGTAATCTTGTATAATTTAAAATATTGAAATTCCCCTTTTAACACCACTTCTTCAATAAATGCAAATATGGCCATTAGCATGTTTGACATTAGTTGACTAACTGAATATCATAGAATATTTAACATGAATAAATGTTTTACGTGTAAAACATTTGGTCTTAAAATATTACAAATATAAGAAATGTAATCGTCAGTTTATTTACCTGCTCTACATAGTACACCAACAAAACCTCAAGAGTCAGAACTGAATCGTCTTTCGCTTTTCCCTCATTAACACGCGTTGTTCTCTCATACATGCAATTTCTTTTCGTATGAAGTAATTTTTTCTTGGCTTCGTCAGCTTCTTCTAATATTTCACCCGGAATACGTTAAATATTTTTCATTTTCAAACGTAATTATCAATTACAATTATTCTCTAAGACACTACGGTGATCGTAAATATACACTAAACAAGGCCTACTAAAATAGGTCTGGTTCCGAACCAATATGACGTCATCAAACACATACCTTTCATGGTAAAGATATGATTGAATATCTCAAAATTAAAATTATTCTTTAATTGAAACGAAAAAATATTGAACGTAACACGTCTATAAATGCGTATAATTGCCCCTAATATTAACAAATATCCGAACACAAATAATATTTTTAATGAGAGCTTATTAATGATACAACAAATATACATTAGAATTAACAGACAACCAAATTTCTTAGAATTTTTCTCCCTTTTTATTCTTTTAGTCACCAACAAATTAGTGAACAGAATAAACCTTTATAAAATCTAGATTCTGACTACTAAAAAACTCAATGCAATTTTTCGTTTACTGTATTCTCATTCTTCTTAAGCGACACTGCCAAGGAAAAAAATATTTAAACAAATTAGTGAATCTTACTATTTGAGTTTCTAAATCAGAAACAACCCAGCGTCGATCTGGTGACTGGTAAATAACACAATTAACAATAATTTCTTCAGCGCAGAAAATCATAACTTGAAAATGAGATTTTTTCTCAGTTGGTTAAATTTACAATACAGTATATTTCATATGCAGAGCGTTTGGAAAATTGGAAGAAAGGAATAAATTAATGAAACTAGGAATCACTCAGAATAGAAAAGGTATTAGTCGAACACGACACACAGATGCGTTATTTTCGGGTGCCGAGACCGCTGTGTCCAAGAAGACAGGTTGCTCTTCTATTATCGAGAACGAAGGATACCGATTGGACGCCTGTTAGTGAGCTGCACTCTCTACGTCGGCGGACGAAAAGGAAACGACGGATGACAAATGCTGGAGGCGACGGGATCTATCGACAATGTTGTCCGCTCAATTGTTTCTACTACACATCTTAACCCCATTATTTGATGCTTTCAATTGACGCGGTTACTGGTCTCTGTGTACAAACAAGTGCATCGTGCTCTACGATGAAAAATGAATGTAAATTCGAAAACTATGGACGTTCGCATGTTGCAAACTTCTGCAATGTTGTGCAATAGAAACAATGCGATTGTGGAAATAGTGTAGTTTACAAGAAGTTGTGGAAATGCGGTTATGAAAATAATAATAGTTTAAGAGATTCAATTGATCAAGCAAAATTATATTCAAACGGGATTTTAAAGTAAGTAAATTTATTTATAGAGGGTAATAGTTTTAAATGATAAACTTTACGCTCATTAAATAAGCAATGATTGGTAACACACCCGTTTCTATAACACATTCAATTGAACAGTACGATTATACAAAAATCTTTGCCATTTTTTAGAAAATGCATTACAAAGTTGAGAGACTTACTGAAATCTAGCTTTAAGATTCCGCAGACGTACTTAGGTTTACGACTCTAAAGTTTACGAAAAATCAACAAAGTTCATTCTAAATTATTTTGGATACGGGAATGAATAAGAAACTTCTCACATAAGAAATGCAAACCCAATATGAGATTTCAAGCAGTTTTCACAAATATAAACTCGATCTGACAGGAAGAAACATAATACTATTACTATACTAATAATTCACTAGGAATCAATAACAAATAATAAATAACAAATAATCATAATAATATCACGATAACAAGGTCTATTAACGCCTGACTGGTCATACAAGAATAGAGCGAAAATTCATGGAAGTTCTGAGGCATGAATTGCTAACAAGTAGAGCCTTGATAAATACACATCGCCATTAATGGCATGAGAATGTAATGGTCGTACAAGTACAACAGTCGTGATAATAACAACCAACCAACAAAATAAATATGTTCATTAACAGATATTCTTAGTTTATTAGACTTCTTGTTCCATTTGACCATCTCGGGAATAGAAGTACAATAAACACAAGACAGATATCACTTCTAGAGGATTTGCCTTGGTTTTGATTGACTGATTAGGGATTGTGGCGGTGATCTTTACCCACGATGGATGGTGAGATCTGGCACCGACCTACTGACGTCTGGCGGGATTTTCCCCAACCCGGTATCTCCCAGCAGCGACACACCACTCTAACTGGAACGAGCTCAAAGTTCCCGACCTGTCTCTCGGCATATGTGGTAGTATAGTGCATGCTAGTGTGTGTGAGAGTAAGGGGTGAGGATAGGACAAGAATGAGGAAGAGAAGATCGCGCGCGATCTGTGGCCCGTTTGTTAGGGTCTTGCTCCGACATTCGCCTGGTGTCGATCGGAGAAACCACGGAAAACTACCGATCAAAACAGCCGGCCGCTAGGATTCTTCTCTAGACAGCGACTGAATTCGAGCCAGCTATGTGGTTAGCGTCGAAAATCCCGCCACCTGTTCAGAGGCACTGCAGTGACATCAGTCGAAGGCGAAGGCGTTGGCGGCGCCGCGGGGATGGGGCGGGGAGCGGGCGGGGAGCGGGCGGGGAGCGGGCGGGGAGCGGGCGGGGAGCGGGCGCGGAGCGGGCGGGGAGCGGGCGGGGAGCGGGCGGGGAGCGGGCGGGGAGCGGGCGGGGAGCGGGCGGGGAGCGGGCGGGGAGCGGGCGGGGTGCGGGCGGGGTGCGGGTGGGGTGCGGGTGGGGTGCGGGTGGGGTGCGGGTGGGGTGCGGGCGGGGTGCGGGCGGGGTGCGGGCGGGGTGCGGGCGGGGTGCGGGCGGGGTGCGGGCGGGGTGCGGGCGGGGTGCGGGCGGGGATCGAGCGGGGATCGGGCGGGGAGCGCCGCTGGCGTGCTGCGCGGGGCGGCGTACGTGCAGCGGTCCCGCGGAATGTGTGACGCGCGCCTCGCAAGTGGGCCGCCCCTATGGAGGTCAGCTCGCCGCAGCCAAGTTCAGCGCGACCTCCACGCGTCGGCGACGGTGGCAGTGGCGGGGCAGTGGAGGTGGCGGCGGCGGTGGCGATGACGTTGGCGGTGGCGGGGCAAGTGGAGGCGGGGGGGAGGGCGTGGGCGGAGGTGGGGGAGGGAGCGGGGGAGAGGCGGGGGCGGGGGTGGAGGCGGAGGTTGTGGTGGGGACGGTGGCAGGGTCGGAGGCCCGGGGCGGGAGAGGGGGCGGCGAGTGTGATAATGATGGCAGATGTGGCTGTGGTTGCTGCGAAGGCGAGGGTGGTGGCGGTGACTTGGGGCGCCGGCCGTGGTGGTAGTGGCTGTGGCGGTTGTGGCAGCGGCGACGGTGACTGGCGGTAACTGTGGGGGAGACGGGGACCATAACGATGGTGACGGAGAGGGCTGTAGCTCTGGCGGTGGCTGTTGTAGTGACAGTTGTAGTGGTGGTGGCGATGGCATTTGCGGGAGTGGTGGATGGTCGCGGTGGCGGTGATGGTAACTGTAGCATATGCTGTGACTGTGGGTGTAGCGGAGGCGGTGGCGGTGCCTGGTAGTGACGGTACGAGTTGTGGTGGTGATAGCGGGCGTGGGACGGGTTGCGGCTTTTTCGGAGTTGGGACTAGTGACGGTGACAGGACGATGGCAGTGGTTGTAGCGGCAGTGATTAGATGAGAAGGAATTTGCGGTGATTGCTGTATGGTCAGTAGCACAGACACAGTGATGGTAGCGGTGTCTGTGGCTGTGACCGTGGCAATGTAAATGGCGGTGGTTGTGGTGGTGGCCATGGCGGTGGGGGTTGCATAGGCAATGGCCGTAGTAGTGTAGGTGGCGACGGTGAGGAGTGTCGGTGACTCAGTGTAGCGGTGGCGATGGTGGCGACGGCGGGTGCGGAGTTGGTAGAAAATAATTCAGAACATGTCCAAAATATGTAATGCAAACTTAATATAAACGTCTTTGCAGGAAGGAGCAACAAAGCCCCTTCTCTGGAAAGATTCAACAGTTAAAATAATATTTTCACTCCACTCTGCCATTTAATCACTCTCTCATGAAAAATCTTGAATTTTTAAATGTTAGAGACTGATTTGTATTGTAAATATAAGCTCTATGAATGTCTCATAGAAATGGCTAATGGTTATCTAGCACAATCTACACATATTTACATATGACTACATCGATGAATTTAAATGTTAGATAACCCAAAGATGACCACTAAACAGTACCTTAGAGCCTCCATTGTTGAAGATCCGCTGAAATGTTTCAATGGCTCTAACTATGAAAATGAATCTATTCAAACAAAATTATTTTTTTCATTATAATAGTACGTAATTATTTTTTCATGGAATTGTTGAAGTTGAAAAATTTCGGAAACCAATTTTTGATTGAAAAACTAACCAAAAATGTTCTAAGACCTGAAGTCTCTTAATCCTACCCAGATAGTCATTTAACTTGAAGACGTAAGAAAACAACAATTGTGAAGGCTCTAAACTCTAAATCAGTTTGAGACTGTTGTAATATTCTCGTCTTGTACCTGGAAGTAACACATTCATAAATCTAAACGAGGCTTAGAGGCACGGTAATTATCGAATAAGCACAACCTCTGGCCCTTCGACGCGGTAGGCCAGGTCTCATTATTCACGGAAGGTCGTCCTTGTACACCTTGACTATTTACACGTCGTCCAGGAGCTTGGAAAAGAAAGTTCTCGCAGACGCCAGCTTCCTCTGGACGGGTGGCAATTTCTTAGAAGAGGAGGGGGGTCACAAGAATGTCTTCCTCCTTCTGAACTACAACACTGCATTCAAGAAAGTGTGTTCTGAGAGATTTACGAAGGCCACTCAAGCCCTGTATACCTTTTCTTGTTCAACGTTTCTGGAAGTACTAAGCTCAACATTATTCTGTGTAAAGTTTGAACTGACGAAAAATTTCGTATTGACAGAGATGTAAGTTATTTGTAACGTGCTTTTCAGTTTGAAGGAAAAATGATGTATTATTATTATTATTATTATTATTTGTTATTGTTGTTCAAGCGTTCTGAAATTTGTAACCTTTAATGTAACAAAAACGCAGCCAGTAAAATCCGAAAAATGTCATCTTTGCCAAAAAAAGAACAACCATTCGAAAAAGGTATTGCAATAAATTCATAAAGACACTGGAATTATTCATTAACATTACTTTATATTTTTGATTGTTCTTGTTTACTTTGTTTTTACAGTTATTGCCCCGATGTTATTAACGGTGTTTTCCATTGTGAGAGAATAAAAAAATATCAAGTGATGAACCTTATCGTCACGTTACTCACGCAGGGAAGTTTCGGGCGAGTTCCCAAACTCCTGAGATGTGTTCGTGCTTCAAAGGATTTCGGAAGTCCCAGAGAAACTGCTAATTAGTGTTTAGGTGCATCTGAAGATTTCGTTCATTTGTTCAATTATATATTTAATCAGCAAAAATAGGTCGTCGAGGAATACGTGACAATCTGTAGGAATGAGTTAAGTATAGTTGAGTGCGTGTAAGAATAAACAAATTTGACATATTTCTCATTTATTACATTAATTTTCTAAAGATTTCTGGATACGTAATCGTATCATGAATCGATTTATTTTGCAGAGGAACATTTCGATTTGAGTGGTATCAAGAATTGCTTAATGAAGGGTATGGTTCCAGATCAACGAAAATATAAAGCAATGAAAGTAAATAGAAGGGTATGTAAGTTAAGAAAACTGATCTTTATTAATTTTTTCAATAAATGTGTAGAAAGGTCAAAATGGAAACAATGTTATGAAATAGTTCTGGACAGTATTTGGATGTAGATTGTATTAGAATATTAAATACTTTCACGACCACCCTAAATTATTTAAATGATAATTAAAAATTGCTACTATTAGAATACCTCTAACAGTGGGGATATACTGATCACTTCCTTCCCAGCAAAACAGGATCATCAAAAACTCGATCCGAAAAAAGGTGGCTCGCAATGGTCTTCCTAATTCGACCCCTTAAATGTTATCTGAAAAGCCACACATTTATTATCGATTCACGCTACTGCTCAATTTAAAAGATCAGATCGTCTCAGCTGTCATTTGGAGCGCTGATAATCTTTTTTTGGAACACGTCAGATGCCCATCATTTCTTGTTAGAAACAGTATTAGCTTGTCAAGCCACAGTCTAACTGTAACTGCTTTGGCGACAAAGTGATATCACGCCATCTGGAGTATCAGTTCCAGAAATTAAAAATTGTTATTACCATTCCTTCCAATTGACAGAAACATAATCGTTATCAGAGCCACCATCAATTAACTTGAGGAAGTAAGAAAATCATACCTGCAAGCTTCCCGCTTATCGTAAATGTAAATATCTCGGTTTTGATCGACGTGTCTCACCTTGTTACTGTTCGAAGCACATGAGTTTCCCTCCCCCCTTCTTGGTCAGAGAAATCTATTGAAAATATTCTAGCTGGTATTTTGATGTTATGCTGAACTGGTTCAATATTTCCAGAGCGATCGTTGTGTCTTGAGTTTGTGACTTGAAGCCGATTGCTTTGATCTAGTGTATTCAAATGACGAATCGCATGATCTTGGGGGACAAAACAATTAAAATTTTAATTCGTTTTCAGAATTTGATGACAAAGTATTCATTACGTTAGGTAAATAATTATATAACCTTATCATAAGCTTAATGTAGTTTTTCTTATTTTCAGAGAGATCTAAATAGAAGTATTCCATTACTTCATTTTTCCGAATTACACATGACACTTTACTGATAGCTATAGGTCGAACACACCTTTACATATTAACGAAGTTATTCTTTTTGAAACGTTTCTTGGAAGAAAAAAAAACTGCGTAAAATTCAAAATGCATTACTAGGTGATTGCCGGGAGACAAATATTGTTTATAACCTACCCACGCGTTCACTATAAATATATAAATATTGTACTTAATGAAAAATTTGCCTCACGTCTCAATCTGAAATTGATCAAAGTATAAAACATATTTTAATTGATGCCTTATTGAAGTTGATCATACAATTACGCTAGTTGTTTCTGCATAAATATACAATTTAATTATCCAACAAAAATACCTTCGGTTTTTGTGTGTTAGGAACTCTATAATGTTTCCAAATGTAGCAACATGTGAAGCATGTTCCACAAACTGCAACACCACTTCCTACACTGAAACGCATATTCTTTCGAATGTCACCAGAAAATTAAGTGATGCGTGTAACGATCGCGTTTTGATACCAATTGATACCGAGAGAGAAGCGATATTTGGTGTTATATCATATCAACGTATCAATTCTGTAGGTGATAGAGAGTTTGTGCACCCTCGAACGTTGAAGCACTATCGATCTGTGCATGTACAGTTCAAGTTTCGCATCACACGTTCGCATCACGTTTTGCATCTGCGCATGCGCAGAAGATGGATAGTGCTGTCCGCTATGGCGTGCAGCAACTGCCTAATGACAGGGAATAGGATGATGTGTCTCAATACTGGCGGTGCCGACGACCGCGGCCACCGCCCGCCGTGCCATGGGCGCACGTGCAGCCACCTCCGCGGGGGCGGGGCGCCGCTTCAGCTCCAGTTGCTGCTTCCTTTCTTTCTTCCGCGCCCCCGATCTTCCGGCGCTCGCTCCGCGGAGACCCACTTCGCGCGCCAGCGGAGGCGGGGGGCGGCGAATCGGTGGCGGGGGTGGAGGTGGAGGTGGAGGTGGTGGCAGTGGTGGTAGTGGTAGGGGTGGTAGTGGTAGTGGTAATAGTAGTGGTAGTAGTGGTAGGGGTGGTAGTGGTAGTGGTAGTAGTGGTAGTGGTGGTAGCGGTAGTGGTGGTAGCGGTAGTTTTAGTAGCGGTAGTAGTAGTTGTAGTAGCAGTGGTATAGATAGTGTAGTTAGTGGTAATGGTATTGATAGTGGTGGGAGTAGTTGTGGTAGTGCTAGTGGAAGTCATAGTGAAGGTGGTGGTAGTGATGGCGGTGGAGGTGGCAATACTAGTGGCACTGGTAGGGAGAGTGGTAACGGTAGTGGTTGTGGTGATAGTGGCGCGTGTTGCGTGTGCGCTGGCGGTGGCGCTGGCGTGAGCGCGCACGGTGACGGGGGTGGTGGCGGCGTGGCCGTTGTCCCCATTGTCACCTCGGGGAAACAGCCCGCGGCATTAACGCGCACCAAATGCGTTCGCGAGGCGCCACTAAGACGCTTAATCCGGCGATTAGTCACAGCGCCGCCGCCGCCGCCGCCTTCGGTCGTGCACAGCGCCAAAAACAACGCGCCACTCGCCGCCGCTACAGCGCGCAGTGGGCCCTAATCGATGCGAAAGCACACGACGTGTATTACTAACTCCATGCGCGGAGATCTTTTTGGTAACTATAAAAAATATACTGATGTGAAAGACATGCCTCATGGAAATTTTGCACAAGATATCTGTACACACGACTTAGCCGAAAAAATTGAATTTTATGGTTCAGTGCGTTCAGTGCACAGATATATCGTGCACACTCTAGCAGGTACCTTACAATTCTTTTGCTGAAAAAGTAAATGAGTGTCATATGAGAAGATGCCATTAAATATCATCATAGAACAAAGTATTAGTTCAGTAAAAGAGATAAAATTGGTTTAACGGTGATTTGTCGTTGACATTTCAAATAAAATGATTGGAGGCGTCTCTAATTATTTAATAAAAGAAAAAATTGTTTTATTAACCATGGTGAGTTATTAGGAAGGCAAGAACTTCTATATGTTTCATTGTAGCGAATATGTCGAAATAGTATCACATACTTTAAACAAAAATATCAATGTAACAACGTAATTATTTAAAATTTTATCACCAAAAATTCCATCGCATACAATAATTCTCGATCTCACTTTCTGTTTAAACCGAAAGGCATTTACAGGTAATATCTTTAGGCTGAAGGCAATTGGCATAAATAAATTATTTTATTTCCTTTTTTCTTCCCGCTTTTGGCTGATTTCGTACCAGTGCGCAGCGCTGAGTAGAGAAAATCGAAGGTAACGCGACATTACGAATCTATTTCGTGATACGTTGGTGCCGCAAGCGCGCCTGGTCCTGGCCGAGTGTTTCGTGGCGCGGCAGAGGGTTTTTCTCCCGTTTTCGGGTCAGCGCCCACGCCTCGCCAGACGAGAGCGACGGCCCCGAAGGCGCCTGGACAGCGGCAGGCTGTTGCAGGGAGGGGTAGGGGGTTGCTGGAACAGCAGGATGCGGGGAGCGGGATGCCGAGATATAGTTGGCCGTGGAAGCGTCGAGTAACCGGCACGCAGACCAGTGGAATAATAGACATTTCTCGTAAGACACGAATCTGCAGCGACACGCAGCCAAATTTTTCTTCATTTGAATTTATATTAAATTAGCTAAATTATAAATTTGCGGGTATTATATTGTTATATAACTTTTGTAACTTGTACAACTTTTATGCTACTTATTACACTGAATATAAGTTATTGTAATTTATATTAAATTAATATAATTTTTGTTTTACTTACCACTGACAGGAATATCCATATCTAAAAAATATAATAAAAATGATTTTAGAGCACATTTTTATAAATACTGGAAGACCCTGCCTACTATCTCCTCTGACTCTACAATGTGAATTAATATTAAATTTGCTAAATTCTCTATAAGTTTGCAGGTTTTATGTTGTATTATATAACTTGTATAACTTTTATGCTAGTTATGTTTTAAACCTTATTACATTGATTGTAATTTATTTACCACAGAACAGAGCAAGTAGAGAGATTAGCCTTCATACTTGGACCACAGATGTGCGAAATATTCCTCTTTCAAAGGGAATGGTCGTAAGTTCCCAAAATGAACTTTAGTTTTGAGGTTTTGGCCACGTTTTCGCCTTCTGGTCACACCCTGCGGCGGATCGAGGCGGCTCACGCGAGGAGAACGGGGAAGCGAGAAAGTTGAGGTAGTTGACGTCTGAGCGAGCAGGGTTGATGGAGTAATTGCGTCGTTATTTACATACACGTATTTCTAGGCACGACAGCGATTATGATCATTACATCAATGAGTGTAGTGACTGTTATATCCCAGGAGGTGGCGGTGTTCCTGTCCTGCTGGAAAGTCAGATCCGGCGTGACCAACTCTTCGGTTTCAAGTTTTCCCCTTCTTTATCCCCAACGGAAAACAGCAAGTTCTAAGATACTGATTGGGTTGTGTGAGGTAGAATAGTGTACAGAAGTGTAAGTGTCTGCCTGAAAGGGGAGAGAAAAAATTATGAAGACGAAGGAAAGATTGTGTGCGGACCGGGGCTCGTTTGTTAAGATACTGCTTCGGCATTAACCTGATATTGTTCGGAGAAACCACGGAAAACTTCCAAACAGAGTGTACTTCTCAATGCGTTTCCCACATTGTCGATGAATTCGACCTATGTAGCTACTTTACAAAATCACCCACCATTGTGATTCAAACCGTAAGAACTGTCGGTCAGAGACGCTTCGGAAGCCATGGCAATGATGCCTCTGAGCCGACCCATCTGGCGAGGGAACAAAACAATAATGTGGGAAGAGAGGAGCGGATAGAGGCAGAAGTTGCAGAATTAAGATGCGAGTCGGGGCTGCGGAAGAATGGAATGTAAGGGTGGGCGGAGAGTGGTGGCGAGAGGCCAACCGAGATCAAGAACATAGTTGAAAGAAGCAATGGAGGATTGGAAAGAAAGATAGAACAAAGAAAGCCCAATGCGAAGTGCTGGGAAGAGAAACAAAGAAATAGTAAACATTTATGACGAAGGGAGCGATATATTGACGGAGAAACAAGAAGAAAACGTCGAGGAAGATGCTGCAAAGAGAAGACGGATCACAAGGTTAAGAAAAATAAAACAGAGAATGAGAAGATGGAAAATAGTAATGGATGAAGGGATAAATATGTTAAAGTGCGTTAAAAGAAGACACGGGACAATGAGAAGGGGAGCAGTTAAGAAAAATTGTAAGAAGAAAACAATGAAGGAAGTGAAAGAGGGATGGAAGAAATGAGAAATTATGAACGACCTAAGTTTTTTTAATGTTAAGGAAGGGAGTAATATTCTCAAGAAAAGGGACAGAGTACTGAAGGTAAAATACGCTTCAAAATGACAATGGGACCAGTAGCTTTCAAATACTCTTCTTGTTATTTCAAGCGTTACCAGTTTGGTGAAATTTAATTTTTTTTTTAAAAAAAAGAAGTATAAAAACATGATTTTGCAATATTTAATTGGTAATTAAAATATGATAATTTTGGCACCAGATACTTTTTGTTTGGGTAGAAGAGCTTGACATAAAATGACGGAACTGTATAAAATAGATTTTGCGGTAATTAATTAGATGCTATGTAATTGATGTTGATGACATCAGTTTTATTCTACTTGCAGTAGCTAGGCCAGTGTAATATCGTACTGGCGTAAACCCGTTTTTTGGGACAAGATATACGATCAACAAGGTACTTTCCGATAATTAAGTAGTAATTACTGTATTTGCCAGTGCATATGACGCGCTCCTATTTTCAAGAAGGATTTCATTTTTTAATGTTAACTTTCATACTTGATTTTTATTTTAATGAAAGGAATTGGAATTGTGACCTGTGAAAAGCAAGTTTTGTTCGCATTCTACCGGGAGCTTTAATGATATTTTTCTTTCACGCATGGAAAGACCGTGTCTTTTCATCAATATTCTACAGCACCACATT
The DNA here is from genome assembly GCA_038098605.1 of Gryllus longicercus. Classification (NCBI taxonomy): domain Eukaryota; kingdom Metazoa; phylum Arthropoda; class Insecta; order Orthoptera; family Gryllidae; genus Gryllus; species Gryllus longicercus. Next base: position 4,357,817 of record JAZDUA010000063.1, read on the forward strand.
GACTCAACGACATTTTCAGCATTCTGTCTTCTGGCAATACTTTTAGCTTCTGTAATAACACATTTTGTTAAAAAAACTAATTCTAGTTTTTCAGTGTACACAACTTTAATTTTTGTAATGGTATGTACTAAACATCCAAACAGTTACAAAAATTCCCATCAGGTATATAAGACGCATCCTGTTTTTTTACGAGTTTCTGAAGGGAAAAAGTGAGCCTTAAACACTTGGAAATGCGGTATAATGTTAAAAAGTTTCAGTACTTAATTCTGGGTGTTTGATTCTGCTGTGACGAAGGGAGCACAGTGAAGTTGGAGACGGCGACGGCGACGGCGACAAAGAAGAAGAGAATTAATGTGTAGAAGAAGGTGGAAACGAAGGTGACTGAGAAGTCGGCGGAGAACCAGAGCGCAGAGACCGGGAGCATGGGGAAGGAGGACAGCAGGGGAGGCAGAGTAAGCGGATAAAAGGATTCGGAGAAGGAGGCGGTGGAGACGGAGGCGGGCGAGGAGGCTGTGCTGAGAGAGGCATTGGTTCCGGAGCACCCCGGATGGGCAACGGGCTGTGACAGCCTCTGCCGCCATCTCAGTCGACGGGGCCGGGAGATTACCGCAAGCACCACCGCCAACCGCCAACAAATACTACAGTGGCGCAATGCAGCGGCAAGCGATGAAGCTTAGCATGTTTCTTTGTTTTTTTACAGATTCAAGTTATTGGATATTTAATTGCATTTTTTCATGTTAGATAAGTTTATATCGTATTATTCTAAGTTTGTTATGTGCAAATTTGTTTTATAAAAACATTGAGTAAATGTGCATGTAATGCTTATGGCATGCATTTTGAAAAGAAAAAAAATAATGAAATAAGAGCTAGATAGAACACATCACGCAAAAAATACTGCGAAAATGGATTTCTCGACTTTTGGTCCTGTGTATGCGGACGGGAAAAAGAAACATACGACGCTAAAAAACTAAATGGTGCGAATATCGATCAGCTTTTGGGAACCTGTTGTGAACGACAGAAAGACGAAGTAAATGGGAAAAGTAGTGTAGTGGACGAATTAGTGTTGTAGTATAAATAATTCGCAAGAAATTAGTAGTAAAGTACTGTGAACGTCATGAATCATGCAGATTAGAAATAACGAAGAGAGTCTTAAGAAGTGGAGCATATAAAAAATAATTCTGAACAAGTAGACTCGCTCAGTTTTCGCGCTTTTTTTGTTTTTATGCTATTCTAAAACAAGAGGTTTTCTTATCTTTATATTAGCACATTTGATTAAACTAGAAAGAAGTACAAGTGAGATAATATGAAAAAAGTCAAAATAATTTATCCTCATTAAGTAAAAATATTTGTGTAATACCGGACTGTTATAACATCAAATTACAATAAACAAACAGTAGAACGAAAACACACTCTTTAGGGTCGGTTTCTTTGAAGAAAGTTAACAGTTCGCAATTCGTTAAGAACAATAGAAACAAGTGAGTTGCAGTTAAGATGGCGTATTCCGAAGTGAGATATTTCTTGGTCTTAAGAGGTTTTCTTACAAGAAGATGATTTTACAGGCGGTATTCGATCATTGCATAAACATTCAAATTCGACAGAACTTATAAAATCCATATAAAATGAATTAATCGAGTGCTTTTCAGTCTTCATTAGCTCTTCACCTATCTTCAGAGCCACGCACCGCCACTGCTCATACGTGCTATAACTATCGCTGTTTTGACTAAACTTTCCCTTAAAATATGATTAGAACAGATCTTTTCTTTCAAAAATAAATGTAAACTCACTGCATTCGCCCTGTTGAACCCTTCTTCGTGATAAGATATGTACAATCTTAAACATGAAATTGACACTCACATTTGTTCAAAAAGTTGACAAAAAATACAATCCAGACAAAAGTGATGTTGCAAATAATGACGGACGGAATCAAGGACGTGAGAGATTTTGAAATGATATCTTTAGAATCTCCGTGAAAATCTCGAGTAGTGAGCCCATTACATGATGCGGCTCGAGAACTTATTAGGACCGGGGAAAGCTTTCAAAACTCATCAATCTTTTAACGAGAAACTAACAAAATTTCTCTTGCAGTGAAGTGTATCACGCAGCACACTGGTAATTGCCTTCATTACGCAAAATGATTTGATTAATTAAATTATATACTCGTAGTAAATCGCTTCAGAATTACAGTCTTGTTTTTATTAACTCTCACAATTACATTAAAATTAGTTCGGTAATAGGAACACGTTACCTTCGTGTGTTATTTGAAATGACAAAAAAAATTCTTAATATGCATTTATTTCCTACGATGAAATTAATTAAAATGGTTCTTTGTATACAAAACGAATGTGATAACTAAATTTATTTCCGAATACATGAAAGAATGTAAAGAAAAAGATAATATTCTCAAAACGTATTTTCACATATTAAACGTAGTATAATAAGTAAATTGTATTTGTGTGTTGTATTCATTTCATTATTTATTGGGTTTAATTAAAATGAATTAAAATCTCACAGTTTACGTGACCATATCAGAACGATTCAATCTAATCACCCGTCTTGATGTAAATGGCTCTTCTAAAGATGTGAAAATGAAAAAAAAACTACCTCTGATATACAAAAAATTAGTTTGTACTTGCTTTCAAAAAAAACTTTTCTTAGCTGGGAAATTCAAGAGGAATTAATTTATTAAATCATATATAATTAAAATATAATAAAAGTTTGTTGATAAGTTTAAGTTTAAACGCAATGTCTAATGAGGTGATTAAATCAAAATTTTGTTTATGAAGGAATAAAATATATTTAAGCCTGATTTTTGTTGATAAATTTAAATACATTTTGTACAAATATATTAAAATCAGTCTTTGTTGTTGTAATGATAAAATATGTAAAAATTAGTTTTTGATGAAACCCCTATTGACCAGTTATTGACCCAGTTATCAAGCGTTCTAAAAAAATACGGTACTGAAAAATCAATGATTATAAGGAAATTATAAATCCTTTTTTGTTTCGTTTACCTAAAGTAGATCTGGGGTTCAAGTTCGAATAATGAAAGACTCAAGATTCGGGAATTAGGATAATTAAACTTTTTTCATCAATTCATTAGCTTACTCAAATTTTTCCTCCTAAAAACATCCTTCTATTGGTCTAAAACAGCCGAAATAACGAGAGGAGAAGGACCCATACTTGGTGTAATAAGCTATCTTAAAGGGAAAAAGAAAAAAAGGAAAAAAAAACTAATGAAAATTTAGGGTATATTTATGTTTCATAACTCCTCCCCATTCACAAGTTTAAATTTTAAAATTGCCGGATTGTTACGAGGCCACTTTGATGTGTCACCCATGTGCCACATTTGATAAAGAGCATCGTATCATACCTACAGATGTGCAACACTACCTTCAACACAATATTTGGTATCAATAAAAAAGCACATAAATATAAGATTAAATTTATATGAATTACATACTCTATAAAATGTAAAAAAATGTCCAGAATACAATTCCTTTACATTTTTTACACTTCATATTTTTGTACTTATTATTTAGTATTTAATGCATTCAGCAGCAACAAATGCCTAAATAAATGCAAAAAACGAATGTAAACGAAAAGGAAAACTAAAGGAAAACGCAGGGCGTTTTCTCATCAAATTCTGTACATTTCTCACAATTTAAAACAAGTGATCGGTATTAACACCCACAGAATCAATATGGACATACTATAATTGATTAATGTGCACTTTTAAAAGTGTCGCAACATCCTCAGTTATGCTATTTTTGGTATTGCCGCCGCTGCCACCTCCATTACGTCTCCATCGCTCCCTCCACCAATGCCACCTACCCATCAAACTCTTTCTTGGTGGCTGATTCAGCATACCGTGTTCAACTGATGATCACAACCTTAAACTGGACCATCCCCACTCACATTCAAGATTTTATCTCCTTCTTCTCTTTCTTTCTTTCTTTCTTTAAGAGAGATGGCGTTGACCATTTCTTACTGGATGGTGAGATACGGTGCCAACCTACATATCGTGTAGCGAGGTTTTCCCCAACCAGATATTTCCTACGGAGGCACGTTTTCAGGCGAGATACGCTCTAACCTCCCGTCTTGTCTCTCAAAATATGTGATAGTGTAGTGCATGTAAGTGTAAGTGTGTGTAAGTAAGGGGTGAGGATAGGACTAGAAAGGGGAAGGATAGATTGTGCGTGGAGCGTGGCCCATTTATTAAGGAACTGCTCTGGCATTCGCCTGCTGATGACCGGAGAAGCCACCAATTGGAAAACTCCCGTTCAAGCAACTGGCCGTTAGAATTGTTCTCCAGACAGCGGCTAACCTCGACCTATCTATCTAAAAACGCACGATGGTAGGATGGTGGAAGGGGCAGCAGAGAACACGAGAAAACTCACTATGTCATCCATACACCCCACAAAGTTCTACTTGGGTTCGAACCCCGGCGCGCAGAGGTGGATCGCGAGCGCTGACCACTATCGCCAGGGTCCCGTCAGGGGTTATGACATGGGTGTGAAACCAGCACTACGCGCGTTGCTCAATGGGGTAAATTTAGTCTCAGCGGTCTGCCCGCCGCCGCCTCCGCCGCCGCCTCCGCCGCCGCCTCCGCCACCGCCTCCGCCGCCGCCTCCACCACCGCCACCACCACCACCGCCGCTGCTGCGGATTTCTCCGGCGCTCGTCGGGCGTGGCCAGTCGCCCACCCCACCCCCGTTCCGCCCCGCCGACCGCCGCAGGCGCTTCGTCGCGGTCGTCCGCGGGCGCCCCACCGGAACAACCGCCCGTGCGGCCGAAATGAGCTAACCTGTGGGATTAGCACACGCGACACTACGTGCCTTCAAGCGGCCGCAAGAGCTCAGCATCAGCATCTTTGTGCAGCGTCGCTGACCGGGAAGATGCAGGGTCCGAGACTCCAGGGTGGAGGATTTTCGACACCCGCTACATAGAGGGTGAATGAGTTAAGTGACCTTACCTCACGGTAATAAAACTTGCGAAAACACTTTGAAAGACAGAAATGTCGACCAGGCAGATATTTAATAAAACACGATAAATGGATTATTTGGTAAGATTATAATAAAACGGCATTCCACTAAGTCGATCGTGAAGTTTTCTTCACATAATTAGAAAAAATAAAATATAATTTCCCCTTAAAATTTCTTATTACGATAAATTAAAAGTACTTAATATAATATACAGAAACATTGCGAATGTTAAATCGGTATATGTTGAGTCGATCTTTTAATGAAGAAAAGTTGTTTAGGTTCCTAGATATAGAAAAACTGTTCAAACAAGAAAGAAAAATCTGAGAGACACTTCCAGTACAACTGAGTAAGTAAAACATCAACAAATAGAATTCACAATTAACATCGTAAATACAAAAAAATAAAACATTATTTCAACGTTATTTCAAACTTGAAAGTGATTGGATTTTTGTCATCAACTTCCTCATTGCAATAATATTTAAAAATACAGAATAATTTTATTTCTATTTGTCTCAGAAATTTCGAAGATATTTTAATGCTCAGTCCGTACTAAAATTTGAAGTCCTTTTTCCCAGCAAATTTTTGAGTTTTCGGAAAACGTCAATATTCAACTTCAAATATGCATTTAACGGCATGAGAAATATTTTAAAGAAAATTGCATGTGTAATTTTTGAAAAAACATAACAATAGAGCAATATGGTGCTATCACATAATACGTACCAAAAGTTGAAAGAAAAAATGTGGAACCGTTCTTGAGAAAATCTTGTTTTTGTAATTTTTTAAAATGAACATATTGCAAACAGTATTGCTCGATCACTACTAAAATTTTCTAGAAATGTACATGACGTTAATGAAAGAACTAATTATAGAGAACCAATTCCATGTGAAGGAAAAATCTCTATTTTCATTTCAGTAGTTGTAGGAACTCTTCGAAAAAAATACAAAATTTTGCAATTATCGAAAATTTAGAGTAATCAGTGAAAATCTTACCTATGCCACCTTTATAAGTGTATTTTACTATATTCATACAAGAAATTTAAAGCAAAAATTTGGGCCCTTCTTTGAGAAACTTATGTTCATAAAGCTTCATGTAAAATACCTCTAAAAATTAATGTTTTTCAAAATCGCAGAGCTTTGGCTCATGTCACATCGACAAGGGTTTATTCAGTTTGGAAAAAATCTGTTCAGGCACTAGTGTTGTTCAGATACACCAGACACGGACGGAGGGACTGACGGACCGATGGACGTTATGCCGACAATCAATTTTTCGGTGTCAAGGTCCCACATGAACACGAATTCTGGATGCATCACGTGTTAGAGGATTTTATTTTTTTAATTAGCAACAGGATTTCTTCACTTTTACGTTTCCAGAGCCCTGCGATGAATTTGTTTTCTGTCGAAAATCCCCCGTTTTTTCCCGCAGCATTACATAACTGTCCATATACTACGTATATTACTCCATATATATACATATATATATATATATATATATATATATATATATATATATATATTATATCGCTCCTAGCAATAAGGTTTAACATTATAAAACAATTGCATAACTACTATTTCAAACGCTGTGGTGCATGTCCAGTGAACCTGGTTTTTGAATCCGATAGAAAACAGTGTTCATTATGGTTTATTTATTTCACGTCAGAAACAGTTAAAAACTGTGTGTGACGTGCTTCGGGGAAGTGTATTCTGTGCAGGTTTTCTTAATTCTGAGATCCCAAACCTACGCACAAATTGAATTAAAAAATAAAGAAAGTACTGAGAGTTTTTGGCAGGAATTTATAAGAAAATATTCGCTCCTTTATAATAAAATCTATTTTCACGAACAAATCACAGTTGATTTGGGCTTTTATCTCTCATCATGTCCTTCGTGAAGGAATATACTTCCTACCGCGACAAAATGGTGAACGATGATTTACATTTATGTCCAAGAGCAAATCAAGGGACCATCTCAGCTCAAAGGATCGGGGAAACTGGACGAATATGGGGCCATTGTCACAGATGCTGAGGTACAATACTCATATATTGTTTAGAGTTATACAGTAAGATGATAAATAATATAATCAATATCATACGATCAATATCATTGGTAACGATCACTTTCGATTTGAACTTTTATCAGGAATACGTTACAACAATAAAGACAACTAAGAGTATATAATTCTCCTAATGTTACATGACCGTTTATTCCAAAGCTCCTTAAAGCGACTCATCGAATCGCCAAGCGGGGCTTCGGTATCTAGAGCATTATTCCCGGTCCGCCGTTCAAACTCGGCCACAAAACCTCGCCATGCTTGGCCAATACCAGCGGTCCGCACCGGCCCGCGTGACGTCAGGGCGGGCCGGCAAAACAGGCGGCAGCGGAGCGTAATCTAGTGCAGAACAAATCCCGGTGGGAGGGAGCAAAGAAACAGTGGGTTGCGAGATTGCGGGAGATGAGCGTCGCCCGGCCACTCCCACACAGGGCGTTGACCCCGCGGCATCTGAGGAGCCGGCGTGGCGGCGAGGGGGACGAAGTGTGGCGGGTTGAATGATTGATTAGTGATTCCGGGTGTGTCAACTGATAAGGTCGTTAGTCCCGTAAGTGTAGTGCATGTTTTTATCACGAGAGGTGGGGTTGATCTTCCTCCGCAGGATGGTAAGATCCGGCGCCCTCCTGCCGTGCGAGGTTTTCCTCAACAGGTTTCTCCCACCAGTGGGCCACTGCCCCAGCCGGGACAAGCTCTAAGGTGCAGGCCGGTCTCTCGTCATGGATGGTAGTGCTGTGCATGTAAAAGTGAGTGTGTTTAAGTAAGGAATGGGCAGGAAAAAACGCGCGGGGTCCGTGGCTAATTTGTTAGGGTACTGCTCCGGCAATCGCCTAGTGTTGATCGGAGAAATCACGGTAAACTACCCGTCAGATCAGTCGGTACCCCATGCAATCTTGCTGGCGCTAATGACCTCGTTGTTAATGCGACCTTAAATAAACAATAGGAAGTCATATTACAGTTCTACCCTTTAGGGTCCGAGAAATTGAGAAAACGTGAAAAATATACTTTGGGTGGCAACAGATGGCAACTGGGAAGTATATGGGTCAAAACCGAATAGCTAACCCAGATGAAAGAAATTAGAAAACTAATACGAGAAAGGCTGTGCCATTCTGTATCTTCTAATTTTCTCCAGAGGAGAAGCATGTTCTCCTTTCTAGCATGAATTAAAGCATAGCTTAAGATGACGCTCAGGGTACTACTTGAGATTTATGTTGTTTGAGCGCAAACACACTCGATTAGAAGAACAAATATGTGAGTCATTGTATTGAATACTCAACCCAACCAGTATCAGCCATATCAACCCAACAAGTGATTAAATACGTAAGGTATTTTCAGTCAATTCAATGCAATTGATAATATCTATATTATTCATGTTTTACTTAACTGTCAGTCACTCAAAAATGTCAATTTGCTTTACCTCGCTACCTTTTTTCTGTCATTCATCCATGGAATACGAAATAATACACTCAAAAACATATACATAATGTGTGTTTCAGTGATTGCTCTTTCAGATGTAGCTACTGTGTTTGTTATCTTATGTGTAAATGAATAAAATTTATTATTATTATCATTATTATCATTATTATTATTATTATTATAATTATTATTATTATTAAAAGTTGGATGAGTTTGTAGCACTTGTCGCCACAAATATTTTAACGAGTTGTTTAAAACATCATGTACGATGGTATAAAAAACTTGACAACTAATTTTTATCAACAAATATCAAAATCAAAACAACAAACATTAAATAAACCTGTTTCAGATTTTTTGAGAAAGGACTGATTTTATAACTTGGTATTTGCGTTTTGAAAATAGTTTTCCATTTTATGTTTTGAAACAAAAATATAAATGTTTAAATCACTTACAATCCTAAATATATAAAGCATTGATATTAGATATAAACGAATGCATCAGTTTAATATGTCACAATGCAGGATTTTTAAACTAAAACGTTGCCAAGAACGTTAAAAAACTAATCTTGGGTACAGGAAGAGAATGAAAGGCAAATAAGTGTTCCCATTTTAGTAGAATATCAGCATATTTATTGTCAATTTTGTGAGCTATTCTGATTTTATACATTTGTGAGGAGGATTAAAACTGTACATTTACTGTCCAGAAGCTAACAAAGGCCCATCTCTGCTTTCGCTCAGTTTATAATCGTGGGAAAACTGGACAAAAACCACGAGCGAGATGGGGGCCCAATGGGAATTACAAATTCAAACAATAATTAAAATATCAAATAACATTTTGGAAACAATAAAAGTATTATTGATATAGAAAGAAATTTTAATGTAAAACAGATGTTCTTTCTGCTTTCATTTTTACAATATGCTTCTGCTAACATTTTTACATATCTCCAAATTTATTGATTAAAATATTGTGTCAAACAAATTTGGTATCTTACAGTATTACACTGCACTTAACGCTATCCGTTGATTCTAGCGTCCTTTTCTTTCAGGTCCTGATACTGCTTCCAGAATCTGCTTATTGTGCTCGGTGACACACGATACTCCTTACGAACCTCCTCCGTAGTTTTACCATCGATAAGCATGTCGATGATCTTTACGAATTCGGCGGCTACAATTTGTGTTCCAGGCATATTGGAATATACTTTTATGAGTTTTTGCTGCTGCCGTCCAGTGTAGCCTCGATACCACTTGCCCAACATGATAGGATGCGGCGTTTTATATAACTCTGAACTGCTATCTTATCTTTGCTCTTGACGCAATTACAATATAAGAATACAGTGTCTATTAAAAGAGGTTTTCCCAGGACCCTTATCACTTTTTTGCAAACTACTACGTTATATAGAGAAAATATTATGACGCTCCTGCGCAAAGCGTAGTTTTTTGACAGAAAAACCCACATGTCCACATGTCCGAACATGACAGAAAAACCGTAAATGTTCATATTTCTTGCTCCTTTACGTATTAAATTATTTTTTCTAAAACATAAAATGAAAAGTATAAATGTGTTGCGGGTTCTAGATTGCAAAAAAAAGGGATTTTTCAGAAATAATCTGTCGGCTTGTCATTCCCTCTGTCAACAACACGGTACCTAAGTCATAAACCAAATTTTCACTAAATTTATATTACTAATTGACATGCTTGAGGTCACAGTTCTTCGAACTTAAAACGGACCGTATACCGTTGTAAATAATTTGCAAGAAGCCTTTTTGCCTTTTTAAAATATTTTCTAAAATTTGGCCTTATATTTTCTAATTTATTTCTCAAAAAAGTGTATAACGCTCATAAAAATGACACTGGTCCGATTTTCATTCAAACCCCTACAAGTTTGAAAACTTCTAAACTAAAAAATGTTTCGTCAGCCTCCTACATTTACAGAAATAAAGATACATATATTTGACTTGAAATGTGTTCTTCAAAGCCAGATGTGATGAAATATGTTCTTCAATGCTCAATATTTGAATAATTACTTCACATCCTTTTGAAAATCATACGAGTAGAGTTCGTGAAATTTTGACTGAAATCTTCAAAATGTAGAGAGAATACAAAAACGTTACTTCCTCAAAAAATTCAATTTTCTCTTCAATTTTTTCTTAACTTGTTTTTTATATAGAGTGAACTTTCTTGAATAATATGGCATAGGTTATGTTTTCATTCTCTGAAAAGTTGAAGTTCAATTTTTTTCGAACTTGTAATTTATATACAACTAGCGGACCCGACAGACTTCGTCCTGTCCAAAAGATTTGTAATGTGACAGTTTTTTGTTCGTACATATTTTATAGTCTGGGCAAAAAATCTCCTGAACAGAACCGTCACCCTGGTGATAGGGCGTTGTGAATATGAAATATAATTAAATAAAACTTGTATAAGCATTTAAAAGTAAGTAATCGCTTTATTGTTAATTATGTGAATCATAATTATTAACAAAAATCAGTTTTATTTTCATTGTAGTGCTTTGTGATATACAATGTTTTTTGTTTGATTACCTGACGCATAGACAAACAAATCTGATGGTTTTCCAACACGGGAACAGGCAACATACAATTGACCATGTGAGAAACATGGGTTTTCCAGATTAATACCACAAACACTTAATGATTGCCCCTGGAACTTATTTATGGTCATAGCAAAAGCAAGCCGAACTGGAAACTGTAGTCGTTTAAAGTTAAACGGCACATCAGTCGGAATCAATGCGATGCGCGGTATGAGAACGTCTTCTCCTTTATACTTCCCTTTCAGTATAGTTGCTTCTATCACGTTGTTTAGTAATTTTTTATCGCTAACCGTGTGCCGTTGCAAAGACGTGGTTTGTTGATATTTCGCAACATTATAACTACCGATCCAACCTTTAATTGAAGATTGTGAGGTGGCAATCCTGGTAAATCCAGCGAGTTTAAAAATTCTGGTGGATAGTTCACTGCATCATCTTGGTTAGTAGCCAAATCAACTGATTTATATATCCTCGATTCGCCTGTAATTTGTTCTTGAATTTTTAAATTTAATTCATTTACATCTATGTTTTTTGCAGCCAATATAGCTCGTTCGCTCAACCAATCATGGTTTCTGTAATTTTGAGAAACATCTGGAAACACCTTCTGAATAAGTTCATCTTTTGATCGAGTTAACTGACAAAAACTTTGAGGAAAGTTAATGCAGCCAGTCAACATGTCTATAGGAAATTTGCCATTACCAATGTCAATGAGTTGTTTAAAGAATATGTTTCCAGATTGGTCATTTTGCAACTCGACACGCATATTCTTGCTTAAATAAAGTACTCTGACATGTTTCCACAAATTGGAGGACTTTAGACATGCATTGAGTTCATCAGCTGGTGTTGATCGTGGAATCACTGGCAATGTTTGACGAAAATCTCCTGCTAATAAAATCATTGCACCACCAAATTGGTTATGATTGCTCCGTAGATCTTTTAAGGTTCTGTCTAAAGCCTCCAAAGGTTTTTTATGTGCCATCGTGCATTCTTCCCAAACAATTAATTTACATTGCTGCAAGACCTTTGCCATTGCAGAGTTCTTCGAAATGTTGCAGGTCGGAGTTTCATTGCTTTGCATATTTAATGGGAATTTTAATGCTGAATGTGCTGTTCGACCACCTTCAAGCAAAGTTGCGGCGATTCCCGACGAAGCGAGTGCAAGTGCAATTTTATTTTGTGAGCGAATCGTTGCTAATATTAATGAAATCAAAAAAGTTTTTCCTGTACCACCAGGTGCATCTAAGAAGTAAATCCCTCCAGTTTCATCATTTGTTACTTTCATAAGAGTATCAAATACATACTTCTGTTGTTCATTCAACAGTGCAAGATTTGTTTGAATTAATTCTTTCAAAGTGTTGAGATCATACAGTTTTTCTCGATTCAACTCTTGGTTAAAAGCATCATACATTGGACGATTGGGCGCGGCCAGGCCTAATTGAATTAATAGTTTGTTTGACATCATCAAGCACATGTCCTCAATTGAAATCAATACTTCGTTGTAAATTTCTTCACTGATTTGTATATTTGGATTTCCCATTCTATTTCGTATTTGATACAAAATATCATCACACATATAATCTTTGTACTTGATCCACAAATCAATTGTGTTTGATGGGAAGCATGTAGATATGATTATAGAAAACAATGTTCGTATTTGATGAGCGTTTGATGATATTACAGCATCATTGAGAGTTTGATCCCAATGAGCGTCATTTTCTAGCAATTGCAAACGTTGACAGGCTTCTCTGTAAGATCCACACAATTCACCATCAACAGTTCGTAAATGTTGGAATGATGTTGGGCCACGTACATTGACTAATAGCAGTCGTAAATAAAAACATTCATTGCTTGGATGAACTGAATAAATTCGACCAATGGCATCGGTGGAATACACATCTGGGTATCCTGGAACTTGTTTTCCTTGTTTCCGTCGTATAAATATCCTTGAGGATTGATTCCAAGTATAATATTTTGGCATTTCAGAATATAGCAATGTTTGTGCAAAGTCATCGTTTTGGCACGTCTCAAAAAAACTGGTTAATGTAGTAGATGGTGGCTGAGCAGCTCTTTGTACTGCGTTCTGTGCTGTAAAATACACTCTTTGTCCATTTTCTAAATGCACAGCTAAGTGAACAACGGAAGGGTGTCTCTCATGAATAGGAAAATAAAATATTCGCCATACTGCTTCATTACTACTAACATAGCGGCCCATTTGGTATTGGGTAACTTCATCATTGGAATTCTCTGCATCAATTCCAATCACAGCCATATCACTCCCTTTGGTTACATATTTGCAAATGTATTTAATAGATTTCACTGAATGGCAAGATTCAACGTTGATGTGTGCTTTGAAGGTCTTTGATAAAATGGGTGAATATGGAACAATCCAACGATTATCAATTTCAATATCTTGTTGATTTAATTTGACAATTGTTGATCTTCAATTGTCTGCTGTCGATCGTCGACGATACAGTGGATAACCATCATTACCAGTAATTGTTTCGGATATTAATGTCCGTGGATATCGTTTTGAACATTTACCATCCATCATACATAGTGGATTTTGATTAAGAGTTCCACAGGGACCATGTATCATATATTTGATAACTACCTCATGCAATCCAGGATCTACTTGTACATCAGGGATTTCAGCTGATATCACTGCATCAACTTCATTTGGCCTTATCTTTTCAACCAACCAAATCAAAATGTGTGCATGTGGCAATCCTCGTTTCTGCCACTCCACAGAATACATCCAGCAGCGTGTCTCACCAAACACAATGTTTTACGATGAAATCCATTAAAGATTTCAATTTTTGTCTAAAGACTCTGGCTGTAATATCATGCCGATCAATGGGTGATTGCCCAGGGAATAACTCCTGCTTGATTTCTATCCAGTGCGGATTGCATGTTAATGTGATGGACAAATCTGCTGTACCATAATGACGAACATACGACATGGCATCTTGAGCATATTCGTGCATTTGTCGAGGGCTTCCGATGTATGTTGCTGGAAGAATAGTCATCCGACCAACATTCTGTGCATTTCCATCAGTATTAATCGCATCTCGAAGGTGAATATACTCTTCAGATCGGAGTTTGGTCTGATTCAACCTGATGAATGGCAATCTCTCCGTTTCAATTTTATCATACATGTCAACAATATATTTGTGATATAATCGCCGACATTTCAATATCTGATTGTCTTCATTTTACCGAATCATTAGGCGGTATGAATAATAGTTCATTGAACTGACTTCTTTGTTAGTTTCAGAACCTGTAAATAGATTTTGTTTTAATAACATTGAAATATAAAATTAAAATACATAATATAGTGACTGAGATATTAACTAATATTTTAATTGCCTGCAAAGGGATTTATCATTTTTATTAAGAAATCATAGCCATCTTCACCTTGCCAAAATATAATGGGATATTGCAGTGCATCATATGAGCGGTGTGTTTCCTTTATACGTTGTAATTGATCATTCCGACGATGTAAAACAATATCACGGGATTCCAAGTTTTCTCCAACTACAACGATAGCAACTTTATCAATGGCTGGTGCATTAAAATGTCTTGCATATGACCCGCAGGTGTTTTATCAGCTCTGATTACAATTTTGCGATTATCTGATGGCATCAGATCCAGGGCAGTTTTAAACAATATAATCAATTGATTGTGTTCAAGAAATAAAGTTTGTAATTGTTCTACAATATACCTCTTTACTAAATTGTTATGTGCACAACGCCGACTAGTTTCTTGTGATGAATTGCCTATAAAATAAATTTGCAGGAATTTGTAGTTGCTAACTGACACTGGTAACAGTGATTCCGCTCTGTGATATATTTGGCCTTGTATCTGTAAATTTAAAAAAAATATTGTTTGTACCAAACAATATAAAATAAAATAAAATAAATAAGCAATGTGGGGTATAAATTTATGGATTGTCAGTGATCAAACTTAAATAATATTTGTTCTTTAAAATTATGTGTCTCCTAATTAGTTGTAACTAATATCTATCATCAAATATATTGGGTTTCAAAATAATAAAAGTGTCGCTAAAACTGAATCACCAAATAAAATGGGGACTAAGTGATGATTATGATCTTAATGATTAAGAAATTGAAGATTAGTAACACATCTTAACTTAGGTGACAGAACATAAAATAATTATGTTTAACTGCTATAATACATACCTTGAAAGTTGGCATAAAATTTTCCCGAACTACATTTGTTGACCCAAATGAAGTCATTTGAAAGCAATTGTTATATTGTTGGATATTTGTCAGAAAGTGTATGGAATCTGTTACTATTCCTGAAACCAATGAGTACAAAGGCTCTGGTGGTGGTTCGAATGGTATCAATTTCACTTTACCATTTGCGCAACACAATCCATTAGCTTCGTTTTTAAATTTCAATGCCTTACAATATGAGCAAACCGAGTTCATAGAACCAATAACAACACATTGGTAGTAACTGTAGTCAATTGACACATCGTAACTGAAAGCAGCTCGATTCAAACTTGCGCGATTATTAGTTGAATGAAGCGCTCGCGCTTCACGCGTTCGTGATATCCGAATTCTTTCACGTTCATTTCGGTCGTCACGTTCTTGTGCAGCATGATTAGATCGGTAATTAGCTTGGTTTGTAGCATTTCGGGTTCTTCTACCTAAATTGCTTCGTCTAATAGGAGGCATATCTATATTATAATAGTTTCAGGACGCGACATTAAATCCTCCAACCATGTATTCTGTGCTCCAACGCACACACGCACACTGTTTTGATAGATATGACTGAATTTGAACTTTGTATAACGGTAATAAAGTGCACATTGACTCTTTGACGTTACGAACATACCTACAACAATGAGTGCTTTAGCTGAGTGAGAGATAGCTAGTGTGAGATAGTGAGAGAGAGATAGAGATAGCTAGAGTGATAAAGCTCAAATTGACTCTACGTTTTAGTTAGAAAACGTTTGTATGGGAAAAAGAAAAAGGCTGTTTTTAGGTTTTTTTCCGGCAATTATTCGAATTTTTCTCGACGTAAAAACCATCCTTGAACTTCAACAAACATTTAAAAAAAATAATTGCCCAAATTGGTCCAGGCGTTGTTGAGTTATGCGCTTACCAACACATTTTGCGATTCATTTTTATATTATAGATGTCTAGGATATAGTATATTTTTTGTTAAGGCCAAATATTCCTTAATATTAGATCTTACAATAATTTAACTTTTTAAAAATGTGAGTAGTTCCCCCGTAAATTTGCGTTGAAATGTGCACGAATCATAGGCACTAAACGATGATATTGCAGCTCTAATACAGAATCGTCCACGCGTTTCAATAGCTCAAGCCCGTGGTAGCTTTTGCGTTTCTTACCAGCTGTGAGGTTGAATCCCTGGCTGAGAAAATATTTTTGGTTTGTTTTTTCCGTACACGTATTGTAGCAGTAGAGGACAGTATATTTCATTCAATTTATTTAACATTTATTTATCTGACATAAAAAAAACTTAATGTGTGACATTCTATGAGGAAAATTGCAGTATCGGTGCTTCCTGAGTTCTGGCTACCTAATTCATGTACTACATATTAAGTTTAAAAGTAGAAACTGGTAGGAACGAGTCGTATAAAGCAAGAACTGACTGATTTTAGCAAGAACTGACCAAACAATGTTTGTTCCTTGAATTAAAAACTATTCTGAAAAGCAAATCAAATTCATATATTGTCTATTACCTCTTATTGTGTCACATGTGGACAAATCGACTAACTGCAGCAAGAACATGGAGAACAATAATTTGAATACATTTATTTCCCACTGAGCTTAGGGGAATGAGCGCTGATAGTGAATCTGCATTTATGTCCAGAAACAAAACAAGTGGTCGCCTCAGCACTTGTCAAAGGATCAGGGATACTGGACGAAAAACTTTGAACGACTGAGATGTACAAATGGGTTTATCAATGCACAGAACTGCGTATCTGCAGGAGAGGACTGTTTATTTATTTAATGTACATTAATTGCCTTATTCAAAAAGTTCATATGCAAGAATTATTTTAACAGTTTTTTCCATTCCATTTATAAAACTAAGTTGGATATTTATTTTAATTGCGTCGAAGAGTGAATGTTTGATATATGATATATGAAGTTATTGAAGAAAAAAAGTATTTGGCTGATGTAAGTGCTTCATATTGTCGTAAAAAGGTATGAATATCCACATGTGCTCTTAATGAAATAGTTATTCGTTTAGTTTAGTAAGTTAAGCATGATTATTACGTATTTGGGAGTCACACGAGTGAAATGAAAAATATTATGAATTATTTATATGTTATGCTATCATGATGACAGATTCAAGAAGTATAATTGAAGTAATGAAGTGAAGTGAAATGTAATAATTGAACGTGTGTCAACGCAGTTTTTCATGGTTATTGACAATAGAACCAAAGATGTTATTTTATATATCAGAAAAACTTTTTTTAAACCGGGATCCAATGTGATATCTGAGTTTTTGAGACGAATTGTCTAAGTAGTTAATGGCACCTGTTCTGTCAGCCACTCTCTATCAAGAAGCCTAAAACGCGTTCTACAATTCAATTAAAAGTACATTAATTATATTTAAACGTCAATAGACTGAAGCAATAAATGAAGCTTGGAAGCGGGTACCCCAATAAGAAAACATTTAAAAATGTTTTTAGCGAGAAAATGAGTGGGAAGACCTGTCCTGATGAGAGCAAGGCAGAGAGGGGCGGAGTGGGGATACAATATAAAAGGTAGAAGTAAGCTCAATCGCAGGACAGGATTAGATGAAATTCCTCTTACTGCCTAGTAAGTTATTATAAATACCCGGGCAACGCCGGGTGATTCAGTTACTTAATTATACATTACCTAGATTTATCTCTATAATACCTCCTTAATACCATAGGCTCCTCAATACCATGGGAGTATGTACATTTTACTCAGAAACATTTGCTTACAATACAAATATACAATAACACAGAGACGTGCGCATATTTACGTCCGAAGAGTAAATACCCTGAAGAGAGAAAACAAATCGTGTAGGGCCCCCGTGAGCCCGCAGAAGTGCCACGACACGACGTGTTATGGACTCGACTAATGTCTGAAGTAGTGCTTGAGGTAATTCACACCATGAATTATGCAGGGCTTTCCATAAACTTGTAAGAGTACTACGGGGTGGAGATATTTTCTGAACAGCACGTTGCAAGGCATCCCTTGTATTCTCAACAACGGTCACGTCTGGGGATTTCGGTTGTCAGTTGAAGTGTGTAAATTCAGAAAATTCAAATTTCATCGCGACCTCGGAGATGCTATGCCCCATCTCTCTTGCGTTGGCTGTAACATCACGTTAAAACTCAAATAAATCGTGATAACCTTCCATTGTAGCAGCAGTAACCGATCTAACAACTGTGCCAGACTGGTTGTCTTATATAATCGTTGTCGACCGGAGCGCCGTATTCTGAATGGTTCCAGATCTTTATGCCAATACGCATGTCAGTACCAGTTTTTTGGCTCTTCAATGTATACGGCACTTCAGTGTATAATGTATTCTACTAAACGGTAGAATCTTTGTTTATCAGACAGGAATTACACGACATTACACGACAGGAATACCATCAGCAAAATATATGCCAGTGAGTAAATTTTACTCATCACTAATATTCTAGGATTATATTCGTTTTACATTCGTTGAAATAAAAGGTAAAGAAATATATTCATTTACACTTTCAAAATTTCAAATAAGTAAAGTTTTTTTTAAAACTCTGAAGCCAAGTGTAGTAAAGAGATTAAGGATAGCAGCTGACTTGTCAGTGGGTATGAAGTTGCAGTATTTTAATATTGGTAAATATTACCAATAGTAAATTGTGCTAATTAAATACGGTAAATTAAAGATGTCTGCTATCAAAAATTTATTTTGCTAATGAACAAAGTTTTCGGCCCGGAATCAAAAAGCTGTGAAGATGATCGCCACAATCCTTAGGAAACTAAATTTTTGATACCAGACCACACCTTTAATTTATCATATTTAGTTATTAGAAGGTCTCTACCTCTCCAGCGATATAATTAATAAAATATGTGCTAATATAGCATCACCTGTTTCTCATCTACTAATACGTAGTAAGAGGATATTATATATTACCTCAGGGACAAAGCTCATCATTCAACAGAAAACAAATTTTAAAGGACCTTGTTAGTGAAACAGAGGTTCAAGTTTAAGTATTTTTCGTTTTCATGTAAAATTTCACTTGACTCGTCGCGAGAAAAAATTTGAAAACCTGTTTTTCCCATACATACAACATGATTCACTTCTTTTTAGATAAACAATCAATTTTCAACTTCAATAAGGCTGGTTGGGACAACGTAAACGTAGACTTCTGCAACCATAGGTTCTTATATTAAGATGGATATAACCAAGTGTACAAATATTTTGTAAGACTATCCATGCTCACTAATGTCATAGAATGTGTTCCTCGGATACCACTGTTAATAGCACTGACGCAGTATATCTGAAAAAGAAGGCTGCACCCTGGTTCAAGGACACTCATACAGTATCAGTAGTTTATAAATAAACCCAAGATAAGAATTTCGTCAAAACCCTTTCATTGGTGGCAGTGTGCGTGACGGGCAGGCCAACTACATGCTCCGAGCTACTGAGACTAAATAGAATGGTAGGAGATTAATTAAGAAGTTTTTTTAGAAATCTGGTTGCTTGTTGGATAGATGTTGCAATGTTATAATACCATTGCAACATCTATTACGTAACTGTTTCTATTAATCTGAGTCAATACGTGCTGTCGTAGCATCACTTGCAAAACGTTTAGTCAATTTTATTAGTAAGATATAGTTCTACACATACAAAAGTTCAGAAGTTTCACAACGATATTACAATACTTCTATTTTTGAGCACGTAATAAATGTATTATTATTCATCAATGGATCAACGTTTGCAATGTTTGCTATGTATGCGACGAGTTACTTTAAAGTATATTTGGTTTTTATTTCGATAGTTCAATTTAACGGCACTGGGTGCAAACAAGAAATATTTCATGCGATAAAAACTTACTGGACTTTAGCCTGAGCATGCTTATCTCCTAGTAAAGGTCATCAATGTATTCTGAAATGGAAATATAAACTTTTTTATCAAATATCAAAATCTTCACGGGGCCACTCAAGCATGACCTCGTTGAAGAGATAAGTGATTACATTTTTGAATTAAGAAATCCTATTCATTTTTCACACACGATTGATTACGAATGTTTCATGTAAAAACTTCTTAAAAACTCTGAAATGTTTATGAATTGTAATATTGTGGATACTTCACAATAAAAATCACTATTGCTGTACATCTCAAGGTCTTCTCCGTCAAGTATTTACAGTAACATTGAACAGTACACATGAATCGTTTCTATTAAACAATAAGCCAAGAAAAATCGATGACTTTTACTGTCTCGTTTAGGAAGTAATATAAGTAATATACTCTCCAGAAACCTCGGTTTTAATTTGAAAGAGAATAACGGCATCAATCGTGTATAGTACGATGCAAATGTATGCAGGCTAGTGAACCAAAGAATAGACGTCGTTAAGGCGACGAATCAACATGCATAGTATTCCATGCTTGGTATCATAGTGCCGTTCATTTGGGGGGGGGGGGGGGGCACGGCCCCGGAGACATTACATGCGAGAGGTATGGAGATGGCATTGAAAGCCGTAATTCTGTGGGACGGTTAAAATAATCACTCTCTCGAATGCTAGCGAGGTGAACACACGTAAGCAATCGGTGCGGTGCGAATATTTTTTCATTGTAGGCTGGGTATTAGTTACATGATTAAATCAACATTTTTTTCGGTGTCTTCCTATAATACAATATGTTTGTTGTTCGTGCTTAATGTGCCGCCATAGTTCATCAGATTGGGATAAAACTTATTGCTTGCACATTCGGGAAGAATATAGGCATGGTACAATGGGAATGTGCATATGCCTGCGCACATAGACACGCGTTTTTCGTTTTTTGTAGACCAAGGGCTCTAATCATGGCGCTTTACGCCACAGCTATCTCTAGGCAAACCCTACGCACACTGAAGTACGATTATTAAGACGTTTTCATTGTGTATTCTGATTACCCTGCGATGGTGAAATATCTCCCAAGAGAGACAGATGCAGACGAAGACCGACACGCAATGAGAGAGAGAAAAAAACAGAGAGAGAAAGAAAGAGATACAGAGGAGACAGAGACGGAGAGAGAATCGGAACCACACTCGCGGGAGAGTCTTTCGTATATTGAAATTTTTGCAGAGCGTAGCGTAAAACGTGATTAACAATAACGTGTCCAGTAGCATGTGAAGTGTAATGCATTATAATAGCACTACAATTACTACTACAGCATTACAATAGCAAGGGTAGCATTGTCGGGTTCACCAGTGCTTTATAGTGTTTCTTAAAAATTCAAAACTTTTCCGTGAAAACCAGTTCATTTTTCCGCATTTTCAGAAATGCTCGACAGCAATTTTCTCGAAAGCGGCTTCAATATTTTTTCAAACTGTTCGTACGGGCCTCTCCGCTGGGTCACGAGTAAGGGGACACTGTCGAACAGTGATTTTAAGAATGTTATCAAGGCCGAACTTGAAAGAAAAAAATTCATAAAAAACGCAGAAAGTTCAAAATAGCCACCGATAGGCTGTGAAAGCCAAAATAGGCAATTATCCCAGAAATAGGCATTTTTAGGATCTATAAAACCCACGCAGACGCCAACTCATGTATAAAAATGGATAATGATAAAAGGTGCCTATTGTTCGATTCAAAGAAACAAAGTAGGCATTGAGGACAATGTCCGGGCTCTAGTAATGATATATTTTTAATTTGAACGATGAATTGATTGATTTTGTGTTTTTTTGGGTATGTCAACTGATATAGTTATTTGTTTTATAATATTAGTGCATGTTTGTATCACGGGAGGTGGAGGTGTTCTTTCTTCTTTGGATGGTGCGTTGTGACTCCGACCTATACGTCGACTAGCGGTTTTCCTCAACCAGGTATCTCCCACCAGCGAAACGCCTACCTAGACGGGGCAAGCTCTAAGATCGCAACTGGTCTGGCGACAAGTTTGGTAGTGGATGTAAGTGTAAGTGCGTATGTAAGGGGTGAGGATAGGACAAGGAATGGGAGGGAAAGATCGCGTGCGGCCCGGGGCCCGTTTGTTAGGGTACTGCTCTGGCATTCACATGGTGTTGATCCGAGAAATCAAGGAAAACTACCGATCAGAACAGCCAAATGCTGGAATTCTTCTCCAGACAACCGCTGCATTCGACCTAGCTAAGAAGCTAGTGTCAAATATCCTGCCACTGTCGCAAATCGAACCGTAGGACCTCCCGATCAGAACCAATACACTGAGGAAACGGGAGAACCCCGAGAAAACGTCCCGCAAGCCCGCTTTGTGCACCACAAATTCCTCGAGGTTAGACCGAAGATTTAAAACCCGGTACCCACAGGTAGAAAGCGAGCGATCAAACCACCATCACAAATTCAGTTGAAATATTTCACGACTCCATTGTGCGAAACTAGGCGAAAAGTAATTAATTACAAATTGTCGAAAAATGGGTACTATTTCAAAATCTGTCTTTAAGAAAATGGTTTCAGAAAGGGACAAATTTCAATCTATATTATTTTTTCTGTTGGAAGACTCGGGAAAATGTGTTTGCAATTTTCGAAAAATCAGGGTTTTCGGCGAAAATGAGACCTGCACCATTCTCTTGAACATCCTTTACACTATCTATTAACAAAAATTAATCAAACCATGTGGAGGCACTTTTTGAAAATTTGGAAGATGTGTCAAGGGCTTTGTGTAAGGTACACTCCAAAATTAAAATTAAGGGTTTCTGTCGGGCTACCATCCGAATTTAATGTTTGTTAGCTGGCTAATACGTGCCAATTAATTCCAAATTGTGTCAATGAAATAGCAATAAATCATTTGACATGTTTCATTCGGGTGTGCTGACATGTCTGTTCCAGCTTGACACACCTCCAGAGACGAGTGGAGTGCAGAGAATGGAATCCCCTTCAAACAGACCGCCAGTGCGTGGCCAGGCCGCTAGCCGCGCAGTATCACTCGCGGTCCCGTTCGGCGTCTGAGCCGCCCCCGTGAGCTTGCGGGCCGCCGACCGACTGCATCGTGCATCGGACGCCGTCTCGCGCACTGGCCGTCTAGTTTGGGCCGCGTTCACAGTTAAGCGGATTGCGTACCCATTAACTCTTCTGGTGGTTTGTTTGGAACGGGATTTGTTTCGTAACGAATACTCCACGCTGTGCCTGGGCGATCTGATAAGTGGGAAGAATAACGTTTTGCGCACGTATGGTTTCTTTTAGATGTGACCAAATTAATTACAATGACTGAGTACAGTTGGCTATTGAACGTTGGAATATTCTGTGCCCTTATGCGGCTCCACACATGTGACATTCGGCGAATCCCGAGCAACCGCTCGCCGAACCCCGAGTAGTGTTGACTGGTTGCTTGCGATTTGCCGAACATTCGGCATTCACTCTACTCACTGTGTGTTGATCTTTATGACACATCAAAGGGAGCAAACATTTGCCGAGTGTATCAGCTGTTCGGTATTAGGCGAGCAGAAGCTTGCTGCTCGGCGAATGCCGAATGTGTGGTACCGCCTTTAAAGGACACTGGCTCGAACATTCAAACATAAACGTTTAACACTGAGAGAAAACGCTGAGAATGGATAACATTATGCCTTCTCGTCATGTGAAATTATAATACACACTTTAGTAATGATGTTGCCTACTGAAAATGGTACTTCTCATAAAATATGTATAATTATTTCAATACTGGTGTAAAATATGTTGATGTATTTAAAATGATCCTTATAGAAATATTTATATAAATGATGAATATGTTTGAGTTTATAATTGAAGTAATTGTCATATTATACATTTATTTCTTAATTCGCTTTACGTCTACGTAACATTCCATCATTTTATAGCCTTTTTGGGTCGATTGTACAAAAATCTCTAAATCGAAACCTTGTTTTTGAACTACAGTGCACCTATCTCCCTTCTTATTGGCCAATTTCGTATTAAAGTGAACCTAACACTCACCCACAATATGATGTTTTGTATTTATTGAAAGAAGAAAAGAGAAAAGAGAAAACAACCCAAAACACACCGGAGTCACGACGAATCTCAACTGAACTTCTGTGGACACATTGCAACGGTGGCAGGCCACGTGACGAGGCGACAGGTGCAGCGGCAGCGATGGTAGCTTTGGTGGCAGCAGCCTCCCAACCGTCGCTGCTAATGGAGCCAGCCCCAATAAACGTAATTGCCGCTTCCAACTTTCTCCGAACGGATTTGAGCGCGACGCGCGCAGCCGGCGCGCGGCTGGGCAATGGCGGGGCGAAGGGAGGGGAGAGGCCAGCACGAGAGGGGAAGGAGAGGGGAAGAATGGGGGGTGGGGAGATGCAAAGCGGAGAGGAATGACCGCAGCGTTGAAAACGGAACGGGACGGGGTTAGGGAGTAAGGAGTAGTGGGGGGCTGGGAGGAGAGATAACTCTTCGCCTTAGAGATGGGGAATGGACAGGAACGGACGAAAGGGGAAGGTGAAGGGGAGGAGAAGGAGCAAGGCGGGGACGACTGATTGGAGTCGGTCGAATGGAGTGGGTCAAAAACGGAACGGGACGGGACGAGTTTGAGAAGAGAGGAGTGGTGAGGGGCAGGGAGAGGGAACTCTTTGCCTAAGAGATGGGGAAGGGGGGGAAGGTGGGAAAGGGGAAGAGGAAATGGAGGGGAGGATGCAAGGCAGGGAGGACTGAGTGGAGTCGGTCGAAAACGGAACGGGTTGAGGTTGAGAAGAGAAGAGTGGTGAGGGGAAGGGAGGAGAGGGAAATCTTCGCCTAAGAGATGGGGAAGGGAGAAGAACGGAGGAAGGGATTTGGGGGAGGGGAGGGGAGGGGAGGGTGCAAGGCGGGGAGGACTGAGTGGAGCGTCGATAACGGGACGGGAGTTTCAGAAGAGAGGAGTAGTGAGGTCCTTCGCATAACAGGTGGGTGAGAAGAGGGGAGGTATAGAAGGGGTGCGCGATGCTTCAGGAGGTGCAGAAATGAGCGAAACGAGCAAAATGGAGCGGGTCGGGGCTGGGTTGAGAGGAGTGCTGAAGGGCAAGAAGGAACGGGGACTGAGGGGGGAGGGTCCGTTCACGAGGTGGGTGAAGAGCGGCAGTCCACTCTAAGAGCGGAACACGTGCAGTGGGAGGGGGGACGTAAGATGAGGAGCAGTATCCGGTGAAGCGAAGAAGGACAAGTCTGACCGCCACGGGCAGGTGGGAAGATTCGAGACGGGAGATGTGGAACAGTGGGAGTGCCGCAGATTTGAATTGGAAACCGACGGGACGGAGAGCATATTAATGTAATTATAGTAATTACAATTATTAATGTTTTGTAGTAGAGCACGAATAATTCCGACTTTATTAGATGAAGTTTCATGTCCTAATGTCTTTAAAGTAGTTGAAAAATTGCATTTTTATCTCTGTGAGCGAGAAAAGAGAAAAAAGACGAGAGCGTTTCTCATGATTGTTTTCTGTCTGCGAAATATATTTTTTTATTGTAATGGAACGTGTGAAAACATTACGAAGCGTGTACGCAACATCGAGAAGCTTCGGCAAAACATTTTTCGCATAAAGCATGTAAAAAATATAGTATATGCAACTCTTGCGCGAGGTGAGGCGTAAGCGGCATTTGTTATGTAACTTACTATTCAAATATCAACAGGAAGCATTTTTTTGGTTTGGTAGCACCTCTGTGGAAATTCACTTAGCAGCTTGATAAAATAAGTGAACACGAAGGTCCCAATCACGCATTCAAAGAAGAAATTAACACACTTCAAATCACATTTCCAATTTACAGAAGTGAATGGAACAATTTTTTGTTGATCAAAGCTTCTTTCAAGAGCATCGCGAATTTTTTTGTAGTATGAAGAAAATATTTTCGTTCAGATTGTAGTTGTTAATTTCAGCTAGCTCAACATGGAGTTTACATAGACATGCACAAAATCACTTACAAATAATTTAATAGGTGCGTAGTATAAATTATTTTTAACACTTAGGTTAAAATTAATTTCTTCTTAATCTGTATATTTAAAACGAGTTTATTAGAAATTTATTATGAAACGAATTTCATTAGAAATACATTTTGAATTTTCTATTCAAACAAATTTTGAGACTTTTTTCTTAACTGGAAGACAGTGGTCCCTGAACTTTAATTTAGTTACAAAGGTTTCAGACGTTAGATCAGGGGGACTCGATTATCCAATCAGGAGTTTCGGTTCGACTTAATTTTTAGTACTGAAGCTACTGAATGGATAACCGAGTTCTAGAATCTGATAGACCGTTAGAACAAAAGTCGCTACAGTTAAATCGGAGAAAAGATGTGTAATCTCGTGATTTTATTAACAATTTTTATAATATAAACACCAAGTAATAAAATATA
Source organism: Gryllus longicercus (assembly GCA_038098605.1). Taxonomy (NCBI): domain Eukaryota; kingdom Metazoa; phylum Arthropoda; class Insecta; order Orthoptera; family Gryllidae; genus Gryllus; species Gryllus longicercus. The sequence continues at coordinate 4,384,301 of JAZDUA010000063.1, forward strand.
TTGTAATTAAAATAATGAACGCTTTTCGGGTGACGTTTGATCATTTCGATTTATTGCAAGAACTTTAATCGATTGTTGTAGTTTTGTCGACGGCGTCAGCAAGTGCGTCATTGAGAGGTTATAGGTATATTTAACAAAAATGCCATGCCTATGCAAAAATGCACATGCAACACAAAAATTAATATATTATTCACGGTGTCTTTGCTGTTTTTTAAATCCCAAAACGTGAGCCCACATGAAATGTCTTTCAGACTGTGATCGCAGTGATCCGTTTAAAGGTTTCATTGCCCCAAACTCACTGCTTTTGAGCCATTGCTTTAAGCAAAATGCACGGAACTCCGTCTGGCCACTTGGCTTACGTTAAGAAAAATATTGACATTAGAAGTATTGTCAATCATTCATAAATATCGGTTCATTATATTTGGTGTTTTAAAAAGCAAGGAAAACAGACATTTAAAATGTTTGAATTTATAGAATTATATGCAGCATTACTCAATATTTTTTTTCATACGTTTAAAAAATGTGTATTTAACACGCTAAGTGCGAAATATGGTTCTTTGTGCTTGTTTTCCAATACAGGAAACAGCTTATTTTATTCTAACACTGTAACTCCCATTCTAACTCTCTGCCCTACTAACTCTCCTCTGACCTGACTACAATTGCAGTGTCGAATCTATCCTTCCGGTACTTCCGATAAAGCACGTAAATCAATAATGAAGATTGCATCTGAAAGAAACAATAGTCACATCTTTTAATCTTAATTGTCTCTCTGCGAAACACGCATTCTGCATCGTCTACATAGGTATCTAGTCGACAAGTGCTGACAAATGGGGGAACCTGGGGTAAAGGTCATAAAAACTTTTTCTTTGGGTATGTTGTATGTACTGATACACTAGTTAAAACCTCCAACTTTTCAAACTCCCAAACACTGTGCTAGGAGGAGACTCGAGAAACCGGTATTTTTCTGTTTTTCTCTGCAACTCTTTATTCTTCATTCTCCCAAAAATGATTCAATTCCATTTTAAAGAGAATAAAATGTTTTACAAATTTTACTGCAACAGATCTTTTGAAATCAATTTAAAATTTAAAAGCTGTTATTTCATTTCTCCCAATGTGAGAAAAAAACGTGTTCATGTTGTTATCAACTTATAATAAATATAATTGTTACTTCATTTATCGCTTATTCGTCTCACCATATGTAAACATATTGTAAATGCGTAAAATATTAATATGTGCAAAAAATTATAAGGACATGCGTAAGTGTTTTTGTGTTCTAGCTTAACTCTTCAACGCAGATACAATTTCATTTCAACAAAACATGGTATACATCTTTTACTGGGACACTAAAATGGGGAAGAGAACATTGTGGAAGTTAGAAACCCCGAGAGGGGGCATTTGCAAACAAAATCATTGCGCAACCCGCCTTCTTCTCATCGCGTGCAATGTGCACTGAGCGGACGCAGTGGGGCCGGGATCCCTGCCCAGACAGGTTCTAAGCAACTGAGGCTCGGAATTAAATACTGCATTAGTGTTAATTTAATTATTTTATAGAGATCAGTAGAAATTTGTTACAAATGGCATGAAGGAAAAAAGTTGAACACATGGTATGAAAGATAATATACTGGTGTCATAATAAATCAATATTTATAGGATAAATGCATAAAATCAAATGCAGAACATGATCAAAGGAATAAAATGATGGTGATTTGGAAATAAATCCCAAATATTTCCAATCCCGTTTTATAAAATAATAAATTAGCATAGTTTATGTTATCATTATTAGAATACCTAGATTTGCAAAGGGCTAGTGACAAATATTAATAAGAAATAATGTCACCACTGAAATCCATCCTAGAACTTCACTCTTCTAATGTGATTCTGCTTACAACCACATTATCTTTAATTAACTGGAGCAATAGTACTAAAATAGAAATAAACATTATATTGTGGAAGAATAGTTTCAGATTATCAGAGCAGGAATAAATTTACTCCTAGTAAATTTCCCCTTTTCAAATTAAGCCTGTCTTCAAAATTAGAGACGTCAGTAAAGGAAATACTTGATCTTCAAATGAACATAACATATCATGTACAACTGAAGATATTTTGAAATTGTTGTAAAAGAAACGCAAAATAATCGGAGCCATGGCTGGACAGATTATAAAGCCAACAATCTTCATAACTCTATAAATACTCATTTTTATACATTATGTACCCATAAAATATCAGACACAGTGGAGCAAATAGACCTTTCTAGGATAAAAACAGGACCTAGCAAATTAAGCCATCTCAACTTATTTAAAAAACACCTCCCCCCACATGTAAAAAGTGTAATACCCCTCAAAATATTCATTATATTTTCAAACTATGTCGCAGACATAACAAAGAGAATTAACTGGATATAATCACGAAGCGATAATACATTCCAAGGAAGACCAAGAAATAATAATTATATTTTGTAAAGCCTTGGATATATTTTGGGACATTTAACTCCAAAAGATTCTTGTCAATTCTCACTATTGTTTTAAATTATTACTACTGTAAAAGGATAGTCAATTATAATGTTTTTATTGATTAATTATTTACTCATTGATTTTTGTTAATGCAATTCATGTATTCTAACATAAATAAGCGCTGATAACAATGTTGTTGATAGGACTAAAAATAAACTTCAAAAAACATTTTTAAATATTCTAACATTATTCAGAACAATTTATGCAACTAGTTTACTTTTAATGTACACTCTCTCAAGTAAAGAGCTAATGAGAATTTTTATCAAGAATGAGTAGCCAGGTGCTTCGTGTCACTTTATTTTGCTGTTACACAGGCCATACAGGAAGGTAAGAGCCCAACTTCACTAATGAAATCTTGGAAAACGGGTATATCACTTACAAGGCGGTATCAACGAACGACAGCCGATACTATTTTAAATATGATAAAATAAATGTAATAAATTTAGTAAATAAAAAATATTTAAAATATCAATAAAATTAACTTTTTGTTTCATTTCTCACTAGTGTTCTGCAGCAACAAAAATACTGCAGTGCGATAAAGTCCAGTGAAATTTGTCTTCGTCGCATTACGACACCTGTGTGGTTAGCAGCGAAATACACCATAGTCGTAACGGAATATACTGATTTCCCAATTTATATTTGATGTCGACTGTCGTTCTAGAACGAGCGAATCTGATAGACTTGTTCATCTTTCTAATTGAGTTCTTCTTTAACGACAGCAAGTCAAACTAATGCTATAATCCTACTTCTGCACTTGTACTCTTTCAAAACACCCATGTCTTTCCTTCACATACACACCAACAAAAAAAACACAAAGACGTCCTTCTTCCTTTACGCCGCGGCCACATCTCGTGCTGTTTGCATCTGCTCGAAGCCGCACGCGGTCACCAACAAACAGGGAGCTGCAAGGCGCCGGCCGTCACAGAAAGACATTCCCCAGCGCCCCTCCGGCCAGCTCAATAGAGCTGTGTCCCACTGCATTAGAAGAGGCTGAAGGTCCGCAGGGGTGGACCCAGCCTGGCCGCCCCCCTCCGCCCCCGCCACCCTCAAACTCGCCGCCCACTGCCCGTCGCCCGCCGCCCTTCACCGCCCACAATCCGCCGCGCATCCCTCCACCCCACCTCCTCTGGGAAGCAGGGGTCGTCCCGCGCGCCGCGGCCAGTGTCTGCAAACAATGCGTTTATGGCCGCCAAGAGGCCGGGTAAGCGCAGTCACGGTGGATCTCGGGGGGCGGGGCCGAGGCGGGGGAGCACCGAGAGCTGCAGGAAGCGATTGGTCGCGCCCCGGGGGTGCGGGCGGGACGCCTCTGCAACCGCCCGCACCCCGCCTGCGGGCGACCATACGAAGCCCGACCACCGCAACGAAGCCGCCCCGCCACCCCGTCGCCCTCTGCTGTTTGTTTTGTGGAGCCGTAGGCACAGATTCTGTGGCACGTTTAGTTCCTAGCATACTTCTTTTCAATTTAATCCCCTCAACAAATCCCCTGTGCAGGCAGGAATCAGTTGGCTTTTGGACCGTATGCTACTGCCTTGCTGTAAGTAGCTATAGGGAGGGCTTTAAAACTATCTTAATTCTGGCTAAATCTAGTTGTAGAAATTAAAATTGTGCATTTTGGAAAATCTTATTTCAACTTTTTACACTTTTTCTTGACACTAATGATGTTCTTTTTTTATTATTTTTTTTCATTCACACAACATTCTCGCTTTGTTTACGTTTTATACATAACCTATCATTCAACTGCACTGCACTGCACTACACTTTATTTTTTTTACTGTTCGTCACGGTTCTAATTTTCCTCCGAGTCCCTGGTACTCAGGTCCGCTAGCTTAGCATATTCACTGATAAGCGTATTCTTCATACTATGGAGTAGAGTAAAATTGGCGGGGTGAAGTTTTAAAATCCGAAATATTTCCAGAGTTCGGAGACACGGAGTTCTGGACGTTCTCAAAAAGTTTAGAAGAACGTTCTGTAAAAATTAAAAACTATCGCAAGAAAGTAAATTCCAAAGCAAAAAACGAACTGTGGGCAAAAATCAAAATAATGTAAGAGTTATCATTAATAGTCAAAAAGTTTTATAATTCATAAATAATTTCAAAAAAATTATGTTAAAAAAGTATTTTTCCAACAAGAAGCAACTTATTCTAATTATCATGCATCAAGCTTTTGAAATCTACGACGAAAGTTCTGAATTCTGAACAAAAAGTTCTAACACCAGTTCTAATGAACATTTATCACACGAAATAAAACAGGAGATAAAATATAACTAACGATTAGTTTCTGTTGATACAAATTTACGGTTGATGGATCACCCAAGGAGTCCTCTCTGTCTCCTCTATTTGCAGAATTAGTTCAGAGGAAATTGTAAAACTATTTATTCAGCAACTTCATTTTTAAAGCAATTTTTATTTCAGGTATATTGATGACATAACTTGTATCATTCCATCTAGCCAAGTCTATAATGTATGTGAAATGTTTAATTCATATGACCCTAAAATACATTTTACACAAGACATACTATTACCAATTAAAGAAGCTTATTAATTATTAATTAATAAAGAAATACCACATATTTTAGAAGACTACTTAACATCCATTCACATAATCTCATGCAAAATAAAAGGAAAGTATTTGTAATTTAGTTGATAATCATATTAAACTTTCCAACCCTTCATTTCACTCTTGAAATTTAAACATATTTTTTTAAAATTCTTTTAGCCAAGGATCATCCACCGAAATTTATTAATACATCTACCATATTCATCACCATTCAATCAACTTTGCTTGTACTACAAATGAAACTAATGCCTCTTATAACCCACACATTTTTGCATCTATTAGAATTAATCCCCCTTATTTACTTTCAGTTTCTAACTCCACAAGAAAAGCACTGTTAAAATACAATATTATTACCAATTTTAAGATCACTAATCATTTCAGTCCATACACCAAGAAAGGTAAAGATCCAACTCCAATTAACAGACTATACAATGTTATTTATCAATTCATGCAAGTCTGCCCTCTGAAATACATACATAGGTGTGAGCAAGCAAACCCTAGAACTTTACATCAAAGTACATATTGATAACATTAAAATGTTTGCATCTAAACACAGTATGACACAACACAAAATCAAAATATACAAGCACAAAATTCTTTAGTATGACCTTAAAATTCTCGGCATGGAAATGAACAATCACAAAAGACTAATTTCTGAAATGCTGTTTGTTAAGAGGAAAACTCTCACTCTTAACTTCCTAATAGACACTGAGAAGCTAAATGACACCTATGGCCCCATTTTACAAATAAGTTACTTCCTTCTTTACTTACCTCGTTTATGTTTAACACTAACTTTATCTGTACTCTATTGTATTCGTCTTCTATGGTTTGACAATTCCAACAGGTAAATTGTATATTTGTTTAGTTTGATACACGGCTTTCCATAACACTTCGTGCCACTTCATAAACTTTCCTTTACCACACTTATTATAACTTCACTTTAGAGTTAAGCTGTACTTTCGTCGATACACTCTTCCAATATTGTCATATATCATACATATGTCTCTGGCGTTTTTTCAGTTTGAGAAAATGGATCCTCACGATCATGCTCAGAAATAATATTAATCAAAGATGTTGTATATTTAGTCACAACCAAAGACTTTGGAATGTAGTACGCCACAATATGGAGACCCACTGTTATATATACTCTTTGGTACGTCGATACGTTTGATATATCAATACTCTGATGAAGCTGTGACTAATTTAAACTAGAGGTAGACGTGAGCAACTGATATCTAAATTTGCAAATTTCTCTATTTTTAAAATTTACGAGAGTTTAACAAAAATGAAACCTTCACATTATTTTAAGCGTTCCTCCTTCTATTGTGGGGGAAAAAATTGGAGTTTTTTTTGTTTGAGAAAATGTTTTTTTATAATCATATTAATTTCAAGCATAAATCACGCAAATCAATTCGTTTCTTCAAAACATTTTACATAAAATGTTTTAGAGCTGGTTTTTTACAACGATTTTGTTTATGGCAAAAATCACTGTCTTCAATTTTGTAGTTTGGAAATGTCAACTTTTTGCAATTTTTGAAAATACGAAGAGTTCGCCGAAAATGGAAATAGTACAACATTGTTTTACCGTCCTTTGATACACATTAGACACTTTATTTTAAAAATTCAAAATTCTCTTATATTTTGTGTAAAAGTGTATGAAAACTACTCATTTTCGAAAAATTGTACATTATCATATTTCAATATCTATCTTTAAGGAATAGATTTTATTAACGAAAAGATCTCTTTCTTCAATACTTTTGTAGGAAGACGCCCATCCTCCCAAACATTGCACTTTTGCAATTTTAAAAAAAAAGGAAAATGAGACATCTACCATTCTGTTAATTGTCCTTTAAGCTCTCTGAGAACAAAGTTTAATAAAAAAGTTATGCGATTTTTGAGAAAATTTAGAAAATGTTTTTGAGGCTTTAGGTAAACTACCCGCACAAATTATAATATCCGTTTGAAATTCCTAAAACCTTTAGTTAGTTCAGATGGATTAGGGAAAAACAATTTTGGAGAAAATCGGCTGAACGGTTTAGGCGCTATCACGGATTACAGATGGAAGACTAGACCTGGATCTGAAAAAAAAGAAGAAAAAAATTAGTGTTGTTTTCTTGCAATGTATTATTTATGATATTTTACATATTTTACTGATTTCATCTCCAAGACTTAATTATATCATCTTTTCTTATTTTTGGATATTTCTAAAACCATTAGAACAAAGAGTCGAAAAGTCAAAACTTTAGTAAAGTATTTGAAAAAATTATATTGCGTCTGTTTTTAAAAAAATATCAGCATAATTTTACTTATTTATATAATGAGTATAGCAGCTCTTTCACTACTAAGGTTATTGATGTCCGGGAAAGAATCAAATGTAGTTGTAAAAATGTGACAGAATTTTCGGGACTAATTGGAAACGATCTGCACTTTTACATTCAGCATATGTGCTAATGCAAATGTGCTATGTGCATTTTCGGACTAATTAGCAAAAAAGCGTAAAAATGTAGCTGTACTGAAATTTAACTATTAGCATAATTAAAACCTACAAGTATTTGTTACGGTGACTATAATTTTGAAATTGCAAAAAGCCCAGTTCATATCCCATTGAGTGTGGACTTTTAAACGGGACTGTAACATTATCACCTACTACGATTCATTGGCAAGTCCAGATACTGAACGAACATATTTGAATCTGGGCATGAAAGATATATTTAGGGTACTGCCGCGGTATTCTCCTGATATTGAACGGGCCGCTAGAATTCTCCTCCAGATAGCGGCTGAATTCGACCTAGCTATGTAGCTAGTGTCGAGAATCCAGCCACAGTCGGGACTGGAATCCTAGATTCTCGCGGTCAGAACACAGCAGTGACATCAATTGATACCGTGGGCCAACTAAGCCGGTGGAAAAGCGCCGATTCCGCTGCCTGCACTTCAGTTGTCTGTCTCCGCCGCCCCCGCCGCCGCCCCCGCCCCCACCCCCGGCGCCGCCGCCACAACCACCACAGTTGTCTCTGTCTCCGCCTCCGCCGCCGCCGCCACACACCGTGGCGAAAGCGGATGACAAGCGGCGTTGCAGCTTCACGCGGTCAGTATGTCACGTCGCTCAGCCGGCGCCGTCCCCGCTCGTGTCCTTGGATGGGGCGACGCGACGGGACGCGGAGAAAGAGATGGAGACAGAACAACCAGCGCCTGCTCTAATGAATGGAGCTTTTTCTTGGAAGCTGGAGTTTTGGCGCTCAGCGTTCTCCCTCGTTCTTTCTTTGTACACTTCTTTCCTTTGACGCCTTTTTTAAAGCGCTGACGTTTTTTGTGGATGCTTTATTGTATTGCGAGCCACTTTACTTTCTCTTTTCGTCGATACCCAGTTATAAAACATTTGGTTTGGGTTGCCATTTTTTTTTTCAATTCTACTTCCTCTTGGACTGTAGAATTGCTCCTTTCCCTTTTACCGCACCAGATACACTGGTATATTTATGGTATGGATTCTATTATCTTGCGAGCACTTCTATTTGCCGCTGAAAGGATTGAGGAAAACAGGTCTGTAATTTGTATGTAACAAAATGTATTGGTAATACTGCAAAGCGTTTCCCACGGTTAAGTTCTCCTCGCTCGCCTCTACATCTGTGATTAGTTTTTGCAGTCGGCGGATGTTACGGAGGTTTCCTTTGCCGGAGCACGGCTGGCCACGGGAGTGGGATAACTAAACAGGTCAGGGATCATGTATTTTTTTATAATGTTGGCATTGCGACATACAACGAAAATATGCTGTATAAGGAAATATGCACTTTTCAATCATATTATTTACGTAGCCCCCTAGTTTTAATTTTTTTACGTGTGAGTATTAGTGTAATTGAATTGTTGAAGGGAGATATTTCATTTTTACTAGCTTAATACAAACAAAATGTGACTGTTGAATAATTGTCTGTTGCTTAAAAAATTTGAAACTATTTGGGAAACAACATTAAAAAATGTTTAAATCATAATAAGCGTGTTAATAAAATACTCACTGACATGTGAATCATGCATTCACTTATCAAAATACGTGAATTTATGATTTCAAATATGATTTTACTCCGCTAAGGACGAGAAAAAACTTGTATTTAATATGAAGGATGTGAACGATAACAATGGATAAATATCAATTCCAAAATGTTAATAAACAGTAACAAAGTAATTATGATTTTTTATGAATGTTTAAGCCATGCCCATTCTTCCTTTCACACCGATCGCAAAGCCAATATAGAATAGACGCGGTAAATACGAAACTTCTCTAACAGTTCGAAAGGTCTTTTTCAAAGAAGTATAGCTTTACAACGCCAAGTGCATTCATCACCAACAGGAACACGTAACAAAGCAGGAAACGTATTGCATCCAAATTATCCGTAGTCCTGACACCATGTAACTGTTTCTCCTTTGAACCGCCCATTCTTCCTCCTTTCAGACCGCGGCCACCACAGCAGAGCGGGGCAATCGCCTCTTCAAGTCAGAGCGCCATCACCGTCACTACCAGCCGGTACCCCCTACTTCCCGCCTGGTGAGGTGGAACGGGTCAGGACAGAACATGACATGACATGACATGACATGACATGACAGGACATGACAGGACATGACAGGACATGACAGGACAGGACAGGACAGGACATGACAGGACATGACAGGACATGACAGGACATGGCAGGACATGACAGGACATGACAGGACATGACAGGACATGACAGGACATGACAGGACATGACAGGACATGACATGGCATGACAGGACAGGACTGGACACGACACGACACGACACGACAAGACAGGACAGGACTGGACAGGGCACGACACGACACGACACGACACGACACGACACAACATGACACGACACGACACGACACGACGGACACGAAGGGACAGGGATCAGGCCGGAGAGAAACGGGCCTAGATGATTGTTATGTCATGTCATAGCAGGTCAGGACAGGACTAGATGGAATAGAGCAGAAGTGACGGGACGGGGAAGCAATAGGTCAGATGGGACGCGATGAGTAAAGCAGACGAAATGGGACGAGAGGAGGTATGACGGGAAGAGGCGTGATTAAGTGGGACTGTTTGAACAATTCGGGGAGGACGGGATGGAGAAGGACTGGACGAGATGGAATGAAGAGGGACGGAACAGAGAGGGACCAGACGAGACAGCCGGCGCGGAAGAATCGGGGCGTAAAGGAAAGAAACAGGGAAAAATATGATGGGAAAGGTGACGAAAGAGATGGGATATGACGAAAAAATACAAAGGACGGTGCGCGGAGAAATGGTACGGAGCAAATTAGGACAGAGGCGGTGAGGGGAAGGCGGGATGTGAAGTTTCGGGATGCGGAGTGGGAAGAGACTGGATGTGAGGGATCAGGGTGTGGGGATCAGGCCGGAGAGAGACGGGCCGAGATGATTGGTGGCAAGACGGGACGGAGAGGGATGGAACGAGAAAGATAAGAAACGACGGAACGGAACTGGATGGGGGACTGGAACGGAACCTACGGGGAACCCTTGGGCGTGAGTCGTCAGCTGCCGGAGGAGATCCGCCGGAGGGCACACACGGCGCTCACGCGGGCGCTGGGTCCGAAAGCTCCGCGGCTCTTGCGCGAAACCGGCCGGGCAGTGAACTGTGAGGTCCACCGGGCGTATTTTGCGCCGAGAGGGCCCAAGCAAGTGGCCTCCACGTTCCGGGCGCTACCGCCGCAGCTTCTCGCAGAACTCTGCGAGCAGCGGCGTGAGGCTCCCAGCGGGACGAGTGAGGATCCGCCCGTTACAATTGCCAGGGCACATTGTGCCTAGCCGCCACGGACGCTTGGAGCAAAGTCGGCGCCGTGGCGCACATAGTGTAAATAGTGTAAATAGTATTTATGTATATAGTGTCGTGTGAAAGTGCGTGTGTCAAGTGAACATATAATCTAGTGTGAATGTGCGTGTGAATGGAAAAAAAAATACCCAAGAAAACTAAAACTAATAAGCCTGAAGTCTGAAAAAATCCAGTCTTGTGTTAATCTTAGGTTGCCGGCCAAAGTGCCGGCTTCATCCATAGGTTAAGTTAGAAATAAGTTAGTAAGTAAGTTCTGCCCCCTTCCTTGCCGCATAAGCCGTAGAGCTGCGGCGTATGTTGTACCCCAAGAAAATAAACTCCCGCCTCGCCAGGGTTACTGGCGGGGGGAAAGTTGAAAAAGAACTGGATGGGATGAAATGGAATAGGACTGAACGGAACGGAACGGGACGGGACGGGACGGGAGGGGACGGGCGGGGACGGGACGGGATGGGACGGGATGGGATGGGACGGGATGGGATGGGATGGGGCGGGATGAGACGGGACGGGACGGGACGGGACGGGTCGGGTCGGGATGGGATGCAACGCGTCGGGACGGGGCGTAGCAGAGCTAGAGGAGAAGGAAAGGGAAGAGTGGGAGAGAGACTTTTTTTCAACTTTCCCCCCGCCAGTAGCCCTGGCGAGGCGGGAGTTTATTTACTTTTTGGGGTACAACATACGCCGCAGCTCTATGGCTTATGCGGCAAAGAAGGGGGCAGAACTTACTTACTAACTTATTTCTAACTTAACCTATGGATGAAGCCGGCACTTTGGCCGGCAACCTAAGATTAACACAAGTCTTTGTTCTTCTTCATACTTTATAGTATTAGTTTTCTTGGTAGGAGAGAGACTAGGCGGGACTAGCAAGGGCAAGCGGCAGGGCGGCGGGGCGGGAACTGAAGCACTACGAAGCGGGACGTGGTCGAGCGAAGATGAGACAAGGCAAATGAAGAAAGCGAGACGGGACGGGGCTGGGAAGTGGGGGTGAGAAAACTTGGGGTGGAAAGGGCGAAGAGGGGTGGTACGGGGCGGAATGGTAGTCAATAATTAATAATATACTCTGACATTAATTTAAATAGTTTTTGCTCTTCAAATCATAAATTCAGCTTTCGCATATCAACATTTGTAATTGATGACTAAACCTACCACATTTTTGTGTCAAATAAAGGCCGACAAACGTATTGAAGTTCGAATAGATTACACAAACCCTTAAAACATTACAACCGAGCGAAGTGGCTCAGTGCGTAGCGCACTGACTTCGCAATCGGGAGGTCCGGGTTCGATTCCCGGGCCGGCCATCCTGACCGGGGTTTTCGTGGTTTCCCTCGGTCATAAAGGCGAATGCTGGGATGGTTCCAAAAGTCCACGATCATCTATCACCTCCTTTCACTCCTCTTTCATTCTTCCCTATTCCTCTTTCATAACCGCTACTCAAGGATAGGCACCCGTAGTCGATCGTCGCAGCTAGCTGTGCCACCGACCCTAGGATGTCTATCTGTAGCAGCAGGCGGGGTATGCAGCACAAGCCCCCCTGTTCTTCCTTCATGTGCAGTCACCAGTTACTATTGCGGTATTTAGGTAGCAATAGTAAACTGAGGGATCCTCGGCCGCGAGGTTGACCCGACGACGACGAAAACATTACAATTATTTTCAAAATGTATTCTCAATGTTGAGTTTGTGCGTGAATACTTTTGACTTTTTACCCACAGCTTAAGATGCTGGTAACCTATAAAAATCACACATAGGTGGGTCTCTGAGTGCACCCTTGGGTTAAGCGCCAACTCATTTCTAAACGAGTCGTTGTCATGTACAAGAAATAGTTATTTTGATTAAATAAACTTGCACCATGACACCAATCACTTTGCATCATGACAAGGTTCACAATTAATCACATCCTCATATTATGCTGGTCATATGAGGGTAGCTAACCCTATGCAGTGTAGTAACGATTACATAGAGCAGATCGGCGCCGAAACGAATATGCTTAGTAAAAAAAATATACTCGTTGTGTAAATGAAAAAAAATATTACCACATTATTCCAAAGGTTTTAAATAATTGGTTTTTAGAGGAAATATAAATATATTTTTACTTCAAATCAGAACAAACGTCAATCAAGAATGTGTACTATTATATTGAAGCTCCAATTAAATACCTTTAGATAGTATGTTTAAGACAAAGCTCCCTTCTAACTCCTAATCCGCAAGGCAATAGTACAATCAGTAAACGCCCCATCGAAATATAAACTAGCGCCTCCGCAGGGCTGCTGTGAAGAGGGCATTACAGCCCGGCGCGGCGGAGCGGCGGGGAGGGCAGGGCAGGGCAAGGCAGGGCAGGGGAGCTCGCGCGCTCTGGAACGGGACTTGACGCAACACCTCGGACGCTCGCATACCTGTGGGGGTAGTTACCCTCGCGGAGAACAACCGTTGGTGGGAGAGGTCAGCGACCAGCGACCCGGGGCCCGCTACGCCCGCGCGGTGCCTATCAAGCTATCACGCGTGCCGCCTCCCTCCCCCCTCCCCCGGGCGCGCCCACAATGGCTCACCTACATCCTCCAGCGCGGAGCCCAAAGGGCAGCGCGCGGCCAGAGGTGCGGACGCCGCGTGCCCATAAACCGTGCCCGGCGTCGACAGCGCCCCGCGCACGCCCATTGTGTTCCCCTTGGGCGCATCGGGCCCCCTTGTAAAAACTGGGGGCTTCGAGTGTGGGTAGCCTGTCCCCTTCACTGTGCCCCTGTGGAGGCGGAATCTATTTTCTATAGTTTGGATACATTTCATTTCTATAGTTTGCGTACATACAAGCTGCTGCCTTGCGGCTAAGCCACTAGAAGGGAGAAGCTTTGTATTAATAACCAAGTTTAATTTAATCTAATTCTTAAGTTAAATTACCTACACTTTTGTATGCCTAACTCACAATAGGATGAGTTCTTAACTAATTAATGGAAGAATTTTACTTTTTTGATAGGTGAGATTTTTGTTTCACTTTCACACATTCACACTTGTTTAATATTATTTAACATTGTGTGGTAGGAGGCCTCTGAAATGAACAAGCAGGATAGTGTGGGTGGTTATGAAAGAGAACTTTTACACGATACAGTTTTCATGAAGATTGGACGTACAGAAAGCGTGCAGTCCAGACTGCACGATTTCTGCATGAACATTTTTGGACATTTTCGTTTTTTTAATTTAGAAAACGTAGTTTGACTCTACCACCTCTAGCGGCAGAATCGATCACTAACGTTAATTGTTTCCAACGGAAATCGTCCATCCTTTTCAATTTTGTGGTTAGGTTAGGTGCGATTCGTGAGATTTTTGTGTATTGGCGTGGCGGATTCGAGTTCTTGTCTTTTCTGGTGAGTTTATTTTGGAAATATGAGGTTACTGAATCTCACTTCTGCCGCCAAGACTTCCTCCATTCGTAGCCAGTTCGGGAATTCATTTCTGTGCCAGCAGAGCCCCTGGCGGCGTATAGTGGCAACTCGTACTGAAAACGTGCAGGCAGTGAATACACGACTTAAGAGATGCATCGCTGGCTGTAAGCTAAAACAGTTTTTTTTGGCCACATGTTTCATTTTGGTGTAACTAACATTGAAAACATCACTTGTTTTATTATCGTTTTCACTAGTTCATACAATTTTGTTAAAAATTGTGCGCGCATTGTGCCAATGGAATATAAACATCTCAAGTAGTGTTTCTCATACTCATTAAAGATGTAAATCAATTAATTGAAATTATCATTTCCGTTGATTTTCAAATGTTAAAGACACATGTCCAATTGAAATTCTGTGTTCACATGTAACTTTTGATTCTTGCTGAAAGACCCGGAATTTGAAAGGATTGAGACGTCAGGATCAGCGTTGAGAGTCTCTGGAAGAAGAAAGCCATTTGTGAAGTAATAATGATGGCAGTGTTATCGGTCAGAAAGCAACATTAAAGGGAACGGGGCAGCTCATACGGGGGAACAACCTTGCAAAGAAGTGCAAGAAAGGGTTTGTAAAGGGAAGGTGGAAACGAAATGAAGTGTTAGAGAATAATAGAAAGAGTTGAACTAGGAAAAAGAGGTTAGTAGGTGTAAGGAAGAAGAAGTTAATACAGAAGTATTCCAGAAATACACGGTAATGATGTATGCAAACGAACCATTGAACCTTCCGTGCGCTTACTACTTCATGCGAGCAAGCGGAGGCAGCCGAGCACGGGAGGGGAAGACTCGTTGTCGGCCGAGGGACGCGCCCCACCTCCGAACCCGTGGCCCGAGCGCCTCGGACACTTTGAATCTATGCGAAGAGAGTATATGCTAATGCACCCTGGTTCATATCTAATCATCAATTACATAATGAATTCAACCCCGATCCGATCATGCACCACATCACCTACCTATCCCACAATTTCTTCTCAAATATACACCATATCCAAACCTTATCTTCATTCAAACTTTGCAAAAACTCCATCCATCCCACTCGCATAGAAAGTAAATATCCATTCCACATATTTTTTAAATTGTTCTCAGATCTGGAATCGTTCTTATGAGATGCAATTATGGTTTCCTCAACCTCTGTAGTAGTATTAAGTTAGGATAAGTTTAGGATAAGTTAAGTTATAAGTCATCAATACATATGTAAAGGTATTAAAAACTGAACTATGTACAAAACAATCAAATAAATAAATAAATAAATTAAAAAAGAGTATATGCGAAGTCTATGCGCAGTGTCATGGCAAAGAGAAGGCAA
The DNA here is from genome assembly GCA_038098605.1 of Gryllus longicercus. Taxonomy (NCBI): domain Eukaryota; kingdom Metazoa; phylum Arthropoda; class Insecta; order Orthoptera; family Gryllidae; genus Gryllus; species Gryllus longicercus. The sequence goes on from JAZDUA010000063.1 coordinate 4,399,917, forward strand.
CTGGTGTAGTGCAGTAGGAGTGAATGAGTTGAATTAATGGTTAGTATATAATGCGAAAAACAATGAATGTTGGGTAAATGAAAAAACGAAAGCCAATCATTTCAAAACAATTTCAACAATTAGTGCTTTGAAAAATAGTAATAAAAATATTTCTATTCAAATAAGGTAGGCAAAAGTGCCAATAAAAGTTTGTATTATTAGATTTAAGATAGAATTAAGTATTTTAGTTAATATATTTAAGAAAAAGCCCTACGGTAAACTATATGGTAGTAGTTGCAAGGTGAGAGCAAAAGTAAATATAACTTTGGATAAATAAACTCTCGCCTTTACAGGGCCACTGTAAAGAGGAAATATAAAAAAAAAACACGAAAAGGCATTGCAATAGCAATTTGCTTTGCTAAGTGAGATAGTAAGGCAGCAAAGCAAGCAAGGTTTTATCGTGTAGTGGGATGGTTAGGAATGGAAGATTAGCCGAGGATGAGGATTAATTGCGAAAATACAATCACTTGTGTCGCTTTTTTGGGTATTGGATGAGCAGATGTGAATATAAAGAAGCCCGTTAGAACACCAATCTCTATGCAACATGGAAATAGAAATCAAGAATATGTATTTTGCAAATATATTCATAGAATCTAACATGAACTCCTTATAACACTCTATTTGAACTGTGAAGAAAAGGTGCTAAAGGTGGAATCTTTTAACTTCGTTAATGTATATTTAAATTTTGTTATTCAACAATTTGTATTGTAATATTTAATATAATGCTTAAATTATATAATTTCTTTATGTGTTCAAGTCTTAAATTTTTATCATGGTAATTATTTTTAAATTCTTCTTGGAGTGAATATTTACACAGATTTTCATGCAAGGAAACTATGGATAAACAAAAAATGTTTACGAAGATTTCCCATTGAGCACGACCCTGAGGTGGAAATTGTACGATAGTGATGTGGAAATTGTAAGAAAGAGGAACGTGGAAAATCCGAGGATATCTTTGAATATTTTTGAATCTTTAATTTTATTTCAAACTCTCAACAATAGAACAGGTTTCATCGGTGCCCAGGGTATGCGATACATCTGAAAATATGTCATTTTGTAGAAAAGTTTTATCCTAAATGAAGTCTTTTATCCTGAGCCCTAAGGCAAAGTGCGTGGTTGGATGAATTTTCAATTTTCGCCCCTCACTTTTCAGTGGCAAGTACCAGTACTCATCTCGATTCAGACGTTCCAACCACAACCACTTGGTTACTCTACCTTATCTCTTTCCTACATCTTTCACGTCAATCTTGCTTGTAATTCCGTGTTAGTCTCAAGTACCAGAACCATGATAGACTCTAAAAAGGGACATAGTACCAACGTGAGAATGCATCAAAATTATCCATTTGTTAAGAGATTCCAAAACCGAAAAATTAATTTAATGGCACAATATTCATGAATTAATTTTTTTCATGTAACTGAGGTCGGTAATTATCTACTTACAAGTATAAAGCGATCTACAAGAATTAAATAAATAAATAAATAAATAAATAAATAAATAAATAAATAAATAAATAAATAAATAAATAAATAAATAAATAAATAAATAAATAAATAAATAAATAAATAAAAAGGGGCATAGTGCGTGTAATAAGTATGATTGAATTGCAAAGTATTCAAGTTTATCATCAATATAACTGTGTGAGTGAGTGGTCAAAAGCAGAAAGACTAATAAAACTTAACTCCTATTTTGTAAGTTATTTAAATAAGAACTAATAGAAATAAATATTACATTGCGGGCCCAAGAATTGGCTTCTCATTAAACTAAATTAATTTACTAATGCATTTCCCTTTCTTTTTCCGAGCAAGTCAAAGAGCTTTGTTATATGTAATATCCCTGTGACACCAAAATGACCACCTCGCCAGAGCTACTGGTTCAGATGGAGATGCAAAATGCTCGAGAGCCGGCAGAGCTTGGACCTTTTTAAAGTCAATCCCGAGATGGGTTGCTGAGCGACGAACATTCAGTGCTCTCCTTATCCGGTCGCATGTCGGTCTTTGTCACAACGAAAGGAAGCACTCACCAAGCACATCAGCTACTCGCGATTGGGCGAACAGTAGCTCGCTGCTCGGCGAATGCCGAATATGTAGAGCCGCCTTAGTGGTAGCAGGTCAAGTTGCAACGAGTCGGCGCTGACGATGGTAGTCCCCTTGGCATCATACACTTCCTGTCATCTCACACGTGTTACTGGCGTAGGGATAGGAATTATTCAGAGACGATACGTGGCATATTTGGAATAGACACTATGCCACAACACGACTGAAAGAACCATATTTAAACGGACTCGAACCCCCAGCTTTCGTGTAAAGGCGGCTCCACACATTCGGCATTCGCCGAGCAGCTCGTCCAATCCCGAACAGCTGATGTGATCGGCGAATGTTCGCTCCCTTTGATGTGTCCTAAAGACTGACATGCGGTGGATAAGGCGAATACCGAATGTTCGGCGCTCGGCGAATCGCAAGCATCCCGTCCATACGTCTCGGGATTCGGCGAGCGGTTGCTCGGGATACGCTGAATGCCCCTCCATGTGTGGAGCCGCCTTAACGTATACCAGGGCGAATGCCATGACCCCAGCTCTATCACGCCGATGACAAAGGTAAGGGTAAAGCGATATACTCCATTTATACTAGTTGCCTTTTAAACAGTAGTTTATTTATGAAAAATATATTATCAAAATATATTATTTTAACAAGGCCGTCCGCGAACCATAGTTTCTCCTACTTCTTTTTACATGGCAGAAACAGCTAATTTTTTTTCATTTTAAGTAATGCGAAACAATACGAAGCGTGCGCGAAACATCGCAAAGCGCTTGGGTAAAGTCTGTAACGTTTCGCAATTGTCTCGCTTGTTGTCTTTTTTAAAAAATACAGCAGAGATACGATATTGGATCCAAACCACTAAAATTATATCTAAAATTAACTTTAGAAATTAGCTCAGTGTGACAGGTTTTCTGACACGGGTTGTTAAGAAATAATATACGCAACACGTGCGCGAGGTGATTCGCGCACTTGTTATGTCACGTTTCCTAAGGACGTTCCTTCACGACTTGACTCGAAAACGATGATTTTCACTCCACTATTCTTATGTAAAGACGGTTCCACACATGCAGCATTCGGCGAATCCCGAGGAACCGCTCGCGAAATCCCGAGTAATGTGGATGGGTTGCTTGCGATTCACTGAGCGCCGAACATTCGGTATTCGCCTTACCCACCGCATGTCAGTCTTTCAGACACACCAAAGGGGGCTAACATTCGCCGAACACATCAGCTGTTCGGGATTGGACGAGCTGCTCGGCGAATGCCGAATGTGTGGAGCCGCCTTTATACTATTCTTGTTAACCGACGATATGTGATCGCGTAAAGAGGTCACTGAGTCTTTGTGTTTTACGAAAAAAATTAGCAATAAAAAGCGACAATTTTTAGATTAATTTCTGTTATTTTAGAAAACTTTGCTACGCTAACTTTACGGACCTCTTGAAACTGAGACGACACCCCATTGAAGGAGTGGGCGGCAACCGCCCCGAGCGCACCCCACAGCGGCCGGTGAAGGCGCGGGCGCGGGCGCGGGCGCGGGCAGAAGTAGGTCAGCGTCGACACCGCACATGTCACAAAGGCGACGACGGCGGTGGTAAATCTTCCGGACAGAGGGCAGGCAAGCAGACTCACTTTTACGGGCCCGGGATCGGATGTAGGTCGTGCCGAGCCACAAAGGCTGGACCGCCGCCCCGCGCCGCGTCGCGTCGCGTCGCGTCACGCGTTGCTTTGTGACTGGGAGGGTGGTGGTGGAGGGGGCGGTTGGGGGGGGGGGGGGGGCGGAGGGAGGCGGATGTTTCCGCTGCGTCTTGACCACGACTGCGACCGCGGACTCTACCGCGTCTTGTCGCCGTTGCCTCAACACTCCTGCCTCGGCCCCCTCAGGCAGCCGTAGACGGTTGCAAGGGGAGGGCGATGGGGGAGAAGCTTGCTCCCAGATTTTTTTGAAGATCAAAACATTTACATTCCGTATTTTCGGATTTATTGATTTAGTTGATTTACCGTCTAAAACGGTAAAAAATGTTTGTGATGTACGAGAGTAAAAACAATACTTCCCTTTGTATCAACAGAAGTATATTTGAAACGTGTGAGTAGTATAGTTACTTTTCAATGCTTCTGAAATAATGGTATAAAATCCTAAAAACAAAATAAAATGCTTCTGAAATGAAATTCCGGAGGAAATATTGCCATACTCTCATACACAGATAGAAATAAGTAAGGACATTAATGGGAGAGAAAATACCTATGACTGAGAAAAACAGTGACTAAACAATGAATAGTACGGTATGATCACGTTTTTGGAATGAAGGAGGAAAGATAGTCAAAAAGATAATTCAACTGGATAATAAAATGAGGATAAATAAGGGTGAACACTAAAGATAAACTGCATAGAGAGAGCAAATACGAACTTGAGATCACTGACAGGAAAGAGAAAATGGAGGTACGAAAAAAATCAATTTAAATAATTTCACAAAATATAAATATGGTTCAAAATTCTTTTTTGTTAATTTATATCCTTCTTCTGTTTAAAACTCTAAAGACAGAAGACGGTTTAGACATTTTATAAGAAAACATCAACACAAAACCCTACTAGTGTGCCACTGCTGGATAAGGATTTACACTTCAATCATGCATACAATGGACTTAAGACAAAAAAAAAAACAACATACGCTTGCAGATTATGACTCACAAATCTGCGGTCTTGGTCCTTAAAGGGACACGAGATTTGTGGGAACAGGCTAGTTCTGAGAGAGGACGAATTTTGTGGAGTCGGATGGGGAACGTGGGGGCAGGAGGAGAACAGGTGGATGAAAGGAGATGAGTACGTCCGGGACATGTGAGGGAATAAAGGAAGACAGATGGGGACAAATGGGGAACTCATGGCACTCGAAATATGTATTTTAAACTGTATTCTACAAAATGAGATTTTTATGAACTATTACATTTTTAGAGATTTAATTATTTGCATGTCCCCTTCTGTAGCACGGAGGCTCAGAAAAGAGCACTAAACCCACAATTATGACAAATTAAATTGAAAGAAAATGGCACAAATAATATTTCACGGTAAAATTAAAGAGACATTTTCTGTGCAATTTAATCTCAACGGTAAACGATGTTAGAAGGGCTTCTCTCCCACAGTTCTGGGACTATAAAGCGTACAGTTTAGGGGAGGACTGTTCTCTATCAGACAGCGCCAGAATTCGTCATAGCACCAGAATTTGGCGTAGCTATGTAGCTAGTGTCGAAAAACCTGTCTGAAAGTGGCGGCGGCGATGGTGTAACGGTTAGCGTACCGAACTGTTGTACCAAGTTGGCGGGTTCAAACCCGATCGAAGCCGTGGATTGTTAAGGGCGAAAAAATTCCTTCGTACGCCTTCCTGGGTAAAGCCGGTTGTCCCATGTTAGTAGATTTACTTGCAAGGAAAAGATCCTCAAGCCTAAATGACGCCTCTGAGCTAAATTCAAAATCGCCTGTTTCTCGCCCAAGAAATACCTCCTTTCTCTGCTAGTTGATGAAAGGAGCGTAGCGAAATTTGCGTGGTCAGATGGAAGAGCGGACCTGATGGCCCGAGTCTCGCCACGTAAAATAAGGCAAATTCAATTCAATTCAATTCAAAAAAGTGGAACCTTGGGACCTCCCGGTCAGAGGCACTGAAATAATATCGATTGATACCCGGAGCCACGAAAGTCGGAAGCATCTACTTGATGAGTTGCGTGTCCATTCAGGACACTGCGCCGCCACTGATGTTTGCATGAGTTCCGGCTGATCACTGCTGGCTGCCGAACAGTTCATACGACTGTTCCTTTGGCGCTGCGCCAGGCTCAAAGTGGACGCAGAAGTAGGTATGTGGTTCTTTATATTAGAGGTGAAGAAAAGCTCTGAAGAATGCGGTTGTGTTCAATGATGGTTTCAAAAGAGAGAAAGACTACTCGTACTACAGAAGCAGAATGTAAGGATGAAGTTTTGCAAGTTCTGAGAAAGATTTGAAATAAAAGAAGCAAATTCAAGTGCAAGTCAGATTACAAGTATTATAATAAGAATAATTGCAATAATGCGATTTGCAATTATGTGCAATAATGCAATAATGTGATCATTTATATGCTGCCATGGTAATTGTTCCAGATCACTAAACTTCGATTTTTTAAAGTGGCTGATGACATTAGGTCGTTGTTACACCTCCTGCCTTATAAAATGAATATTTTTATTTAATTCACGAACTCCTTCTCAACGGGGCTTGTGGCCTAAGAGATATGCTTACCACCGTTCAAAAGAATAATTTAATAAGGTTCGAGGTGTAACAATGATCTAATGACATCGAACACTTTAAAAAGAAGTATAACACAAAAAATGTTTAAACTATTTCGAATACTGTCCCTAAGCCGCCTTTTAGGAGTCGTTTGGCAACCAATGGATGCTCCCGAAAACGCTTCGAGTATTATTTGTGTACGGCATGAACAAAAACACGTACTACACTTTACACACTTTCACCACGACGCCTCGAAGATCCGCAACTGGGAAAACACGCGTTTCTTTGACGCAACGTGTGAACTGTGCAGGAACGCTGCGTCCTTTACGTCAAAATATGCCTCGTGTGAACGTGGCGCGCTCTCGGCAAAGCCGTTTCTCACACTGCCGGACTTCGCCCACATCGATGCCACCGCTCTTGCCCTCAACACTATGGCCAAGTAGAGGACATGCCCTCTTTAATTACCACCTTCACTATTACAATCAGCAGATTAAAAACGTCATCATCGTCATACACATGTACATCTACCTGTGCAATGAACATAAAATTCATGCTGAAGAAAAGGTTTATTTAAACCACAGTCAGTCGCAGAGGTTGAAGTTAGTTTATACAATACCCTTATATTCACCAACAAAACGTTACCAACCAACAGAACGCAAATATTCTAGTCCATAAAAAAAATAGAACCTGCCTCATCAAAATTTCAATTCCTAACTTACATGATCTCCGAAACAAATTTCAAAAAATTATATATGTATAATCTCTATATAAAAAATGTAAGAAAGATGTCCACCTAGCTGTGAAAGTGGAGCGTCTCTGGAATTGCAAGTCTACCAGTATTCTCCCAGTCGTGACATCAGCGCCGGGAGTTATTACTTAACAGTTAAAATCGAGACAACTACAACTGGCCATATTACATACACTTAACTATAAATTACAAAAATCAGTCATCTTAGACAGCTGTTTTATTGTAAGACAGTTTATAAATTCTTAATAGTTTTGTGAGAAATTGTAAAGTAAAATTGTACCTACATCACTAAACGTGTGTAAATATTCCAGTTCATTCTGGTAACAGTTGGATTTTGTATAATTTCTTCTGTAATCTAATAGCGATTTTGTACATTTAAGTCTACGTATAAAGTTGAGAAAATAAGAAATAATAATAACAATAATAATAACAATAATAATAACAATAATAATAATAATAATAATAATAATAATAATAATAATAATAATAATAATAATAATAATAATAATAATAATAATAAGTACCACTACTATCGTGACCACAAGTGCTATCCGCCCCACGATCCGTTAGCCCCACGATCAACAAACAGGATATCAGCGCCATCACCGTCGCCATTGCAACTACTATTTTTACCATCAAAGTTACACGTGCCATGACCACCTTATTATTATCTTCATTGCCATCACCCTACTCACTATCGTTATTATCGCCATCACTGCCACCACCACAGAGTTCATTCTCACCAAACTTCCCCCACCACAGTCCTTTTTCTCCCCTACCCCCGGCGAGTGGCCCTGGTGACGCAGTCATTTATTTTCATGCGAGATGCCTACGCCGCAGCTCTTTGTATTTTGTGGCAGAGGAGAGGTCAGTACGTAAATAAATAGCTTATATTAAGTTAATGAATGGAAGTGGCCAACGCTTCGGCCAGAAAAATGAGGCGAACATACACGCTTAATAGTATTTTTTGTATTCCAGCATTACAAAAGAACCTCTTCTGTTGCAAGAAATCGTTTATAATCTTGCATTTTACGGCACAAATTGTGACGTATTAGATTTTATGTCACGAATGATTGTGTCATCACACATTCAGCCAATAGTAGCGAGAGAATCGGGAGAAGGTAGAGCTAAACGGAACAGCTGACCATCGTTTACTCGTACGATGACAAATACCCGAGTCGTCACAGGGAAGTTGTTTCGCAAAGTTAAGTTTGATTCTCTTATAAATTTATAATGCTGTTATACAAAACATATAGTATGCAACTATTTTATAATATTACTTTATTACATTCGTACAAAATTAAAAACTCGCTCCTAAAGTCACTCGTTTTCAAAACACGTACTCATGCAATAAAGCTTAACATTATAAGATAATTGCATAAACTACTATTTCTATCATGCTATTGTTTTTTCTTTAGTATTGTTTTTTATTTATTTATTAATTCATACTTATGCCCATTTATACATATTTACAACAATCATACCTACCACGCCGCGTACTTTCACAGGATACAATTCAACACTACCCAGTGCGCCTCGGCGCCGACTTCGGTTAAAGCTTGCTATCCTTTTCGTACTGAAATTCAATTTTCAATTTTCCAGCCACGTTATTGGACGCAAACGGAAATAAGTTCTGCAAACGTAAATAAATCCAAGTTGTGACCATGTTACTAAGTAAAAATTGTATTTTAATAATTAAATTCGTTCCAATAGTTCCCCGTTTGTCGCCCCGACGAGCATTTGAAACCGGACCTCCTTGTTTATGCTCAAACCACTAAGCTACCGAGGCAACCAATCCATTGCAGAGTTTTCACAGGCTGTACAGCGACAGCATTCGTTGAACTCGTACGCTTCTGCGGACGGAGTCAGTGGATACTTGGATGTCCGGGGCGAGCCGCGTCTCAGTTAGCTATGCTGCAGTATAGCTCTAAAGAATGCCACAACACGGTGGCCGAAACGTCAGCTCGATCGAATGAGACGCGACTCACCCCGGACAGCCTAGTATTTTTTTTCTTTTGTCCCCTCCACAGTAACCCTGTGAAGAAGGGGAATTTATTATCTATGAATGTTTTTATATTATGCTGCTGCCTTGCGGCTTAAGCAGCTACAGGCGGGGCTTTTCCTTACAACTAATTTACAATCTAAACCTATAGTTATCTTAATTGCACTTTGGCATTACTAACTTACACTAAAATCATTTGTGTAATTCTATTTCATATATTCTACGTAATTTGTATATTTTATTGTTGGTAAATTGTTATTATTATTATTTTTCTACATTCACACATCATAGGACAGCCTAGTATCCAGAGATAGCATTCACCACATTCACACAACCACCATCGCCTCCTCAGCCATTGCTACCCGACGGGACGGGACGAAACGGAAGCGTCCAGTTTTGTCCCGCCCTACCGCTGCTGCACCGTTGCCCATTTGAAACACATCCTACTCCTCAAGCAAGCCCCCCGCCGGGCCGTCCCATTGTCGTCTGGTTTCGGTTGTCAGCGGCCGAATCCCTGTTTCACACGCTACGCTGTGACCCACTTTTCGACTGGTTATTTGTCTCAACGGTGGGGAACACGCAACTCCGGCAGATGAAATTGTAAACCTTTGGTGAAAAGAGAAGACGAAAAGATATTTTATTTTTTCGGCCTTTCAAGAATGTTTAACATTTGAACAACGCAAACGTGTCACAAACTAGAGGACACTTTGTATTATTTTCAGCGTTTTGTTATTTTCAAACAGATAGACAATGCTAACTTTGCGTAAATACAACAATCATTGGAATGTCAGTGAGTGTATAAGACTAATTTTAACCCGAACATGTGAACCAAAATGTAATTATAATACAGCTAACACAAAAATGTGTCATTTGATGAACCCATTGTTACATGATTCCGACGTATAGGTGCTTTCATTAAAACTTTTAAAATGTTTCTTTCTTTAAAGACCCTTGAACAACTAGTTAGCGTTTAAACAAAAATGTTATTTGCAAATAAATTAATCAATGATCTTTCATAGAGTTTTAAATCGATAAACATTATTTCGTTGTGAAGTATTGGCCTGATTATATACTAGCAATGTCAGAAAATACAACAATAAGAGTGTAGGGTTGGTGATTGTGAAACTACTGTAAATCAGATGTTATATTTCGCCCATATTTGACGTCAAGACAATACATGTATGTATAGACACGGTCTACTTGAAAAAAATCACAGGTTGGTATAATTTTGAAGTCATGGAGACTGACTACTTGAGAAGACGTACGAAATCAAAAACTAGAAAGAAAATAGACGGTATGGAAAGATGACGAAAAGTTTAACAGAACACTTCAGTCAGATACGCATAATTCAGAGGAGGCATAATTCATATTGTCAATGTCATATTGGTAGTATATTTGATTGAGGGCAGTATTACGAAAACGTAAATGAACAAGAATATTTGGGAGAGACCATATAGTGAAGAGTATCCTAAAGGAAGGACATTTGTTATTGGAAAAGGGAAGAAGATAAACATAGGTATCGTAACTGAAAATTGTGAAATTAACTAATTGTTTTTTGTTATTTTCACTTTAAAAACAACATTGTGGTTTTTCTTTCTTATAATTATGAGTAAATGTTCTCTTTTATTTGAAAGCGTTTTGATTCAATAAGTTACCATATTCAAATACATGGTGTATGCCACAATCAATACCAATAAATGTAACTTGAAATATTAATGCCAATAATTTTTTCAACTTCAAAATAACTTGTCCCCATAGCATGTCACACACAATTTTTAACTGTTTTTGACGTAAATAAATAAGTAAATAAATCATGAGCGCTACTGTTATTTTTGTTTTCTCTCATTAAGTAAATTTATTAATGGAAAAGTGAAAACCATCTCAATACCCCCTCACCGATTTCGGAGGTGGCGAATGAAAACCTACGCAAGTAGTTTTAAAGCCAAAGTTTGGTTGGAGTTTGCGAATTGTACTGAGAGCACTCTAAAATTTGGAATAAATTATAAAAGGTCGAAAATTTGTGGCACATCTATAAATACGGAAGAAAACAGCGGTTAAGACATAGATTGATATTTCCAAATGCTGCATTTCTATAGTCAGGGACAAGATCAAAATAACAAGAACCCAAGAACGCTACCATAGAATGAATGTGCTTGATGAAAACAGGAAAATATTAGATTGAACTGGTTCCTGATTAAGTGAATCGAGTGTGCGCTTATGAAATAAACATCCACAATGTTACAGCAAACTGAATTTCTGTTTGAGCCATTTCTTACTAACTGCCTTAAGCAGTATGCTGGAATCTGTTGACTGCAAACAAGTGTGGCTAGAGGTCAAAGGACATGTGTTCGGCTGTGATGTCTTAGTGGTGGAAATGCCGTTGACACTTCAGCGGCTCTAACGCAGAGATCCTTGAGTACGAGCCCAGGAGAGGGCGAGTTTTTTCATAGCTAGATCGAAATCAACCGATGTCTGAAGAATTCAAGCGGTGGACTACTCTAATCGATAGTTTTCCGTGTTTTTATGGCACAGGAGGAAAATTCACAATGATTTTGGTGTCGACGTCGAGGATGGCGACTTGCATGACCAGGAACCTGAGTTCTATGGTGGAACGTGGAAATGAGAACCCTGTATTCGTAACATGAACAGAGGTACATAGGGTTGCGTTATTCATTGGCACCAGGCACCTAGAACCATAAATCACTATTGTGACACCATCATTGATGAGATGTTTCAAAGTGAAGACCTCTGCGTTTTGGCAGGAGGATCGAATCATGTACTAGCTGCACTGGCGCACTCATGCCTGACATCTTCCGAGGGGACCTTCGCATTATTGACAAATTATTTCTGAGTCTCACTTCAATCAATTCCAGACGAAAGCTGGGGCAGCACCTTAAACAAGTAACTATGGGCCAGGAACGATGTTTCTTTCTTCCCCATGTTTCCACTTTTCCAGTAGGCGGATGTCAGGGTTCTTCGCACTGTAGTTACTACGGTCGAAGAAGAAATATGGTAAGGAAGAAGGAAATGAGGTGGAAAAAGAAAAAAAGAGAGGGAATATGAGGTGGAAAATACTGAGTGAATGGAAGAGGTGGAACTAAAGGTGTAGTGAGAGGAGGAAGGAGGAAGATTAGGAAGTGGGTGAAGAGGAAGAAAATAAATACGAGGGAGATGAGCAGGAGGTGGATGAAGACTAAGAGATGCGCCAGAAAATGACAGAGAACTGAAAGGAGGAAGGAAGGAAAGGAGAAAAGGGGAGGAAATGGAGAGGAGGAAGAATAATATGAATGAATAAGAGAAGGGAAGAAGAGAAAAGGAGGAAAGAGAAAGTGGAGGGAGATGAGTGAATACAGGAAGGGGAAGAAGAGGGGGGTGAGGGAGAAAAAGAGGAAAAAAGGAGGGGAAGGAGAAACATAGGAGAAGGAAGAAGAGAAAGTAAGGAAAGAAGAATGAGGAGAAAGGAGTAATGGAGAGAGGAGACTTAAAGAAATTATTGCAGGAAGAGTAGGAGTAGGGGGAAGGAAAAACAAGAGGAGGAATAGGAGGAAGAGGAAGAAGAGAGGCAGAGGATGGCTACATTCACAAGACCCTCACTCAGGGCCTGCTTCAACACCATGCCCCCGTCGGCGCCCCGTTGCAACAAAGGCTGCTGTTCTGGCGCGCGGTGGCGCGGGGACCGGAAAACCACCGCCGAGCCAGCCACCGCGAGGAGCCCACGCGTGTGCAGACGCACTCCACGGCGCAGCCGGAGCGTCCTTCCGACTGCGCGACGGGACCTTCACACTTTCTAGTCCGGCGCGGCGCGGCGCGGCACGGCGCACTATGCTCCCAAATCTCTAAACCGTGGCCATGTACCTAAGAAAGAACATTAGAATAACTATTTCATGGGTTGGAGTGGTGCCACTACTCTACAGAAACGCCAGGAAGCATGATTATTTGAAACGCTAACAGTTATTGTTATGTACACGCTTTTTGAGTAAAGTAGATTCCTCTGTTACAGGTGTGCATAATTCGATGTTCTAATAGTAATTATTGTTGACAATTTACTGATATAACAAACGAGTAATGAAATTAGCTAACATTTTATTGGTCCTTCTTTAAAAAATTGATTTGAAAAAATTGTAAGTCAAAAGTCTGGTGAGGTTCTGCTTTGAAACCAAGTTTACTTTGATGGTTACACATTTCTTTTTAATTACTAAGCAAAATTGACTACGGAACGTTGCGTATGCGACTGTAACTGCTATAAACTAGAAGAATCCTCTGACTTTTAGTGAAGGTAATGAACAGTTAGACGCTATTCAATTTCGACTACCAACAAAAGTTCAATAGATAGTTTGTCAGATAGTGATTAATACAAACAATTCATTTATAAAAGAAGAAAAACTGATTCAGTGTAATATTATTTTCGATGTGAATCAATTTGCATAATTAATACATTTTTTTCAAAAGTGAGTTTCTGTTAATAATCAGTGACCCCGAAAACCTAAACGTACTCAATTTCAGACCGATAAAGAGATTAGTTAAATATGTACCCGCCTTTTAGTTTTTATCAAAAATTGACCCCGTATTCCTAAGCAGAGACCCGGAAACATACTTATACAACTTATGCAACAACTACAACTACTTTGCTACTACATTACAGCTCAGTGATCCACAGTGCGGTGAAGTGAAATGTGGTGAGGTGGAGCGCTATGAAAGATTGCACGGTGAAATGTTCAAGTTAATTTCAAAAGTTTATAAAGTTGTCAAGTTCTGTAATGTTAAGTTAGTGTATTCTGCCACCAAGTTCTCAAACCTAATTGCAGAATTAGTACCAAATCTAATCTAACCCAATACACATTTTCATTGCAGGATCACGTAGTGACCACGATTTCGGGAGTTGGGGACCACAGTAGCGCGGTGTGGCGCGGTGTGGCGCGGCGCGCGTCTCAAGGGGGCCGGCCAAGTGCCGTGCGCGTTGCGTCGCGTGCCCGCCCCGGCGCACGCGCGTGTGCACGACGCTCCGTGCGCAACCAGGCCAGCGCCGGCCGGCCCGCCCGCCCTTCCGCGCATGCGCAGACGGCCTCCTTGACAAGCGAGGGTGGCCCCGCGCGCGCGCGCTTCATTCATTAGGAGTACATCGGCGGTGGCCGAAATTATGGCCACGGACTCCTTCAGGTGGCGAAATCCAAACGTGCAACCGTCTCTTCACAAATGCTTCATTGCAAAATTACACATTCACTTTGAATGTTGATATAAAAATGTAATATAAACGAATAGTCTTCATATTTAAGGTAATATTTGCATATTACATTATAACATGATATAATATTTTTAATAAAGTGATACATAACTTTTTTTAAGTGTTACTAATAAGACGGGTGATTTTTATCGAATGATGGAGGTAACGTGTCTTTCTCGATGTTTTTGAGTAACATTACTAAATGATAATAATGTTATGAAAGTTAAATGTGTTCAACTATTTATAACCTTTTGAAGTTATTGTTTTAAAAGTGAAAACATCTTCATACTTGAACTCAACTGTGAGCGTTTCCGACAAGTGCTACCAAGGGTGAGGGGATGCCAAAAAGGAAACAGAACTTCCAAAAAGTATCAATTGTTAGATTACGACATAAGAAGCAGAGCTTGTGCCTCATTAGGGGCACGAAAACCTAGTCTTAAGGGCCTAAGACGAATCGCTTCCCAGTCATGCTTTTTATGGATGGTAACAAGTTTTGTGGGTTGCATGTGTCCCTGCTTGTGTTATTACACATAAATCTGCTAAAATATTTTTTCCTTTAACCTGTTTGATGCACCCCAGAAGGGTATTTCCCTATCCAACAGTGGCACATACGGACATACGGGGATTTGTATCGATGGGGTCTATTAAAAGGTAAAAAATCGTCAACTTTCATTAACGTATTATGCTTTGGTTGGACCTGTGCGCACTTCATAAATCATTATTTTAAAAGTGAAAATCACCCCATGTAGTGACTCAAATTTAGGTCAGGTTTCAACTGGGTGATACAGGATCTCTTTTCTGCGTCTGTAATATTTGTATACATTTAATAATACACAAAACGACCGTGCAATTTAATGACACAATTATTATCTAGTCAATTTAAATTCACATTTACATCGAGATTCTGCACCTTTCTGATTTACCGTGCTATGGAACTGAATGTAGACTTCCAAAATCGAAATAAAAAAGAAAGTCTCATGTTTTCTACGAGTGAAGAAACAATTCTGATCATTAGTATCGAGAATAGTATGCAAAGAGCCTAAATTGCATAGTTTTCCTGTTATACGTGATAGTAACTCGGCTGCGTTTGCGCTTAATTTCCTGGATTCTAGTGTGGTCAAGTGCTACATTAGATCTGCATTATTGAATCTCGTCTTTTTATGCATTATCCTTCCGATTTTATTATTCGTCTTTTTCCCAGGCAATTATAGTTCAAATATTTTCGACGGCTCTGAATTTAGTTTCCTCGCTCGCGAGTGTTTGTATGCCCGTCGAATATTGTTTATTTGTTGCATTTCTATATTAGGACCTTTTATAGACCTTTCACCAAAATAAGGGAACGTCAAAACGAACTTTTACAAGGGGTTTGATAAATATTCATGGGTGGTAATGTTTGAATAATTCATTTAAACTGTAAGTAGTATATTATATTTATTTTTGGAAATGAAAATATGATAATATAAATATGTCCAAAAATATTTTATTGAGATGTACACAAATATTTTAATCTAAATCAAAACTTGATATGTGTTATTTTTCTCGTGTTAATAAACAAATTGCAATTAAATTGACTGAATATCATCAACAATGTTTTAAAGTCAGATGGAATTAATCGTTAATTATACGCAAATTTAGATAATAAATAGAGATATCTAGTAGTACACTTATCCCTTTTCAGCAATCTAAATCAGACTTACCAATCCCCATATTCATCAGGCCAAAAGCAAAACGTGATATTTTGGCAACGTTTTCAGAAACATTTTCTTTATTTTAAAAAATATTTGAGACATTACTTGTCAAGATAGTTGGTAGGTAGGTTGGTTGTGGAACGCAGTTTCTAAAACTAGGTTGCGCAAACAAGCGTAGATAATACCTTTTTTGAAAATTAGTTATTTAAGGACGTTCCCGAAGTATTTAAACTAACTCTCTCGCATAAAAAGCATGTTAATTTTTGTCGCTGATCTTAGGTGATGGATCATTTAAAGAATGGTGTAAGTTGGTCGTGTTTGGTAGGCTTGCTAGCAACTGCATCCATTGCTATATTGGGACATTCTGCTTTAATTGACTACTGAATGCGGTCGTGAGCAAGTGCAACATTCCACGCCTTAGAGACAACTTCCAGTACGTCCAGTTCCCGGAAAGAAAAAGAATGAAATTGAAGAGGGGGAAAAAGTATCAAAGATCAACGCCACTAGCAAAGGAACTTGGACTCATAAAATGCTGATAAAGAAGGAGGGGTACAAAGCATTAACTCATTGACTTTATAGCATCATGCGCGTACGTCTCACATAAATATTGTTCATCGACTACCAGAAGGTGTATGTATTTTCGTACTGAGAAACGAACTGATCTTTTGTTCTGCAATTACTGTTGAATACGGCACGTTACTGACTACCTGCAAAGAAATTGTCTTGCCTATTATTGTGCCTACCACAAAAATAATTATACAGTGTCATCAATATGATGCAGAAAAATGATTCTAAGTGGATATACTAAGACACTGTTTTTTGCCTAAAATATGAATAGGTTTTTTGAGAGAAAAAGTATTTTGAAATTCCCAAAATATTTAATAAGATTCATGAAGAATGTGGGAAAATTAATAAAGAATAATTGTAAAATTATCTAAGCGTAGCCTGCCCTTTCGAACTGCAGATAAAGGACTATTTATAAATATGAAACCGTGGACTACTGCAAATTGTTTACCACAATCGTTTTCAAAAACGACGGTTAGAACAAGTACATGTACTACCTTCTCGTTCCTCAAATCTCAGAAATTCTAATATTTTCAAAAAAAGTTATATTTGTGGATGAGGATATTCACTAACTACACGTAATGATACACACGTACTATTACTATGGATCATCTTTAAATTTTACGCAAGGGTGGGAATAAATATAACAGGGTTTTGTGCAAGACACTACAAGGTGAACAAGAATGCATGGGTGACCTTGGCTCATAGAAATTACCCGTTTTTATATCGGTCTTTGGCTGCAACAATGACAACTGGTGGTGTTAGAGAATGGAACAGGCTTTCTGGTACTAGTTTTCTATTGTATTGACAATACTTAATAATTAATAAGGAAGCGTGGATGTTTATTAATATTAATGTGAAAAGTGCGGTTCATTTAATAAAACACCGTGTGAAAAGTTACTGCAACAGAGCGCTTGTATCATGTTGCACCAGTATTTCAAATACAAGCTTGCAGCTCAAATGTGTTCCCTGAAAGACTCGCGCATATTTTTAAGTTTCTTCATTATCGCAACAAATGAGTAATATGTTGTCATACACATCAAAACTTTGGTTGCTATCTCACTACATCACAGATTTCAAACCAGAAGGCTCTGGAGGGAAAAAAAACATCAGCGAAGTCCTCAGTTCGCACGGTGCAATCTGAGAGGCGGGGGGGGGGGGGGAGGGAGGGGGGGGGTGAGAGTGGGGGTGGGTGGAGGGGAGATCAGTGCCTCGCATGGCCACGGATGGACCGAGAGAGCGCGAGCCGCCGCCACCGCCGCCGCCATTGCGCGCGCGGTTTCCCGGTTCAAGGAACGGCCTTGCTGACGTCACGGTTGCGCCAGCTCCCCGCCGCGCCGCGCCACCGCCGCTCCGGCAGCTGTTTGCGTCCCCCCGACCGCTCGCCAGCCTTGGGCCACGTCACCGGTGCTCAGTCTTTCGGATGGGTGGCGAACATCCACAATTAATTTCTCTTTCGAGCCGGTTGTGAAGCAGAATTGAAGGGATTGAAAGAGTAACAAGATAAGTCAGATAACACATGAAGCTTCCTTATATTCGAGATCAGCAATACATCGATTTTGGTCGAATGGTGATATGAAGGGACTGGCTCAAAATGTATACATATAAAGGGCTTGGAACAGTATGAAGGTAAGAAACACTTGAACAAAATCGAGACATTAACGTTATCGAGTAGCGACTGACTTCCTGTGACTGGTATCGACCTGTCTTGTTACTGCCTAAAGTTTCCTGGAATTTTAAATTTTGGCACTTTCAGGTAGTCTCATTTACAGTCTTAAATTGAAGCAGTCGTTCAATGTAGAGGGGTTCACCATTCTTAAACCAAGGGGTTTCGCCCGGATTAAACAAGAGTAGGATTTTCGCCTTTGGCAAACGAGGCAGCTGGCTAGGGGTTCAGAAGGGCTCCGACATAATAATAATAAAATATAATAGACGCGTAATATATTTACAAAAAAAATAGTTCATCAATACGAAAGGCAATTTTTAATTATTATACTTGTATTACAGCTTTTTAAATATATTTATTTATTTGTTTCAGAGTTCAAAATAGTTGAATTACTGTGTTATAAATAATAAATTATGAAAGAAATTGCATAACATTATATTCGTTGCACCACACGTTAGAGACCGGACGGTGTACGAAGCTAAATCGTCTCGCCCACCAACTCGTCCAAATATCGAAAGAAAGCATATTGGATCTCGGGTCCTGCGTATTTTCCAAGGTCATGCGAATGCCTTTCCCCTTGTGTTTTTTCTTTGTTTTTTTTTTGTACAATTTAATTAAAAAGGAGGGGTCTGAATCTGTTCATTAGTTAGGGCCGCTATGTCTGGAAGTCAGAGTCTGCTTTGAAAGCGCGGGCGGCAGCGTTGCCTGCATGTGTTGCGCGCTTTCTGCTTAACAGTATCCCAACGGCGGTCACACGCAACATTGCGCAATAAAGCATTGTTCAGTAGAGAGGTACGGGGATCGCCCTTATATCTTGAAGAAAATCTTGTGCCGACCAGTGTTTACATTACAGTTGATTGTTATTGATTCCCGGCTCGTCAACTGCAAAAAAAGTATTATTCCGTAAGTGGAGTGAATGTCCATTACTCGGAAGGTGGTGGTGGTGATATTTCCGCACTGGATGGAGAGATTCGGTGCCGACCTACCATCGGCTAACAGGGTATTTCTCTCCAGCGGGGCATCGGCCCAGTTGGGACGAGCTCTACGCTTCCGACCAGCTACCGACTGATCTCTCGGCATGTGTGATAGTGTAGTACATGTAAGTATAAGTGTGTTTGTGTCTGTAAATAAGTAAGGAAGTAGGTAAGTAAATGGTGGTAAGATCCGGCGCAGACCAACAGGTGGACTATTGGGGTATCTCCTAACCATGTATCTCCACCCCAGCACCCCTGCATAGCCCAACCCAGCCGAGACAAGCTCCCAACTGGTCTTCCAACGAGTATGGTAGTGTAGCGAAGATAAGTGTATGTAAGTAAGGGGTAATGGCAGTGCATGGAAGGGAAAAGAAAGATCTCGCGCAGTCCATGGCCTGTGTGTTAGAGAACTGCTGTGTTAGAGAATTTGTTTGTAGTTGATAGGAGAAACCACGGAAAATACCGATCAGAGCAGCCGGTTGCCAGAATTCTCCTTGAGAGAGCGGCAAAATTCGACCTAGCTGTTTAGGTAGAGTGGAAAATTCTGCCACCGTCGAAGTGGAATCCTAAGATCTTCCGGTCAGAGCCACTGCCGTGAGATCAGTTGATGCCCTGAGTCACCTTTCCAGGTGTGTAATCTAACTGGAGAGAGAGAGAGAGAGAGAGAGAGAGAGAGAGAGAGAGAGAGGGAGAGAGAGAGAGAGAGTGATGCTGTTGGTCGCTCTCTAGAGAGTTTGAGGTCTCCTGCTGGAAAAGCATTAATTTTTATACTAATTATTAACGAATAAAAATAAAGATGGAATTTATAATCAGTAGGAATGCGTTGAGATTAGGATTGTAAACTCCATTTGATAGAATGGACTTCGAAAGAAATGTTAGTTGCAGCAACTACGACAAGTGACATAACCGTGACAGACAATGGTGACTCAGAGCATCAAATCTTCGAATACCGACGTGGCAGGATTTTCGACACTAGCTTGTCAGCAAGGTCGAATTCAGCCACTGTCTGGAGAAGAATATCAGGCCTATTTCCCTAATCAGAATTTTTCCGTGGTTTCTCCGATCAACACCAGGCGAAAGTCGAAGCAGTACCCTAACATACTGGCCACAAATTGAGCGCCATATGTCCTTCTTCTTCTTTGTTCAATCCTCACCCCTTAGTTACACACACACACACACACACTCACATATGCTTCACTACCAGATTTGTCAGGAGTTTAGTTGGGAGCTTAGAGCTTGTTCCGGTTGGGGCGCTGCCACGCTGGTGAGAGATCCTTGGTGGAAGAAAATTCCCGCCAGCAGACGTAGGTCTGCGCCGGATCTTGCCAGCCAGCGAGGGAAGATCACAGTCCCCTCCCGCGATAAAAACATGCACTTCACTTTCAGGACTAATTACCTTAGCAATAGACATGGAGTCACTCCTCAATCAATCACGGAAATCTTGAACACTCACATTTTAATGTGCACCGAAACATTGTTTATGTATTTTCAATAAAGTTCAATAAAGCAGGAATACTAATAGTAGCAGAATTCACGATGATATTGTTTTGTAGCGAGTAGTATTTATTAATGTCAAAGATAATTCATTGCACACTAGTTTGACCTGTGCAAATCCACGAACTTTGTAATTCGTTGTAAAATAGCTTCAAAGTGGGAGTCAACTTCCAACGGACATACTCTGAACTCTGTCCTGCGACATTTCTGCCCGTTATTTGGCAAGGGTAAAGATTAAAATATTTCTACGCATATATTAAAAATTTTAAGATCTACACCTTCAAAAAGCAATAGAAAATTTTCGAATATTTCATTTTTTGCTTACAAAAATAGAAAATTTTCGAATATTTCATTTTTTGCTTACAAAAATGTCCATCGCCAAATACTTCTACTTTTTTAAACTATTGTTTCTAGAATGAAAATAACTATATACTGAAGCTCAGCATCCACATATTCTAACAACAAATATCAGAAATTGTGCGTAGCTCGCCAAAATGCAGTAGAACAATTACTATTCTGTAATACATTGTATTGAAAAGCGCGTTTTATACAATATCAATATTCAGTAGACATTTATCTTTCCCAATTTCGAATTTTTTTATAAATAGGATGTCTAAGGTAAACAAAAGAAACATTTCATCATCTTGTTCACGAAAGGGATTTCCCAGAACCAGGAGTTATATCCCAAACTTTCACCTTCCGTGAATCCGCTTCACAAAAAAGTATTAATAATAAATATGAATTTTACTATGTATCAAAAAATTGCTTTTCTCACAACTCCCAGTTCTAATTCCTCCGACTAAGTTATTATTTGTTCAAAAAGATAAAAACCATTTAATAAAAATATAATTTGCTACAGCATTATAAAACGTGAACTATTGAAGTATGTTACACTATTTTGAAGTAATAATAAATAAAGCTATTCAATTTCTTACAAAAATGACTTACTGAATGCCGTTGCAAATATGCCATTCTGACAGATCGTAATTTTCCAGAATAATAATACGCAATTTCAAAATGCCCTCTGACATGACTTGTTGTATTTAAAAGTATTCACATTTGTATTTACTCATAGTATTTTATTCAAACATTTACGTGCGATGTTATTTTATTTTTATTTTCTATTGGACGTACATATATATACGGAGTATAGAGTATAGCATGTATTAACAACAGTACTATATTTTGAACAGAGAAAGGTATGTAATGTGTTAAAAAGTGCCATTTCGTCAGGAAAACCCGTTTTGTAGCTTCCTGAAGCAATCCATAAAAGAGGATTGTTCTTGCTCCTATATGCAGTAAATAATTTTCTCTAATACGTTGTGGTGTCAGAATCAATGTTATGTGGGTTTTTAATACTCAAAAAGCGTGATTTTCCAAAACACGTCCGTCCGTACGACCCTCCCTCCCCCTGTAAATGACCCCCCGGTTCCTCTCTTCTCTCCCTCCACCCCTCTCTCTCTGTCCATCCCTCCCCTCCTCGTTCCGTCCGTCACTCCCTCCCTTCGTCACTCCCTCCCACCGACCTTCCTTCCCTCCAACCGTCCGTCCGTCTGTCCGTCCGTCCGCCTACCCTTTGGCCGTCTGACCGTCCGTCCGTCTGTCCCTCCATCCCTTCGCCCATTGGCAGCCATTGAATATCAAGTTTCAGATTAATTTCAGTGGTTCAGACGTGGAAGAAAATGAATTTTATAGTATGATATATTTGCCCTCGTAATTTGCTACTTACTAATTATATTTTATGTGCCTTTGTTAGAATCGTTTTATAACTGAAACTAGTTCGTGTGGTGCTTTTGGTTGCAATAGAAAATATTACAATACCCTCATACCCACGTCTGCATTTAAATTCCTAAAGAAAAACCGCTGAGGGGTCAGTGGTTGACAATCGAGGGTGATCGATGCTAGCGGCTCACACTGAATAACGAAGCTACAGTTTGCATTTATCATTTTAAATCGTTCGTAGTTAAATTATTGTGAGTAGTGATGGTATTTTTCCTGATTTAAAATGTGGACGCGTGTGCATGTAGTTTACGTGTGCTATATCAGCCCTAAAATGATTTAGTTTTCACGCATAATGCGCTACGTTTGTTAGTGAGTCTCACAAGTGATTGTTGAGATATGTTAATTTGGACAATAATTGCGATTTCATAATATTACGTAACCGCTACTAATGCGAAAATGCACGTGCTATTGCAGCACCTATCCGAGAATTAACCGTTTGATTTCTGATTTTTCTTCTTGAATATATAATAAATAAGTTTATACCGTAGTTTCCTCAAGACATTGACTACTATATTTACTCAGGAAAATTTTATTCAAAAATTTGTTTCTTTGATATCATCAATTATTGATTCGTAATGGTAGCCTTCAAACCAATAATAAACGTACTAACTAATAAACAAAAACTGCTGTTAGTGTGAACGAAACCAATTTCCAACATTGGTCTACCTTTAGTCACATCTATGAGAAGTGTCAACTGAGTAGGGCAAAAATAAAGGTGATGGAATTGTGATCTTATGAGCAATCTAAACTGCAAAGAATCAGGCTCCTGTTGCGTTATCTTCTCTTCTTGTAATATACTCGTACATGCGACCGTCTGCATAGACAGATAATAGGCAGGAGGTTGAAATATCAATTGAACGTCTTGAAAAGGTAGCAATATTGGTAGTGAAGTATAACAATTTCAAGTAACGAATATGTTTTCTTGTTTTCGAGAGTAATTCAGAGGTTAGCCATTTATAATTAAATTGACCACCGTAATCCTTATTACCATCATCATTCATATATTTTAACAATGGTTAAATCATGCTAAAACTATCATCAAAGGCTAAATAAATTATATTTTATAAGTTCATTACACTTTGCATGTGTTACTTTTGCATGAGAGGACTTGAAAGTGTACCATTTGTGATTTTAAACAAAACTTACAGAATAGTGCTCATGTTACACTGGCGAATATCAACGTCTTATGGAAGAACAGGTGACTCGAATTCGGTAGGATAAAGGTTTATACATACGTGACTTGAATATAAAATAAATCTCGGACGCCATTTTGTCTTCTCTCGGATGTTGAAACAGAGAATCCTTAACGATAATAAATATTAAAATGAAAGCCCCGTCAACCTGAATTCAATATCAATTCATTAAAAACACTGGATTCTCTGCTTCTACCCATCACAAATGATGACAAATTCTCCTGTATCTGAGTAATAATAGTTCATACATGTTGCTACGGCAAGAAAGATATCATGTAGGCATTTCATCTCAAAATATAAGGAATAGAGATCTGAAGAAAACAAAGGGTGTTAGGAATAAAATTACAAAAAGTGTCAGTTAAGTGAGATTTGGAACTTGTTAGAGAAGCCTTATGACAAATACTTTAATCGAAAAGTTGCAACCTTAAAACACGAATCGTATAACAGTGGCACTAAGCTTAGAGTATCGAGATTGCACAAAGAACCGGACGTCATGCAATATAACTACAGATCAAGAATGTTCAAACAAATTGACCAGTTGTATTACGATGCTATACTCAATACCACGATAAAACTGTATTCAATACTTATGTGTAGCTTGTAAACTTGAAAATCACTTCCACCATTTTTTATGTTTCTTCTCTTTACTTAATTTAAGAGACTTGCAACAAGTGAAAGTGTGATGAAAGAAATTGTTTCGTCAGTTCATTTTATGATCACTCTATTATCAAGTTAGTACGTTTGGTAGCATAAATCTTTTAAAAAATAGGTGTTCTTTGAACAGGCACAATATTCCAAATTAAATTTAACGTACACTTCACTTCCTGTTATCTTGAGATTTGTGTCATCAGAAACAAAAGCAAGGACTAAGGCCAGTGACCTGAGAGTCCTTTCAAGAACCTTCGATTCCATTGATGATAGAGAAGATTAGGAGTTAGAGAAGTTTTATGTTGTCTTAGCATCCTACAACAATATTCTCCAAGGTTTTTTTTAACGATTTTTGATTGAGAAAAAATGCTAGAATAATCGATAAATTCATTAATCACTTTTATCAGATAGAGTATAGAATAAAACGTATTACGAATGTTTTATGTTTGCAACTAACAATGCACAATAATTTACAATTGTTATGTACGAGTAACATTCTGCCATTTGAATATCCTCAAATTTTCTTTACAGAGATCGGAATTTCAAATTAAGTTCTCAAATGTCAAAGGCAGGATATGAAAAGATTATTCCTAAAGAGAAGTTAGCGCCATTTCAACATAAGTGGATTTTTTATTGACAATAAACGCGCCAAATTGTAATTTCTGAAAAAAAGTCGGGCTATTGTGTTTTTTCCTACCGTCCACACAATAACTAGGTATTTTGTGTAATTAATTCAGAAAAATGTTTCATTAATTGGGTGTTTTACTTCCCCGTTATTGTTGAGGGATTTCGGAACGTATTTCGTTTGTATACATGGCCAATAGCTTACAAGGCCTGTGTAATACAATTGATGCTTTAGATTTGAGCAGTAAATTTACTCATAATTTCCAGGCCCTCGTTCAATTTATGTCTATTCAAATATCGAAAGTATCAATTGAATGTAAAATATTACCCGATATAAAAAATATACTTTATGCAAAATGAAGAGTATACGCAATTTGAATGTATAAAATAATACCAAATTCTAGAAAATATTACAGATATTGGGAATATGTACATTGGGAAATTCCAGTACTATGGTGATGTAGCCTCATTGGTATGACTAGAGATAAAATAATTAAGGTAATTGGTTTTGTGTTGACAAGGAAATTCTCAAAACTTAAAACAACTTCGACTAAAACTAAAACAACTAAATTCGAGAAAGGAAACAAAATTCAGATCTTGGGAAGTTTTCCTTTTGTAACAGAACAATTAGAGATTGGAACAGTTTACCTGCAGCAGTTTTCAAAGCATTTTCCTCTCAGTGTCCGAAGTTTTAGAAACAAATTAGAACAAGATATTAAATGAGTATGTGCTGTGTAGTGCGGTGAAGTGCTGTGAAGTGCTGGTCAGTGTAATTCCAAGCAAAAAAGTGTAGTGTAGTGAAGTGAAGTGAAGTGCGGTGAACGTGATCAATGCACTTATCAATGCTGCTTTTCGTCTTGTACTGTATTGTACGGTATTATTATTATTATTATTATTATTATTATTATTATTATTATTATTATTATTATTATTATTATTATTATTATTATTATTTTTTTTTTTTTTTCGTTGATCGGCCAACTAGGACCACGCAGGCAAGCACTCTGCCTTTACCGTGGCCCAGTTTTTATTCATTCTCACGGAGGCAGGTGCTTGCAACAATTCATTGGGGGGGACCAGCATTTAAGCTGGATCCGGTTTTTATCCCCCAAGGTTGTTAGCCCTGGGGGTATGGAAGATGAAATAACGATATATGATGATGATGGGGGTGAAAGGACAATACATACAGACATACACAAATACACAAATACATCCATGCCCGAGGCGGGACTCGAACCCGCGATCTTCTGGTCCGAAACCACTCCGGCACTACTGCCTTAGCGATCTCGGCCATCTGATCGGCTATTATTATTATTATTATTATTATTATTATTATTATTATTATTATTATTATTATTATTATTATTATTATTATATCATCATTCTTAGTATTATTATTATTAAGGTAAGTGTTGTAATTTTTGCAATTATTGTCATTAACTGCCACCGGGTTATACCCAATTGCAGTTCTAATAAATGTATGTGTATATGACGGATAAGGACTCTGTCCGTACCATCCACGGACGAAAATACAAATACAAACTTGATAGGTTTTTCTCTTCATGAAACACGCGGGAGGGGTGGGACGAAATTCACATCTAGACGGAACGGAGAGCTAGGCGACGCGGGGAGCAAGGGCGAGTGGCGAACAAGGTGGAATAGGGAGATAGGCGGAGCGGAGATCAAGGCGGATCGGGGAGTTGTCGGAGGGGAAAACTAGTCGGAACGCTGCTGTGGAGAGTTTAACTTCACGGAGGGCTAGGCGATTCGGAGGCGGTGCGAAGGGCAAGACATAGAGGAGAGCTATGCCGAAAGGCAAACTACTCGTAGATGGAGGGGAGAGCTAGGAGAAGCGCGTAGACGGGTGGAACGAAGAACTAGGTGAAGTCTCGAGGACTAGGCTGTGCAGGAAGAAACACAAACTGTTGCAAAGTTTTTATTGTAAACTGAATATTGTACTTCAACAAGCAATTAAATAAAATTTTTAAAAATGGGGGGAAAAGGGAGAAACACATAGCGGGGAGTGGTGGGGTTGGGGCTATGCAGGGAAGGGCGAGGCGGGGCCTGGAGGAGTGTGGCGGGGTGCAGTCTGTCCGCGGGGGAGGGGCGAACGGGCGGGCCGGCACGCACAGCGCCGTGCCAGGGCGCCCCGGCGGCGGCGGCAGCGGTGGCGGCGGCGGCGGCGGCGGCGGCGGTGCGTGACGTGACGCGACGTGACGCGGCCGGGGTCAGTGACTCCGTCGCCGCCGCCAACGCCGTCCGCCGAGCGAAAGTGGCCGGCCCACGGCGCTCCGTGGTGCCGCGCCGCGCGAGCGGTCGGGCGCCGCCGCACCACCACTGCCTCTGCCCCCACTGCCACCTCCACCGCCCCCACTGCCTCTGCCGACGCCCGCTGTCACCGCCCCGCCACCGCCACCTCCGCTGCAGGCGCGAAGATACAGACAGCCCCACAGGTGTCGCTTGTGCTATCGCCACCAATCGCTGTAGTCTTCTAGCGAAAAGGCGATCAACCTGATACCCTAGTAGCTGCTGGGCTGTCCTAGGCACAAGTGCCAACGTTTCGGCCGCCTTTCTGCGACCTTCCTGAAGGCAAAAAACGAAATGCCCATTTCGTGTTCGAAAGGTCGGAGAATTGCAGCCGGAACATTGGCACCTGTGCGTCACGCAGCGTCTCCTGGACAGCCCAGCAGCAACTGGGCCCTACTGACACCAGCCGTGGAAGATTACGTTCTCCAATCGGATACCTTCCCACTTGTGAAACCTGATGTTCAACCCCATGATGTACCACGCGAAATTATACGTAGACGACTCGGTGTGAGGTAGATTTCGTCGGGGTTGTTCTATTCGGGCAGTAGCAGGGCAAGCTTATATCTGGTTTCAATTATTACCATCGTTCTTTCCGAACCACCTTTAGTAAAGCCGACAGCAATGTCAGACAATGATGATACAGTAAACCTTCTAGTCTACCATGCATATGTATAATGTCAATGACAAAAAATGAATTCAGAAGGAATTGGGTCGTTGCGGTATCTGATTTGGACTCTTTCAATTTTCATGAAGATATTAACGAAACTCTTCATATTCCTTTTCTGAATAGAGTTATAACTTCAAAAATTGTAACTTTTATATATTTGAAATTGAAATATAACAATCGTCATGCGTTTTATTGTTTGCAGTTGTATTAATAACATTTCAAAGTAATGAATATTTTATCCCAAGCTAGAAATGTGGTAGATGCCAAAGTTACATCGGATGTCCTTCCGTCTATCGACATGAATACCAAAAAAAAAAAGTAACAACCCAAGAAATAATTCGAGTCAGACAATATTACCTTTACTATCTCATTACCGACTATTTAGAGCCAAAATTTGCATCGTCAAACATGTCAGTCTTGTTATGGAATCGTCCGGAAACATTCCTAGAGCCCAGCTAATAATTCAGTCAAAACAACCTTACAAGCCGTCGCTGTTTACAAATGCTTCTACTCAGAAATCAGAAACACGCCTACATGACAAGAAAGCGATAGAAATTATCGATGTGTTCTTTACCGTCTCGTTACGACAATCACTAATTATTTATGTGAAATGGCGACTATTGTCATTCTACCATAATTTCGAAACATATTCAGTTCTAAATAGTTTAAATTACAATACTATACTATTACAATACTACAAAACACAAGCTTAAATTAAAGTTTTATTTCTAATATTCAGATGTCACCTTGCAGGAGGGGCAACTTGCTGACTGTAGTATAATGGTCAGGGTAACGAAGTTACGTGAGTATAACAACGTTCATGAAGAGAAGCGATTTCGATTCCCGGGTGACGTAACTAATGTTTTGAACAATATTATCTGACCTAATGCGACTAACAGATATTTACTTTCTGCCCTTACTAGGCTAAAAAAAAGATATTGTAATCGTGCGCCGGGAATTGGCAATTTTTCAACACAAAAACTCTTTGTTCCCGGGGCTTGAAACGAAAAAGTGGATAAACTTTGTAACTCTCTAAAGTTAGTTATTTCCTCTAAAACGTTGTGCAGTCAGAATCCATGTTTTGTACGTATTTAATACCGAATTCAGCAAATTAACAAAATGCATTATGTAAATGAAACGTCACCATAAAATATGTTTATTTTTGTTTGTTTTGAAAGTCTTAATTCATAATGATCAATTCATTTTATTATTATTATTATTATTATTATTATTATTATTATTATTATTATTGGCGTATAGACCATTACTGATCACGCTACAAGATTAACATGCCTAATTTTTTCCTGGATAAGCTTTTCAGCTGTACCCCTCAGTGCAACAAGGTTGTTATGCCTTGAAATGTGAATTATAAGATGGTAGGATGATGATGATGAGGGGTGAAGGAACAATCTCATATACGACTATGTCTACGCAGGACTCGAATCTGCAGCCTCCTCGGCGCAGACGACGGCTGCCGCAACCGTCTGTGCCACGGGGTCGACATTAGTTTTATTATAATGATTGAATGAGTACTTGGAATTAAGGTTACTAACGGGAGGCGATAATGATCCTCCCCGCTGGACGTGAGATCCGATGCCGACTTGCAGGTCTTCCTAGCAGTGATTTCTCTTGGGGGGGGGCGACTCTAGCCGAAACATGAGTTAATCTTCCGACATGTGCGATAGTGTAGAGTGCATGTTAGCGCGCGTGTTTGTAAGAGAAGAGTTGATAACAACGATGAGGATGAAAATATCCATGACCTTTTTTTCTTTTTAATTATTTATTTCAGGTTGCATTAGAAACAGCTTATGTCATTCGCGATCACTGTTAATTTACATCGAAGATACAATAAAGTTTTACAATGATTCATATCGTATTATCCAGACCAGCAATATTAAGGTATTTTCAATAGCTTTAAAACCAATCAAAATACTCATCCGATGACCTAAATCGTGCATGCACAAGGTATATCGTTCGTGCCCGTTGATGCTCTTTGAGCAGGACTGCACCGCACGAACGGTAGCGGATTAAACGGAAGATAGTACCCACCGTTTAAATTTGTGTTTTGCTACTAGTGTTTGTAATAAATAAGTAAACTGATGTAATTAATAATATACATGTGCATTCACTTAAAAAAACATTATTCTATTTAAGACTTTGCAAATGAAAAACCATTCTTGTATTAATATTTAATCGTCAGTTATAAAAGCCCGCAAGTCATTAATTGTTAAGTTGTGGGAAAACATGAAAAACGTAATAATTAAGTATATAGAGATCTTTTTTGTGTGTTTTAAAATTTCTAATGTATAGATCTTGATTGAGAATATCATGGAGACATGTAATTTACTTGCATCGATAGTACCATGGTCGCTGAACGTATTTAAAGGTGTGTGACTTACGGGATTTCAAACACTAATCAGGATTTTTTTACCTAAACGTGTTAATACACACAAATTGCAGGTTCAGTGTGTAATTTGACATATTTATTACAATATTATACCTGAAATGACAATGTGCATCTACATCAAACATGGTTGAAAATGTGTTTCTATGATAGTACATAGGAATATTTTCGTATTGAACATCCCTTGTAACCAATCTCACTGTCAGTGATACCCCAGTCATACACCCTGTATATGCAATACCTACATACATAGTCATACGTAGCTCGCAAGTCAATAACCTACAGAGTTTCAAAATGAAACCAACACTTTGCAGTGTCCTCCTGGCCATTCTACTTATCTGATTTACGGGATTACACATGGAACGATGCATCAATCCCACAGCTTGTATTTTCTCACAAAAAGCAAAAAATGCAAAAGGGAGTGACTTACGAGGTTTTAAAAATAACCATATAATGTATTTAATAACAAAATCTATTTCTTTTTACAACAAAGACCGATATTAAGTTGTCAAGTGTCTCGAATTTGTTTAGCCACTGCCGAAAACGCTAAAATATATCAAATTATAGGAAACACTAGTAATAAATTGTGGCATATTTTGAACAAAAGCCTAGCGAAAACAATATCAATAATTTTCATCTTCCTAAAAAATGAAAACATAAACCCATCATCGGTAAACCTCTGTGGCTCTCTAGCAATGCTAGAGGTAACAAGACAATCACGTGGAATTGATTGCTCCTTGCACAGTCAAGTAGGAGAGTAGCCACGCCTGGAGAGATAGTTGCGCTTGCTTGCCACGCCCCCCCGTACATTGTGATCAGACTTACAGATAGTTTATTTCAAAGTACATCTGCGGGTAAAGATGTACTCTTTTAACCAACTTCAGTTAAGACAAACTAATTATTAACTTTGTGTGCAATATTCAAAATATTATGAAGAATGATGTGTCCCAACATTGGGTAAGTGATATAAGAAAATCACATTTTGTATAACCTAAATATATAAACATTTTTTGTGCTGTAAAAACATTTCTATTTCTATGATAAATCTACAATGAATAACAGTATTGAAATTTGTATAATTCCCGAGTACGTGCGTTACAAAACTGCTCTGAGATTTTCAAAATAGGAAGCAAATCCAACTCCAACTTTCCTTACCAGCTAAGTTAGCTCACACCCAGCTTTGATCTGCACCGACCTTGATCGTTGGGTTCTAGTGTGTGAGTCCTGAAGGTTGAGGATTTTAGACACTTAACTACATTGATAGGGGGAACTCAACTGCTGTCTGGAAAAGAATTCTGGACACCGGCTGTTTTCGTATTTTTTAGATCCATACCAGACGAATGCCGGATCAGAACTAACAAAAGGATTACGGTCGACCCACTATCCTCCCCTCTTCCTCATCCTCTCCCCATACACACACACACACACACACACACACAAATACTCGCACACACATTTATGCGTACATACACAATGCTCCTACACATGTCGGGAGCTCAGAGCGTCTTCTGGCTGGGGTGGTGCTCCGATGGGGGGAGATACGTGAAAAGGGAAGTCCACGCGAGCGGACGTATAGGTCGGGGCTGGATCTCTCCATCCCGCAGATAAGGAATCGCCACAACTTCCTGGGA
The DNA here is from genome assembly GCA_038098605.1 of Gryllus longicercus. Taxonomy (NCBI): domain Eukaryota; kingdom Metazoa; phylum Arthropoda; class Insecta; order Orthoptera; family Gryllidae; genus Gryllus; species Gryllus longicercus. The sequence continues at coordinate 4,431,847 of JAZDUA010000063.1, forward strand.
TAAAACATTTCCTTTATTATGGGACTAATGTTCACGGTAGCTGACGAAAACCCGAAATCACCAATCAATCCAACTTTGCGAGAAGACGAAATTTAATAAAGACACTAATTCTCCTTGTGCGTTGAAAATGCTTGCATATAAATGTAAACAATATTTATTTCATTTCTTAATACAATCTTTATACTTAAATATATGACTTACGTTTCGCCATTTTCAAGGAACTATTACGTGGTCAAACATACTCTCTCTAACCAGTTCTTAGTGCCGAGCACTTCCTCTAATGACTCCTGTTTACCTAATTTCCTCTCCCATTCTAACAGGTGTCGAAGCCACACCCTCCACTTCTCTCTCCAAGTTTCCTAATTCCAACACACAAGCACTCACGCGGTATCCTTGAATCACATGATGGGAGATTTGTTAGCGTTCCTCAAGAATGGAGAGTACGTGCTTGTGCGGCAGATGAATATATTTTTATAGATTTTATGTATTATTATTATTATTATTATTATTATTAAATTAATTGATTTGCCAATATACAGTACAATGGAGAGTATGAATGAACATATTGATTACTGAATAACTATTATATACATAATAAAAAGAAAATACCACAAATTTGACGAAAAGGGTTGTAAACAGTCAGCCACGGGAGCCGTTTAGGATTCACGTGATATTTAAAAGTAATTAAACATTTCTAAACAAATAATTAAGTTGTTGCCATAGATGACAAATAAATACTTCAATAAATAACAATACAAAAGTGAACGACTGACGGACAATAACACAAATAACGGTCACGGTATGTTACAGATCTCAAACAGTGACATTTATTTGTTCTGTATAGTCTTTGTGACACATACAATGTCGTAGCAATAATAATAATAATAATAATAATAATAATAATAATAATAATAATAATAATAATAATAATAATAATAATAATAATAATAATAATAATAATAATAATAATAATAATAATAATAATAATGCAGGTTCAAGTAGTGGCCAGTTTTGAATGTTTTCTACAAAGCCAACTGAAGAATACATGGAATACTTGAAATCATTTCATTTTTTTGTATAATTTAATAATTAGTTTAATAATTACTTGTCAGTTACAGCTCATTGTCTCTGCAGTCGGGCCATACCCTTCTTAATTTATCGGAAGAGTAAGTGAGTGTGTATTTACTACTTTAGAGCGCGTCATGTTATAGATTTTAGCTTTTTGAGTGTGATGTATTTTCCAGCCGGAAAGAGGAAATGATCCAACCCTGAAAGTGAGATCAGGCGCCGACCCACACGTCGACATGCAGGGGGGTCCCTCTCAAGGAACCACGTCCAGCAGGACACCACTTGAACCAGAATAAGCTCTAATCTCAAATTTGTTCTCCGAAATGTGAGGTTGAATAGAGCATGTTTGTGTAAAAATGTGTGAAAGGGAAGAGGGAGTAACGATGATGTGGAAGGGAAGATAGCGCGCGGTTAGCCCATTTGTTGGGGTACTTCTCTGGCATCCGTCAGGTATTGATTGGAGAAACCAAGTGAAGCAACCGATCAGAGCAGCCGCTAAAATTCGTCAGCAGACGGTGGTTGAATTCGAACCAGCTATGAAAGTAGTGTCGAAAATCCACCGCTATCGAAACAGAACTCTAAGACCTCCCGGTCCGAGATGATGTTGACACTGAACCATTTCTGGCGATTTCTCGGAGGACGCAAACATCGGCGCCTGAAGGCAGTCTGCCCTGGCAGACTGCGCGGCGGTGCGGCGCTTGCTGCCATGGAGATGGAGCGGCGATGGATTGGTGGCGGGCGCGGCAGTGGTCCCTCCGATGGAGGCGCTAGCACAAGGCCGCTGACGTCGCGGGAATGCTAACAACGGCGGATGAATCAATGGGGAGATCCACGCCGGTGACTGGCGGTGGTGGCGACGCTCGACGCAAGAGTCTAGGTGGCGGAACACGCGGATGACGACGGCGACTAGGAGGAGGAGGAGGAGGATTACGATGAAGAGGAAAGTGCGTATGAGGATGATGAGGTGAAGGGGTAGGAGCAGGATGGAGTTGACGATCGGAACGGGGATGAAGTTCAGGATCAGGAAAACGAAGTTGAGGAGGAAGAGGAGGAGTTGCGGAGAGGATGAGAAGGAGAAATGTTGAGGATTAGGAGAGTAGGAGAGAAGAAGAAGAATATCAGTACGAGGAGAGGAGGCGGAGAGGAAAAATGGAGGAGAGGAGAAAGAGGAGGAGATGTGGAGAGTAGTGAGAGGAGAAGAGTAAAAGGATGAGAGAAGATGAGGAGGAGAAGAAGGTGGAAGATGAAGAACAGGAAGAAGAAAAATGGGGAGGAGAAATTCACGAAGGAAGAAGAGGAACGCAAGTACGAGGTTGTTGGTTGTTGATGGTGGCGACGGCTTTGGAGGCAGAAGCGTTGGTGACTGGGGGAGACGGCTTCGGAGGAGGCAGTGGAGGCGGCGAGGGCAGTAGCTGTGGCGGCGGCGACGGCGGCAGCAGCGATGCGGCGGCGGTGCGCATAGCTTGCGGTCAGGCGCCGTGGCCGCCCGCGGCCGAGCAGACTCGCTTTCTACCAATTATCTGAGCCGGGCATCGGAGCCGGGACCGGCGGCGGTGCGTGCCCGGGGCGGGGGCGGCGGCGGGGGCGGCGGACGGAGGTGGCGGCCCGCGAACTCCGCAAGCCGCCCCGCCCGCGGCCATGCGTGTCGCTCGAAATTTCGGATTTCGAGGGCGACGCTTCACTCGCTTAATAATGCTACTGTCTGTTTAATTCTGCCATCTGAATGGTTGGCAATTATTCCTTTCTGTTTGTGGAAAACCTTCGTAAATTATATTGCTTGTCGTAATTACATTCCAATTACTTGTTGAATATAACAGAGAGTTCTTGTCTAAAGTAACATAAATATGGCCAGAATTGTGCACTGTCGTTAGATATATATGGGATACTGTGATGCTGCTTATTCACTACAGATGTGTTAGGGATCTGAAAATTTCATTCCTTCTTCTTTTCTAAAATGAAGTCAAAGTTGTATATTTGTAAAAAAAAGTTATTTGAGAAAGATTTTTTAAATCATGGTACTATTTTGACGAATTCTAGAAGTTCACATGTGTAATTTAAATTGACGCCGCACAGATCTGATGTAAGAAAATCACTACCTATAAGTAAACTCAAATATGCTAAATATGCTTAGATCTAAATATGCTTAGATCTATTCCGATCTTTCTCGTAGTGAGCAATACGTTTTTTTTATTTCGTAAATTTCATCCATATCTTCAATTTCAAACCTATCTCTAAACTTAAATGCGCGCTCATAGAAAATATCATATTTATCCCCAAATAACTGTGGGACATAATAAGTAGATATTAAATCTAATTTAAATTTAGTATGTTAGTAATTTAGCAATAATGGGATGGGAAATAAACCAATAGAATTTTGTTGACCATAAACTACACATATAACAACCCTATAGGCTAGCGTGGTGCTGAATGGATGTAAGTTACAAACCCCAGTGAGAAGGAATTTTCATCAATGTGCATTCTATTATGGTTCATTTACATGCTGAATGGAGGTAGCGAGAACGTTCGTGCATGCAGCAACATACAGCTCTTAGAGGTAGTGTTACTTAGACTCTTTTTTTTGTACTAGATTTGTATACAAAATAAAAACAAGCTTCAATTCTAAGTTGGTATGTTCAGATTTAAGGAAATTGAAGACAGAAATTGCAAGAGCCCACTTTAGCATGTGAAGGTAATTAACTGTTAGGTTCAAAATTTCTGTAACATAATATTCTCCAAAACACATTTACCTGTTATACATAGATTAAGATTGATAGAAACATATAAAACGAATACGAGAAGCCTAACACAACGCTCTATGATATTTACTTTCCTGTATATACGGAGTATTAGGAAAAGATATGTCATGCTGCGGAAAATCGATTTCGAGATTTCAACGGAAATACACGTTTTGGGGACCCCCGATACCCGAAAAGTAGGTTTTTTCAAAACGTCCTTCTGTCTGACTGCCCTTCGGTCCGTCCGTCTGTGAACGCTACTAGCGCCTAAATCATAGTAAGATATTTTCCAAAATGTAGAAACCCCAGTCCATCTGACTCGAGTCAAAGCTTTGAGATTTTGAAAAACATTGGGGGTACTTTACAAAAAGCCGCCCGGACATTTTCTAAATTTTCTCAAAATATGCTCCAAGTGTTTTCTTTAAATTTCTTGTAAGAATGGAGTAAAACTCACCTGTAAAGATAGAATTGGTCAGATTTTCACGGTTAACTCAGAATTATTTAAAATTTCAACATTTCGAAATTTTTCGGGCGTCTTCTAACATCTACAAAATTGAAGATAGAGATTTTTCCTTCAAATAAAATTTGTTCTCCATAGTAAGTTCTTTCATTAAGCTCATGTACATTTTTTAGAAAATTGTAGTAGTTTTAGCGCAATCTTGCGAGCAATATGTGCAATTTTTAAAACTTGCAAAAACAAGATTTTCTCGAAAACTACTCCACATTGTTTTTTTTTTAATTTTAGTATGGATATTGGTAAATGTAATCTATAATATGACAGACGCCATATTGTTATATTCTTTTATTTTTTCAAAAATTACAAAAATGACATTTTTTTGACTTGTCTCTCACGTCGTTAATATTTATACTAGCGGCAATTTGTTCACATTATTGTATTTATCAGTACATATGCTTTAAATAATGGCAATGTTCCTCAAAAACTTTTGCTACTAAACGAGTAGCTAGCCGATACCAAAGGAAATAGAAAACTAATACGGTAAAGTCTGTGCCATCCATTGTGTACCACTAGTTATTATTTTAAATTTTGTTACGTCTGTTGTCGATATTTAGGATGGATTCATTAACATACAGAGGCACGTCCAATGTACAGTTTCAAGTGAGTATTTAACGTCAATTCATATTTCAGAATAATGCACGGAATATATGTGATAATAAATAATTGAAGAATAATGAGGAACGTCTTTCTTATCTATCCACCTACTTGGTCATAGCCGCAAGCGTTGCAAGATCTGATGTGACGACAAATGCTTTCGATACGTTTTATGATATTTTATGACTGCAGTGCATTATGATAACTGTACCTGTTTCTTTCTAGAATGTCACATGTTTTGAGTCTCAGGTGTAGCGCTAAGTTTCGAAATGAAAGAAAAATATTTTTGATCAGATGCTCAGCATAAAGTTATCTTCCCAACGTGCAACACAAAATGTGATATTATTTGCTGTTCAATTCATACACGAGGTACCCCAATTCAAATTTATTTACAATTGGATTTAAACATAACTAATTAAAACAGCTCACCAAGAGGCAAAATGAGCTTCAATCTTACAAAATCACTGACCACCAAATTATCAATTACCATCGCTCTTGGCAATCAATTCCAACAGTTTAGAAGTCATTAATTTTTGATATTCCATGCACAAAACTTATATTTTAATTTAAAAAAATTCCAAAACTTTATTTTTGAAATTTGGGAGCTGTCATATCACGCATTTGTGATACATTGTTAAATACATTTATAAAGAAGGGAATGCTGTTAGAGAATTATCTATCAATCTGTGTATATGGAACTCGATGTTCCTAGTTTCGAAATGGAAGAAGCATTGATGTTGCTCTATTAATAAACATAATGAACAATTTTACATTATTACTTTATCTCTTAACGCATTCATAGATTTATTATAGCTGTCTTCTTCTACTTCAATTTTCCATTTTCACTAATACTATAGAAATGTCACATCTCTCAAACCTTTATTACAAGTTTGCACTATCCACAATGTTTCAGAAATATATAATTGTACTTTCAGCAAATAAACTTAAATATTGATGTAGATTTTCTCAGCCATAAGGTAGCGCGAATACCGGTTTTCTTTAATAAGTTGACCCACTTCTTTCAAATAACAAATACATTTTTTAGTATTTAGTTCTCTTTCGATGTCTTCAGTATAATTTATTCATGAATGACGTTCAGAAATAAGCTCATTAATATTTATCTCTACTCACCAATTTTGAGCACAAACTATTTATGCACACTCTTTGCATCCAAAATTAATAAACATGTGTTTCCCTCACCTCTAGCAAACATGAAAAACTGTGAAACACTTAAAATCTCTTTAACTACCTAATTAAGTATAAAATACATAACAGAGTACATAATTTGCTAAATATAAAACTCTTCAAAAATAAAAACTGACTACGCTAACTTGAAAATAAATATTATATGACTAGGGATCCTAACATAAGGAGCATTGTAGTTCAAGTGCTCACGAAAAACGAAATTTGATAACCATATCCGTAAAATCTCGCGGGTAACACTACTTACAGATTGACACAGAGAATTATTGGATACTACAGTTTCATATTTCACTAGTAGCATAATTCTCATATTATTAAACGTTTGTAGTGTTATACTATTTTTGACCATAACACCTCACGTAAAATATTCATCAGTATTTTCCCCCGTGGTCTTTCGATTTCAATGCCGTTTCGCCGAACCACTGTCTTTCACAGATGAAAGAGAATACGCAAGGAGCATTAGTAGTATTAGATACTTCAAATGGGTCATTGTCTTCAAAGATTTTAATTGAAAATACTTGAAAATCGTCATGATGACAATGCCTTTTGATAATATTCTGATTCCTTGGGTGGCCATAGGGGTGTTTCGTCCTATCCTGTCTTGGGTGAGATAAACAGATAGACGAATATTGATATCGAAATGTTGAAATACGATAAAGCGATGGTGATATGAGAGGCAGGGTAGACGGGAGCACCTCGACAAAACATGCCGGGAACTCTCTGTCTCCCACAAATGTCCACATGGATCGCCCGGGAATTTAACTCCTCTCCAGCGCCAAAAAGCAAACTATCTTGTCACTTACACCAGTGTCGCCTCGACTGTGTATACCTTACTCTAACATCAGATATCTTGTACTGAATGAGTTTGGTGCGATTTCTTTGCAGGAAATCTCAATTCTACTCCTCAGGTTGCGGCTTCTCGTCTACCCGCGCATTGAAGTCTCCCTCGGAGCTCGGTACTTGCGGTCACGTGTGTCTGCGGTTACCGCAATGGTAGTGATTTCTTCGCCGTTGGCACACATATGAGTGTTATGCCGACTCTCTGCGAGCCTCAGCAGTCATAACGGAATGCCTTTTACGTCTATCTGTCGAACGCGTGTTTCGCTTTCTTTCGGTGACTCGTGTTCATCGCGGCACGTCGCAGTTCGATTGTCCCGATTGCTCGTGCCGTAGGCTATTTCTCGTTCGATTGGAATATTCTACCTGCGGTCTCCGTGGCGAGTGGCGTAAGCAAATTCTTTGGGTGACTTGTGTCCTTGTTACGGAGACTCCGGCCGATTGTTTAGTAATGCAGTGCGCTCAAGGATTTGAATATACTAGTGCGTCTTGTAAGCAGCAAAATCAAATATCGTAGTGCCCGCAAATTCATTTTCATCCAAAAAATGTATCAATGATTATAAAAGGATAGGATTCCGCGGGCGGAGTCAGTAACTACTTGTCTGTTCGGGAGAAGCCGCGTCCTTCGACCTGCATGTCGCCCTGAAGAAGGTTGCAGAATGGCGCATCTGTGCCTAGGACGCAGCCTCTCCCGTACAGTCAAATACATTCCCCTATGTTTTAGTTCGCATGAAAGAAACAAATGTATGTCATTAAACTTCCTTTGTTTAATTAATGAAATTTGATATTTGAAACAATCGCGTGATTTATTATGAAAATCACAATTAAACAGTTGTGTCGAATGACGGACCGTGGCTAAATATCTGACCATGTTTTTTTGTGACACAATGATGCATGTAGTAGTCTAGCGTACATGTGCACGTTCGGTATATGAAAACAAATCATATTCATGTAATAATGGTCTATGTTACCAGTATACTAGAAAATATCGTAACAGGAAGTAATATATAGCGTTTATGCTTTTCCTGAGAAATTTATAAATAAATTGTAATAAGAGTATTATTCGGTACAACGTTTCAATTATAGATAAAGCAAGAAATTAAAAGTATGCTAGAAAGAAAGAATAGCGTGGCGTAGTTACCATGGAAAAGTTAAATGATAATATAATTAGAACTTGTAAATGGTCAATATGCTAGAAAAGATTACTAAATTTTAATGTAGTTGACCTCAATTCTTTTTCAGCCATGTTTTAATAATTACTTCAATCTCTGGAAATCTACTAACGAGTTTTCTTAGTTGAATTATCCGTTGCATTCATAATTTATCTGTCATGTTCTCTATCTTTGGCGTCGCAAAATTAATATCTTTGTGAAAACAAACATTCATTGCTCCTTATCGCTATTACCAATTATTCGAAATAATTATAATCAATTGTAAGCCTCAAGCAGTAGTTCAGTCAATGTATGTAATAAATGCACATGTGACACATTAAATATACCTGGGATTGTGTACCTTATCTACTTTTTTTCTTCTATGCAAAGTAGACCCTTCCCCTATTCCAATATTCTAACTCCAACCACAAAAGTAAGAAGATAGAATGGGCGCTCGAGTTGTCTGCAACCCTCAAGTTCGTATGCGAAAAAAATAGGGGCACGATATGTAAAGTGTTGGTCATTCCTGTCCTGCAGTATTAGAATTTTTTCTATTATACCCAGAAATCGAAGGTAAATGTCTCTAGATGTAACTGGCCGATGAGAAGAGTGACCTGTTTAAAAGACATTCAACGGATTAGACGAAAGTCATGTGACTAGTGGAAAAAAAGGAAAGCCTTTCTTGTGTTCTCTCATCCCAAACGTAAGAGTGGCACTTGCAAGTCAAATTTTAACCACTGGATCTAAATTTTTTCCTAAAATTTTATTTTGTCTTCTTCTCGAAAAAATCAAAGAATGATTTGAATAATTCCTCTTTTATAAAGGTTTTATTAATATATAAAGAAAAGAAATTGCGCACGTCTTGACAGTAAATGCCACATCACGTCCCGAAGGTAAAAACACGTACTACATGCTACATGCTGTAAAAACCTAAATAAAACTGTTACAAGAAACGAAGATGTCTGCGTGCAGGTGTGATGATGTGCTGGCTTTCGCGTTCGAACTTTCTCCTGCTGTCTGGGAATCGTGTCTAAAATCATGCTTCTTTGTAAATTTCTGCTTCTTAGACATGAATGCGTGAGTATTGATTTCAGGAGCACCACCTCCTTCTACTATCAGATCGTCGAAACGTTGGTCCCACAGGCTTCATCGCGGCATTCAAATCATTTGGTTGGCTTGACTCTGGCTTGCGACTCCCACTACATAGATTACTGTACTCCAATGTAATCATAGTGGCACGTGAAGCTCGTGAGGGAGCATTGCCATTCAACCGGGAGTTCCAATTCCAAAAATGTAAGTCGTAACGATATTTCCGATTAGATGGTTGTTCCCCTCTCCCCGTCTAGCTCGTGACCTTGAAGTGTTACTATGGAGTATAGTCCGTCAAATGTAGTGCATGCTGTATACCGGGAGGTTGTGGGGTTCTTCTGCTGTTGGAACGTACGTTCCAATGTCGACTTACAAGACGGCTTTTGGGACACCCTTCCAGATTTTCGCCTCCCAGCGTCTCTCCCACCGAGGCTGCGTTCTACTCGTGACAATCTCTAAGGCACCAACAGATCTCCTGACATGTGTAATTGCTTCAGGGGCTAAAGTACAACGGAATACGTCCATCAATTTGTGGTATGAGTAAAAGAAATGTATAAATGAGTGGCAGAACATATTAAGTAGCTTTTTATTATATTATTTTTTGATCCTGAAAAGCTATTTGAGCACATTTATTCATTTCAAATAGTTTTAATGGTCACGTATATATTTATAAACCATGTTACAGTTTAAGATTTTACTTGTATGAGATCGCTTGTAACAGACAACTGTAAACTGAGAGATACATTATTAAGTTATTCAATATTTGGATACAACGATTAGGTTATTTTAGAAAATCTGTGAAAATTCTTTTTTGCCAATTAATTTAATAACATTACCTTAAATAACCACAAAATTATTAATTTCATAAAATACATTCAAATTTCAAATACCACCTATCACATCGTAAAACACAGCAGCCCTTCATCACTAAATGTGTTAACGTTCAAATCAGGTCAGAAAAACGATCACTACTGTAACCATCTACACCAAATTCAATAGCACCACAATCTACCACCGCACCCCACCAGGTCGGCCGTATGTAAATTGCGGACCAAATAATCCTTTCATTTGTTCTCACGAAACGTACTTTCTAATTTTATGTGTAATTTGCGGACCAAACCAATCCAGGTAATGAAAAGAATTGATTGAGGAGGTAAGCGTTAAGAGGGGCGCCGCCATCGCCGCGCTACTGTCCAGTTTTCCCTTGTGTCTCATTAAAATCTTCCAGATTTGCTCCTATATCAAAACGAAATGTTAAGAAAGCACTAAAAAGTGTCCAAATTTCATGTTCAGCGTTATAGAATATTAACAAGGTGGAATATAAAAATGGCAAGGTACATGCATTTGTTACATGAGCCAGCCGGGTCCGTACCACTTTGACCGACAGTGACTCCACCGCTCCCCGTCAACACAATACCCCCACCCCCACCACTCCGCCCTCAATCGATGCCCATCCGAGCACGGACAAGTCGACAAAACCGCTAGTCGCCACGACGAAGCCGGCGGGGGCGGCGGTGGGGGCGGCGGCGGGAGGGTGGCGGCGGCGGGGCGAGCAATCGCGTTACGACACAGCGCCGCCTCAGCAGGTGGCTTGCCCAGCCGCCGCTGCCGTGAAGCCGCGAACCACCCGATTCCGACGGTTCTAGTTCACTGGCTTGCGTACGATTCGTTCCTCGTTGCCGAAGAGTATTGTGGACAGCGCGCGTTGCAACACTGGATTCGTGTGGATGGATATCACGAGAGCGCGAATTATTTTTATAACGCTGGGATGTGTCAAGAAAAGAACAAGGGGTGTGTTTCATGGAATAATTAATGTCGACATGATTATTTTGCAACCGTAAAATATATTTTAAAAAACTCCATTTATATCCAATCTTCATGTTTGCCCGTGGTATTTACATAGTAATTAATGCTAGGATTCTTTAAAATATGTGTTATTATTTTTTTTAATTAATCTTCAAATATGTAGAGTACATTCATTGTTTTCAATTGTTTTTGTTTCTGTCCACGACCTCTTGAAATTTAATGAATGTAAGTAAAATTCTAACACATTAGGCCTTTGATAAAAAAAATTAAAATGGAAGGATGAATGCAAAGGACAATAATTGTTATAATTATTGAAGGAGGAAAATAATTGTTTTGCAATACATAGACATATGTTGCACACAATTACACAAATGTGATGTGAAGTTATTGCCTTGCAAAGTAATAATAAATTCTGCAGGAAATTTTCCTCTTTTATATTAATCATACCAGATTGTCACATCAATGTTCACTATTCAATCCCTTTAATTATGTAGGTTACATAAGTACGATGAATTTCTAAAAATATTAAAATTATTTTTAATAATATTTGACGTCGAAAAATATTTGACGCTTAGATATGACCCCCAAAAACTGTTTTATTTCCCTCTCTGCGTACAAATTTTGGAGAAAAATATTTCTGGCTCCTTTACACTCAGCCGTGAATTTATTTAAATCTTGGATATTAGATGACTCTACCGTCCTTGTATAAAACATGTAGGGTGTCTCTGAATTCAGTCGACAAACTACACGCGATAAGTAACCAACAAATCCACTGAACTATTGTGACTATATGCGGGTTGCTTTAATCAAGATTCCTGCAGTTAGATGTGGCGTCATACGGGTGTAATCGAACACAGATGAGAGTGGTTTGTAAAACAGTAGTTTTATTAACAATCTAGACGGTAGTCTCAATTTAACAACTACCCTGCCCACAATAAACTAAATAAATAGACCCACTACAAGCAGAGGTAATTTAAGAACGGATACCACACCACCGATGTTCCTTGTATGAAGCTGCTCTACTTTGAGGCCATCTACGCGTCTCACAAGTCACGACAATGGCCGACGACGGCTCCTCACCCTAGTACACCTACACGCACAGACACGCGCTTCAACTGTAGCCGACGCCGCTAGCACAAGAAGACTGGGGCATTGTTCTCCTGGCCTTCTATAGGACCTTTTGGCGCTACCCGCCGCTCCCATTGCCTCCTCCCAAAGCCGCTCTGGACCCGCTTCGTCCACGGAAAGTCCCATGTCCGTAAAGTTAGCATACCCATTTATCACAATATTGAAAAATTGTATCTCATAATTTTGTTCTAATTAAAGACTAATTTATACCCAAATTTAAAAATTTTCTACTAATGCCCAACATTGAAATATTCAACTCTAAAAGTGGGTACGCTAACTTAACGTTAAGTTAGCATACCCACACAAGAAAAACGCATTATACATAAAAACTAAATGTACCAGATGTTTGCCCGAATTAAAGACTAATTAGCTAGACCAGCTAATGCAGCTATGCTAATTTGACGTTAAGGTAGCGTACCCACTTTTAGGGTTGAATATTTCGATGTTGCACAAATTTTCAAAATTTTTGAATTTGGGTGTAAATTAGTCTTTAATTCGGGCAAACGTCTGGTACATTTAGTTTTTATGTATCATGCGTTTTTCTTGTGTGGGTATGCTAACTTAACGTTAAGTTAGCGTACCCACTTTTAGTGTTAAATATTTCGATGTTGCACAAATTTTCAAAATTTTCGAATTTGGGTATAAATTAGTCTTTAATTCGGGCAAACATCTGGTACATTTAGTTTTTATGTATAATGCGTTTTTCTTGTGTGGGTATGCTAACTTAACGTTAAGTAAGCGTAGTTGCCACCAAAAAAAATTGTTTACGGCAAAACGTCTGTCTTCCCGTCTTCCTCTGTCGACTCCTCTTCTCCTCCTCCTCTCTCTTCTCCTTCTCTTCTTCTCCTCCTCCTCCCTCCATTCTTCTTCTATCTCTTCTTCTACCCCTCCTCCTCCTCCCTTCTCCTCCTCTACTCTCTTCTTCTCCTCAACTCTTCTCTTCCACTCTCTTTCTGTTCTCCTCTCTCTGCTTCCTCTCCTACTCTCTCTTCTTCTCCCCCTTCACTCTCTTCTTTCCTTTCTCTTCTTTTTCTTCGTCTTCTTCTCTTTCTCTTGCTATCCTTCGCGGCCCTTTCTCTTCTTCACTTCAAGATTGAGGTAACCGCCTTCACATTTCCTAGTAATGGCACCACCCCTACCGAAATCTCATCGGCGTCGGCGGCGGCGGTGGCGGCGGCGGCGGCGGCGTCCGTGAGCAAGGTCGCCTTGCGGGTGTCGACCACCGGCCCCGTTATCCAGCCGCCCCGCGCTAACAATAGAGGCACGCGCCCGCGCCCGGGGCGGTGCCGTAGCGGGGAGAGCGCGGAGCGGTGGTGGCGCCGGTGGACGTGACCGCGGCAGAAGGGTGCGCCCTACATATGCGGCCACAAATACCCCGGTACGGGTTACGAAACGACCCGCGACCTGGTAGCAAGGAGCTCTCAAACATCAGGAGAGGTAAATGTAGGTTACACAGAAGTACAGTGCAACGTCAAAGATTCTAACGTCAAAAATCTGGATTTTATTCTGGTGAAAAATCGCAATAATTGTATATATGTTTACTACGTATTATTACATATTTTTTAAAAGCGACTACAGGTCTTAATTTTATTAAAGGTAATGATTTCAGAAAATCATATAATGCTTAAATAGTTCAACTAGTATTGTTACGATAACACATCCTCTCACACTTTATTTGTAACAGTAACGTAATATTCGTATTATAATATTATTTGAACCCTCAACAATGTTACTTAGGGTTAGCAAGCATTTAACCCAACCACAACACCAACTGGTTGTGTCAAATAATTTATGTGTGATAATCAATGTTTCCGAATGAAGGTCACACAAAATGTGGATTCTGACAACATATCGTATTCCATTAAGTAGTACTCTACGTATGAAAACAAAATATTTTTCTCTTTTTGGACACGAGGAACCAACAAAATAAGATTTCTTTCAAAAAGTATTTTTTTCAGCCCTGTTTTTAGGTCCAGCAATACACATGCGATAAAGTAAAATAAGCTATAACAGAATTAAATTGTAATTATATACTTACAGTTTAAATAAAGAGGTCTATAGATGTCTCGCCACGTAAAATAAGGCATTAATTCAATTCAATTCAATAAATACAAACCAATGAAAAATGCAACCCGAAAGAATTTCGCAAAAACAGCTTGTTGTACACTTTAAATATTATTCTTTTGCTTCTCTGCTCGAATCGTCAGAGTGAATTATTAACTATTTTAACAAGAATTTTATGATGAAGACTTGTGCCAGCACTTTTATGGGATCCTTTAAAAAATCTGTACGATTTTATAATCAGGAAGGAGTTTGATCTCAATTAATACGAATTATTACAGTATAGGTAAAAAAAGAATTAAAGTACAGGTTGGCAAATATTCCAAAAAAATCTTTCAGTAAAATGATCATTTATTCAAATTAAGAAGGAAGGTTTTGCATTTTCATGCAAGATGAAACCATGTCGAACATATGCAACGAAACGCAAAACGTTCAATACTACAGACTCCAAAACACTTATACTCGTACTATTACAAACGGAAGATATTCCCTCATCAATTCAGAGAACGTATCTTGCACAGTGACACAAATAACCACTACCTACCATGAACTATCTTACTTTCAACGTATGTATCAAAACATCCACAATGAAGGGCAAAGCCAAATTTCACTAAAATATGTTTTTGATGTTTATTTCCTATGCAATACGTATTACCAATAATATTTGAATCATTCATGTGACATAATTTCCTTTAAACAAAAACCGATTTAATTTTATTTGACACATTTTATTTAAGTTAAAAATCTTTTAATACTATTCATTTAACCGATGGCCCCTTGATCATCATTGGGGAAATTGTGTCGCCAGGACTTCCCTGGTGGAAAAGTAGTTCATGAGAAAATGTGCCGTGCTTGGAATAGAGGACAGATAGCAATGCCTATGCAACTAATAGCAAAATATATTCTTTCACAGATAAGGAGAACTCACTAGCTTTCGAAAATGTATAAAAAATCCCTTCTTTAAGGGGATCAGTTCACTCCTGAATACCATAAGTTAAAGTACAATAAAGTGGTTCCCATATTTTTACACAATGGTGAAGTAGTACATAATTGAAAAAATCGGGAACACGGAACAAATCTGTAAAAAGTCGGAATATTGAGTTATGATTTAAATTTTATAATGGAAATAATTTTCTTCAATATGTTTTGCCAAAAGTACATGCATGCAATTTTTCTACCTATCTGTATTTCTATCTGTTAATTATGTTTCATTTAATACAATTGAAATTTAATTCTTACTAAGAATATTGAACTGACGAAAAACTAGTGATTTTAAAAGTTATATTTCTGACTGGTGACACCTCCTGGTACCGTTTTGTTACTTATTCTCCTGAAATTGCTTTCTGAAATTTCATCCGACCGTAGCTCGAAGGTTGTATCAATATTACCCCGTCATGATAAAAATTTATACAAACGAATCCGATAGACTGTCTATACAGATGTCCGGTGACGTAATATTAACGTATGATAATTTATTTCCTTCTTAATTAGTTTTGAAAACTCTCTTGGATGATTCTCAGAAATAATAATACTTCTGTTTACCAACATTTCCATCTGTATTAGGCTGTGAAACATACATATTGATACAAATATTCTATTTAAAAATAACAACAATTTAATAAACACAATTTTTTCTCATAAATTCCCATATTATCATTATATGTTACTCTTTCTAGATCCCTCCCTTTTGTATGTATGGACAACTTTCCCTTGTAATTACTAATTTAGAATTGTTAATTTAATACAAGAGTTTGTATTCCCACAATGGTGAATTTAAAAATTTCTCCCGTTTCGTTACTTTCCTTTCGTAGAGCCATCACAATCTTGAACGTTGTCCTGTCTCCATTTCGGCCCCATTTCCATTGAATTTGGTCTAGTTCAATGATATCCACGTCCTCCACACACGCAAATATATTCCCTCTCTGATTATACTTTTATCTACTTGTTACTCACAAAGACAAAAATATTACTGACTTTTAAAATAACGTCTGCATCCGAACATTATCGCGTCAAAATCTCATCTTCTTAATTAAATATAAACATTGCCTTTACGAATCATCAATACTGTCCGACTTCTTCCGCATCAGAATAGCTTCCAGAATACATCCGACACCGACTGCGCCAGAATAGCGTTTCTCCATTTGTCTCTCTTGTGCGCCTTTAATCTGTCTCTTACTCAAACGCACTTCTTGTTTGTTTCTAGTACGCAGACCATTCGATTCCTCGCAGACGATCTAATTCCTGGTTGTTCACACGCATTTCAACACAGTGTCAGTTTATTCTTTGGTTCTTGGTTCGTAATACCTTTTTAATTTGTTTTCTCACTCACGGAATTTGCTCACGTGCCCTTTCGATGCATTGTTTATCAATATATTTTTGTGTTTTCCCCGTTATCATTTAAGTTGACCTTTCCTTGAATTCTTTTCAATTAAAATTCATCTCTTTGTTTGTTTGCAATATACCCCCATTGTTGCTACTGTTCTTATTCATATTTATATGAATTTATTGCTCCTGTTTATTCATACTTGTTATAGTACATCACATATTATTTTTTTCGTATTACTTCTTCTTACGTTGTACTCCAATAACCGAGTACATTATGGATTCGCACATTTTTCTACAAATAATACTTACTTTATTTTTTGTAATGATCCGAAATATTACAATATCGGAATGACGCGTCGACTTTCAATTATTTGAAATATCAAACATAGTATTGATATAATTGACAATAAAAATCATTTTAATTATTATTCATAAGATTTATATTCAATAATTGTTTTGTACGCCATAGAAATTAAAATTTAATAACAACAACAACAACAACAACAAAAACAACAACAAATACATTACATTGATCGTTCACAGAATAGTTTTATCTTTCAATAAATAAATATTCATAAAAATGCATTAATTCATCCAGTCGTAACTTTTCTGTAATGGCGTGTTTCCTTCAATATTTAAGAAATATTTCGAGCAGAAAATATGAATTATTAGTTTGAATAGATGTTGAACACCTAAAACTATTACTTAACGTTTAAAGAAAGTTCATCAAGTGTTATGAGACAATAAGTAACATTTAATCTATAAAAGTGTGACAACATATTTATAAACAATTGTTTTCAGACATCTAAATGATATTCTTCTTTGTTCTTTCAGTAGCACAGTACATAACGTACAAAACAATCACTATAAATGTTCTCTACTTTTTTGTTGATAAAAATGAATTCTTAACAAAAAGATGAACAGGTTTCCAGTGTTCAGTAAACATTTCCTGATTTTTGAGAAAATCGGTAAGCCGAAAAACCTTAATTTATTTAGATTGAATTAGATCTTTCATTTAAAATGGTGTTTGATTGATATTGTTTTTTACTACATTACCTTAAAGACAATTAAGAAATATAGTTTGTTTCTAATATTTGAATCGGCCTTCGGTAGAATTCAGGCAGTTTTTGGAGGGACAATCTATTATTTAATATTATTTTATATATCCGTATTTAATACTCCATTAATGTCAAGAATATTCACCAATATCTAAATATGCGACTGTTGCTGCTGTGTCACACAAGATCACCATCAATATCGTTAATTTCCCATCTTGCGGATAACAGTTTTGTATTTAAAACAAATGAATCACAATAGTTACAGTAGCTGAGAGTGAAAAAAGAAAGAAGGTAACCTGTAAAACAACATTAAAGACGCGATCACCATTGTATGATTCTAAGAAAGGTTATTCGTGAAGGAAATCTAAAAATATCTTGATAAATGAAAGTTTGAAAATGAATAATATTATTTCATTATATTAAATGACATAACATAAAATATAATTCGTACACTAATAGTCACCACTATTCATAAGAGAAAACGAGGTAAATATTACTCGCATTAATATTATTTTTAAAAGAATATTTATTTGAAAAGTTACCGTATTAAATATGACGCAACATAATTGCATTTCAATGTAATTATATATTATAACCGCTTCTTAACTTTATAATCATTTTAATGCAGAAACAAATAATGTTCAACTTTTAATATTTTCTTAGAGTACTATTTAGACAAATTATCAGCTTTAGGAACAACAATATGAACTTTGGAGCAATATTGTGTCAGTTTAGAATATTGCTCTTTCGTGGATGTCAGCTGAAGGTGCTCCTACCTTGTCATTTTCCAAATTAATAATATAATTGTATCATTTATACATAAATGTCGTTTAACCCATCCAATATAAACAAGTCTTAAGTTGACGGCTTATAACATATTTTCTGTTTTACTTCGTGTCGAATTCATATATACATTCTTTACGAGCCAGCCTTTGGTGAACTTACCTTATTTTGGTTCTGGATTTAAATGTATTAATATTCAGTACATAAAATAATTATTTAAAACACTTTTCACAGTTTTACTTTTTATTTACTTACAGCTGAATACGTTCATAGGGTAGAGATCGAATACCTTTTACATTGCCTATAGAGCAACAAATAATTAGCCACACTCATGGGATAAATTAGAGAACACTTGCAAAATAAACCTCTTGTCCAGTGCTGCACTTCAACATGCTATGAGAAAATCTTGGTCAATAACGTGTTGTCACAAGGTAGGCAATCGCCAACTTTCACAACGAAAATTCCCTAGTTTCGCTTGCATGACTGCTCTCTTAGCCACGCTGCAATTGTGGACGGTGTGTGAATGTGGTTCTGCTCAAGCAGAGATGCAACCTTCCGAGAAATATTGACGATGACAAAATTTACACGCTCTTTGATTAGACATACTTTTTTTTTAATAAATTTGCATTATTATCCGTTCTGCAATTAACAATTAACATTATCATAATTGAAGGTTTTCCAATATGAACTGTGCGTAGATGGATATTTAAACTACACTCTGTCATGCGAGAGTAAAAGTGTCTTAATTTAAAATAATTAATGTAATGAAATATCATAACTTCTGAAATTGTACAAAACTTCACTAACTGTGAAATATCTGTGAACTTTTTTCGTCGAGACTCTGATCTCATTATGATAAAGTACATCAAATATATTTAATTTCTTCTTTTCAATTCATTTGTTACTTGATTCTCTGGTATTATTAAACTAGGTTGTTTCAAAATAGTTCTTTTTTTAAAGACGAAGTGTAAAATAAATTCTTCTCCAAATTATATTCCACTTTCACAGTACAATTAATTCGAATTTGACCTCTGTTCGTTGGACTTCATATAGTATATTCTCACTAATAACCCGTGCTCATTATGTTTGTGTTTGTCTACTTGTAATGTCGCCTTCTGAAGCAATACATCCTACTTCCGTGGTGACCGGTCCGAAAATACTTCCCTACATATTTTACCGCGTCAGAAACCGTTTATCGGAGGCGACATATCTATGTGTTACGGACTCAGAGATACCACCCGAAACATACTGTTAGAATGAGGCGGTACCCGCCGAGGCTATCTTTAGCATGTATCGCCGACTAGTACGACCCACATATCCGGGCTACAGGGCCCGTATGTCTGCGGATGCGTGTGGCGACAAGAGGACGCTTAGAATTGGGCCAACGCGCCAAATTCCCGTTATACTGTTTGTTTTTCGATCTAATCATATTAGGCTCTGACGTACGTTCTTCAATTTTTCCGAGAACTGCTCGAGTATGCTTGAATGAGTTCATTTAAATGCAAAAAAATTGGCAATAGTAAAGAGCATCTCGTTTCCGGCTTGCCTGAGTCCACAGTCCCGTGAGATATTTCACTGAATGTCACATGAAAAATTGAAAGAATTATTTTAAATTTCAAATATATACATGCGTATTTTGATCGGCAAAAGAATAAATGTAGATGCTGATCGTTTGTTTGTACAGACAGTGTTTCGTCAGATTTCTTGTTGAAGAAACTACTATAACTACACTAAGTACCATATATGCTGCTGTGAGATGAAGTTAATTTAAATAATATTTATTTTAATTTGTAACAAATAGATAGAGTATTTTACGCAAATGCTTATTTTATCCCCTATCATTTACAAGTGTGAGCTTTTGCATGTTCAATTTCTGTTATATTAAAGCATAAATGAATGGATTTTATAATACCTGAAAATTCGCATTTTGACATCAGTGAATATTTTTGCCTGTTTCGGTCCAATTTACGTATTCCCCCCCCCAAATTTGGTTATTTACCAAAATTTATGCATTTATATTGTATTTTTTATACTATTTAATTTTTAAAATGTCTCATTCGATTTTTGATTTTAAAGTAATAGGGTGGGGGGAATCCTAAGAACTTGTTTGACATCTGTAAAATAAAATATCATTGTTCTGCACTTTTAGAATCCACATAACCATTCAACAGCCTGTGTACCTGTCTCTCAAAGAAAGTTAGTAGTACGTTTAATGTCCTTAAAATATATATGTCACCATTCTCGTCACATTGTTACAATCACGCTCAGAGAATATATTCCGCAGTCGTAAATAAATTCAAATTGTGATCATCTTACTGAGTAACAATGCATTTTAATAATTACATTTGCTCAAAAAATTGGTTGCCCCGATCATTATTTAATTCTTCGGGGCAACCAATTCTTTGAACAAATTTAATTAGTCCTTAAAATAGTTAATATTGTTTGTAACGAGAGAGTCTTAGAATTCCCAAACGATCGTTAGTTGTCTGAATAGAAGGTAAATGTGCATTAAATAAATGATAACTGACATAAAAATATTAGCGTTCTTAGTAAAAAATTATTTAAATTATAATACCTAAATACATTTAAAAATAGTATTACGGCATCTAAAACATAGTTTCATCTAAAAAAGCCTATTTTAAGCGCTTGAAGCATAATTTATAGAGCCTAAATGTAATAGTTAAAATATATAGTTTTATGAGGCGACTAATACTCGTTATTAGTTACTTAACTTTCATTGTCTAATAATAATGTTGCAAAAACTCACTAAATGAAATCATAAGACATTGTTACGGTGTATGAATTACCCAACAAAATTACTTGTGGGATTTACATATTTAGACGCGATGAAATGATTGAACATTATAAGAACACATTTTACACAGAAAAAGAAGGTACATTGAATAATTATGTACTTACGCGGTGCGAAAGTAATGTAGTTCACTTTGTTCCCCTTGTCATCAACTGACAAGCTACCGCGTTTCCTGGAAACTAGTAAGGCTACGGCTGCCGCGCTGTCTGAGGAGGAAGAAAAAAGCACCTCCGAAGCGGCGCACAAAGAAAGGATGCTCTTTTCCCAACTCATTGCATTGTAGCGGCATAAAACATCTGAAACCCGGGAGGCACCCGCTGACCCTAAAGGGAGCCTGTCTGTGGGGAGTGGGGAGGGTTCTCCCAGAGCGGGACCATAAGGCTGCCATAAGGTACCCGCAGACGGGCGGGTGGGAAATCAGGACGAGTACACAGGAGGTAGTTATGCCGTCAAGGAGAGTACAAGTGCCACAACGAGACGTTCTACTCGATACTTTATAGGGGTCGCCCGTTTTCATTTTCACCGTGTTTCACGGGGCAGAAAGAGAACAACGAACAGGTGTCCAGTTTTGACGGCGAAAAAAAGAACCAGTGTTCGAGGGTCGTTGGTAACTTTGATTACGCACATAAAACATGCTTTTAGATACGTGATGCCAACAACACGGTACGGTACTTCTTCGAGAAAAAAAAGAAAGAAAGAAATGTCGCCTGGTGGGGAGGTTGAACACTCTGACATAGTTTTTCATTCGGATATCGCTTCCTCGTGAAAAATCTGTGTCGCGCGAGAAGATTTGCATCTGGGTGAACGCGGCCCGCGACACCCCCTCCCCTCTTGCCACCCACCGCCGCCGCCGCCGCCGCCGCAAGGAGCGGGCCGTGCACCTCGAGGGGCGTCGCAGCCTGACAGTAAATGTCACGGGTTCACTTTCCGCGAGGTATTCGTCGCCTTACGGACGCCTCTGTGGGGCGGATAGCAAGACGGAGCGGACGGCACGGAGCAGTCGGAGGAGCACGGGGAGGTTACGGAGGAGGACCAGAAGGCGGCGTTTGAGAAGGGGAGAGAGGACGAGAAGGGAGAGCAGGAGGAGACGAAGAAGAAGAAGAACGATAAGGAGTCAAAGGAGGAGGAAGAGGAAGAAGGAGGAGAAGAAGAAGAAGAAGAAAGATAAGGAGGAGTCAAAGGAGGGGGAAGAGGAAGACGGAGAAAAGGAAGACAAGAAACAAAGATAAAGAGATGTCAGTGGTGGTGGAGAGATTTTGGTAATGTTGTTGTTGGTGGTGATGGTGGTGGTGGGGAGGGGGTGATAGAAAGGAGATAATGGTAGTAGCGCAGGTGGTGGTGGTGGTGGTTTTGGTAGTAGAGATGGTTGTAGTGGTGGTATCTGTTAGTGGTGGCGGTGGATGTGAAGAGATGGTGGTAATTGGCCAGAGTCGGCGTGGCGGAGGTAGCAACTATACTCCAGAGAAGGTGGTGCAAGAAGCATCGTAAGTTGATCGTAATCCACGTGGAAGCGATGGCGTTTTGAGGTTTAGGCTTGGCTGTTTAGTGGCTGGCAACGCGTTGGAGGCGGTAGTTTTTAAGGTGACATCAACAGTGCAGATTGCGGTTGAAGTGTGGGAGATGTGGGCGGTGTAAGAGGTGGAGGATGTGAGGAGTGCGATTGCATTAGGAGCGGAAGTTGTAGCAGTGGGGGTTTGATAAATGAGGTAGCAGTGGCGGTGGCGGTGGCGGTGGCGGTGGCGGAGGCGGTGGCGGAGGCGGTGGCGGAGGCGGTGGCGGTGTCGGTGGCGGCGTGACGGGTGCAGGTTTGGGGGCAGGGAGGTGGCGGAGCTGGAGGCGGGGGCGGTTGCTGTGGCGAGAGTGAGGACGACGGCGGTGGCGATGGAGCGCGATCGCGGGGGTGGGGCAGGGGAGACGGGGACGCCGAGGACGGTGGCGACGGTGGTGCCGCGGTAGCGAAGGCTCTAGTGGTGGCGATTGCTCTGTCGGTGGTGGAAGCAAATCGGTGATGGTGGTGGCGTAGGTGATGGCAACTGTGGCGGAGGCGGTGGGCATTGGCGGTGGTGGGCGGTGGCGGGATGACAGGGGCGGGATGGCGGTGGTGGGGTGGCGGTGGCGATTGCGGTGGTGAGGGCGGTGGCGTAGGTGTGGTTGGGGGCGAGGACGTGGACGGGGGTGGGGGCGGTGGCGGGTGCGGGGGTGACGGCGATGTGGCGGTGGCAGTGGTGGTGTGGCGGTGGCGGCGGTGGTGTGGCGGTGGCGGTGTAGGCGGCACCACGGAATGTGGGCCAGCGGAACCCGGGTGGCGGAGCAGGCGGCGGCTGAGGAGGTCCGGTCCGCCGCCACAACACGCCGAGAGGGCGAAGGCGGCTGGACGAGGGAAGGGGTTGGAGCGGCGGAGGCTGGGTTCCGTTATCCGGGCAAGCCCGCCGCGTCCGACAATCCCGAGCCGTTTTTTGTAGCCGCGCCACGTCCTTGGGTCCCGGCATCCCTCCGCCCGCGCGCAGACACCTGAAGGCGGAGCGGGGCCGGGGATGGAGGAGGCACGCCGGGACGCGGCTACCGGATGGAGCGGGGCGCATGGCGTGGGGTGGGGGTGGGGGCGACGCGGAGGGGAGGGGGGCTTCTGGCGGAGCGACGGATGCAGATGTGGTGGAGGGGGAGGCGGTCGTAGGGACAGTGCAGGACGTGGCCCAGTGAAGTGGCAATTGAGGTGGGTGTGGAGGTGGAAGTGGGAGTGGTGGCGGAGAAGGAGCAAGCGAAGGCGAAGGAAGAATCGCTGCCGGGTGGGTGGTGTCCAGGGTGAAGGTGAGGGCTGTGACTGGGGAGGGGAGGGGAAGGAGTGGTAGTGTCGGCGATGGTAGAGACGGGATGAGGGTGGAGGCGGATGTGGGGGGAGGAATGGCTACAATATAAGTGGGGACAAGAATGATGATGGTGACGATGGTGATGGTGACATTGATGACAGCGGCAGTGGCGGTGGAGGAGGCGAAGGTTTCACACAAGACTAGGTGTTGTCATAGGCACAGGCGGATGCAATGGAGGTAGCGATGGCAGAGGTCCAAGCGGGGACTGTTGCATTGGTATTGACATTGACGGCAGTGGCAGTAATTATGGAGGCCGTGTTGGCGGTGATGGAGGTGGAGATGATGGTGGTGGGGATGGTGTTGGATATGGCAAACGCGCTGGCGCTGTTGGAGGCGGGGGTGGAGGCGATGGCGATGGCAATTGCCGCGGCTGAAGACGTGCGGGGGTGGAGGGCAGGTCCAGGGGGTGGGGCGGTGGGGCGTGAAGGGGCGGCGTGGGGGGATGTGGGCGGGGGCGGGGTCCTCGGCGCGGTCTGTCTGGGAACGGCAGGCGGAAGAGAATCGTCAGGCAATACGGGATTCCGAACACGTGGGACGTATCGTGTGAGAACCAGTCTTTAAGCTATTTATAATTCTTCTGAAGAAAGGTCATGAATGTTGCTGTATTATTACGTGCCTTGTACCATCTATCCTAATTGTCCCCGTTCTGGGTTACCGTTTAAATAATTGCATCTGAGAACGCCAAATTAATTAAATAACAAATAAAATAATTACTTTCTAAATATTTTTCACGTTTTGGATTCTCTCCCATGCGCCCGAAAAGGTATAATATATACTAATATTTTGAAATTTTTATTTCTCTACAATTAACGTATGAGCCATGAGGGCACGCAAAACCTATATATATATATATATATATATATATATATATATATATATATATATATATATATATATATATATATATATATATATATATATACATATATAGATATAAGATTAAATTATAATGAATCACTAACATTTTTCATTTAACAAGTGTGCAGCTTAATTGCCTAAATAATTGTGAGGGCTCTTATTGCGGTGAAGTAACTTCCCCAGAAAAGGTACATTTAATATTTCCTAAAGACTTATATAACTACAAATGTTTATGTTCTTTATAACTCCGTGACGGCTTAATTTCTGATTAAAAATAAATTGAGAGACGTAAACACTTCTATATATCACATTATTCACAAAATCGTTGATAATTTTCAGCTGTAGTGTAAATAATTTACCAGCCATGGTAGTACACTGTTATTTCCTTAAAAAAAACGGCATTTTTTCGCAAGAAATAACGCTTTGAGGGTCCGTATACAGAATTTTCATCACAACTGATATTCCTCAACACTGAAGTTGCTCGATCAGACTGAAGTTGCAGCCTCTTGAAATTGAAATTGAAATTTTAATTTCTGGGGATACTTTACATGGTTCCTCAAGGACAATTTTTTCTAAATAATGGTTCTAAATGTTAGGATTATTTTATCATAAGATAGACCAAAAAACGCAGATAAAATTACGCAAATCAGATTTTTGTTGATTTTTTTTAATTTTCGAAAAGCTTTTTTGCATAAGTACAAAATTCCTTCGGCGTCTTTCCGTAACTACAATAATTTCCTTCAAATAAAATCTGTTTTCCAAATTAGTTATTTAAATGAAGGCATGAACCATTTTTTTCACAATTTTAATAGTTTTTGTGTAATTGTGAATGAAATAAAGGTGTTTTTAAAAACAATATCTACACGAAAAAGCTCCATATTTTTACTTTCACCTTTTTATGCGATAGTGATGAATGCACTGAATAAAATTATTTACACATTTTGATGTATTCTCTTGAATTTTCAAACACTACACTATTTATTTTTTTGTATATCTCTCACGTAGTTAATATTTTTTAGGAGTGTGGAGCAATACCAGGAAGCTGGCCTACACGAAAGAGATTAGATATCTAACTAGTGCTAGAAAGTCTGTGCCATTTTGTAGAATCACTAATTTTTGAATGTTTACGTAAAGTGATCTCTCTCTCCATAAGTGTAAGTAGATTTTTCATGTGTTTACAGGTCTACAAAAATCCTTTTCTTTTCAATAAGAAAGAAATATATATTGTATATTCTTTTAAGACTCTTTTTTAACTACAGAAATTTTGTATATGTTAGTGTTTATAAAGTACTCAAAGACGAGCATCATTAATCTTTCTTAGTGTACAATTCGCACACAAGTTAAGACTCTCCGTGAAATAATTAGTTCCAGCTAACGTCATCATTAAGGCAGAGAAATAGGAGTTCAATAAAACAGTTAATAAAAAAATATCCAAAATTAGATAATGTATGTGAGAACAAAATTTAATTTCACTGTTGCGAGATCGTGAGCGCATACGAATATCTGCACACAATCACTTGACAACATTGACTCGGAATAGTCTGTTAAATCTTATTTACATTTATGAACGCTCTTTAAAGAAAAGAAAGCTTGTAAACATGCATTTAATTAAATTCATTTTTATTTGTGCATTACTAATATTGAATAACTATTGGTGAAATATCCACCAATGGAAACTACTTCTCTTCAGTATCAAATGTCTATTCTTTGTTTGAGCCACTATTTTTATCCGAATTATATTATTTTCTATAAGGTTTCAATTTTTTAAAACTTTCTTGCCTAAAGCCCATATGAGTATCGAATACCTTTCGTTTCTCTCTTCATATTATACATTTTACAGACAGCTCTCTCACCAAAGCATAAATTCATTTTTTCGTAACGTGCATTACACTTGAGAGTTGTTAATACCGAAAAGTTTCTTTATTATGAAAATTGGTAGAGTGATTTTATTGGACCTTTTAAGTTCTATTTCATCATACTACATATAAATTAAATCATACTACAATGATAGTAATAAATTCTTTCGAATCAGATTACACCAACAAATTTTCCCCGTCAATATCTAAAAAAACATAATTTACATTACTATATCAATTTACATTACATTACTTTACAAGAAATACATTTTTTCTAAACACTAATCATTCCGTGAACTCGAAATTCTACACAAATTTCCATAATCGTTTATACATACAATTTTACATTATAACTGGTGGACACATTTATTTGATGTCGCTTTAAATTTAAAAACTCTTGTCCAGACGATGGAAAGATTTTCTACACTAGCTAGATAGTTAGGTCTAGTTCAGCCACTGACTGGTAGAGAATTATAGCGACTGCCTGTTCTGACTGATAGTTTTTTCATGGTTCCTCCGATCAACACACGCCTTTGCGGAGTTATATCCCCAACAAACAACAAACGGGCTATGGACCGCGTGCAATCTGGCGATCCTTTTTCTTGTACTACCTTTACTCCTTTCTGAGATACACACTCACATCTGCTACACAACCATACACGTACGGGGAGCAATTGGAAGCTTGTCCGGGGTGGGCAGGGCCCAGCTGGAGGAGTCACTTGTTTTGTGAAAACGCCGCTAGCCGACGTTTAGGTATCCGCCGAATCTCACTATCCACTGGGAAAGATCACGGCACCTCCCGAGGAACAGAACCAGAGACCTTAGCGGTTGACGTGCCCGTAACCTCGAAATCAATCAATCAATCAAGTCAATACAAAAATCTATTGAATGTGAAATTAATAATAATAATAATAATAACACTAATAATAATAATAATAATAATAATAATAATAATAATAATAATAATAATAATAATAATGTCTTTATTTTTGGCGAGGCTCAGGCCATAAGGCCTGCTCTTGTGCCTAACCACTTAAATATTTACATTTATATAATTACAATTGAAACGTTGTGGTTCTGGCGTAACTGATATTTCACGTTACTTACGTAAGGGCAATGATCGTATTAGCGACGGAGATATGCTGCACATAAGTAATGAAATATAAAGTATGAATGTATTTTTATTGTCAATTTTCTGGACTCAGAAACTAACATGATGTGAAGAGAGCCCATGGGCGTGGTAGGTTAATAATTTTACTTTCACAAAATGTAAGAAATTATTTCCTACACCAGTATGCCTCAATTGAGAACAAATTACAAGAAAAAAGAAGGGCAGATTTTACATTTATATCTGGAATGCAAGGCTGGGGACCATCCCGGAATACGCCTTAAGCGGTTGAGTAAACTCAGGAAAACCTCAATCAGGATGGCGGCTTAGCGCCGTAAAAAAATAGAAAGAATAAAGGAAAAGTGAAGATACAGGAGGAAAGTAGAAATTTCTTTGTGTGTTGCGGTTATAGAATTTACGGGAACTCAAAATAATAATCGAAATCGTACAATCTTTATTTTTTCTTGCCTTCTTTCTCTTTTTTCCTTGTATTTCTTTTTATCTCAAATAATACAATCTTAGGTAATTCTGACAGAAGTAGTTCGTTGAAAATAAGATCTTTCTCATATTATCATTATTATCACATTGAAAATTTTACTTTTTTTTCGTAAAGTTACGCATTAATTAGGCAGTGAAGCGTTTAATTAAATGATTTTAAGTTGTTCCGCTTTAATATTTGCAATACAATTTAATATAGTTGTTAATGATAGTAGAATGTTGTCTAGGCTATCAAGGACGAGCCGCGACAATGTCATGGTTGCTAACGTTTCGGCCAGCGTATTGTGGCCTTCTTCAGAGCGTACTGCTGCAGCAGTGACATTGACGCAGCTCGTCCCGGATAGCCTAGACAACATAAACTCCGGCCGCGGAAGTCTACGCAACCATAATGAGAGTAGAAATTTCGGTTTGAATATTTAGATCCGTATATTTGAAATATTTTATCAAAATGCTATTTTGCAAGTTTTGATCGAATATGCTAAAAGCAAAGTTAAATCAAGGCGAACTTAATGAACAAATAAAAATATATGGGACAAAGTATTAAGAGTTCAGGAAAGGAACGAAACATTTTTTGCAAAACAATAATCTCAAAGGACATCTTTTAAAAATTATTTATCTTATAAAACAACTTTACCAATATTTATGAAACAAATTTGATACGATGAACATCGGACGGATTCCGTTAAAGTTGTTTTAAATCTCTGTTTCCGAATTGCATTGAGTGATTCTTGCTTCTTTGTGCGTTAAAGTCTTCCGTGTACCGTCAAGTTAACACGGATGGATAATAATAAGGAAGTCTCAGTCAATGTAACAGGTCAATGTAACAGTTAATTTCATACCACTGAGAATCTATGTATGTAAAAACAATTGAATATGGCGTAAATTGGCTCGAAAATCATCCCACTTCAATCAATTGATTTGTAGCAAATTAAGAAATAGATTCCACTTAATGTTATCATTTATATACGTGTAGTGACTTCTCTTCAATAACCACAACGCTTCAGAGACCATTCTGGTTATTTCCTTTACATTACACTCACTTTACTATTAAAAATTGTGTCACAATGATTATTTTTCAACGTAAGTAATTTTGTGAACATTGGTATCAATACTATGGAATATAAATATATACGTTCAGGGAGATTTTGAAGTGACTAAAATATGAAATCTTGCATACTTGGGAGCTTTTCAGTATTGCTATATTAAATATTTACTACAGAATTAGTTTCTTTGCTCCAAAAACAATTTTATAACAAAGAAAAATAAAACTCTCATTAAACATTGTTGTCGCCTAAGTATTTTGTTGACAATATTTTTTCAACTACTATCTGAGTCTTTATAAATTCTTTTGATAAATGTTGGTACTACATAAATGACTCCTCATCTCTTTTTTAAAACAGTTGTAAGAGTAATCACTTCTCGATATGTGTGTCGTGATTCTCGTAAGTATAATTGCAAAATGGAAGGAGTCTATTAGTGTCCCTGATTAACCGTGTCAAATCGCATCCACCATAAACCCACCAAAACATTTTCTAATTAGCAACAGCACCCGCAAAACGTGGCAACTTTCTAAAAGCAGCGACCACGCGCTGCCGAAACGCCCTCCAACAAAACCACCCCATTTCCTCGCGGGGTGGAAGGTCACGCGTGGTGCACGCGCCGACGACACGCTTGCGCCGGCCACCCTCGCCGCGCGCGCGCGCGCCCAGCCGGCGCACGCGTGCTACAGGGAAGTGTCGCGTGCTCCACAATCGAGGGCGTCACCGCATTTCCATAGGCCGCTGCGGAAACGGTCTCTCATCTCATTCAGGAGACTCGCATTAGCCACGCGGCTATTTAAAATCCTCATACACACACACACAGACATCCCTAGGCAGCCGTCCGGACTTTGTCGCGTCATCTCACCCGAATGGGACTCTGGATCACCACAGGGCATCGCCCCTTTGTGGCAACGAGTCGCTCGCCCTACTATAATCAGTGGTGGGAGGTGCTTGGTTCTCGTTTGGGACGTACGACTAAAACAGAACTCGGGAAGAAGAACGAGAGAGAAAAAAAAGCTCGGGTGCACAATATGCTGGAGTCGGCGTGCCCGGAAAGCACTGTAAATATTGTGCCCTCCGCCGCCGAACAATGTGTGCAGCAGGAGAGTCACGCGCTCATTTGGGTTTCAAATGCGATCTGTGTCTCTGAGGAGAAGAGTGAAAGAGGAAACTGTGACGAGGTGGAAGGAGAAGGATGAGGAGGAGGTGAGGTAACTGCGGCAGCCGACGCGAGCGTGAGTCGGCGTCGGACGTCGACGGCGAGTGCCGATGTTCGATTCCCGGCAATCGCCTGCGCGCGTGCGTGCGTGCGCGACCTTCCCATACGCGCATGCTCCGGCGCTCGTAATACAATATAAATAATAACAGAAAGGACTTTTTTCGGCAGACGGGCGGGCGGAGGGGGGGCAGAGCCGGAAACTAGGTTAATGTTCTACTAAGCCGTACCGGTCCCCCGTAGGGTCCTCCCACCACGTGAACCAGGTAAGGGGGTCCCCTCCTTCCACCACTTTGGGCGCCCCCCCACCACCGCCTCCATCCGCGTTCTGCCGCGCCCCCCTCCCCTCCCTCCCCCCGCCGCGCATCCGAGCTTCCTAGCCCGACTTCCCCCTACCGTTAGGTCCGACGGCGGCGGCGGCTCCACGGCGTACGGTACTCGGTGCGCGGGTACCCGAGCCCCGAAGAACCCATCGTAACCTTTCGGCTGCGGTGGCGGCGGCGGCGGCGGCGGTGGTGGTGGTAGTGGAGGCGCCGGGGGAGGGGGTGGAGGGGTCGAGGAGGGGGAGCGGGTGCGCGGCGGCGGCGCACGTCTGGCTGGCGGCGGTGGCTGTTAGGGGGGTTTAGTGCCTTCCCGGTGGAGCCCCGTGCCGCACGCCGCTTTCTGCGCGGCCTCTTCGCCCGTCTCAGCTGTTTCGGGGTGGCCCCTCCGAGCCCGTGCCCGCCCGCCTGCCTGCCCCGCTGCACCGGATACATACGCCGCGCCGGGGGACCCGGGGGATCACCGCCGTCACCACGATCACCAACAGCTCCGCACGCGGCGGGGATCCTCCGATGAACAAACAGTTGCGGCTCACGGCTCCGGTGTTCGAGCCTCGATTCGGGATGTCCCCGGGCACGAGCGTGTCGGGCTCGTAGGATCCGGGGCGGGGGTGTCGTGCTAGAGTTTTGTGCTGTTCGGGGGGTGCACATCGGGTCAGAAGGACTGCAAAACCGTTCGTGAATGGACTGTGTGCGTTTCTGAAACTGAGAACCTACTTACGCAAACTCTTGGAAATCTAGTGATGTGGACAGTGTGAACCGCCTGTCAAAAACAAAGTCGCTGACCTACCAGTGGATACAGCGTCACTCCGCATTTTGAAACAAAATTAACACTGGATATTCTCTCTTGTGTCGGTGTTCTAGTGCATTTTTCAAGTGTGCCAAGTGTTATGAAGTTTTTGCCAAGTGCCGCCGAAGTGACAGTTGCTCGCCAAAGGATACCAAAACACTCCGTCCTGTGATCTGCGGAGTACTGCAGCGAGTAACCTCTCAACGTTTTCGAGTGCGGCTCCAACGTCTTCTACAAAATCATCATTAAACAAGGATTATACTGTGTGAAGATCTTCCGTGTCCAGACTTTCGGTACCGTGAGTTGAATTTTGAGAAAAAAAACTGACACACCACAACGCCAAACATTTCTTTTTAGTTGTCACTATTCTTCTCAAAATCATAAAAAAACACAATACCCTCCTCCAATTCGCCACTCCGTTCCTATGCTTTTCTAAAAAAAGCCCTAAATGCCATCAATGTCAGACTCACATACATTTCTCAAAATTCCCTTTTCGAGTCGCATTCACGGATTTTCAAAGTATTTTCTCCATTCTGGAGATTTATGTTCCAAATCAGAATCCCCTCCAAATTCGGAAAAATAACCTGTCGCCTGCCAGATAATGGGAGGGCCTGTGGTGGTCAGAACATGTGCTACTAGTCAGCTGCAGTGGCAATCAGGTAAAATGAATAATACTATGTTTCAGATGCACGTTTATTTCTGTATACCTGCAGTTAGGAGAATTTGTAATTTGTCTGCACTTAATGGGGTAGCATTGCAAAAAATGCGCTGTACCTATCAGTGATTTCTGAAAAATCCGTGTAACAAATTACAAATTCTTCGTTTGCTTGACAAAATCATTTATGAATTGCTCTAAATGTTACATCAAGAGTGACAATTTTGAGTAGTTTATAAACTGAGAACAAGTCCACAGCAGATATGCGGAAATAAATGTTTGCATAATATTCAAAGAAGAAACAAGAGAAGATCGAACTTCGTCTGTT
Organism: Gryllus longicercus; assembly: GCA_038098605.1. Taxonomy (NCBI): domain Eukaryota; kingdom Metazoa; phylum Arthropoda; class Insecta; order Orthoptera; family Gryllidae; genus Gryllus; species Gryllus longicercus. The sequence goes on from JAZDUA010000063.1 coordinate 4,464,550, forward strand.
CTGTCCCCTCCAAATTTCAAAGACGTTACATTCTTGCGAGATCTCTCGACAACATTATTACAAGGGCATATATCCTTCTCGGACTCTCTGTAACTTCCCAAAAGACGATTACTCTGTATATAAACCAGGCTATGGGCTTTCACCTTATTTTAAATTCCTTATCCATCTGCTGCGTTCATCTTATTCATCGTCACATTCCTCTGTGCACGGGTGCGACGCTGGCTAAAAATCCAGGTCACTCATTTGCGTCGAAAGTCACTCTTCAGCATCTTATTCTTTATCCAATTTTCTTCTCAAAATAACGACTCGACTACAACTTTTCTACCATAGTACCTCAAAATCCTGTCAAAAATGTTAATATTGAAAAGAATCTCCCTACATTGGTAACACACACATACACATTTTTTGTAAATTTTGTATCTTGTACAATTTTATTTTTTTTAAATGTAGGGGCATGATTTGGGACTAGTGTGCAAGTACATCTCATTTGTGTAACAATGTTGAGTTAGAAATATATTCATTTCAGCAAAAATCAAATTTAAAGGCGCATGGAAGATATTGCAGTGATCTAAAATTAACTTCGACCTTAATTAGTTCAATAATTCTTTTTTGCTACAATATATTTCATGTTCACTGTGAACTGTTTTTCGTCAACTAAGAAGAAACATTGAAATTCTATAATTTCAAAAAGAAAAAAGTAGGTTGGTATGCAAGGAATCAAGCGATATTTTGTTCACGTCCAGTGTATTGAACTAAGGTTCGGGTGTATACATCTAGAATTGCTTTGTTTGCTGAATATTCATGCAAAATGGCGTCGTGTCGTCTAGGAAGAGTCTCCCACTATAGAACAATGTTGATAGACTGCTAACGGAGATGGAACGTTAACCCGTCAAACAGCCGCACTGATAACACTTAGGTCGCCTTTTTTACACCGTTACACGGATAAGGTCCCCTCGAAGCACTGGCTTTGTACTATCTACCAGAAAGAATTTCTTGTTCAGAATATACTTATTTTTCTGTTTCGTATACAGGAAACAGAACCGTTCTACGGTTCATCGTCTATCACTGCGTTGAGGTCTCCACGAAAAATTGCCAAAAAGTCTTCTTGGGAAATGTGATTCTCTAACTAATGTAGCAATATTGAATTTAATTCTCCGTGTCATTTATACAAATATACTTTTATTTCCTATTAGTTTTTGTTCGTATGTTCCACGATACGGTTTGAAGAAAAAAAAATACAATGCACCCTGATGGATTCTGATGTAATTTAGTAGGTGTCTTACCGAATACGTTAATAATTTTTAATTGCACGTTACACACCAAGTAATACATAACCCAAAATTATCGCGAATCCCAGTCATTGTTAATGGGGTTAATGGTGCAATTAAACTCTTAACATCAACAATGTCCCGGAAACAATTAAGCCAAGAAGTTTGTACGTTACAGAGTATATCCTATCGAACTGCTTATATTATCTCATCTTAGAAACAAGACACCTTTAAATATTAACACGTCACCTTTAGCCTTAGAACATAAGCAGAATAGGTATCAATTAACTGATAGTCCGCCAACAGTACCCCTAACAGGAAATCGTTGCATTGTCTATCTTCTCGAATTATCTCCCCTCGAGCTCTGCGACAAGTGCACTCTCGGGAGCGAGTACGAGAATCGAGGACAGGGGAAGAGGGAACATACTACGTGCTTCGATAGGTCGCTTGATATCAGCCACCAGTTGCCATGTCTGAGGCGGAGCGCGAACCGGGAACCTCCCGCAAAGCACGAGGCCTTGCAAACCACCGGCGCACCCACTGGTTCGTGCTCGGCGCGACGCTTAGATAACGCTAGCGGCGGATGGTAGCGGCTCGTTCCAGAGCCTTCTTATCTGGATTAATTGGCGATATTTTTACGCGCATGGGCCCGTCGCGGCGCCGCGGCGCGCTTTCTCCGCGGGTCGAACCTACTTCGGCGTACCGCCCCCGCTGCCCCCGCCACCTCCTCCCGCCACCCACTCGCCCAGCCGCCCGCCCGCCCGCGCGCGCGCGCTCTCAGGGCTGAGAAGCCAACTCTGATTCGGGAACAGTGGAACGTCTGGTCGCCGCGAAGAACCAGGGATGTACTGCGATCTCGTTTACGTGTTACACGTTGAGAGATATTGCGTGTGTAATACAATGGAAGTTGAGTGAATGTAATTAGAAAGAGAATTTGAAATTTGAGAACAGTCTAGTGTGGAAGGGGATATTAAAAACTTTTAAAATACATTGTACAGTTTGAAATAAATGCTAGATATATATTTGCGTTAATTTATGTTAAAAAGTGAGTGATGCAATGGAGGGTCAGTGAAAATAATTAAAATGAAATTCCAAGTTTTAAAGCAGTCTTTTGTGAGAAAAAAAAACAATAAAACCTTGAAAATATATTACAAAGTTTAAAATAAATACAAGGTAGATACTAATTCATTTAATTTTCAATGCGTTAAATGTATTTTTCTTAAAAGTTTTAGATTAATTTAATAAACCAGGAAATAGTTGTCAAGTAAACCACCTACATTTGTTTTACGCCGCGTTCATGTGAACCTTGTCCATGGAAGGCAGTGTAGCAATTAAATAGGACCAGAAATTAATTTTCTAGTATGAAAATTCACACTTAAATCAAACTAAACTGAACTGAATTTTTCGTTTACAAAAATTGATACAACTGCGGATACTAAGTATATTTCAGCCCAGTTTTATAATATTTAAGGTGTGCTTATTTTTAATGAATTGCAACTGACGTATTGACATGATTTTAAAAATTTGTGAAGTATTATTTCAACAAAATTCTAATGTTTGGAGGAAGAGAAGACCATCAAAAACATAAAAAACGACGTATTTCCATTCTCACTTCTTTACTATGATGTCATCAAAGTTTAAACCAACTAATTCGGCAAGGGCGTGTCATAAAAATAAAAAATAAAAATAGAACGAAACTCTTACTTGAATGCATAACTATCTGCATTGCGTGAACAATGTAACACTCTGATTTCGTTTTTAAGGGTCAAATGTACAGCTTGTCCTCCCCTCTTAAAATGTTACTTCTCTAAATGTATGTAAATTAAGTGGTTAGGCGGAAGAGCAGGCCCTATGGCCTGAGCCTCGCCATTAATAAAGACATTATTATTATTATTATTATTATTATTATTATTATTATTATTATTATTATTATCGAATGCGAAATAAAACCATGTTTTATAGAGCGATAGTATTGGAAATTAATTGTTCATGTGCTCTTTAAGATTTGCTTATTTTACAAAACAACTCTTCCCTGAAGACGTGAAAAACGTTCTTCACGAAGTCCCATGTTTTCAGTCTTCCGGAAACTGTTGCAAAACTCGCAACAGACAATTAAGTGCATTTGCCTAAATGCAGCTCCTTATGAACCTTGTTGTGCCACAGTAAAGGAGGGAAACACGAGAGATGGCCCTCTCGAAGAACTCGAGGCCTGTAAGTTACCGCGGCTGGCGAGAAAGAATGCTGCAGGGCGGGTTAGCGCCACGTCGAGCCCATGCACATATAAACATGGCCGACATATTTCAGCACTTGTTGGGCTTCTAACCATTGCCTTCGAGGAAGCCCTTGGTCGAGTGCGTCCTTCATGTTTTTGAAGCAAGGAAAGTCTTCGAAAATAAGTCTGACACGTAGCCGTGATAATAGTTCACTTCGGCAAAGATTCTTTCGTTCGTTTTGTTTTTATTTTTTAGTATGACGAAATCGATGTCTGTAGGGTTTTGTTTACGTTTCGCAACTGCCCACTGACATTATTCTAAGTCTTCTTTTTGTATTCACTAATTACAATTCCTTGGCTTGGGAAACGTTTCATTATTATCATCATTGTACTCGTTGCACCAAAATAAAACAGGTAGAAACGTACAAGCGTGTTTACTAATGTCAAAGACCCTACGAACGCAACCCTTTTCTTTGCTCTTTGGGCGGCAGTCTTTCTTCACAGAAAAGTGGAGCAAGCGCCAATGCAGCGAGTACGCTCGGAAGCGCAGCCAATAGCCCTCGCGAACACAGGCTCGTGCCGAACGCCAATATTGCGGCGAAGACGGCCCTCGCTCGAGCCGATCGCTCCACAACGATAAATCGCGAACGGGACCGAAGCGGGGAAGGGAGGGGAGGGGAGTCGATGGAGATGCACGACGGACCGCAAAACCGCAGCGTCAGAGGCGGCGAGGCGTCGAACCCGCCACCCCGCACCTCGCCACGCCACGCGGAGGAGAAATCTCGGCTGGGCGGCGGAGGGGAAGCGAGGGGAGGGGAAGGCGCTCCCCCCTCCTCCCGCCACCGCCGCCGTCCCCTCCCGCCGCCCCGCGAGCCGTGTCACAGTGGTACACTGGCCTACTGGCGCGGCGGCCACTGACACACTTGCCCGCACGTTCACGGAACCGGCCGGGCCGCTCGCGGCGCCCCGACGGCGCCCGACCGCCGCCGAGCGCGCCCGAGCCTCGAACCGGCTTCCTCGCTCGCTCTCCTTCCATTTCTCCGCTGCGCCGCGCCGCGCTGCACCACGCCACGACGCAGCGGCCGCGCGACTCCCCACGCCGAGTTTGCGTTTGCTACCTTCCTTTATTAGCCAACATCGATTTAAATACTTACTTATGCTACAATTATGTAATTATTTTTACAAACATACTATTTACTAATATATCTACTCTAAAAAATTATACAATATAATAAATACTTTATTATTTAGCAAAAATCTATTATCCCTGTTCACCAAATGATCGGCTGGATCTGCCCCTGGCCGGCGAGAACTCTGCCCAGGGCCTGGCCCTCCATTCATCACACTCAGATTTTCCATTAGGTAGTAACCACCTTATTTACCGTAAATCAGTGGCTGACGTGCCGTTAGATGTTCCCTAATTTACGATCCAGTAGCACTTGGGTGGAGGAAATAAAATGTCTTAGGAGGCGGTCGGGGGCAGAGTAACTTTTGTTCACACCTGCCCCTCATAAACATTTTTGAAATCGTAGTTTTTTAATGTTTAAAGAATAGTGTTAAAATGGAAATACTCATTTGGATGTATGCGATCAGCGTATGGTACTAATATTGAATTGAATGCATTTAGTAAAATTACAAAACAAATGACTTTGAGGAAGGGGTATAATCTCAGCGGCCTTACCCTCTGTTTCTGCCACTAAGTAGCCAGTGGCTGATTTATCTTAAAGCAGTACATTATTTCACATTACATACTGAAATTACCAGTAAGTGGTACATTGATAATTAGTCTGTACCTCCTCTACCAATTGACACCAAAACGACTCAACCAATGTATTAGGCAATATCACATGTTCCTGTATGTAATACTTGGTTTACCACAACGTGATACCTAACGTCTCTTTAAATACTACCTGATTTACCATTAAGCTGCGGAAGAACTTTTGAGAGCGACTTCCCGTTAGACTTTTCATTTTTATAAAGCAGTGTCTATTGAGCAGTCTGATTTATTTTTTGTGGTATCTGATCCATTACTTCACAGTACCGTTTTTCCAAAATGTCTGCGCATCATTTACCATGATGCAGTCACTGGCCCACCATAATGCGGTCTTACCTCAGATGGCGATGACGACTCATATAATTATTTCATGGCAAATGCCAACGAAAACTATCACCACAATACCAATTACCTCAGATAGCTGTCTCTCTGTAATTATTTTTGTCTGCAGTTCCATTAATTTCATTAATGTACTATATTGAAGCAATATAGTTTTTCCAGAAACTTCTGTTATTATTAGCTTAAGATAAAGTAACCCACATGCATGAATGTTTCCATGTTCATCAATTACTTAGTCTCCAGGCACAATTTCAAATGGAATTTTTATTATTTTTATCTGTTTATCTGGCATTCGGAAGATAAATATGAATGACGTACCCATAATTAGATACCGACCCACCCGGTTTTTTTGATATTTGATGTTATATTTCATAAAGAATTGAGAGACATAATTTTTATGTGATGATTTAAAATATTCCCATAATGTACATTTCAATCTAAATATTCTAATGTTTACTATTCTTTCAGCAATTCCTCGTTCTGATATTTTCAGATCACGTCAGTTTCAACAACAAGATTTGAGTATAAAAACTAACAATTCGGTTATGCTTTACATTGAAACTAAAGCCAACGTGAATTTATGGACACAATCTACGAGATATTTTACAGTAATAATTTGTAATGTTTGCATACATGAAAATTAGATATTCCCTAGGTTTATTTATCGTCCCAACTTCCAGTTTTTCATTTGTGTTGTAAAATACAATGCATATAAAAGTGATCTGTCTTGATGAAATTTTGAAATCACAATAACAATCATCAAATTAATTTATTTAAATATATGTATTTCAAATTACTTTTTATCAGAATAACTCTAATTACTTGATATTCTACATTTTAGCGCCTTTTTCATTTCCTACAATTCTTTTATGATATGTTCAAAATACATCTATTCTTCCTCTCTAATTGCTTACAAGAGTACATGAACCACATGTTTTCTGTAGATGGAAACAAGTATATCAAATTCAAGTTATCCTATAACGGGCCACCTCATGACAGCAACATGTCACCACAAATTTTAATTATGTCAGAACCATTCATACAAGCTCATTTACCTTTTCATTCTAAGAGCATCAACACAATTATAAGACTCAAAGTCGAATTTAATATCCCACAGGGGCACACGAGAGAGTCCAGTCTCCACCTAAAAAGAACGCGATAGGATCTCGTAACCACACCACCACACTGCATTCTCTCCGAAAAACGCCAGACAACTTTTCGAGTACCTCCCTTCCCCCAAAAAACTCGGTACTCACAGGCGACATGAACACGTCGACATGTAGAGAGGTAGCGATAATGAGCGCACTGAAAAAGGTTAACTGCGTATTAATTTCCTCGCCAGAGCACGTCCTTTGCAGCAGCGTATGCGTGTACGTGCGTATAGACCTCGCAAGTCGAGCAGATGCGTCGTGATACCGATCTGGTTACAATTTCGGCATCTCGTGTGGACGCAACGCGACGCGACGCGACGCGGCGATGGAAGACCGGAGGAAGGTGCGAGCGGGCGGGGAGGTGAAAGGAAAAAAAAGAGAGGGCACGCGTAGAGTAGGAGGTGGAGGTGATGATGGAGGAGGGGGGCCAGAATCTTCCGAACTGGTTAAAACTTCGGCATCTCGTGTACACGCAACGCGGCGGCAGAAAACGGTGGGTGATGTGGGCGAGTGGGGAGGAGGGAAAAAAGGAGAAGGTACACGTGGTCGAAGAGGAGAAGAACGAGGATCGGGCCCCATACGTATTGTACGCGCGGGAGGAAGAGCAGGTGGTGGTGGAGGAGGAGGAGGAGGAGGAGGAGGAGGAGGAGGAGGAGGAGGAGGAGGAGGAGGAGGAGGAGGAGGAGGAGGAGGAGGAGGAGCGGGGCCCGAACGCAGCGAGCGCGCCGTGCGCGGGTGCGGCGGTGGATGTAGGCTAACGACGAAGCTAATGGGCGGACGGGCGCATGGCCTCCATATGAGGGTGCCTCGCGACGGACCCGGCCATCCGAGTATGGGAAGCGGCCAGGGGCTGGTTATCGGGGCGACTTGGCGATGGGGGGGTGGTTAATAATGCCAATTGCTGTGGGCTGTACGAGCCTAAGTATGGTTTCGATAAAAATATACTCTTACATTTTAAGGTTATGGGATAATATAAACATTAAAATACACCAACATCTGCGGTCCACTTAGCCTTCAAGCCCGTAAGTTCTAAGAATATTTTTTTATTAAATAAATGATGATACTTCCCAAGAAATGAAGTCTATTAAATTTTTATTGAACATTTGATTTTTGCTTTGTATTTTAAGTAGTAAATGGTTTTATATCATGAAGGAATTGAATCTAATTTTATATAGTGTAAATGATCATCAGTTTTCCTGTTCTCCCAACTATTGAAAGTGAACATTGTGTCATTAGATCTCTGGTTTTGTGCCTTGTGATATGTTCGTTCTTCGTTCTCGTATACAAAAACATATTATTGACATGCTGAATTTATTAATTAATAATGATATTAGAAAATAAACTGTAAGAACTGTATTAATAATATAGAAAGGGTTAAAAGAGAAGGTAAAATGTAACATTCGCTGATGGTTTTGAAGTGCAAGTAAATTTGTTGCAAAAATTGTCATATTGCATATATATTTCTTTTTTTAAGAATTAATTTCAAAATACTTTGTACTAATTATAAAGTCTACAATTTTCTCCTGTTTTGAATAGCGATGAGAAAACGGAAAATAATAACAATAATCGTGTCCTTTAGAAATATAATAATGAATAGATATCTATTTAGAACATTTTGGGATGTTAATGTTGTTTACGCTGGGGCCTATGCGTCATTTTACGAAATGATGCCCGAATTCTCTCGCATATAACCCTTAAATTGTAATAAGTACGAGTATCTAAATCGAATTTAAGAGTACTTTCACAAAACCTATTATCATTTACCATTTCAGAATCCAAAAAATTTCAAGATTCCAGCTGGTGTGCTAAATCTTTATCAATCAAGGTGACCACGCTGGGAAACTAAGCTGAGAAGAAACGCCTCCATCTAATAAAAATTCGTAAACTCCAATCTTAATAAGTAATACGATGTTCAATTGTCACTATATTTTACGCACTGGAAGTAAGATAATATTTTAAGTTTGGAAAAATTAATAATATACAATCACGATCAGGCAAAATTTCTCTACTCATTGAGCCTTCTCAAATTACTCTTTTGCGAGCTGTGATACCGCAGTTTATATTGATAACTTCTTTTCACATTTTATATAATTTTACGTGTACATTTACACTTGTCAAAACATACTTCCCAAATTTTTAAGTTTTTGTTTTTATAATTTCACGAGTAAGTCATTGTTAAACACAAATTTATGTAACATACAAAAACACAATTTATTCGTTATTAACTTATTACCATCAGAGTTATATTTTCCTTCACATCACGAACCTTTTCGTCGCAAGCCACCTAATAAACTACTAGATCCTTCGGTACAGGCACCTAATTGTGTTGCCCGCGCCTCTGACGTCGTGTATAACATCTTGCTTAATTACATTTCCATGAAACCTAAATCTAATAAAGTTTAATAACTTCGCTGCCCGCGTGGACCTCCTACGCGGCGACCACCTGTCCCAGCTGCTCCTTGTCCAATAGCCGAAGAAAACTAGTGCGTAGGGCCCTCTGACCTTTCCCAACTACTTGCTGCGTTACGAGAAAAGATGCAGTTGCTTGCGCCATGCCGACAAAACTGCGATGCTCCGGAAAATGGATATAAATGTGCGAGATTTAAAGTAGAATCGTTGTATCATTGTTTCGAACGATTGATGGCAGTGGCTTGAGTACCTTTCTCTCATTTAGTGAGATCGTTAACGACTTGATATACATTATATTAAGGGGTGCGGCTGTTTTATTACTTCCTCTTTCTCAGAAAACATTGCAATAACACTTTTTATCAGTTAAAAAATACATTAATTTTTAGGTCAAATGTAACTGAGAACAAGGAATTAAATTCGTTTAATTAATTTTTGCACTCATTTCACAGCTAAAAATGGCTGGGTATAATATTGTGAATACTTTTTCAATTTTCCGCTAAATTCCAATTTTTTAAGATAAATTACAATTATTAAATCTTCACTACTTTTGCATTGATTAAACTTGTTTGTATCACTATTACGACATATTCCTACTATTACACATGTAAATCATATACTCCCTGTTACTATTCCCGCTAGCCAATGCTGCCAGAATTTTAATTTAAGTTAAAATTTAAATATAAAATGAAACTCATTATCAAACAGGTTATGTACACATGTAATATATTATTAATAAAGCTAAACGTTAAGGAAATCGAATGTTTTTGGAATTTGGGGAAGTAGTAAAAAAAGTATTTGATTTAACTATTTAATTCAGCTTAGCTGCGTATCCAAAACGCAACAGTTAACAATAATAGTATAGAAATTTCTAATGGATAGATTTAACATCATACGAATAATCAGATATTCGAACAGCCGACTTTTTGTATTGAGCTGCAACAGGTGGTGGTTCACTGTTTTTGGGCAAATAACATTGCTTTTGAATTCCTGCTGGAATCGTCGACCCAGAATCGGAAACGAAGTAGGAATCACGTGACTCAAGGGGGTCGCCCCGTGAGCCGCAGCGGAACACGGCCGTGGGAGAGGGCATTGTGCGTCGAGGGACGCGCAGGCGACGAGACAGGCCGGACAAGTCGGAAGAGGAAGCGTGGTGACGTGGCGGCACAAGTATTCGGAGATGGGATCGCTGGCGAGGGCGCTGGCGGCAGGCGACGACGCGGGGTGCAGGCGAGACGAGAGCGCGCGGGGGGCGGGGTGAGCGCAGGGGTGAGCGAGTGGACGGAGATGGAGGCGAGGGAGGAAGAGAGGGACCGACGGAGTAAGAACGAGTGTGCGAGCACAGGGGGAGAGACGCGGAAGGGAAGGGAAGGTGGAGGGGGGATGGTGATGGAGAAGAGGCGCGGGTGGATGCAGGGCATGGACGAGGGCGGCGGGCGGGTCGACTGCCCTCCAAAAGGAACCGTGGAATTCGGAGACGACCTGAGCACCCACCTAATATTCTCCCAGATCAACATCTCGGAATGCGGTAAAGGGCTGAATGAGTGTGGTTCCACAGGGCCAGTTCCCTTGAAGATGTCCCTACAAGAGAATGGTGTTTACACTGATGAGTTGACACTCAATACTCATGAGTTGACACTCACTACTTATTAGCAGAAATGAGAGTAGAAGTTTCTGTCGGGTGAATATCCGAGGCTTGTCGCAATTTCCTTGTAAGGAAATCGATTTTCTCTTTACTGAATGCATCGTGAGAGAGGAAGAAGAAACTGGTCTTTTTTGTGAAAAAATGAATAATATTTTGCTCCGCTCTTTCCTTCTGACTCTCCTTCCCTTTCAGGGATATTCAAGCAGAACAGCACGTTTGAGCTTTTGAACCCTATAAATGAAAAGGAAAATGATCGCAGATAACTTCGGCTTAAATTGAAAAAAACCTTCAAATATCAGGTATTATATAGTTTAATATGTAAAATTATAAAGTTTTTACATGTAAAATTCTATTGACCTTTGATATGAAAATTGCTTTTAAAGCAAATAAATTGTTAACTATTCTTAAAAAAATGAACAACCTTAAAGAAACTAACATCTCGTTTTGTTTATTCGTGAATTAGACATTTTTCAGAACTTATAAAAACTAAATACTAGCGTGTCGAATTATTGAAGAATGGTGTGGACATAAAATAAAATATAAAACCGTAGGTAATTAAATAAAGTTTAAAAAATAAAGATAATATTGCTGTAATAACAAAGATACGTTTCAAGATCGGAATTGCTAAGGCATGAGAGTAATTTAAGAAAATAAACCCAGTTGACTTCTCGTAAGGTCCCGGTCGTCCTTGGCGTTAACTGAAGGGAGCGATCGAATCCCATTCAGCTCACTTCCGAACGGAGATTTATGCTACTCCATGTCAAGGCGCAGGAAGCAGGCCCTACTAGACAAGTCATTTAAACGTCTACTGAAAAATAGAAGATTTATAGGATGTAAATCAATATGGGAGCGGAAATAGCTGTTCTTAGAATATCAGTTTTTAACCATTATTTCATTCTGATGATCAGTGGCCTCAGTTAACTTAGTAAATATGTGATATTTTCAAACATTTCTGGTGCATTATGTAGAAACTTGCAAAACTTTGTACTGCCCGCTGGAAACGTTTTCTGATTAACAAAAAGAGTCTCCGATTAAAAAAAAATAATGCTTAACTTTCTAACACCTTCAAAGAACAAGGAGTTCGTGATATGAAATGATATCATAAGTTCGCAAGAACAGTGAAACATCTCAAAACTGTAATTTCGTAGAACGATTTCAAGCTGAGCTGTGTATTTCACAACTAAATTTTAAGTGTATTGCTCTTCTTGTAAGTGTGTGTAATGAACTTGATAAAATGTTTACAAGGAAAATATACAGGTTTTCTTCCTTGTCTTTTCTGATGAAAAAGTCTTTTCTGATGGATCACTTTTATTGTGCATTGATGATATCGTTTGATTGAACCACATTGCGACCATGCGTACCGCCATCTTTCTTAATTTCATGTCTAGATCCAGTCCATCTCGTAAGCACGCTAACTAGACGAGTCACATCTATCATCGCACACGAGTCCGTAACCCAACCCAAACCCAAAATCGGTCCCAAACAATCCAAAACAAGCCCCAAACGATCCAAAACAAGCCCCCCGTCCCCCGTCCCAAAATCGGTCACGGGCCGCCGTCCATCAAGCTGACGCCAGGCGCTCGGAATCCGGTCCGCGATCACGCCACACGCGTGGCTTCCAAGTGGGGAAGGGGGAGGGGGAGGGGAGGGGGAGGACCTTGGGAGAAAGTGGCTCCTGGTCAGCGGCTGCAGACCGGCTCCCTGGCTCGCCCCCTCCGGACCCCGCGTGGCAGAAAGTCGCGCTGCCACTCTTTCTACGCGCTGCCCGGCTGGAGATGTGGTGGTGGTGGTGGTGGTGGTGGTGGGGGATGTGGGATTCGTGGCGTTGCGTCCCAGATTCATGTGGGCAATCCACGGAGCATTCCATCCTCACAATCTATGGAAGAGTTTCAGAGGGAGCACCCACGCTAGGGGAGGGTGACAATGTTACACGTTTGATTTTACCCGTACGGGTAGACCCGAGTATAAGAGGAGCAAACACTGAAAAGGTGGCATGCCCATTTGGCAAAAATTCAAGAGTTCTTCGGTTGATTTTTCCTAGAATTTTATTTCTAGAAAAAAAAAGTGAGATGTCTTACAGTACATTAAGTAGTACTCTATTTGTTGAGTTAAAGACAGTATTAAAAAGTGTAAAACTTGTTCAGCATGTTTCATTTTCATTGGAAAAGAGTGAAGTGGACATGTAACGTTTTGAATATTTGCTCCTCATATGTGGCCGCTACATAGGGGGTTGACCACATGACAAACGGAACCCGACAGGTCATGGTCTTCGGAATTCGTTCAGTATACACGCCCGCGAAACGTTTCGCCCATACTATTCGTCAGGGCAAAGAAGGGCCCGGCAAACAAGCAGATCAAACTGTCACAATTTGAACTCGTTCGCTCCACTTTTTTTTTCAGGGTGTATTCAAAACACGTTGAGTACAAGGTCAGCTTCTGTGTACGCGAGATATCTCATACGGCCACAGCAGTTAAGAAATCTCTACTGTCATCTGTTGAATCTCAAAGGAACCATATTCGTTCACGATTCGTGTTGCCCCTTCCGTTTTACCCGTCTGGGAAAACATGAGCGTCTTTGGGCGGCAACAAATGAACTTCCGATTTTCTTCAGAATGCAGGTTCGTGGCTGTGTGTGTTCTCACCGGTAGTGCGCGGAAACCTGATTTGTGTACCTCGTTGAACCTCCACAAGGCAGGTGGAGAGAGGCTCTCGCCCGAATAATAGCGAACGAGTGTTGGCGAGGGGGAGGGGAGCGCTTTCAGACGGTCATAGATGTGGGAACACTTGACACACAAACTCAGTCAGGTAAAAATCTGAGTGTGTGTGTGTGAGAGTGTGTGTGTGTGTGAGAGTGTGTGTGTGTGAGAGTGTGTGTGTGAGAGTGTGTGTGTGAGAGTGTGTGTTTGTGAGTGTGTGTGTGTGTGTGAGTGTGTGTGTGTGTGTGAGAGTGTGTGTGTGTGAGAGTGTGTGTGTGTGAGAGTGTGTGTGTGTGAGAGTGTGTGTGTGAGAGTGTGTGTGTGTGTGTGTGTGTGTGTGCATCATCGAGATGCGGTTAAACATGAGATCAACCATGACGGGACCAAATACGACTGGATAAAACTATCACGCACCCCGAGCCTGTGTGCGTGATAGCCTGTGTGCCTGTGGGCTCCTTTATAAGAACTACTACTCTTTTCCCGAAAATATATTTGTATTAATGTGGCTGTAAGCCTTGTTTGTTCATTGTCGATCAAGATTCGACGATTAATTAATACTTGTGCAGTAATTCATTGTAATGTATCTCAGTATTATACAAACATTTAACAAACAAAACATTCAAAATACATCAAGGGCTTTTCAAAAATATGTTTTTGCTTTTACGAACGGACACTACATCGGGTCCAAGTTCATCAGGGAGCGAGATATGAAGATAAAATGATTTTAAAGCTATTGTCATCATTCTGATTTATCCTTCGGTGATTGGGTTTAAATATTTTGTTCTTGCAGCAAATGTATGTTTTTTTATAATATCTTTTGACAATGAACCATGTTCGTCTTTCGTGATGCAAATACATGAACATACACATATAACCTCAACACAAATTCAAAGTATTTTATCCATTAACAAACCGTCAGAAGCAAAGTTTTGTTGCAATTTTTCATCTATAAGCAGTTACTTTGGATACGAAGGGTAGCAATGACATTAAAGTCAGGAATCTTCGGTAAAACATTTTATTTTCATAACGTGTCACACGAACTACTCAATTCAATGAAAGTTAAAGGCTTTTATTACTCCTCTTATTGTTATCAGTCAAAGTTGGGAAAATTATACTTTTCAATCGATTTCTCTGAATCAATCGCAGAGAGCAAAAGCAACCGATCGCAATGCAAAGGGTAATTTTGAAATTCTAATATTCTATTCCGTTACGTATTGGAATCAGAATTTCAATGGCGTTTGTGGGAATAAACCGCCAAATAGTAATGCATTGGTCTCTCAGCGTAATTATTTTGTCCAGATAATCAATAGTCATATTGAACAAAAATACACCTAGTACTCAAAATGTTAATTAGTATAGATGGATCCTGATCAGAAAGTGGATGAGGAAAACAGATAGTAAAGAAGGAACAACCGAGTCCTCTCTCATTAAGGCAACGGGGTTAATTTGCTGAGCACCGTAGCGAGGGAGTGCGCACAACGTGGTTGTGCGGTCGACGGGTCGACGTGGTTAGGCAGAAAGCGGATGGGCCGCAAATTTTACGACGTGTATCCTACGACACTTGTCGATGTGCCTTCATTTTTTGTCATTACGTAGCTCACTTAATACACTTAACGTAACGCAGTGTACTCTTTGTACGTCACATCCTGATGAAAGAGGCGTTTGGGTTGTAGGTCGACTCTCCAATCTCAGAAACAAAGTAACAGTTCTTATGATATTATCTACATTACAAATTTCCAATGCGCGCATAACTTGAAAGGCAACTATGCAGTCTCCTACCGTATGAGGCGTCTACAGATTTCTAGATATCCACAAACTTGGAAAAAAATCCAAGAAGAATGAAACAGTTTCAATTTTGACTGCAAAATGCAAATATTTCATTGTGTTATTCCGCCTTATGTCACATTGCCCATAGCAACTGATTTTTCATACTCAATGCGCCACAGCTTACGATAGAGCTGACATGTGATAGCTAGGCTCCAGGGAAGAGGACGCTCATCATTAAGTATTTGATATTCACATATTGCGTTATGAACTACAAAATCTTCGTTATTCTTGGTATATAAAGAAATGTACTACATGGTGAAGTATACTATACTATGCATATTATTGCAGTATTCGTGAAGTTTTCGTTACAATATTTTATTAATTGCAATGTTATATGAGAGTATTTTACTTTTTATTCTTGAGCAGTTTGAGTGCTTCTTTTCGAAAAATAATTTTGTGTGGTTTTTTAGAAGTATTTTTGGTGCTGCAGGTCGCTTGTTAATTCTAATCATCTTATCAAAATTATTTTGAAACAAAGCCTTAGTGCAAGGGGAGAATCATAATTAATTTCCAATGTAGACTGGTTTCAAACGAAATGTTTTAAGAAATGCTATCGAAACAGTCTTAACGTTTTCTTTAAAGATTCTTTCATTGGGTTATGTGGTTTCATTTGAAGCATATTTTGTTTCCGATGATACACAACAGATGTTTCAGTTTAAGGAGAAAATGTGTGCTGCTTAAATACGACACATGGATTTACTTATACCTGATAATCAGTCATTAACAATATTCTCATTTCTACTTTTCTATATTCTTCGAAAATTTCTGTATATATAATTTACTTGTTATTTCAAAAACGAAGCCCGAAATGAGAATCGGGGGAATTGTTTTTCAGAAACACACCTGTTTTCAACAGCGTTGGTGAAGTTGCATCGCGTGAATGAAAGGAAACTTCGGTCGAGTTTCTTGAACAAGAAGATTGCCCATTTCTGGAAGTCTACCGATCTGTTGCACCATTAAGCCAATTTCGTTCACGAGCCTCACGACTTCTCTCAAAGGAAAACCGTTCGCGGAATCACTAAATTACTGGCCTCTTTCGTGTTCCCTTTTTTTTCCCTTTTTCGTTTAGTTTGCGCACTTGAGCTTTTGTAAACCCTGCAAATTTACACATTGTTAGTGATTACGGGTGGTAGAAATAACTACAGGATCCCAAACAATGTACATTATCCTCCTTCAAGTACTTTCTACTCAGGTCCCTATCAGGACCTAGGGGAGGCAATGTGGAAGATAAATGGTTTTCATTGAAAAATAAAATCAAATTCGCTTATTATAAGTTATACTTAAATATTAATAAGAATACTACATATAAAATTAACAAAATATGAATTTTAATCAAATTCTAAATGATAACTTTTGAAACATTTCTCGCTCCAAGGAGGAGGTCACTTGCGTTTGCGTCCTCTGTTTTAGCGAGCACTTGACTGTGTAAACATATTTGAGTAATTAGAATGTATGTTACTTTCTAATATTGGAGCAGAACGCTCCCATAAACACATTTATTACTTATGCGAGAAGTCCAAGAAAAATACTAGACATATTTAAAGCTGTTCTTAATTCCAAGACTAAAATATTAATTTGTTTGATGCCGCCAGCTTTCTAAACTTAATTTTTCTCTGTGTATTAACTATTGTTGAGAAGCACTCATCGTCAGATTCTTGATACGACGATAGGCTTACCCACCAACTGGTGATTTTCTAGATTGCGTCTATCGTTACAACTTGAGACCCTAGATACTGAGAGTAGTGCATTCCTTTTTGACGCCGATTTCCCATTTTATAGCCCCTAGTGACAAAAGTTTGAATCGTGCAATGTAGTGAGTGCTAGGAGCCGCCAATCTAATGAAAATCAATATTAATATGTTCGAAAATCTCCCTCATGTTTACAATAGTTATCATTTTTTCTCTATTCCTGGATTTTGCCAGGCGGAGCTATCCGGGGAGAGGGCATTAGATGGGGCGGCGGTGCTGATTTTCCAGGTGCTCTCTTTACCTACAACGAAACCCGCCCTGCGTTCTAACGACCTGAAGTGCAATGACCTCCAGCTTTTCCCTCAGTCAACTGAACGACTTCCACCCCTACAGGTGTTTGGGCGCCGCCACCGCCGTGGCACGGGGCCTGCTACCTGTCCCCGCCGTTCCCGAAATACCGACGAGCGGGAGCCGCCGAATTCTTCGGCGAGCCATCACCGCCGTCGCTACCGCTACCACCGCCGCCTCCGCCACCGCCACCACCGCTAATAGTGACCGGCCGAGTGCCGTTACTCACAATTAGCTTGTACAAAGGCGACTCATCGATGCCAGTCCTTGCCAGCCCCTCGACCCCGAGCGAAAATTGTGCAAATGGGCTTCGTGATTGTTGATGTTTTCGTCCAAAGATGAGCCGTTTTGAGTTTTGCGGTTTTGTCCAAATTATGAGGGAAATAATGTTTAAAGAAAATTACATAACATTTTACTAGGTAGTATTCGAATTATCGAAGATAATGGCTGGAAATTATTATTGGAGGGGAAGACGAACGCCATACTGCACGAAATGAAGTCTTCATGATAATTCAAATATTTACCGATACAATATTTAAAACACTACGGTATTTTCCATCAAATATTTACGAAAAACTGTAAAGTAACTTACTGATAAGAATACCATGCTGTCAGCGGCATTATATTGTTAAAAGTAAATTGGAGCTGCTAACTACGTTATTCTACGTACGCTAGCATTAGAATAGCAACTCCAGTTTGGATAAAACCTAATACTTTGAAAGAAAATGAACGATAATTCGTATTTTGTAGGTAAAATATTTCATATCGCCGTAATAACCGTTACTTTCTAGGGCACCTTCCTCCAGATATATCTACCCTAATTTATTTATGTATTGGAGATTTGGGGTCCTTCAATTGCAGGTCATTAAAAACCATGCTTAATAATCTAATGACTTTATGTAGGTATAATGGTGGTGAGATGAAAGATGGCGATGAAGGAGAGATGGTGAAATGGAAGGCAGGCAAAACGGGAAAACCCGGAGAAAAACTGCCGAGAGCCGAGAGAAAATCCTTTCACCACTTATTCCTCATGCATTGATCGAGGGTCGAAATAGAGCCCCGCGGTGGCAGACGTATTCACTAGCCGTTACGACACGAGCTTCCCCAAGCACACTCACAGTGAATCAGCCCTACATTACATCCTCTGGCATTTGCATCGGGGACCTCCAAATCGGAATAACGTGCGCTGCCGTCTGCCGCGCCGTGCCTCGGCTCCCAGCGCGCGTGGCGCGGCGCAGCGCGGGCGGGGCCTTCGGGGGCCAATGAACGGCGCGTGGAGGCGGCGGCGGTGGAGTCCCCCTCGTTTTGCAACCCGAGCCAAGGCCGTTGGCGCTACGGCGGTTTTATGGCGGGGGGCCTTGCTTACACGGCGGCGGAGGCCGTGGAGCGTGCTGAGTCGTTGACCCGCGCGGGTGGGAGGAAGGCGTCGCTATGGGGCGTACGATTTCGTTGATACGACTTGTGCAGACGCACCATACGTTCCTTTTTCCAAGACAATATCAACTCTGGGGACACGGCGAGGAAAATATCTTGTGTAAAATGTTTGCAACTGGACCGCAATTTTCTACTTGCGTTTAAGTATTTACGTTTAACATAGTGATTATTGGGTGTCCCTTTTTATTAGTAGTTGATAAGAATGTACCTTTTACTACACCAATTGCGCATTCATCAAATTTAGACCATTATTAGATTGTCAGCTGCAAACCATAGCAAGAGCACCAGCAACATGGCATTACACATCATTGCTCTTCGAAACAGAAATACAAGGCAATTTCAGTTCAGTTCAGATCAGTCCAGTTCATGCCTTATTTTACGCTGCGAGTCTTGTAACATCAGGCCATCTCTTCAAACACTAATACCGAATTAATTTAACTGCTCAGAATGTATCTCATTGTGTAGCTGGAAGAAACGTTGAAATGAAACCTTGGCTTGCGCGGTCAATCGAGCTGCGCTACGTGCGAGGGCGCGCGTATTGGCCTCCGGCGGGGGCCGCTGCACAAGGCCCTCCGCGAGCGAGTCTGGAGGCCGAGTCGCGCCGAGCCGGCGCTGGGACACGGGGTCCTTCGGGCGTGAAACACGCGCCGCACCAACACCAGCACCATTACCACCACCGCCGCCCCCTTCGCCGCCCCGCAGCGGCCCGCTCCCGCCCCCGCCGTTACCACCGCCAACCCTGACGCCGCCACCGCAGCCCCACAGTCCTCGCTCCCACCCCTGACTCCCACTCGTCCGTGTTAGCTTCCAGACTCCTTCCCGCATTGTCACCACCACTGTCGTCCCCCTACGCCACCCCCCGCTCGAAGGTGCCATCGCCCAATCCTTCATCCCCATCCCATCAAGAACCACGCCTCTGACACACACACTGCCGCCGACACCATCTGTCCGTCTTCTGCCCGCTTCATCTGCCCCATTGCTCCCGCCACCTCTCACCGCCGCCCATTTGCCTTCTTCCACATCACATGCGGCAGCCACCCTATCCAGCATCATCGCCGCCTCCATCGCCCTCGACACCGCCACCCCCGCCGCTCTCGCACCCGTCGCCTGCGCCTCCATCGACTGCGCCTGGTGCCGTCTCCAGGTCGACCGCTGCTTCTGCCGTCGCCACCTCCACCATGCACCTACCCGCGCCGTGCCCACCCCTTGAAACCCTAGCCGTCTTTGCAGCAATCGCCCTCACAGTTCCCTGTGTTGCCCCTCTCCGAGTTTGTTATCTCACTATCTCATGTCGATTTAACTGCCGTTACCTTTTTAAAAAAATGTGCTTTCGCATCATAAAAGTGAAAAAAAAAATGTTTTTCGTTTCATCACCTGACCACAATTTAACTTTTAACAATGAAATGGGACTATGTTTCCCGTCTCGCAATTGCCAATTACAGAAAGAGATGTTAACACTTACAACTGTGACCAGGTGGTGAAATGTACAATTCTTAACTCCTAAAGGCTGTTCTAGGACCTGACTTGTCTCGGTAGCTCAAGTGCTTAGATTAACTGGGCGTTTACCGGCAGATTCAAGTTCGATTCCCACCAAAAATTCAAATTTATTCCGTTCACCGCCTTCTTGAGGGTTCCGTTCTCCCGTCTGCTCTCATTCCGCCAGGACGCTCACCGCAACGGCTCATCTTACCCCGGGCCGCCTTCTTTCCGAGCCACCGCTTCGATTGTGCTGCCCCGCCGAAGGTGCGGCGAGGGGCGGAGGCCGAGGTCTCGCCTTGTGCCATCCCGCCTGCCGCCCCGCCCGCCCCGCCCCGCCCCGCCCCCTCAGACGCGTCAAAGAGCGCCGACCGGCCCCGGAAGGGCGGGGCCACGCTGCCAATTCTCTTCGGTACACATGACCCAGTGCACGCGTGTTTGCGCCCACTCACACAAACACACCTACACACATTCACGCCCACACACACGCACGCACAGACAGGTACTCACATATGCACCGATACTTACACACACAAGGGCACGGTCATTCGCATACCCGCCCGTGGAGGACCTTACCCACACGCATGGCCTCTC
This sequence comes from Gryllus longicercus, assembly GCA_038098605.1. Lineage (NCBI taxonomy): Eukaryota > Metazoa > Arthropoda > Insecta > Orthoptera > Gryllidae > Gryllus > Gryllus longicercus. Next base: position 4,485,408 of record JAZDUA010000063.1, read on the forward strand.
GAATAACCTATAACCACGGTGTATTAGTCGTTTACGACCAACTGCGGAACTCGACGCCCGTTCTTTTTCACCAACGTCAGCACACGAGCTCGTAATAATGGCTCGAGACAGATCCATATCATACAAATTTACGAGCCGTTTTTTTTTCCATCCAGGAGCACAAAACGTCGATGTTCTAACTCGTAAAGCCACAATGCGTTGCTACTGAATTAGGAGCCGTGCGCATACCTTGCTCCCGGTTTTTATTGCATCCTCCGGTTGCTTCGACAAGAAGGGGCAGGTGAACATTACGAAGCACAACTGCTTCACAATGCGGAGAATGCTCTTCTTATGTCGAATAGCGGCATCTTAAGGGAACAAGTGTAACTTCCGAGGTACCTCTTCGGTAGCGTTAAAAGTGGAGTTCGTCTATAAAATAGTCTTTCGTTATTTGATCCATGTAAAACGTTGGACCCTCAGAAGAGGAGATTCCGTTATAAAACGGGAAAGGGCACAACTACTTTTTACAAGCGACTTCAACTTACCGTCTTTCATCTCAAGGAGAAACCTTTTTTGAAAAAACTAAAAACTTTATTAGTATGTGCTACATGATCTTGTGTGTTGCCAGAAATAGCGTATGCCATCCACTTTACCGAAGGAATCCAGTCTATTCCAGACGAAAGGCTACGCTACAGCAGAGTTTTCTTTTTTAATGACAGCAACGTGATTTCCTACTTCTTGCGTGAGAGATATTCATTTGAGTATTCGTAAATAAACCCAGCGAAGCCTGAATCGGAAACGGGGAATGCACGAAACGTAGAATCCGACCCTTCACGACCCGACCCGACCCGACCCGACCTCGCAACCCGGAGTAGCACTCGACCCCTGTCACGGCGGAGTGGGCGTGCGGGGAGCAAGTACTCGTCAGGCGAGTCGTCGAGGTGGCGGCGGCGGCGGAACCGGCGGGCGCCGCGTAGCGCCGCGGAGCGGAAGTGGGTCACCTCCGCGGTTCCGGCTCTGCCACCAGCTCTGCCGCCGCGGCGACGCGCACGCCGCCTACCGCCGTATCCGGGCGGCGCGCGCCTAGCGGAACCCGGCCGCCGCTCCACTTCCGAGCCCGCTCGGCCGCGACGCCCGCCCACCTCGCCCCGCCCCGCACCCACGGCTGCCTCTCGCTCTTTACCTTGTCACACGCCTCGTCCCACTCCTTGCCTAGCGATTCCCCGTCTCCGCGTTTCCTTGAGTAGCGCTTCGTCCGGGACCTGTGTCCACTCCGCTTCGTTCGTCGCTGTACGCCTTGTCCCACGCAATGCTTTCGTGTCTCGTTCACCGTCTTGTTCCCCTTTTGTTCCTCGACGTGTCTCTCGCCTTGTCCCTCACTTCGACCCTCTTCCCGCCGTGTTAACCCATGCGTATTTTCCTGCACAGTATTCAGACTGCTTCTGAAATCTACAGTCCATGTCTCTTCATGAAGATCTCATTTCTTTTTCCTGACACCGTCAATTCGAGCGCGCCTCGCACTGCCTTTGTCACTTTGACACACGCCCCGTTTTCAATGTACATTGCGCATAGCATAGCTCCGAACCTCTTCGGGACACCATGACTTGATCTGCGGCTGATAGTTTGCGGTTGATAGTTGATAGATTTGCGGTTGATAGATCTGCGGTTGATAGTTCTGGAACATGGTTCTTGCTATTTACTCACAACCGAACCGAACCTACTCCTCCTTTGCGCACGCTGTGCCTCAGGTGCCCATCTTCGTTCGCATGATTCTCACAAGCGAGGCAAGATTGGTTGTATCAAGTTGGTGATTTATTGCTTACTTAATCGAACCACCTTAAAATAAAGAAATTTTCGTCACCGTGAGTTATACAGCATTCCATACATGTTCCTTTTATGCATTTGCTTCAGCTGTTTGTACAAAAAGTACTAGCGTGTTATACACTCGTTACCCTGCAGTCCTCTTCACACTCGCTCCGCATGCAAATCTATTTGCGTTTCACACCTCGCCTAACCCAACGCCTCGTTCGGAATCTTGACCTACTCCCTGCTGTATCCTCTTTCTCCACACACGCGACACAAAATATGCACTAGACCTGTTGCTTCTCTCGCAGATGATGATGATGATGATGTTAAACTAAATAAAAATAAGACAGGTATTTTTTGTAGAAATTTTAAAGTGTTTCATACAAGGATAATTGCACGAAAATTCATCCACTATGATTTAAATTTTCTATTTAAAACATATATAATTCTATCTAATCAGTTTTGTTCTTCTGTCCACCCATATGCGCAGTTGAACAAAATTAATTCATTAGTACTGTTTTTGCATTGTATTTATCCTGAAGACAACAACTACACATTGTATTAAAATATGAGGCTGTTTTGGATTTAATATTATTAAAAAATAATAAAACAGACAGCAAATATTTGTATTAATATGGAATATACAATCACATTCAGGATGAGGAATTGTCAACATAGAATAACTGGTATCACGATGAATTTTCGTTCATGGACTTCTGGTCAGTTACCAAACATCGTCAACTATATTTACACTTTATGAAAGACTGAAATATTTTACAAAGAAATAGCCAATTAGCTACCAAAAGGAATGGCATGAATGAATACCATAACAGCTGAGGCTATGCTGAGAGGCCATTAGTTACAGCAATGAATGTTTCACCAGACTTTCCAAACCCCTGTGATACACTCAGTAAGATGTGTGGGACATTTTATACAATTAAGGCTAAAAATGCCTTAAGAACGCAGGGAGCAGTGTGAGTTTGAGACGCGTGATTCACACGTGTTCCCTAATGACCTTGGATGTGTGAATTCTGCTCTGTCCCAGACCCCAACATAAATCTACGCTAACACGACGGGTGCACGTCAGCAGTAGATTGGCAGTTGGCTTGGGAGAGCGCTCAGCTGTCTATTGAACTTTGTTGACAATGAGGTAGTGCCATTTTCTTACAAGTAATTACTGAGAACCAGCAGATAATAGTAAAATTCTGTATGCTGTATTCGAATTCACATCAATATTCGAGATGTTTTGTAACCTTTTTTTCATCATCATCATCATAATCATTTCCTTCCGTGAAGATATTTGCCATCGGTAGCAAAAGATCTGTACATTGCTGCTATTGTTTTGTCTCACTTCAAAAGAGGGTGACTAACTTAAGATTTTTTTCAAAGATCCACCGCCAGATGGCGACCTCATTTTGTAAGTGGTTATTTTGCAGCATCACTGCTCCATTATGTCTCTAGTTTTACCTAGTTATGCTTGTTTATTCCTTTCATTTGTTTTTTCTTAGTTATTTAAAAATGTCATTCCTTTCTGCATATTTCTCCATTTTTTTCGACACTGGCTAGATAGCTAGGTCGAGTTCAGTCGCTGTCTGGAGGAAAATTCTAGAGACCCAGCTGCTCTGATCGGTAGTTTTCTGTGGTTTCCCCGAGACAAATGCCAGAGCAGCACCCTAACAAACGAGCCACTGACCGCGTGCGTTCTTTACCGGTCGGAAGCTTAGAGGTAGTGCCGGCTGGGGCGGTACCCGCTAGTGGGAGATACCTGGTGGAGGAAAATCCAGCTAGCCAACGGTAGGTCAGCGCCAGATCTCATCATCCGCTTCCTGAACTACACTTACGGGACTAAATTATCATTTGACGCGCCAGAAAACACTAACAATAAACCAATCTTCGCTTTCCTCCGATAGTCCTGCATGACCCCGCCCCTTATGTTGCTTGTGTGCGCCCCTTCACCCTCCCCAACCAACGCGCAAAAGCCTCGCCGTGACCCAGAGACGCCGGTACGTGGCCCGCGGCGCGTGCGCACGCGCGGCCGCAAGGGCGAACGGGTGAGTGCGTGGGTGGACGCGTGGGTGCGTGCGAGTATGCGGCGCCGTCACGTTTCGCAACACGCGCACGCGCCTTAGGGCCGAGGGGGACTGGCGCGACCGCGTCGCGGCGTGCGCGTGGGCGAGTGGGCGGGGGGCTGAGGCCATTAACCTAATAACGCGGCCACTGCGGCAAGTGACCTCCGTGCCGCCGGTTAGTTTTCGGACACGCGGTCACCAGAATCACGCGTGACCAGCCGCCCGCGACGACAAGTTCAAGGAGGACGCCGCTTCTCAACCCGACCTCGTTGCGGGTCATCTTACATAGCACGTCCATATTATATTGTGTGCTAGACGTTTCACATTATTTGCATTATATCATTGTTTTCGTTTGAACATAGATTTTGCTTTAAATTGATTTGCGCGGCATTTGTGTAATATGTACATTGACGACTTCCGAAGGCACCTAAGGTTCTCGTACTCTCCACCAATCTTTTTTGTGTTGGTGATTTCTTGCATTATAAATTATTTTGGGTAGTTTTCAGTATTTCAAGGGATTTGATTGTTAGCAAGCGTAAATTATTTAGTTTCGTTTACTTTGTATTAATATTCTTAGTGCTTAGCACTTAAGAGTCGTCGTGTCGACACCGGAGTTGTCCAATACTCCGATTTAGTATCGTCTGGCGTTGATCCCTGGACGCGATTATCCAACCGGGAGCTTCGTTACAATTATAATATTGATGTTCAAGCTCCTAATTGTACAACAGCATTTCAGCTAATGGACCATCCGAAAGTCACAATAATTAAATTAGAGAATAGCAAGAAGCAAAATAAAGTGTCTGATGCAGCGATCACGTGGAAAGAGATTTAAAGCGCGTCAACGCTGCCTCTTTTAAGACAACAATTTATCACAAATGAATTTTTCTTCCCTCATTCTATTATTCTCTTACTAGATGCCATGCATCTTGCGTTATGGTAGAAATAATGATGCAATTTCGTTACAGTAGAGGTGTTTTACCAATCGTAGAAGGGTTAAGAAACCAACCATTGACACGAAATTAATAATTATTGGTCATCGGTCTGGTAATATTCATCGGCATCGATTCTGCGGCGGATCATGCCCTGATGACGTTATATTGAGGTTTTCAAAAGTCGTTGCTGTCAGACGCGCCCCTTTTGAATATCCTAGGAGCGTCATCCGGCATGCGGCTGTGTCGTATGTCAACGAATGTAAAGGATTGTTGGGTTCACGTGGATGGCGCCTGGAAATTTTTAAAAGTGGCACCTCGGTCTGACAAGCGACATCATTTACGTACTCCTGAGTGGCGTCACCCGGTTGACCCGTGATTCTAGTGTCACATCTGCACCTGCAATTCGACTGGTAACTTCTTTGATATATTTACTTGGTATTGACAAGCCTCAATTTTCAAATACTTTTAACCACAGCGTGTTAAAATGCTTCAGATATCATTTCTCACAAGTTGACAGTACCATCACTTCTCCTTATATATTACCTAGTATTCTTTTTTAACTAACCCATTTGCAAGAGAAGTATCAACTTCTCCGTTTCAACCACTGTAGTCACTTGAAAATCCTTTTACATACTCACCCGGCGTATACATACTCCGTGCTCTTTCCCCTTTAGTTGCCTACTTCCTCATTTAAAGCGCCTACCATTACTGACATTTCCGGTATCTCACGCCTACTCCAGCTCCGCTTAGATCCCGAGCAAAGGAGCACCTCCCTACTGCCACGGAACATGACGAGGCAATCCATGCTACTCCGAAGCCCGTTGCTACTGCCTTTGTTGTGTTCGCCGTCGCCGCTGTCATGGATTTTCTCGCAGGCCCACTGCCGCCACCGCCGCCGTCTCCACTTCGACCACTTCTTAGCCTTTGGCGTCGACCGCCCCCGCTGTTCAACAGCCCAAGCCCACGAGGCAACGTGACGAGGCGCTGTTAACAAAGTAGGCACTGAATGTAGCGTGACGAGGCTGTAGGTCAAACGTTCCCGGACCCAGATACGCATTTCCACGTGGGGAACTTTATTTTGCTGCTGATGAGTATGTTTCTGATGTGTCCGAGATGATGAAAACAGAGTTTTTGTGATAAGTAAAATTATTATGACAACTTTATTGGCTGCTGATGAATATGTTTCTCAAATGTCTGAGGCGATGAAAATAACGTTTCTGTGATAAGTAAAAAAAAATTACAACTTGTCTCTGATCTACGTCAACGTGTCTGTTTTCGGAATCGATAAAAATTCCGATAAATATTTATTCCTCCTTGCACCTAATTCGTTTCAACATAACTTGAACAGGGTGCTCCTCATTTTTAGGAGGTAAACACTCACAATCGCGATCTGAATTCAATTTTTTTATCTTAATAATTTATAATAGACTAATTTAATTTGAAAGTACTTGTGAAAATCCCTGTGATGCTTTAGCGGAGTGCTGAAGAACGGGTTGTTTCGGGGATTATCTTCAAATTGTGTGTAATCGGAGAGGTGACGAAGTTTGCGCCTGATCGCCTCTACCATTTTTAATTTCGTACAAAATAAATCAGTTTAAATAGAATCATCATTATAAAACAAAACCAAATAAAACTTAGCTTTCAACGTCAAAACACATCCGAAAATAGACGCCTTGAAATAAAAGTTGACTTTATGTATAAGTGAACTGAAATTTTATCAGGCTAGTAGTTTTCGCGCTGAAATGAGTTATGCCGAAACAATCCTTTAAAGAGTAATTGTTTCACTAATCTTCGTCGCTTATCTAATACTAGATCGCCGGAAATACCGTTTGAGGCGGATGATTTAGACGCAATGCAGCATTTAAATGAGTGTGAGGGTCGACCAATTACTCATGTTCCCGTTTCAGGAACGCTACTAGCGAGACCGAACAGTAAGCGCGTTCAGTAATAACGGGCACCGTTTGACTCACTCGTAAGTTGACCGACGCTAAAGAGATGATTGCCGTTGCATGGAGGGCATTGTAACACAGGAGGTTCAAACCACACATTTTAATACCGGTAATGGCAGTCTAACACTCCCGTTTATGAAGAGGAATTGAGAAATGACTCGCTCGTTGTAATATGATTACAAAATAAGATTGCGTACAATTGTATTTTTTATTTAGAATTTAAAGAACAATAGATCTTTCTTTAAAATGCTTTCTAGCGCTTTTCGAAAATTTGTTTGATGGATACCACGAAAACAGAACAAAACCTGATGCATTCTCAGTTGGTACAAAATAAATCAACATTCTCAAACACACCTTTAAAATGAGATACAAATAAAACAAAATAATCAATCTCTATCATCAGGGAGTCACACGAAAACTCTCAAAAAAAGTTTTAAAAAGAGAACGGTTTATCGCCCTAATCCAATTTTGCGTAAAGATCATTTCGTTTTCAAGAAAGTATTATTGAAGAGGGATGAGATGCTGGCAATGTTGGAAAATCGATATCACTGCTCCGGTGATCCAGCAGCCTTGGTCTTACGAACTGCTCCATCGCCCTCCTTTACAGTCATTGATCTATCAGAAACAGCAGCTACCATTATTCTCCCTGTTCTTAGGACAGCAATATTTTAACAATAGCTAATGCACTGGTGTAACGATTTAGTGGATTGATACCGATACCATCTGACAATAAAAAATATCAATACAAAATCAATATCAAACAAAAAGTATATAGAATGTATTATCTCGATTTTTGCCGTTGTATTACTTCTGCCCCCGCCCCTACCCCTGCCCTCACCCCCACCTCAGATCCCACCCCCGCCCCTGTCCTTGCCCTACCGCCCCTATCTCTGACTCCGCCCCCACAAAATTTCCCGCCTCCGCTTCCGACGTCAACTCTGCCTCCGATTTCTCCCCGCCTACTTCTCCCTCTCCGCCTTTTTCACCCGCTTCCATCATTGCCTCCGCCCCAGCCTCAGACCTCATCCTCGCCCCCGGAGATGAACCCACCCCAGTCCCCGCCTCCGCCTCCGCCCCAGTCCCCGACCTCGACGCCACCTCCACTACATCTTCCCCTCCTCTTCTTTCCCCGCTTCCATCACCGTCTCCACCTCCGGCCGCGGCGCGCGCCCGCTTTGGACCGTTACTCGCGGGCGGTGGGCGGGCGGGCGTCAACGCCGGCGTGGCCCACCCGCGCCCACCGCCGCCGCCGCCCGTGTTTGGACACGGCGCGGCGCGGCCCGGCCCGGCGCGGTGCCGTGCGGTGCGGTGCGGTGCGGTATAGTGCGGTGTGGCAGGCCCCGAGCGCCGCGGGCCCGCGGAGGCTGACGTGCGTGCCCTGGCACGCAGCACAGTGCGCCCGAACCACATCGCGTAACGCACTCTCCGCTTTGTTTCGAGACACTGGAGTATAAATAAACGAATCTGAAGACGGCTCCACGCATTCGGCGTTCGAACAGCGAGCGACCGGTTGCCAAACCCCGAGTAGTGTGGATGGGTTGCTTGGTACTTCCCCAGAGACGATTATTTGGGGCTTGCCCTACCTACCGCCGGTGTTTAGGAAACTTCAAAGGAAGCGAACATTCACCAAGCACATCAGCTGTTCGGGCTTGGGAGAGCAGTAGCTCGCTACTCGGCGAATGCGGGATGTGTGGTGTGGCCTTTACGTTTTGGACGAAATTGCGATTATGTGCCCGTATTAAGGCGAGGGAGGAGCGTTGCCAAGTAATTTCAGGAACGGACAACAAATGATAGTGATTTTTCGTACGTGCGGCATGAAAACGGCGTTCGGCGTTTCGTCGTTCGTTTCTTAAACTTCATTTCACAAGGCATTTCCCTGAAAAACGTGAAACATCAGTTACCATTATTTATACCAGAACACCTCATTTCTAGTAAAGGATTAATTCTCACAAAATTTAGAGATCGTTAATTTCGCTTTCTTCTTTTCCAAACGTCATTTGCAGTAGACATTATTATTCGCATAGTTATCATTATAATTAAATGTAAATATTATATTTTTCACTAAGCTTTTTCAAGCTCTTATTGTTTCAGACTCTTTTGATGTTGAGAGATGTCTTAATGTTTCACACAGCGCAATTTGTATTTTACCACTGAGCCCATTCTCTTTACAAAATATTACATTTTTCCCCTGAATCTCTAATGGTTGTTCACTTAATACTTCATTAAATCGAGTACCCACACCCAAGGTGAATGTAAGCCCGCGTCATTTTCTAACTCTCTTTGTTTGTATTTTACTTGCTTTTCACTCTAACAGCAAAATTTAAACAAGAATAAGGTCCGACTGAAAACTATTCTCATAACACCTTAGGCATTCGTGAATACCGTAGATGGAGAATACATGTTATGAAGCCATCTTTTTTTTATAACTCAGTAGTTGGCCATAGGGTGGAAAATGTGGTATTAAAGGATGTTTGCTCGAGACGAATAGATGAGCAGGCAGACATCTAAGAATATACTCAAACTGAAAACCTTTCAACCGATTCGCTAACACTAGTTCACTTCAGCCGTCTCGTCTACGCGCTTCAACAAGTCCTATTTCTTCGGTTTTATTTTTACGATTTTTCTTTCTCGCTACCACGCCCACCTACCGGTTCTATGCGGCCCGCTGTGCGCCTGCGTTTCCACGTACCTTGTGATTAGGCCCCTCCCCCGCCGCACCGTGTGGAAACTGCTGGTTGCACCACGTGCGCCCTGCTGTTTTTGCAAGACAAGTCGAGTGACGCGTTTTTTTTTTAAATGAAAATTGGACACGTGGGAATGACGAGTGGCCGGCTCCGCACTGTAGTTAATTTAATAGCGCTACTTCTCCTACGGCTTGCGGCCCTGTGCGCGAGCAGATCTGCTGGTCTCGTTACACGCAATGTGCACAACTCGGAGCTGCAGCAGGAAGGTAAGGCGTCCAGGAGGCAGGGCGATGTGTTTCACGGACTAAAAGTGCGTAGACACGGGCGTGCGCAGAATAACATAACACAGCGGTTCGAGCGGCACTTTTCGGGTCACTGTATACCATTAAGTTTTTAATTTACCTATGCTTCATTTTAGTAGAAAATAAATTACGCGCTGCAAGAAGAATGATATTATATTTTTAATTACTCAATTAATAAATATATTTTATGTTCGTTCATTTACAGAATTGGCAAATAGCTTAGAGAGCCTCTTGCCCAAATGTAAAACAATTCCCCAAATTGTCAGAATGAAAAAACGGTAAAAATCAGGGATTAAATATATTTATGAAAATGAAACGTTTTATTACAAAGGACTACGAGGCTTCTTTCAAAATGTTCACGAGGTAACGGCCTCTCTGCCTCCCCCCTCCTTGTGTGAACCCGAAGCGACTAGATCATCTATGATGCGGATTTGGAACCACAAGTCTCGACAGAATCTCATATTTCTGTACGTTAGAATCAAATTATTTTGGGTTTCCCAGCTAAAATATGTGTGATTTCAACTGTTCTTACGAAGTATTAACACATCATACTTTTGTCGTTCTAAGTAATACAAATTAAAAGTCACTCTTGTGTCATAACGTCTTCACTCTCTTACAAGTAAAATATGTACAGATTGATAAGTGAATTAATTACATATTCTCGTATTACTTCTTAAATCAGCAAGTGAAAACTAGTTAATGAGCACTGGAAATATCGTTAATGTTCAGAAAATTTGGATACTCATTCTTTATTTCCATTTCCTACCGTAAAACAGATAAGGTGGCTTACCTGTAACAAAAAAAAGTAACGGACAAACAAGTAGATAGGAAGAGTTTATGAATGCCTTAGCTCTTGCATATCGTCGAGTCATTGAGGACATGTTCACCGAACAGTAAGCATTTATAATGAAAGAGAAAAATGAATAGCAAGACATTTTCGGAACTTTGTAATTCTCCAGCAATATTCCACATCAGTGATATATAGTAAAGTAAATTATTTCATATAACTAAGTTGTAATGTATTCTCTCTCTAATGTCATTTCGAGTTTACTACCCTTCATTACTTTTCATGTACGGTTTAAACTTGTCAACATCTCATTTATGAATTTCCATCTCAACATTGCACATTAAGATAATTTTCAAACGTTGCGACTTCCCTATTCTGCAACTTCACCTTGTTCAACGATGTGTCCACAATATTTATAATTAATAAATACGCAATGTATTAGAAATCGTTTCCTATGCATCATGCCCACACACAGAAACAAGGCAATTCGCGTCAAGCAACATAGGCCCTAAAGAGCTTCTCCAATTATCGTAGGCGTGCGGAGAGGGGGGCAGAGTGGTCGTGCTCCCCCTGAAAATTTGAAAGCAGTCCATTGGCCTCATGAAAGAAAACATTTTATCTTCGTAAACACTAATGTTCAATCCTTAATTTTTCACTTGACATTTTGGGGAATTGTTATACATTTGTGAAAGATGCTCTCCATGCCATTTGGCAAATCTGTAAATGGTTCATCATGAAAATTATATCATCATTTTCCTTGTTTGCTGCCTAGAAAATTCTGTCGTATGTAAGTAAAAAAAAATTAATGTGAAAACACTCCCCCCTGTAGTTTTAGGCTGCACACGCCCATACCACTTCATTAATATCGTGAGCCCACGTCATCAATGGCGTAAATTAAGAGGCACGCACAAACCCCCCAGTCAGTCAGGCAGCCAGCCAACTAGCCAGCCGTTCATTATGCGAGCGGTATCCGCAACACCGGGCTGGGCCTGGGCCGATAGCGAGCGCGGCGCGGCGCGGCGCGGCGGCCGCAGGGCATTTGCATAGGCCACGGTGCGTGCAGCCCACATCGCTCGCCGATAGTGGCGGCGACGCGGGAAGTGACTGCGGGGGAGGGGAGGGGAGGGCGAGAGCTCCACATGCGCGTCCAGCCGTGCAGGCGCGACCCTCCGCCCAGTCACCGACCGCGCGCCGCCGACTGCGACCCCGCCCACTGGGACCCCGCCCCCTTCCGCCCACCGGCGCTCCCCGCCCCCGCCCTCGCCCCCGCCCTTCGGCCGTGGCGCTAAGTGATCATTTTGCTCTTACTACGTGCGAGTCACTTACGCCGCTCCTCGTTCTTCACTACCAACTACTTCCTGTTCCTCGTCCTTCAATTCTGGATTGGCGATTTATCAGTGTTACCGGGCGCGTCAACTGCTAAGGTTGGTAGTCCCGTACGTCTAGTCACGTTTTTATCGCGGGAGGGGGCGGTGATCTTTCCTCGCTGGATGGTGAGATTTGGTGTTGACTTACGCGTCGGCTAGCAGGGTTTTCCCCAACCAGGAATCTCCCTTCAGAAAGCCCCCCCCCCCCCCCCCCCCCTCAGCGCGGCCAAGCTCTAATCTTCTGACTGCTCTTGCGACGAGTGGTAATGTAGCACATTTAAATGTTAACATGGTAATTTTTTTATCATCATCATCATCAATAAAGAGTAAACTAAATTTTCATTGTTACGTTTTCATACTTGAAGTTGCTTCTTGATACGTGTTCTTTCACGCTTTTTTGTCATAATCAAAAAATTAGGAATAAATTTGTTTAACTGACGAATTTTTACAAAATTTTAATGTTTATGAAGTTTTTTATCAGTGCGCATTTTGATCTACATGGTATCGAATTTTGAATACAAACAGTCTAATGAAAATCGACTCAGTTCATTTTTCTTGGAGAGAGAAAACTATGTCTTATCATTTTCACTACTCTTTGCGTTGGTTTGAAATGTCGTGTAAACTATCAGAAAATCTCTCTGATTTTTAGTAGCAGTTAGTCTTTAAGACTCACATCCAAATCTATAAATGAAATTTGATCGTAGAATACCATTAAAAATAAAGTCGTATATTTAAAACGCGCATCGAGATAAACTTCCAAACACATGATTTAACACCAAATCATAATTCTCAAGATTTAGGAACTTCTCCGACGGTCTCGTCTGAAAGCGCCATTGCTTCGGGGTTTGGCACACTTCGGCATTTCCCACGTCCGAGAGCAGCTAGGAAGGAAGGTCGCTTCGTCGAGGTCAGTTTTAGCTACAAGTGCACTTAGAAGCAAATAAGAGTGGTACCATGTATGGCACCGTTGTCAAGGAAAGCGAAACGCCTCGTAATTACTTAACGGGACTTTTCTCGTCTTCTCACCGGGTCACTCTAGTTAAATAACGTTAGCCTCCGTCAATACCAAAATGAGTGTCTGGCTGCAAAACCTCAATAGTATCAATCAGTGAATGTGGTCTGTACGTGCATACAAGTAATTCTCGGAAAACATTCTAATTTCTACAACTCATATTTGAAAATAATCGAACACATATACACCAAAAAATTCTATTGAACATATCACGGGTGAGGCATCACACAGTTTCCAATTTTAAGTAAATATTTGGGATCACAGTATTCCAATTAAATTTAAATATATAACATAATTATCACTATTCCTTAACACTTTATTAAACATTATGTACCTTTCCTCTCACAACATACGCTCTAATTAGAGTTGTATGAATTAAACAACTTTAATCGAACACATTTTTACATTTAGCAACTGCTCCTTGTGGTCTCTTAGGCAACGCCTTCCCCAGAAGTAAAAATCTCAGGAAAAGTTGCAGAACGTATAATCTTATACTAAACTGAATCGCTTAATTTTTGCAATTTATTTTTCTTCAGAACGAATGTAATTTCATGAATCCGTGTAAGTGATGGTCAGTGCTTTTAGAATGGTTTTCGGCCAGAAGCCGATTATTACTTGGCAATGAATGCTTGTGGAAAAGTTGGGATGAGGGCAAGTGGAAGTTGGGTGAGGGCAACATGTCTCTAGGATGAATTCGTATGGCATTCGTATACGAGTCTATTAGCTAAGCTATGAACATTGATCCTTTCATGTTATTTCACAACTTACTGCTTTCTTTACTGCACATATTTCTGACAAATTACAATTTCCATGAGACAATTGTATCTTCTCTTATCAAAGTAAAAGATTTCTTAGACATGGATTAAAATTAACATTTTTGCAATTAGTATGTCGTACATTACATGCTATTGTTTGCTCTCGTTCAAGAAATATTCTCAAGACAAAATGTATGCGATTGTTCCGATATACCAAATCGCTCCTCCTAATTCACAGTCACCGGCCGCCTTCTCTACCGAGTATATACCCCACAGAGCTCGACAACGCATCGGAAAGACATCGTCTCCTATCGCATCAACACTTAATCACCCGGCAGACACGACGCGGCAGCAGAATGGACCCCATTGTAACGGAGAGAAACTGCTTTACATATTTTCTGAAGCCGGCAGAGAGAATAGAAGCGGTCGTGGGCGGAAGAGGAGGAGGGGCTGGCGACCTGTATCCGGGCGGGCAGGGGGGGGGGGCAAGGCAAGGGGGGAGGGGGGCGCGGCTCGGGTGAACTTGACCTCGCGGAGAAGAATGTGGGGTCGGCGCTTAACCCGCTCCGCTCTGCTCTGCTCCGTTTCGCATTTGTATTCCGGGTGACAACGCGTGCGTATCGGAGTTGACATCGCACAGGGCAGCGAGCAGGAAGAAAATGACGTCGCACGTTGACGGTGCCGCTTCCGAAAAATCGTCTGAATTTTTTTTTAGTTCAGTAACAATTATATTAAAATGATTAACCCTACGATGTATGGACCCGGAAAAATACACGAATGCCTATTGCAGGGACTCTGAGGCACTGTGCAATACGCTATCGAAAAATGCACATATTTGTTTAAAGTCTTAATAATTTCAATAAAAGTCAATTCCTAATGTTAAACAAATATTTATTTATTGAAGTAACTATTAAAAAGGTCTTAAAAACCTTCCATATGTATGGATAGAATAGAAGCAAATAATATGTTGAAGTCAAAAGTTCAGGACTTACCAATATCACTTCTGAGAATTGTTCCTTTGACAGTAACTAAAACGAAAATGGAAAGATAGAACAAAAACTACATGGGGTCAAGATCTCAGAAATGCAGAGTATAAATAAAAAAACGTCAGGCATACATCTTCTTGCATGCGCATCCTAGGGTTAACCCTTCAATTGGACATATTTAATGACACATTCATTGTTAGAAAGAGTAAATTATCTTTAAATTGTAAATTATACTCACAATTCACATAAACGTGGTACAAAACTGTTTTTCATTTGACACCTACTACCTTGTCTATTGCATTGAGAACACGGTGTGCTGTGCACAACGTGAGGAGCGGTATCTCTTCTCTCTCAGATCCTTCGGACACACGAGTGCCAAAACATGTCGGTCATGTAGACGATGTCCCCAGTTCACACCCCGCAACTGCAGCACCACACACGTTCACGGTAGTACTTCTTAATGGGCGTCCGTGCTTCCGGCACAACAGTGCTTTCGAGTCAGGAAGCTTTAAAGAAAATTTACTTTAGCTCCCTTCTGAGTTACGTTGCTTTCAACGTCGTACATCTAGAGGATAACTGTACATTTTAATTGTACGAAAAATCTTTACACATTACAGTTATGTAAACCATTATGTATTTCGTTGCTCGTGGCAATCTAAACAAAAACCTTTTCACTCGTGAATTTACAAAAAAAAACAATTCACAGCTAATTCAATTTAATATTTATTTCAGTGCACAACTTATATTTCTTGCAAGATGAAAACGTCATTTTAGTCATATCAAATCACAACAATTTCTTTAAATAATGAAAAAAAACCGTTTCGATAAAATTTTTCGTTGAATTTTCTCGCTTTCGTTCACATAGTGGTCTTCGATAAAATCATGGACAACGGGTTATTATACACAGTTAATTCACACGTGGTGTACTCCTCTGTTTCATTCGTCATTTAGAGGACAAAATCATTCTCGCTCGTGAGTAAAGACTAATTTTACTCTTTTGTAATATAAATTACTATCATCATTTTCTGTTATAATAATATTCTTACTAGTTTGTTGGTTTACTATTCCTGTAATATGTGTTATATTCTTCAGTGTTTACCTGTGGTGCAATAAACACTTTATATACACCAGTCGACATATAAAGTATCTAAGTTGCGCTAATAACAATTACTTTTTGAATTCAATAAACGTATGCTTCTGATGTTTCCAGTAAGCTACTCTACCTAGGGAAAATACCTTCAAAGCTAGGAAGGAGCCGAGAACCATGAAACCTGTCGTCTGAAAAACAAGAACGTTACATAAGTCGAACGCGAAGAGCCCTTCGGTCGAACGGCCGTAAACAAAATGCAGCTGCTACCATCGCTGCGTTAACCATTTCCGTTCCCTGCTCTCTTTTTTCTTGTGCACCACGTCTCTCCCATGAAAGCTTTGTCATTTTAAATCATGCATGTTGCATTGCGACAACCAATGAATGATGCAAGCGAACTATCACCTCAGCAACTGCCAAACGTCTCTGAATTTAACTACAATAATTGTAACAGGTATTTGCTGTGGTGCTGGATCTAATTATTGGAACTAAGCCGGTTTATTTTCGAATACTATTGTCTGCCTGTCAAACAATCATTCGTATCATCTGTCATAGTGACTAAATGATTTAGCAGATTGTGATTCTACGCAGTTCGTAATCACGTAGCCGTCTCAAGGCCAGAAGGTCGTGTTGTTTATGGAATCTTCGTCTACGGCGGTCTCGCCCATTAGCAGTCCATCGGGCGCACCATCTCCCGCTCTGGCACTTGATAATGCGTCGCGGCGGCCAAAACCGGCAAACAGCACCTTCTCCGGCCCCCCACCCAACTCCACTAAGCTATTAACGACGACCTATCTCCCGTGCCACAAACACAGATCAGCCCGATACCACACCGGGCCCCACCGAAGAGTTCTGGTCAGCGATACGCAGTTCATTTGTGTCCTTTTCCCAAAATTGAATGTAAATTACTTAATGACTACCGAATATGTAAATATAACTATTAGAGGCGTAAATATGATTCATAGTACTCTTGTGTAAATGGATTTTAATTGACGTAATCTCTTCTAAAAAGTCTCCCATTTCGAAGAGATCGTTTGGATTGCTAGATAAAACGATTTACAGAGATCAGTTTCATCGCTCTCAAACAACTCCTACCATTTTGAAGAGTTTGTTGGATAAAACGATTTACATACAACAATGTACAGGAAACGATTCATCAGTAGATTAAATGAAGCTTGAAATTCAGACGTTGTAAATAGTGGAATTTCAAGCGAATTTGAAACCATTCTCCATGTTTCCCTCTAAGTCTTTCAGATGTCTCCTTCTAGATCTCTCCAAATGAACAAAAAGAGCGAATGAGGTTCACCACTACAATTGATATAGAAGACTAACAATACTAGAAAGGTACGGGAAAATATTTTAATGTACTATCAAGGTCTGATTTTTAGTCATATTGATTTTTTTGGTTAGTTTTTACACCTGAATATTTTATTACAAATATTTTGTTGTGAAAATATTGTTCATTAGAATTAATACTTAGCTTTGTTTAAAAATATATATGAAAGACCAAAACGAAAGTACTCTCACCAAAAATACAGTGCACGCGCAAATATCCGAGTCTCTGATTGCCACAGTTCCAATCCAGGTTAATCGACATAAAAAAACAGCAACAAAATAATCCTTAGAAAAACATCGATGTGTTTAAAAAGCGTTGCGATACTATATCATGTACGACGAGTCAATATGATGTCTTGGGTGGAGAGAGCCAAGTTACATTACTGTTCAGGAACAAAACAAGGAGCCATCTTAGCATTTGCTCAAGGGACCAGGGAAACTGAACAAAACCTGATCGAGATGGGGTCATTGGCCTAGAATTCTTAGAATGCCTCTAATTAGCAGCCCAAATTGATTGACGGAAGCGTTGACATCCACCCCCTTGCCCCGAAAGACGCGTTCCCACGCCGCGCCCGTGTGCACACGTCGGCCGAGTGATAGCGGCGCGGGTTGGCGAGCGATAGGCGGCCGAGTCCGTTGCCCTTCGCCAACCCGAGCGCGCACTTCCGTCTCGGACAGCGCGCCTTCGCCGAAGCCCCCGCCTGATAGCCCAATGCTCGCGCCACCCCGCCCCGCCCCGCCCCGCCCCGCCCCCTCCCGCCCCGCCCCTCCCGCCCCGCCCCTCCCGCCCCGCCCCGCCAGCCCCGCCCCGCCAGCCCCGCCCCGCCAGCCCAGCCCCGCCAACCCCGCCCCGCCCCGCCAGCCCCGCCCCACCCTGCCAGCCCCGCCCCATCCCGCCCCGCCCCACTAGGTCTCCTCATCCTGCACAGTGGGTCACGTAGGCCTCCCCAAAGGAACAACTGTCCAGGTTTCGAATGGTTAATTCAATACAAAACAGCACAATATAAATGCAAAATGAGATCACCTAATGTGAGTCATATAAGTTGCTTAATAAGGATTTATATTGAAGTTATAAATTGCAGTTTAATCTCTGACTGATCTTAGTATTAAGAAAACAATATTAACATTTTTTTCCTCTTCTTGAAAAATCGCATTTTTTATCTTCTTGGAAAATGGCCTGAAATTATTCCTTATTTAAAACATTTTTTAAAACTTGTTTTAATGCCATAATTATAGTACTTCAATTGAATATTCAAAACATGATCAAGTTTTAAATATGGTTTGTTAACGAGTTAATCACTTGATTTCTTTCTGTAATATGTGTTTTAGAGAAATGTGAATTTGAAAATGAGACATACTATATTGCATCGTTTCTAACTGGATTTTCATTGATATCAAAAAACAAATTGATTCGCAAAACGCATCGTTCATTAGACTAAATAAAGTTAAGGGCTCCAAAATTATTAGCAATGAGAGGAGACACCGCATCGAGAAAGCCAGGTTACAGAAGATTGAAGCTAAAAGAAGCTTGAAGTAAAAAAAGCAGTAAATGCAGTAAAAAAAGCAGTTAATGGCGTTTTCCTACAAGAAAATTGAAAATTATTGTACAGCCAAACTGAATGTTAAGTAATAAAATTTAGTAATTGTGTTGGTTACATAATAAAGTAGTCTAGCTTACTAATAGTCGTGCACTATTTCCATTAAATGAAGTATTTTTTAATATATAATTTGAAAACGTGTTGTTTATAATTTAAAATGAGCGTATACCCCATTTACTGATTTGAATGTATTTTTTCGCATTGTGTTACACTGTGTGCCGGCGGCGGCTGCGGCACCCAATTGCCGACGGCGACTTCTGCTATCGTGACCGACCATTTCGTGTTACCATAGCACGCGCCACAGTTCTACTCGGAAGCCGTTCTACAGGCCATAAAACTGGTTGGAAGCCAAATTTTAAAACTTATTTGTTCCTTTTAAGCGTTATGTGATAGAGATATTGCATTATCTACTCTTAATTTGCATTTTATGATGTTGAAGGCGCAAATAAATATATAAAATATGTTGGCGTGTATTTTCAACAACTAAAACTCGCAAGTAATTACAACTATGACAATAATTATTTATGATTATACAATTATTCCTAAGCATTCATATTTTTGTAGATTGAAGATTACTGTAATGGCAGTCGTGGTATTCACCGTTGTATGTTTTATACTGAAAAGCGATAGTTCAATACCTAGTATTGTGACAGCTAATTTGATGAACGCAAATCATGGACATCTAAAACTAAATTTTTAATAGCAATATTTTGGGTCACATTTTAACTCATTTTTATGACACCGAATATTTTATACGATAAATTAGAGACATGCACGTATTTTAAACTTGTCTAAAATCTGTCAAAACATTTTTTCATGATCTTTCATGTATCCACCTTGATTGCTAGTTAGTTCATCAATTCTTGATGCATTATTTATCCGTTTGGTGGACGCAAAGAGGATAAATGATTGAGATCAGCCACTACGTCCTTTTATCTCATGACTCGAAAACTACTCCGATCCACCGGAAGATAAGCGCGCGGGAATTTCGCGGTCGTGAACGAAAGCAACGCGCTCTGATTTCCTGACGCCTTTAGTGCGTCAAAATGAGGTGAAAGCCGCGGTAAATCTCAGTGCCGCCCATTCTCTACACGAATACGCCGCCTCGCGCGTTCCCAGGGATCCGACTGCGATATAAGCCAACATCGCGCCATCGCTGCATCTCGACCCACATTCCCCCGGAGAAACAAACATGAAGAAATTTTGTGTGCGGAGGGACAGTCACCCATGGGTTGCGTCGGTGTGGTATGTGGTTGCGGGTTTGCTCCGATGCTTGGTGGTCGGAGAAGTCCTACCCACTACGATTCAATGGTGGCCAATTTTCATACCCCCCTCAATACCTGATTGAGAAATTGACTCTGCCTGTGGTCTTGAGGTCGGGTTGGTTTTCGTGTTGTCTTTCGTTCAGTGTCAAGTCTATGTCGGGAGCGTCACCTTATACGAGCCATGGAACGCACGCGATCCTTCCTTCTGCGTTTTTCCCCTACTACTATCCTGAAGGCAAGAAGATACCCATCCACACGTGATCCATCCGGGAAGATTAAGAAAGACGATGGCGATGTTGTGAATACGCGTTTGTGAGACTAGATGCCTAAGCTGTAGTGAACTTGGTCGAAGTGCTGAGAGAGAGAAAGAGAGAGAGAGAGAGAGAGAGGATGGAGTGGGATGGAGAAGGAAAAGAGGAGAGAGGGAGAGGAGGGAGAGAGAGAAAGACGAGATGGGAGGAAGAGAAAGGAGAGAGAATGAGGAGAGGGAGGGCGAGGTAAGGAGGGGAGGAGGTGATGAGGGGAAAGTACGGAGAGAGGGGAAGGGAAGGGGGGAGAGACCCCGAAAGACGCTCGAGAACGATGAGGACGGCCAAGGACCGTTATCTGGGCGCCAGCAGCCATCTGTCACCGTGGTCCAGGCGACAGGTGTCCGGTTCGTCGCCAGATTTCTCCATCTTCACTTTCGGGACGACCTTCCCTCCCGGCTGGTTGTCTCCGCACCGTTTCCCAGAGAACTTTACTTTTATAGAGTTAATCGTTTCCAAGTTCCAAATTTTCCATACTTGGTGCGGGGTTTACCGTTATGTGAGCTCGTAAATCACAACTTGAGTGATTAATATTTCCGTCAAAATGTAGTTGGGAAGAAAAATTAAATATTCATAAACAAACACATAAATGCTTCACCAGGTTTTTGCTGTTCATGAAATATTACTCTAACTGGTAATAAACTACATGAGAATCAGTTATTAGTTTTCAGGTTTTTCGTGACATGTGTATCTACCTTGAAAAAATAGCATTTCGCGCTGGCAACTACTGTCATGGTTTAAACTCTGAATAGACTAAATTGATAATTATAATAACTTGAGAACGCACACAAACAAAATTAATAATTCCAACGCTGAGAAAAAGGCTCCAAACCAACGATCTGTTGCGCTTAAATACTTATTTTCTCAAGTCACCTCGACATTTCTTTTCGAAACAATTATTGCTATTGATAATATTCGACAAGAAACAACGTGACAGCATTTTATATTTTATATTTTCCTTATACAGGTACATGTCAGCGTTTTGTCATATAATTATTTATTTACAAATCGATTTTAAACTTAACAGAATTGCGCTCATGCTGGAGCATTTTCCTAAATCCTCTCTTGCTGGAGTCACCTCTGACATTTCCTCCGCGCCCCAACATTGTGGTCTGCAGCGGTGGTTTACGACCATCTCGAAGTGCACGCGGTTCATTAGATCTCGAATTAAAGCGGTCGGGCATCTGAGCACAGGCTGGGCGGTCGGGTTAACCGCTATCTGAAAGCTATGAAATACTTCCAGTGGCCACCCACCACCACCACCACCACCACCACCTCCATCGGTTTGCATCATCATTACTGTCAGATCCTCCGTACAGTTTAATTGACTTCCGCAATAGCTGCTTGCGTCCTCTAGATGCTAACCCAACTCATTCACGTTTTTATTTGGGGCATCTACTAAGGTAAATTATATTAGACGAAGTGAGCTGTGGAAATAACTCAATACGTTTAATATTCAGCTATGGAAAATCAGTTTACTCATCTGTATCCGCCACGTACGGAGAGTTTTATTTCAATCTAGTTAGTTCAACAGAGGATTCCTTTCAGTGAGGAAATTTTACGCCCATATTTTTTAATAGGGAACTAATGGAAAATTCCTTCTCTGACTAAATATTTGTTCAAAATAACAGTTACTAAGAAATGTCAACAGTAATGCCCATGACCTATAAAAATCAAAATAAAACAGTCGACAACTTTCCTCTTTCAGTCTTGGAGATTGGCTCCACCGTAGTTTTCCATACACCTTCCTGATCGCTTCTTGTGCTGGCTAGACCTGCAATGGACGACATCACCACCGATCTACGCGAGCGGGGCAGGGCAGGACGGGGTGAGACGGGGCGGGGTGGGGCGGGGAGGACCGTGGCGGGGCGGGGCGGACCGGGGCGGGGGGACCGGGGCGGGGCGGACCGGGACGGGACGGGGCGGGCCGGGACGGGGCGGGGCGGTCCGGGGCAGGGGGCGAAGGGGGACGGGGCGGGTGTTTGGGCGGGCGCAAGCACGTTTTGCCCGCCTACCTCGGCGCTGAGAGGCGGCGGGGGCGGTGACAGAGGCGGCGGCGGCGGCAGGCAACGCGGCGTGAGCTGTGATAGTACGGTAATTGCTGGGCGATAGCAGCGTGAGCGAGCACCCTGCCCGCCACGGAATGCCCTCGCCCACGCCTCCGCCCACGCCCCCGCCCACGCTCCCAGCACTAGGACCGGCTTCACCACCGGAAATGGGTCGCGGTTTCCGTTCATTGGCGCAGAAGAGACGGTCGTTTACTGCAATACTCTGGAGTATTTCGAAAAATAATGACTGCTCAAGAAAGAAAAAAATACTCGTTTTCTGTTATTAACTATGGATTTATTACAGAACGTTCTGTCTGATGATAATTTTGCTTGTTTCTTTGCAAATAGCTCGGTTTTATCTCAGTAATTTGTTGCTTAATCTGCGCAATCACAGCCTGAATTTTCTCGTTGCCTTTTTCCGAACAAAACCAATGTGAACGAGGTAAGTTTTATTTAATTTCTGCTACGATACAAAACAACCTAGCGACAGTCTCTTAACAACGGAAAATTATATAGTTTTACATACGCAGTACAACATGCGACATTTTATGTCCATATTAATGTCCTTATTTTTGTGTTATTTATATGTGTATTTTATTCACGAAACTTGAAATGCGTTTTTTCTTCATTTCTTTGGTCTTCTCTTGAAAATACAATTATGTTGGTGTTAAAAACGATACACTAGTTGGTAATAAAGTGTCAAAGTTCAGTCATTTATTTACTCACTACTAATTACACGGTCTGTTACTTCTGAGTATTGCTAGTTAATTTTATTGTCAGTCACATGCATTTTTTGCTTCTGCCAGTTGTGGCTCTGAACATGAGTCACTACAAGTCACGCCCGGTGTTCACGGGTCAGATCCGTCACCAGCACCTCTGGACTCATTGTTCTGTTACAAAAGACCTAATACACGAATGTGTCATTACAAACAATGTGAAACCTATCAAATGTAATGAACATTTAGAAACACTCTTAAATATTTCGCAGTAATACATGATAAACTACAAGTATTTATCTTGTTCGTGTTGTATTCCTATTTCTTCGTGTTGAATACATGCCTTATCCGTACTAATAATCGTTTCGTAAGGTTCAATATTGGTTCGCATTAATTTTTATGCTCAGAAGGGGTAATTTATATTAGCAAAATATACCATTAAATAGAAATAAATTATTTACAATAGTACCTATCATAGATTTACTTTGTTATTCATAGAGTCGAATAAAAGAAAAGTCGTTACAATAGCAAACAATGGCAATGGTTCCAGTTGGTTTAAAATTATTCGTTTTGTGGTACTTTTTTATACCATAATACAGGATTTTAAAAAAATCGCCATTGAAATACATGATACAAATTGTTTTGATGATTTACTTGAACACAAAATGTAGAAAACAACAGGACGAAAACTTTCCAAGTTCAATGATAACCTTGAAGTTCTCGCACACAACAACTGTTATGAGGCAACAGTCCATCACAACCAAGGGGCAGTAAATGTTCTCTCAGATACTACGACATGAACGTCTATCATTCACCAAGGAAAATAGAGTCACTCTTTATGTTTTCAGACGATGCTAGAAAGACAATATTTTTGACCTTGAGTGTTATTCCGTAAAAATAAATAACGTAGGAGACATATTTTAAAAGGAATCTTTAAGTTTTTAATTACATTTTTCAGTTATTATTAATACGTTTTATGATAAGTTCGGTTTCTGCAGTGATATCTTATATAAGTACGTAAAAGTTATTTGAAATGTACTGATTTAATTGCAGTGTAAATTAAATGGGCGCAAACGTATCATGGCGTATTTTTACTAAATATTTGACAAAAAGCATTTCGTGTCATATTTTGAATTTTTCGTTACTAATCATTGTTGAAATGATTGTTTGGATAAATTAATACAATATTGATTGAAATGTTACAATGAACAAATAGTTCTATTTTTCTCAAAAAAGAGTAATTAATCAACTTCAAATTCAAATAATTTTCCGTAAAAAAATTACACATATTTTGAAATAGGTTTTATACTTAACTTTTAATTGTTAAGACATTTTCCTGAATCAAAGCCAAGCTAAATTATATTTAAGTTCACAATACAGACAACGGAGAGCGATTCTGGGTGTGTATATTGTGATTATCTAACAATAACCAGTAGTGTGGAACATTTTTGTGACGCAGTCTCAAAAACCTTCTCACAGGAATGTTTAAACTGCCAAAGAACTATTGTGTTACCGTTTCTCGAAACTCCTGTACCCTGGCTTAAACGTAAGGACACGTTGCGTAGTTCCACAGTACGTTGTTATGTAAATGAAGGGAGGGGTGCGGTCCACTTGGGGGACAGGGCAGAGGAGAAAGCAGAGACGGAGAATATCGGGGAAGTTGGAAAGGAAGCGAGAGGGGAAAGGATCCTGATGCTCTTTCTGCGAAGCGTACGGCGCGCTAAATCTTCCTTGTGCAGTGGATGCCTATATAGCTGCGGACAACTCATTATAAAAATTAGTTTTTAAAAATTTAATAGATAATTTCAACGTAGTTAATAGTAAAGTACATAATATTTCACATTCTTATTAAATCTATTTCATTATAATAAGTTTGGAAATGTTTTAACATGTTTCTGACAGTTCGTTTCATCTCATTTTACACTTTGATGGCTCTCTCAACAATTGCCCGTTAACTAACCTCTCTTATTGCTGGTTTTCTGGACTTTTAAACGCCCTTCCGTTTGTATATAGTATGCGTTCTATTTTACGGATATAGTAATAACAAAATCGTAAATGCATATCTAAACACAAAGCATTTTCAAAGGTTCTTTACATGTTTCAAAGTATTATTTTATTTGTTTCAAAATAATTTAAGATTTCAGCGACACTTTATTCATACTTCGTAGTGTGATGTGCGTTGTTCTTGTTTGTAAGAACTCTATAGATGTTCGGATTTTCTACTAAATCGATAATATAATATAAAAATTCGAATATCACTCATAACAGTTAGCATCACCAAAATTTTCTCGCGAACAATTAGCTGTCGCGGTCCTATTTGGCTCTGGCGACCTGGTGTAGACAGCGGAAAACCACACGAAACGGACCTCTACAGTGGCGGGGAGCAGGTCTCTGCGGGTGGTCGCGGCCTGGTTTCTCCGGTTGCACACATTACTTGCGGTCGTAATGGGGGGCATCTTTAACCACGAGGGATTTTTCAGCAAGAAAGCGTACCTCGGGATTACATCGGTCCCGAGAAAATGTAGCAACCACTGGCGCATGAATAAGTCGCAATTATCGTTCATTCACTTACATTCTCAATGAATGTGCGAAGACGAAATAACGTGTTATTTTCTCGAAATTCCGAGAAAGGGAATGAGTCAAATTGATTAGAATAAATATTTAATTTTTGTATTTTTTCTTAAGAACATTTATCAAAGTATTATATTTACGAAAATAACGGTTCTATATTTTTAAGGGCAGACTTTTATAAATGTCTACTAACATAATTATGTTCGAAGTAATAACATCTACTAAAGCATTTCAAGTTGCAAAGGTTCCTCGATAAAGAATAACATTAAAACAACAAATTGTACTAACAAAATTAAGAAATAAATAAACTCAGAAAATAGTAATGTAATAACAATAGAGAAAGAAATAATAAATTAGATTTTTTTTAATGTTGTACTTTGGAAAAGTGAAGGAAATGTTCTCAGTTATCACCTTAACATTACAGTTAATCGAATTAACGAAACGGAGATTGTCTCCTGTGGAAGACATCTGTCCACATCGAAATAGACACCCTCACCGGCCAAACAAACGGATTACCCAAACGTCACGGCCCAGATGAACCGCAACTTGCAGGAAAGGCGTCGAAGTCGTGTCGCAAACAAGCTGAGCTCGGGGGCACATCGCAGGCTGGGCACGGCAGGCAGCCCGCGGCCTTCGGCGCGCTGCGAGGCAATAATAATCTTTCCTCAGGGGCTGCGCGCCCGCCGACCACAACAAGCGCCCAGGCGGTGGGGGCGGGCGGCGGGGAGGGCAGGGGAGGGGAGGGGAGGGGGGGAGGCGAGGGGGATGTTTTCGGGTCTGCGTCCACGCCGAGCACGAGGCGCCCGCGTGTGCATTATGCCAGCCCCCCCCCCGCCCGTGCACCCGCACCGCCCTCAAGGACGCGAGACAGCTCTCAGACCACCACACCCGATTTGTCGATGTTTGATATGTTTAATATTAGTTGGAGTAGGATGTTTATTGGTTCACGTGTTGAAATCTTCTTATTGCATCTTTTAACGTAATGATTTGTCATAATCATTGATTTATTTAGTCTCGTGTCGTACAATGTTTTTATATTTAGACGTATAAACATCTTTAAAATAAGTTTCTGTTTCTGAACCTTGAAAACTAGTTATTATTATTTCGTTTATTCTGAACTCGACGAAATATTGGTTAATCTTCTCTTGTTCAGAGTTCACTGTTATAGTTTAGCGCTATACTGTACTTCTTACTCATTGGCACATAGAATAAACATTTTCAATTTATAAATATCTCGTGTGCGAGACAAAGTTTTACAGTTCTGATGTTTTCATTATATCAACCTAGTTTCCTGTAATCAATTCTTATTGCAAACTGGTATACTAAAATATAATTTTGTCTTGTCTTAGAAATACAAATAAATATAAGAATGATATTAACACTAGAAGCAATTTCACAAAATGAAAACAATGGAAATCTTATCCACTGCTGTTGGAAATATTTCCTTGTAATATATTTGTGTTTGTTACTGCTGAACCATGGAGCACTCAACGCTAAAGATGAAGTTTTACATCACAAAACAAATGTTATAGTCACTCCTGTGCTTGCTCTGCTTTTAAAATTCTTTCGTATAAAAATCTTATGGTGAAATTAATACATAATACGTATTTTGATACGATCTCAAACTATAACATAAGAAAAAATTTTGAGGCATTTGAAAAATTAGTTTCAGTTAATTTTAACTTTTTTATTCATAGTTGAATTATGTCCCTCATTAACCGCAATTGTCACGCTCGTTTTAGTACTTCATTTTAGTCATAGGATCTGATGCATCGCAGATCGTCAGATACTTCATTTGTTCACCATATTAAAATTTCGTAGTAGGAGCTAATGCCAAACGTATCGTAAAAAGATATGATGTATTTAAGAAGCAAAGACCTGTATTGTACGGCATATTAAAAGCGTTTGGCACAACTAAGATTGCAATAAATGGAAGTACGTAGTTTCTAACTGTGATGACAGAGAGTACTAATAACGCCATATTCTCTTGTTATGTCTAGATCTGCCCACCATCATGTGCCCCTGCCCAACGACATCTTATACGATGCAAGAAACCACTACCCTACCCCTGTCCAGCGACATCTTATACGATGCAAGAAGTGTTATTTGTACGCTCGTTAATTCTAGTATAGTATTGTTTTCCAATATACCAAACGTTAGAGTTCGTGCATGATTAAAAACTCAAAAAGTACGTCCCTATCGCATACGATATGCTGCGTCAAGCTGCACCAAAACCCTTAACAACTTTGCATCGCAAAAGAAGCTGAAGTGGGGTTCGGACCATACCCAAGAAACGCGTTTACCGGATGCACCACCGGCAAAACCACGCCCCCCAACACGCGGATTCCCTCGCAAAGCACCGCGTCCGGTTCGGGCGTAGTCGCCGCGCGAGTCGCACGTGACCCGAATGCGTGCGCCCGCGGCGGCGGAGCGGCCAGTCGCAGCCCGTCCCGCGTCACGCGCCAGGCCCTCTTGTTTGCGGCGCACATCCGGGACGGGTATTCCAGTGCCCGCCGCTCCAGGATGTGCGCCGGGACCGGAACGAGCCAAAACACTCCGCTGCCGCCATCACTGCCACAGGTGTAGGTGCCATATCAATCCCACCCCTACCACCCGTACTAAAGGAGCGTCATATCCAACCCGAAAAGAAAATAACTCATCGAGTTGTCCAATTGTATCGAGCTTCGCGTTACTGATATCCTAAAATGTACGGTCGAAGAACGAAGAAAATAAGTTAATCAATGTTATCCCAGTTCGAGTTATCCCAGTTCGAGTTTTCCCCAGTTCGAGTTTTCCCCAGTTCGAGTTTTCCCCAGTTCGAGTTTTCCCCAGTTCGAGTTTTCCCCAGTTCGAGTTTTCCCCAGTTCGAGTTTTCCCCAGTTCGAGTTTTCCCCAGTTCGAGTTTTCCCCAGTTCGAGTTTTCCCCAGTTCGAGTTTTCCCCAGTTCGAGTTTTCCCCAGTTCGAGTTTTCCCCAGTTCGAGTTTTCCCCAGTTCGAGTTTTCCCCAGTTCGAGTTTTCCCCAGTTCGAGTTTTCCCCAGTTCGAGTTTTGCCAGTTCGAGTTATCCCAGTTCCAGTTATCCCAGTACGAGTTCAATCAGTTTGAAGAGTGTAAGTTTGAGGTGTCTGAGGAGAGTTACAAATTCTATTTGTGTTCAGCTCCTCAACCCTTCCAATCTATTCGCCGCCTTGTACCCTGTCACCCTTTCCCTCATCACCGTTACTTCGCCTGCCCTCACCTGCCCAATACCGCAATCTCTGCTGTCCTTGGTGCCGCCCCTGCCGCCTGCTCCTCCTCCACCCCCAGGCGCCTCGAGTACCGTTGGGCCGCGGCAGACGCCTCTGGATGACGAAGCACCGCTCCACCCCTTCCCTGCACGCACGGGTTGCGTCACGTAATGGGCTCGTCTGCGCCGCTCGGAGATTTAATCCGACTCGACGGAGCCTGTTAGGGTGGTTAGGGAGCGTTGTTGGGCAGTTTCGTTTGGTAGGCCAGTAGGTAATGAATGTTGGTTTCCTTGTTTGGCTGGAATGGGGTCTTCAGGAGCTTTTGTACAAATAGACAAGTATTGTGTACATTCTACCGATGTTATGATACGATATATTATTATGCACATACGAAATTAATTACACTTTATTGGCCTCGGCCCAAAAATGAAATTTTTTCTTGGAGAAAAATAGTTTCAGAAACACATTTATATCTAGATAGACTTGTCTATTGTTATCTTTGTTAAGACATCTTTGGAACATATTTAATTTACACATTTAGTCGTTCTACGTGCAGCTAGTAGTGCTCCAACACCACATACTTTCTCGTGTCATGGTTGCTTCACAAAACTAGAAAGTGTATACTGTTCTAGCTCTTCTAGTTTCCCATAGGCCACACAGTAAGAATGAAAACAACCATATGATAACGATTTTAAGGACACTTTCTTAAAATTTAAAAAAAGAGAAAAAAATTTGTATATCATTCATGTTTGTCCTTGTCTATTAGATATCGATTCAATACATCGTTGTTATTTCTTAAGTTTTAAATATATTTTAAGATGAATAGGTTCATTAGTTCAACATCTGTGAGAGATCATCATCAAGAACACTTCTCATAATTCATAACATTCATAACAACCAATCTAAAGATTGCTATTCATCAAGTCCATAACAACCAATAATTGCTAATCATTTTGTGAAATGATCCGCGCACAGTGGATGGACTATAAATCAGACAACACAACGCAGTTACAACTCAGCCCTCCCCAATCACGATGCTTTACCGGAAAGAAAGTGTGGATGAAACATTCTTTCAAACAACAACAACAAAAATCTGACTCGAACGACATCCAAACTTTACATTTTGTGAAAAAATCCACGTACAGTGGATGGATGAACTATAAATCAGATAATACTATGCAATTTCAGAACGGCCCTTCCTAATCACGATACTTTACCGGAAAGACAGTGTGGATGAAACATTCTTTTAAACAACAATAAAAATATGTGACTCGAACAACATACAAACTCCACGGCCACGACCGGCATGGACATTGCTTTCTCGCGCATTTACCGGTCCATTGCTCAACTTTAGTGATTCGGGGCCCCGCGGCCCGCGCCACTGCGCCGAGAGCTCTCCGGCGGCGCGATCCGCCTCGGCTAGCGGTTTGTGGTGCCGCGGACGGCGGCGGCGAATCGGTGACGGTTATACCGGAAGTGAGCGCGGAAGTGAAGGTGCGCCGCGGAGACGGTAGCGCCACGCCACCGCCACCGACTGGCGAGGTACTGCCAGGCGCGGGCTGGCGTGAAGAGATAAGACGAATTGCTGCGAACATTATTCATATATGGGTGGGAGCGGTGGGATAACAAAGAAAGTTTTTCTTGTCTTTTTTTTTCTTTGCTGGAGTGGATGTGGCAGGCAGATCGGGTTAGTTGGTTGTAACTAAGTGTCACATTTATCTCGATGGTAATAAGTTCAGGTGGATTTGGTTTTTGTTAAAAGCGGCAGTGTGAAATGGAATGATAATTAAATACAAGGAGAAAAAAACTCGTGTTCACTTTGCCGCTTCTAGAGAATTAGAATAGGATTAAAATTGAATAAATCTGATACAAATTGTTTGGTATACAATATCATTTCTTCGCGTATTACGAAGAAAAGATTAGATCAATGTTGAAACATATTTTATGGAATCGTGATCATTGAAGCATGACAGGATTTTTGTGTAGTTAAAAATTTTATGGCAGATCCAATCCACTTGATACCAATTAATGAGCAGCAACGTATAATCAAAAAAATTTGAATTCATTTACGTGCAACGTCACATTAAAATACGCATTTGCGTCTCCAGCGTGGGAAAGAGTGAACGCGCACATTTGTCATTCCAATGATCTTCCATTCCGTCCGACCGTTACCCATTAAACCATCTGAAGCGTCATCTTCGCCGAATTCTTGGCCAAAACGAGGTCAAGCACGGCCCCACCTCCGAGACTAGGTAACAGATCGTGTGTTGAGGCCTCGATGCGGCGCCTCCGTTCCCCATTCCAGCCATGTGGCCGCGTGCCGTTGAGTGTGCAGTCATCGCTCGGATCGGGGCTTGCATCAGGCCAGTTAGATGGCAAGGCGGCGCGTGGCGGTGTTGACGGAGGCGTCCATGTTAGCAGAGGTTTTGACGGAACTGGCTGTAGTGGTGGAGGCGGGGATGACGGAAATGGATGAGAACGAGATACTGTCGAAGAAGGCGACGAGAGCGTCGGGTTCGGTGGTGGCGTCAGAATTCTGGAGTCTGGCAAGCAGGAGATGGCAGAGAATAAGCGGAGTGGGGGATGGGGGACAAAAGATCAGGCGGAGCAGACGGTATTGATTGGTTGATGAGTGGGTAACATGGTTTGGTTCAGTTGTGACAGTTACCGTGAACGAAATGGTTGTGGTTGCTGTGATGACGGAATCGGAGGAGATCAACTGCCAGACATGGTGAACGACCCCCAAGGGAAAGCGCGGGAGGGGGGATGGCACTTAACGTGTGGATAGTGGCGAGTGTCATGGGGGCGGGTGCTAGCGCTGGCGGGGGTTGGGTTCGGCCACGCCGCTGACCCAGTAACGAGAGGCTGACTCACACGAGGAAGTCGCGGCGGCAGCGGCGACGCCGCACCGCCGCCAGCCTTGCGCAAGGGCCCGCCGCGCCTCGTGCTCCACGCCTCGTGCTCCGCGCCCCGCGCCTTGTTCTCCGCGCCTCGTGCTCCGCGCCTCGCGCCCCGCGTCCCGCGTCCCGCACCCCGCACCCCGCGCCCCGCGCCCCCCGCCTGGCGCCCCGTGCTCCATACTCCGTGTCCCGCGCCTAGTATACTGCGCCTCTACGCCCTGCTCTGTACTCACCGCGCCTCATTCACAGTTCCCCGCGTCCCGCGCTCTCCATTCCCCGCGCTCTCCATTCCCCGCGCCCTCCACTCCCTGGGCACTGGCCCCGTGCTCTATTCCCCGCGCCTAGTACAGTCTCGTCTGCACTCGGAGCCACGATTCACCGCAGCCGCTGGCTTGAAATTAGGAGCATCTCTGTTTCACGTAACAGCGCCGCGTCACGTAATCATAGATCTCCTTTACTGCGGGAACATAGTGCACGTTTCACTTCTACCAGTAGGAAATGCAACAAGGAATACGTGCATAGTGCTAGAACAAAGGCATGTTCCAGACTACAGCAACTTCAATTTTTATATATTAAAATATCATTTAATGAGTAAACACATTTTGTTCCTTGTTACGGTGCACTCTCTTCTTTCGAACTGTCCACTTTTTAGTGGTTGTTTTAATTAGGCTGGAGGGAAGTCTTAGGAGAAACAGGATCTTATTTATTTGAACATATACGAGAGCTTAGGTGTTTCTCCTTGCTTATTCTAAGTACTGTAGTTTTTCTTTTTATATTGATTATAACTGATAAACATTCTTTTAGTTATAATAATTGATTGAAGTATACGAAAAAAATGTATCGTGAAGTACTGTGGTAATAGTGTTCACTTTACTACCATTATCGTGAAAAAATTGCTCAACTAAAACATCGAACTGTGGGTAATGCGTTTCAGAAAAAGTTCCATTTGATGTAATTTACATTATCATGACAAAATTGCTAAAATAAAACATCAAACTGTTGATAATGTATTTCAGTCCGACCACCAAATCTATTTACGTGATACATTTTCATATCAGTTAATCATTAGACGTCGCGCATCTTCACCATTGCGCTAAATTTTCCAAATCCCTCACGCGGAAGCGCGGTAGCTCGGCCGGGGCTATTCAGAGGCGACACAATGCAATGGCGGAGTGAACTTTCGAGCGGCCGGCGCGCGCGGCGCTCCTTGGCGCGGCTGAGTCCGCTCCTCGCTCGCGTTACGTAAGACGGAGGCAAGGCGGAAACCCGCCGCAGCGCCGCCCGCCCGCCCGCCGAGAATTTGGAGCTCCATTAGAAGCTGTAAAGCGCGAACCATGCGACCGCCCGTCGGGTCGTAAACACGGCGGCACGCGACTCGATGGACACCGGCCGGCGCATGGGAGCCAAACGTCGAAGACGAAACTGCCTCTCGGAGCGGAGAGATTTGTCGGTGAAATGTTGCGAGACACGTGATGAAGTTGACCATAAATGTCTCTCTTACTATTACATCTGTATTTTGTTTATTGGAGAATGATACGTGGTTTCATTGTAAAATAAAACAAACTTTGTTTATTTTTTTCATACGTAATTATGTTTTTTTATGTGACACGATTACACTTTATATCTTATTAAAACAAGCATATCAAATACTGTTTACTGGAATAACTATTACATTGTATTCTACGTTATCAATAAAAGATATTAGCAAAGCGTAATAATTTGCTTGGTCATCTACTTAAAGAATATTGAAACTCAAAAATGTTTGTAAACGCAGACAGAAAAAAAGCAGGAATGTTTGATTCATTACTTTTCTACATACTGTAGTACAAACTTGTAGCCATCATAAAACATATTTTTATCAGGGAACAATATATCTGATAATTCGAAAGTTTCCCATTGGCTGGATTTCAGGTACCAACAACAACACAGACTATTTGAATTCACCACTCGACGTTTAATTTGTTTGGAATTGGTAAAATAATATAGAAGGTGTTGTATCTATAATTTTTAATGCTGTTTAATTATTTCTTCGAAATATTGATGTATTTTAATATGATCTTAAACAACTTAAAGACCAGGAATTGAAACTCTGTAGACAGAAAAATGAACAGAAATACTTTATATATCTTACAATTGTGAAGAGCAGATCAAACAATAGAAATGTGTGAATTTAAGCCGTGTTGTTGCACTACCGAAAACTTCTCTTCAAATGTTATCATATTTCGAAAATAATCTACTACATTATCCAATATAAAATTAACAAATTATGAAATAATTGAACTATGACATAGCCAGTTACATCAGTTTAGTGCATGCTTGTCCTCTTTCATAAATGCATTCCCGACCGTTGTAGCAGGGTTCGTCGTCTACTCAGACATTGACGTCTCCAACGCTTGCTTTATATCCTACTGCATACGTTGAATTAACTTGGTGTTGCCACATAACAATGAACTCATCACGCCTCATCGTAATATTTCGTAATTATAGATAGACAATGTTGTTAGGGATTTGGATGCTTCAAAAATGATGAAATGCTTTCGTTAGTCTCTAAACTATACATCTTTCTCGAAACTTTGCCCCTTATTCGATACGTTCTTTCGTATTTACTCTGCGGAGGATAGTGTTCGTTGCATACCCGCGGGTCTAAGCCTTCGACGTCTGCTCTTGAATCGAATAGGCGTTATAATGTAACGTGGATTCGAGTGTTCGCGTTTCATGGCTGGATCTGAATTTGTAGCTGGGTGAATATTTTAATTTCTGAATGAGATAAACGTGTCGTATGTTTTATTTACACCTTTAAAGCATATCGTTTCCAACGAGGTGTGTCATTTTTAATACAGAAAAGGAGACAGAAGGGTTCGTTTATCGCCCGCGCATCGAAGTCTCCACCGTTCTGTGCCTCTCACCGCTCTGGTTGAATGCACTCAGGGTTGCGACCTATATTGAACTCCAACGTGCCAAGAGGCGCGAGCAAGGTTGACCCGGCGGCGGTAACCCTGCCCTCGAGGCGTCCGTGGGACCGGCGGCGGCGGCGGCGGCGGGCTCTCTCCGCACGCGCGTTCCCAGAAGGTTGAGGCAGCGGCGGCGGCGGAGTAGCGACGATTCAGAGACTCGGCGCACCGCGGGATTCCCTCCCTCGCCGCCACTTTCTCCGGCGGAGTTTGCGCGCGGATCCGGTGTGGCGGCGGCGGCGGCGGCGGCGGCGGCGGCGGCGGACACCGCGGGAGTGCCGACGCCTTTCCTCCCACGGCCCACATCCCCCGTCCTCACGCCTCCGCTCCTCATTAGCACGCGCCACGCTCTGGCCACGCACGCCCGCACTCGTGCACCTGTCGAACACGCACGCACACTCACACACACACACACGAACGCACGCGGGATGTGCGAATCGCGCGGGGAAGCGTATTTAGAGGAGATATTTATGGGCACCGTGGGAAGAGAATGCGAAGGACAGGTGGGTTGTGGAAGTCAA
Organism: Gryllus longicercus; assembly: GCA_038098605.1. Lineage (NCBI taxonomy): Eukaryota > Metazoa > Arthropoda > Insecta > Orthoptera > Gryllidae > Gryllus > Gryllus longicercus. Next base: position 4,520,563 of record JAZDUA010000063.1, read on the forward strand.
CGAGAATCTATTATCAAATTATCGCGTAATCTACAAAAAAATTCCATCTATATTTAAAAAATCAATTCAGAAGAATATTTGAAATATCGGTGTAAGTAATAGCGCGGTCCCTTAACACTTAATGATGTTCTACGTCTACATTTGCCGGCTTTCTATTTCGTTTTCAGTATCCATTTTCATGTATTTCTTTTTAATATTCAAGCCATACACTACAAAATGATTTTGCACTATTCAATAACAAGATAATGAATCGGCATTATTTATTCTTAAATAAAATCTATCCTGGAATGGAAAGTCTTTTCTATATTCAAAGATATAAATGGACGATTTTTGCAAATACAACACTTTAAATGATGTTCTGCTTTCTGATTTTGTGTGTTAGTAGATATTCAATGCAACATCTTTCGAAACTTCCGTTAGCAAAATCAAACTTACGACGTCTCAAAAATGAGTGTGTGCTTACATTAGCATGATTTTCTTCGCCTAATTCGCACTTCCGAGAGGTCAACCGTCGAGGAAAAGATTGCGAGTCTTTCGTCTGTGTTCACAACGCGTCTTGTCCTGTCCCACTTGTGCCCGTTCGTTGACAAACAGTTGACAGGGCGTGCAAATACACCCCTTGTGCCGCGGTTGAGGGACTGCGACCGCATTCAGCTGCGAACGGACGCTGGCGTCCTCTGCAAACGACGTTTGTAAATAAACCCGTACGGCAAGAAGTACTTAAAATGTTTTACGAAATGAATGTTGTAATTGAGGATTGTAGACTATTTACATTCACTAATGTGCAAAAAAACATATTAATATTCAAATAATAAATCTTCGTATCGTACATTCAAAAAATTTCGTCGCATCTCACTAGTCGTTGTTTTTTCAAAAATGAATTAAAAGATGTAATGTAACAAACAAAAAATGAGATGTTTGCCGTTTTTGAATATAAGTAATATTTGTTAATGGCAGTGATTTGACATAATTTGTAAGGCTATAAAATTATTCTACTTTGAAATGCTTTGCATTACAAGGAAGATTGCTAAACGATTGATCTTATTCAATAAATTAAGTTATAATGTTTTTTATCTAACTACTAAGGGTAGAACATATAATAAATGTATTGTCATTTAACTCAAGAGATATTCATTCATTTGTTTTCATTTAAAAATTCATTACATTGCGCCCAGATAGTCAAATAAACTAGTTAGAAATATCAAACCAAAATAAACGATAATGTTAATAATAAGTTAAATAACTGACACTCATCTAATTATTTACACACATCCACTTAGAATTTCTATTGCAATCATTATTGAACAATTTTTTTCCAAATTCCTTTCAGACGAAATTTTCAAAACCTGATAAAAGAAATTAACTTTCTATCCAAATAATGTATGAATGTCATAACAACTGCACTTTCCACATTTAATTCCACAAATTATGTTCATTTTATAGACAACTACACCAATCATTTTCCACGATTATTTCCAGAACAAATGGTTCTCTCCAGGAAGAAATAGGAAGCCATTAATCCAATTTTAGTGGCAACCTGATACGCGATCAAGCCTCCTCAGCAATCAATAGCGTCTTCTCCCACGAGCGCTCTCGCATAAATCACGTCTTTCATTGCGGTCGGAACGAGGAAGAGGATCGAGCAGAAGGCGGCGAGGCAGCGCTGATCAGACGCAGCGGAGCACGAGTGAACTCCGCTTCCACCTTGCGCCGTCGCCGCCGTCTTTCGCAGCTACAAATCGAAAAGGCTTCCATCCTAAAGCCTATACCCAACGAAGACTCGATATTTCAATTCCAAAAGATTTTTTGCCTACTGATTTAATTCAATATTCTTCATTATCATTCACCTTCAGACGTCTCAACCCTCTTCCAAACCCCAAATTGTCAAGACCTTCACCAAGACCTAGAGGTTTGTTGTTTGTCAATGATAGGGCAATCAAAGTACGAATTGTTTCCTAATTTGATTTGATATGTCAGTATTGGGTTTTCTCAGTCACCTTCGCGTCTTTGGACTCGGTTAAACTATTTTTAAAATTAGTTTACTTGGATACCATATTTTTGCAATTCCGTAGTTTTCGTTATTGCTGTAGTGTTACTTTTTTAGTTTCCGAGCTTTTCTTAAAGCTTACCGGTGAATCTCTCAGGCGTATCTTTCTTTAACGTTCTACCATTTATTTGGCTGCATCCTTACGTTGATCCTTAATCCTTCATTACCACGTCTAGGTGCTCTTTCCTCGTTGCCTTGCAATTTCACTTGAACCAAACCTCTTCCTCATCGCCGCCCACCTCCAATTACTCAGTCTCCAGCGTCAGCACCGCCCCCATCTCTGTCCCCGACTCAACCTTTGCCACCGCAACCAGCACCGCCCCAACCCCGCCTCTGCCCCAGCCCCTACCACCGCGTCTGCCGCCGGCTGCTCCGCCGCCTAGCGTCCGAAGAGATGCTATCCCGCGCCCCACTTGCGCTAGAGGATGAGCCGCGGAAAGTTTATGACGTCGCCGAGCCGAGCCGCGCCGCGCCGCGTTCCCGCGCTCACGCTGAAAGTACCTCGGTGCTTTATTCTGCCGCTTTATTCGTGCGCGGAGGCGTTGCCATCCTTCCCCCCGCCGCCACTGCCGTCGCCACCGCCGCCTCCGCCGCCATAGCAACCAGCACCACCGCCCCAACTACTTACGTCGCAGTCTCTCACGCCGCCGCCGAATTGAGGCGGGTAAAACCAGAGTGGGCCATCCCCACTGAAAGCGTGTTGAGGTTAAAGCGTGAGTGGAGATATCCAGTGTACGCTTACGGAGACGAGGCGTTAAATGCAAGATAGAGCTCTCAGGGGAAGCCTCTTGTTATTTGACGCTGTTAATGGCCAACACGAGTGAAATCCTTCAGAGATTTGAGATGGTGAGAGCTAGAATAATTGCATACCAGTGGTACGTACTGAGAGTAAGAGTGTTACATTTTCTATTTCCTGAACTCCCATCTTTTCATTAATACGGAAAAGAAACCTCTTGACCGTTATCTAAAAAATCTTTATCTTGGCCAACTCTAAGAAAATATACGCAATAATATTCAGAATTCTTACAACTGTTTTCAAATACTTTTCAACCGAAACCATACAACTGTTGGAATTCCATCGGCACGCACATTGGCCGTAAAACGATATGTCACAACTTTCTCAAACATCACGAGCCCAAGTTCGACCCGTTCACTTCAGCTCTACAAGGGCGGTCACGACGCTGTCTGGCAGGGGTAATGGAACTCGAGACCCGGTGCTCTCTCGGATCCGATGGCGCCCCGATAACTCCGCGGCCGCCGTCGCAGACGTTCTGTAGCAGCGGCACGCAGTGTCATTCAACTCCGCAACCCACAGGCTCATCATCGGCCGCATGAACTTCTCCGGCGCAGGTGACCCCGATCGCTGCCGCTCATAACGAGGCGGGCGACGAGGAAGTTCAGGAGGTCGGCCGCGCTCCGTGACTCGCTCCGTGAGTCGCTCCGTGAGTCGCCCGTGACGCGCCCACGACGCTTTTGTCGTCGTCGACGCGAACGACGGCGGCGGTGGCGACGGGCCCTTGTCTGCTGCGCCGCTCAGGAAGTGTGTCAATATCCTGAACGGGACCCCGTGCACTTAATCGGAGGTTTTTGCATACGAGATGTGCCTCGCTGCTCGGCGGCCCCGGTGGCTGGGAAGATGCGTCGGCTGGTTTCTTCCTTCTTTCTTATTCGATCGAGATCGTGGGCGCGGAACGTTTGGGAAGAAATTGTGGAAAAAATGAGGGTTTTCCGGTCATTGGATTAGTGAAGTGTGAAGATGTTTTATGTTAATGCAAAAAAATTGTTGCAAATCATTGTTAATGAGTCTTCCTTTTATACATTTGAGTAGTTCGATTCTATGGAATCTCAAATTTATGTCTACAGCCTGGTGGAAACAAATTTCAATCTCAAAAACGTTTCAGTCATTTTCTCTTCCTTCACGTACATACAGTTCAACCACGTCGTGTGTAATCTACATTATATGAATTATTAATCGTGTTTCCAGAATATGTTCTAGTTGCTTAAAAATAGATTGTAAATATCTCGTATTTACTAACTCGGAAGATAACATAATATGTTATTAAAACAACTAAATATAAGAGAATTCATTATAGGCACTAGAGTGTGCAAATATTCAATAACGTTCTTCAAGAATTGTAAAAGCTTTCCACACGCACACGATATGCATTTCTCTTAGATAATTTTATATTACGAAGTTTCTCTTAATCTTTATAAAGCTCGTCAGTTGCCATGGGATATAGTATTATTATTTACTGTGAGGAGCCAACTTCACAGCTCTTCTCAGCACAGTTTCTAGTTTAACTTTTATATAGTAATGAATATCTATGAAGAGAAATTATTCCCAGTTAATAGTAATACATTAGAAAAATTAAGAGATATTATTATTCATATTCTCTCTCTACATTAATACAAAGTAAATGCAGCAAAAAATGTGTTTTACAGTATAATTATCCACGTGTTGTGTATTATTCTACAAAATCATATGCGTGTTTTTGACTACACATCATTTGTCCCCAAATCCCCGTCACTGCCATACCCGCCCACTAACCGCGACCGCGCAGCATACGGTATATCCCAGCATCTGCGCCGCGTCAGTTTACGCAAGGTTCGTGCATTGAACCAGCGTTGCAGTCACCGACACCGTACAAGGTCATCGAAAGGTAAACAAACCACAGACCCAGAAACAGCACGCGCGCTCGCGCGCTGCCGCAGACTTGCGTAGTTTCGCGACACACCGCTCGCTCTTTCGCTTGCTCGCGCACGTCTCTCTCTCTCTCTCTCTCTCTCTCTCTCTCTCTCTCTCTCTCTCTCTCTCTCTCTCTCTCTCTCTCTCTCTCTCTCTCTCTCTCTCCCCCAAACCCTCCCCGTCTCTGAATGGGCTATCATCACGAAACGGAAACGCACAGCCCCGCGGCGGAGAAGTCATTGTTCCCGGCGCTGAGCCGCGTAGGGTAATGAGAGCTGTTGCCCCGGGAGAGGCGCCGCGGCTGGACGCGCTTGTTGAGAAACACGAGATTCACAGCCGTTCCGGCCGTAAAAGACGACTGCCACAAGCTAACGACCGTCGCCGGCGCCATCGAGAGGGGGAAGGCGAGGATGGAACATAAGAAAAAAACTGGAACGTGTTTAAAGAATGAATTGGAGTATGTAGGAGTACAGTGAGCCTCTCGGTTCTAGTAAATCGTGACATTGTACTTCTGCACTCTTTATATTACTCTGTTTTGAAGTGAAAAGACTTCATAGATGTTGCTGTTATGAGATGGAAAATTATGTCCACAGAACCAGAAATAGACTTCAGCAACTTTGCTATTTTTAGACTGCACCAAATCGTGTTCACAACATTTTTATAGCTTTCTTTATTGCTTACTGCGAACGTACATTTTTAGCGTTCAGTATTATATTTATTTACCGATTGTTTCATTTTGCAAAAAAATCATACAAGAACTATTTTTTAAGAATCAATTATTTTCATGGAGTTTATCTAGTGCCACATAAACCTAAGGGAAAATTTGAATTAAGAACAAAGGATTCAGTAACGTCCTTGCTATTGAAGATCTATTTTTCATGCTTCGAACAATCCAAGAAATATTTGTCAGCGATAATTCAAAATTATCAAATGGAATGGGAATTACGATTGTGTTTGGAAAACCCGCCAGGAAGAAGACTATCTGAAGGATGGCATTGCCTTCCCTTATCATGTCGTGCCTTGCAATGATGCCCTGCTGGGTCTTGCCTTGCCATGCCTATTGATATGCCTTTTCTTGATTTCTTATAGTGTTCTGTCGTACCTCACCTGGCCTTATGTCTCGCCATGACGTGCTTGCCTTGCCATGATGTCTTATACTTCACCGAGCCCTGCCGTGTCTTACCTTACCTTGCCACGCCTGAGCGCCCCCCGCGCGGTGCGGGCGGGCAGCAATTCTCTCTCTGCGATTGAGACGAGAAAATTAGCCACGCGCTCATCGGCGGCGCTGCGCCGGCGCGGCCGAGCGGGGCGGGGAAAGGATTCCCGGATCCGAAAGTGGGCCACGAGCCGAAGCGCACTGCCAGCACCAACCGCCCGCGCCATGCCGAGCCCAGCCGAGCCGAGCCGAGCCGAGATGAGCCGAGATGAGCCGAGAGGAGCCGCGCCGAGCCGCGCCGAGCCGCGCCGAGCCGCGACGAGCCGAGACGAGCCGAGACGAGCCGAGACGAGCCGAGCCGAGCCGAGCCGAGCCGAGCCGAGCCGAGCCGAGCCGAGCCGAGCCGAGCCGAGCCGAGACGAGCCGAGACGAGCCGAGACGAGCCGAGACGAGCCGAGACGAGCCGAGACGAGCCGAGACGAGCAATGAAGAAGCTGAGAGGTGGAATATGCAATTCCTTCATTGGAGGCGATCCATAGAACTGAATTCATTTTAGATTTTTAAAATTATCTTCATTCAGAATTGCCGAGAGTTGTAGTGACCAATAACAATATTTTGCTATATTAATAATTGATTTCCCCGAAACACGAATGTACCTGTTTCACAAACATTACGATTCAAAATTAAAATTTCTCGACAAAATCAAAATTATTCGACATCATATGTTTCTTCTGGAATATAATGTTGTCTGTAAAAGTTAATTTTGTAAATAGATATATTTTCATGATTATATGATGAAATATTTTAAAAACTTTAACGATTTAAAATATTATATTTTTTTAGATGAATTCATCAGTTTTGTACCAAAATTATCTAGTTAATGAAAAATGTTTATACGGTGTAAAATTTCAAAAATATACGATCTTGATAAGCTTGTTTTCAAGTTTATGTGAAAATAAATCCTAGTTTTCTTACAAATAATTTTATTTGTTTTATCAGCAATTAATTTTGGCTTGTTGTCTTGATCCTATACATTTGAATGAACTGACATTGTAAAACATAAAGACACATTATTTATTTCATCCGATTTCATCTCACTTGTTAGCTTCAAATATCGTAACTCCGTTTCTTGTTCTTGTAATGCCCCTTCGTTCGTGGTGTTCTGTACGGCGTGAGAGGAAGTTGAGTCTTAAAGAAATCGTACTGCCAAGGACGGACGTCATCCTACTCAATGGCGTCTGGATTCTTCCAGGTTAGTCCGCAAGGTTGCGCAAGGTTTCTGAGTATTCCAAGTAGCTCAACTTGTCTGAGTCAACGCCTCACACGTGGATCACATCGCCATGTTTTCACTCCGGCGCGCCCATACGTTTTCACTTCCAAGGACTTTGGAACACATCACTACTGTGGACCACTCATTTGAAGTTATTGACCCGTTTTTCACTTTCTTCCTGTCAATGAACACCAGTTGTGATACACGTCGGGTCTTAATGTTTAATAAATTATTATTAATAACATTTTAAACATTGATAATGCGTATATTACCAATCAAACAAATCACCGAGTAGGAATATCATACATCGTCCTGAATCATGCAGTATCATGTAACTTATATTATCCTTGCAAATGTAATAATAATCGACACGGCAATTTGGTTTATAAGTAACGTAAAACAATAATTATTGCAATTTCCACTCATATTGAAATCATAAACCTTTGGTAGTATTTTGGGATCAAAAAAGATAAAAATGAAACGAAGCCAGCACACCCCTAAGAAAATACATTATGATATTAGGAACCATAACTTGCAATAAAATGACATTTAATTGACGGGCGTGCTGTGAGCTTCGGAGGTTTACGACCTGGGGACTAATGTGTCGCGTGCACCTGCTGCGGCCTACAATCGCCTTCGCCGTGAAGAATCATCGTGGAGAAAAGTAAATCCGGATCCCGCGCTGACGACTAGGACATTAGGACCACCTAATGGTTCGTTTAATTGCTGGGCGCAGCGGAGTGTTGTATATCAAGGTCATCTAATGTGTTCCACGCGATACACCTGCCCTCAAGCAAGTATCGTTGACGGTGATATCGAGTGCCGATCCCGTTCGAGATGCGTCGCAGCGATATACTGACACGTGGAGCTGTGAGTAGTGTTGACAGTAGAAAGAGCTAGAGAGGGGTACGTTAAATACCGTTTCCGCGAGTGACGTTTTAGGAAAACACTCCGCGATGCGACAAAAACGAAGACTTAGGAACCTTGCAGGTGAAGTCCGTTAATATGAATTTCGATACTTCAAAAATGTGTATAATTTAAAATATTGATATTCTCAGAAAACAATTGGTAGTGGCTAGATAATCACATGACATGTCAAAGAAGTAAAATATCAATTTAAAAATTTTAAAAGTCTCATAATTTGTAACGAAATATAGCTTACAAATCGAGAATTTCTCTCTGAAATACTGTGCACTGAGGTTGATGGAACGATCATCTCTGGGCAGCGTTCACACTCCTTAGATTTATATTGTTGATAAAAGGTACACAGTAAAGTATATAGTTTTGGTATGTATGTACTTGGCGCGACAGCCCGTGAAAAGTGGCTCAGGCTGACCGGCGACATCTCTGCCTCGCGGCCATATGTTAAGGGGTTACGTGTGGTTAGCACTTAGACAGCCTTACGCCGTATTCCGGCCTTCTCAACCTGAGAAGTAAATTTTCTCATCGTCATACAGCAACATATACTGGAACATTGCAAGGAACACTATAGTATAGCCTCGACCAGGAATCGAATCCGAGTCTGCGTAGTGGAAAATATAGTTTTGATACACTAAATCTTAATAGAAATGTCTAAACTTCTGTTATGACATGTCCTTGCATCATCAACTTGCAAAATTTAAAATTTTAATATCTCTGAAAACAGAAAAAGTTGCAACAATACAATGCTCAACCGCATTGCACCAATTAGAAGATGAAAGTAGTACCTTCAATAAATTTAAATTTATTTACTGTAATCCAACTTATAATTACAAAATAAATTAACCTTTTATTGCTTTTTTGATAAAAAGAAAACTATTTATATATCATCAAATTTATATTTTTCTTGTTCCAAGAGAGTTAAAAATATGCTCCCTTATTGAAGGGAACACTAATATTTTATAATAGTCTTCTACGTGTAGCATCTCATTTATCTTCATTTATATGCAACATAATTCAGAAACATATTCTTTCCCCTCTAATTCACTTTAACATTCCCATCAAGCATTTCTTTGGATCGCCAAAAACCGCAGCATTTGATAGGCTCCAAGTGCACCCTGGTTTGCACGAATCGCGCCTTCCCCTCTCGGTCGCCAAAGTCTTCTCGTGACGTCACGTTGGCGCCAAAGTGCACGTCCGCCCGACGCCACCCGGATGTAGCGACTGCGCCCGGCGCTAGAGGCCTCCTCGTGGCGCGGCGCGGCGCGTCCAGCTGGGGAAAACCGGACCGCGAGAGAAGGACCACTCTTTTTCTTGGCCAACGAATTTACAACTCCACGCAGTTACCGTTTAAGCGAATTTAAACGCGTGTTACATTTTTATTCCTGGGCACAGTCTTGATGGCTTTTGGACATGATAAATTAACTACAGAACGTTTAATATATGAAAACATCAAATATGTTGTTTAGAATATTTATCTTTTGCACGTGGAAACATATACTTTACATATGTACATATGTTTTTTGTAATTTTTACCACGTAAGTACAGTAATGGAATGTTTACGTTATATAGTTATAAGATTAAAATGATCCAGACTATTTAAAGGTTTAAACAAGCATTTTAATTTTATTTGACATGTTAAAAAGTTCTTAGAGAAGCGTACAAAAACAAAATAAAAAGTACGCCTTTTATTCTGTATAAAATCTTCTATTCACTAAATTACGTAAAGAATTTCTTCCATTGTGCCTTGTTTTCGTGTCAGTTCTTTACGTCTCAGTAACTGAATCGACTGGATTCCTAAGATGAATCAGAAGACTAACACAAAGAATATAACGTTCACAAATCAGTACTGAAAGACTCGCTGAGGGAGCCTCTAAAACAGCGCTATTACAATGTTCATGAAATTCCAATCGGCAAAGCGCTGCAGGCTGAAGACCAACAACGCAATTCAAAACGAGCGCAGAAAAACCGCTAGCCATCTCAACGTCAGGGGCTGTTCCAATCCAATCTCAGGACTCTACATCCGGCCAGCTGTGCGTCTCTCGAGCTTACTGTAAAAACGCGGCGGCGGTGCCTGGCGCAGGATATTCCTGAGAGGACCCGGCGGAGAATACGCGTCCAACCGTGAGTTACGCCACCGGGCGCAAGTCGCAAGTTGCCAAGAAGGCGCATTGAGAACCCGCAGTGATGCGCGGTTTGGTTCCGGCCGCCCGCGAACAAGGCAGCAGTGGCGGCGGCGGCGGCGGCGGAGGTGGAGGCGGAGGCGGAGGCGCGTGAGTTGGTCAGCGCGGAAGTAGGTAAGTGTGCCTCGCCGCCGCCGCCGCCGTCCCAGCCGCCCGCGGCGGGCCCGGCTCGTCTCGTCTAACGGCACTTTTCCCCCTCTACGCGGCTATCGCCTCTGCCTCTGCCGCCGCCGCCACCGCCGCCGCCGCCGTCTCCAGCCGACTGAGCGAGACGGCAGCGGCGGTGGCGGTGGAGGACGAGACAGCGGCGACGGTGGTGGAGGCGGTTCCAGCACCCAGCATCCGGTAGACGCCACACCCCTCACCGCTCTGTGGCAGCGTCTTTTCCGTCAGGCCTGTAATCAACACGGTGTTGGCTCCAACGTGCTCACCTGGCAGTTTCGACATCTACGAATCGCTATTATCGTCACTACTGTCACCGAACCACCACTTGCCGCTTATTCCGATCTTCTCTCGCCGCTTGCTCCGTGATCTTTGCCACAGCACTTCTTTCTCCAACTCTTCACTACCTTCACAGTTCTCATCACGACACCCTCTCCTCAATTCGTCGTCGACATACTATGACCATTACCATCATTGCATATCCCAGCGCCCTTTTCTCCGCCGTCTCTACCAGCGTTGCAATAACGAGCGCACTCATCTCTTCGTTGATGCGTATTTACCATCTACATTTCACCGTGCCCGCCGCCACCATGGAGGCATCACCGCCACCTCCGTCACGGCTGGCTCCTCTGCTTGCGCCGTCGCCGCCGCCGCCGCCGCCGCCGCCACCGCCGCCGCCGCCGCCGCCGCCCGAGTCGTCCAGGCAGACCGCCCCCGGCGAGTCCGCTTTCCTCACACGTTCTTCTACGGAAGGAATTTACGAAGCGAACGTGCGTTGTCCAGTAGTCGGACCTGTAGCTCCACAAGAAAACAGAACCGGCGGAGAGCGTGGGAAAAGATATAAATCGTTGTTAGCAGTAATGCACCCCGCGAAAGAAGCGAGTAAATTAATATCACGTTCCAGCCCCCTAGTGAACTATTACTTAATTATCATTTCAGATAATTAGAAAGAGAATTTGATAAGTAAGCCCTATTTACAAAGTAAAATCTTCATAGTGAAAAGATTCGTGTTTTCTACATATATTTTAAATAAATTCTAAAGGTTTTCTTTGTGACTGGTTCCTTTCTCAAACAATCGATATTTTTTCTTGACTTATAGTATGCGTCCCCTTCTACCGTGTATGTCCATTAATTTCTCAACAAAATTAATAAAAATCCATCAATGTTTACCTCGATCAGAACTACCTACTACACAACAGCAGTGTCGTATTAGGAAATGAATAATCCTTTTCCGAGAGGAATTCGTGACGTAACTGCTACAGCACACGCTTTCTAGCTCTGACTATCGGAATCACAATGTGAGAACTTTATGAATTTGGAAGATTAACTTCATCCAGTATCTATGTTACATCTTCAAATCCTATAATAAATTAAAATACCTGAACAGTTGCTCATTTTATTATAACCCATTACTTCCGTAATTATGACTCTAGTGAATACGATAAAAGAAACGTCATTAGAATCTAGGAATTCTTTTTTCTATTCGTTTTCATGTGCATTCTTTCCAGAAATTAATACATGTCCCGCTCATTTGTTTATTTTTTTTCCTTCTCGGAGACAAAGAATGTTGGTAGTGTTGCAAGAGTATTGACAACATCGGGCTTATTGATACAGGGACTCTCGCCACCACTCACGCTAATAGACGAAGCAAATATTGTTGTAAGTGGCGAGTTTTCTCTTGACAATAGCTTAAGCATACGAATAGATATAATTTGAAATGAACGCTTATATTTTGTAGTTAAACTTTAGTAATAAATTCGTGAGGGAAGCGAGTGAAAAACTCTATTTTGAAAATATAAGGCGTTGGAAGATTTACTTGGCTTCACTCAGGGATGGTTTTAGATTAATCGCGAAGGACGAAAATCAGAACCTCGCCGTCGACTTGGAAATGCGTGAACGAAGGAAGTCAAATTGATCATATAAAATGGGCGATTTTTTGCTATGTTCACATAACCCTAGTATCGTAATACAACTTTCTGAATCATCTCCAATTTACAGCGCATTTCACATGTACTAAATTTATCCATTTACTTTAGCAGTTTGTAAAAAAAGTACTCGTTCTCGAGATCAGTCTGAGGCCACTCCTCAAAGATCTCAGGTCAAAACATGTGCGGTGTCCTTCGTTTTATTGCCCTCCCAAACCCCCATTGTGTAGTGCAGTGCAAAAGAATAGTTTACGACGTTCTAGCCCCCTAAACCTTTTCAGCTATCCCCAGATGTTGCTTGATCTTTGCGTCCGTTATGGGTTGCCTCGTGTCCCGACTGGTCTAATGTTTTCGAAATAGCTTCAAAAGTAGGTAGCAATAGTAGTAGCCGCCACGAGCCATATGTCCTCGTAGGTTGGAGGTGGCCTGAATGTTTGTTTGGTTCTCTGACTTCAAGGCTGACTTGTGAAAGTATTTGCAGGGAGTCGAATTTTAAACAAAAATTAATGGAAAGAGTTTTCAATATTCATTTAATTACTGCAAAATCTATTTAATTTATAAATTGGTTTCAGTACTAATTTTTCGAATTTATTGGTAAATCGCGACCATTTCTCGTCTATATTTAATTGAAGTTAATGTTATATTGGCTGTATATTTTCATGGGTGTTCGTAGCAACTGGACCGGGCCATGTGGTCAGGCTATATGGTTATCGTTCATAGTTTTGCTTCCTCAGATTTAAAGAAATGGCTGAAAATGTCTTTTTGGTATTGATTTTGCAAAGACCTAACAGGAACTAGTATTTTTGGGGACTAGCGGCCGAGTTAAGTATTTGACCATTACCCAAATATGTATTTTCTAGTTGCCACTATTGGAATTAAAATCTGGGATTGGAAATAAATTAAGAAACAATAGAACAAACAGAACATTGTACACATTTAGACAAGGGATCTGTTCACAAACTGGTGCGATATTTACCCACTGAGTACCTCTTAGTGAATTTAGTACTTTAGCCCAAGAATCGTAAGAAAACTATGTCCACTACTTGTAGTTTTGCCTTACTGGCCGAAAGAAACAAAGTGGTATGCTAATCACTCACTGAGTATCACTTAGTGAATTTAGTGCTTTAGCCCAAGAATGGTAAGAAAACCAAGTCCACTACTGGTAGGTTTGCCTGGCGGGCTGGTCGTGCGTGCAGCGCAGCGGCCGCCGCATCCGCCGCCCGGGCCTGCGCCAGGGGCGCCGGCGGAGACCCGCGATGCGTGCCTGCGTGCGTGCGTGCCGTCCCACCGTGGCGCGCGCGTGTGTGGGCGGGACCGCGCCAGCCTCCGCCCGTGACCTACTTCCAAGACCGCCCTCCTCGGACAAAGGGTCCGGCGGCTGTAGCGGTGCGGGTCCCCTCCTCCTCCTCCGCCTCTTCCACCGCCGCCGCCAGCCGCCTGCGGCCGGGGAGGAGATGGGGCGGGCGGGCGGGCGGGCGGAACACCCACTCTAACCCTTTGGGCCCACCTGCCGGATTTCTTTCGAATTCCACCGTCTGCCGCTCGAATGCCGGCAAGATTGTCGGTCGGGAGTGCGGAGAGCATCCTCCGGCTTCGTGATTTCCACTCGAAGATGCGGTTTACGACCTCGGATGTGTAGGTCCCAATGACCACGACAAAACAATACGAGCAGCTGACCGTTTTACTGCGTACGTTAGTGACAAAGATGGCCAATAAGTTGGTCGGAATGTCGTAGTGACGTCTTAAAGACGTAAATTTTCTGAAGCTATATTTCGATGAGAACCCATCCTGCCGTTTATTTCGATGTGCTTCTAAATTTGTTTTATATTTCATTTGTATGTGGAGGATACGTCGCAGTATCATTATGTGGTGTTATACTTTTCTTATCTGTTATTGTCTTCGAGTCTACGTATCCTGCTTTCGAGATCAAATGAGTTACAAAGTTGAGATTCCTGAGAAATAACACTAAAAAAGATGTTAATAATATAAATAGAAACGAGAAAACTTAAATAACAATTTTTCTTAGATATATGAAAACTAAAAAACAATTTCATATATAAAGAGCATTATATAAATTTATGAGAAAAACCAAATATATTACTTTACGTATTATTCAGATTACATATTATTCCGGGATTTTCGGTGAAATTAAAATTACTGACATTAATGTAAGAGAGGAAGTAGAGTGGAGGAAATTCCAAGTGGATTAAAGAAGAGATAACTGATGACAATTATAATTTAGTCGTACATCATAAAGTGCACAGATCGTTTTGTGATCGCAATGCTACCACACACTTTTTTTTTCAAGAAACCCAAACGCTACCTTTCTTTGTCTCATGTAAAAAAAAATCGACACCCACCATATCTCATCTTAGAACATGGATATTGGTGTATCGGTACGATAAGTCTCTCCCGTGGCACCGAATTAACTGTGTTCAAAACAAATGTATCGTATGGAATGCACTTTTGAGAAAACAATACAATACCCGGAATTCTGTATTAAAAATCTCAAGAGCAACGTCATGGATATTCCCCTGGTTAAACATTTATGTACCAACATAATGAAGATGACGATGATGTGATTAACGAGCACGAAGATGGTGAGATGAGAGGCAGGGGACGCGGGAAAATCTCAAGATATCCAACAACGTATCATCTTTGACTCAAAAATCTCACTTGGTTCGCACGGGGATCGAACCTCGGTCCGTGTGCTGGAGGGCGAGTAATCGAACTTCTACATCTCGTGTGGCACTATTTCAAATACACAAGGAACGTGTTGTACTCAAAAAGAGCTTAAGGGCATTCCACACTCATTGTATCCCCACACTACCCCCGCGCTGTCAAACCGACAGTTAGGAAATCGGCATTTACGGAGCCCTAACACCTCGTCGACCACCCGCGTTCTCACAGGCCCCGCGCTTTACGCCCGCTCGAGCTGGCGGAAGCACGAACAGCCCCACACGAGGCATAATACATTATTCGGCGCGGCGTGTTAACTGACGTATCTGGGAGGCCCCACGCGGCCACGGCCGTGCTGGGGCCGGTCACGCCGTCGCCGCCTCCGCCGCCCCCATCGCGCCACCCCCGCCACCATCACCGCCACCGCCGCCTAACGGCAACCGAGGCGCTCGGGCGGGCGTGCAGAAGTGACCCTGTTCGGGACTCGAACCCGGCGCGTGGGCGGGCGACACGCGCGCGGTGGCGGCGGTGGCGGCGGTGGTGGCGACGGCGGCGGTGGAGTCCGGAAGCGGGTCACGGCGGGCAGGGTGAGACCCGTGACCTGGCCGAGCTCGTCTCGTAGCCTCTGCTCTTGCGGAGAGGCGGCCCGAGCCATAACGATCGCACTGCCCGTTTGCCACAGCTGCGCATGGATTAAAATCCAGGTCTCTCTACGTTGACTCGCGACAGGGTTTCTAGGGGGTTCCTGCTTCCCATGCTTCTCATCACACCATCACGTCACACAAATCAATTCCATATATTTACAGTCACATCATCAAAATCAATCACGGGTTTCCGCGAGGTGGTATGGCCGTAGGATTCGGTACTGGTACCGAAACCAAGAATCGCCTCTAAGGAGTACACATGACTTATTTCCTAGCGTCTAAGAAAAGACCCGTGCACCCCTAGTTTTCCAGCCGTGGGTATCAGGCTTCTGATTCAAGATTATCTATATGGAATTTGTGGTAGACAATGATTGTTCTCGTCACATTTTCTCGCAGATACTCCGTGTTTCCAGCCTGTAATTCTATGATTGCTTTATCATTCATTCTCAGAATAAATTTTTAAAAAATTCTAGGTAATGTAGTGATCGCAAATAATCACTTTGGTTGTGAACATGTAGTGAAAAATTGAATATGATGAACTTTTTATGATATTATATAATTTATATCATGTCACATTTTCCCCTGATTTTTAGGCAACTTTTTATGATCAGATATTAGCCAGTTGATGTTCTATCGTCAATAAAATTACATGTACCTGCCGAACTTGTACGTAATATCGTAATATACACACATGTACCCGCGAACATATATGCATACAACTAAAAGCTGCTTTCCACTATTTGTTCATTGGCAAACAGTGATCTTTGTCGACTCGCGTGCAAGCCCTAGAAGTTTTTAACATTTCTTTTGAGACACCGGAATTACCACCATACTTATTTATCTAATTCATTTATATATCTGGATACAAGGTATAAGGACTGGAGTTGTATTAAAAGAAGGAAGAAGAAATGCTGGGTGTCGGACCAATCACTCTTTCGTAACAAACTCGTATAACGAACATAAACTGCGGATCTAGCGTCAGCCTTTTGATTTTCTTTCTCCATTCACACTCAAAAAATGTATAAAAAGTACAAACTTTCTGATTACTCAACTTCACCTGTACATAATTAATAAATAATAAATATGAATTATATGAAAGAAAATAAAAAAGCACCATATTCTATTAAACTGCGCAGTACTTGAAACGCAACCATCTTCACACGAAAGTACTCTATAAGCACCGGTGCTGCAGGGGCATGAACCGCGACCCGTGAGATAGGGATCGTTAGGGAAAGTGGCGCATCGAGGAGGAACGCTACCGTCGGGGGCAGGCGTCGTCCCGCGTCCACCGCCTTCACCGCCTCCACCGACGCCTCGTCTGCCTCCATTGTGGCTCAAAACGACCGCAGCGAACAGCGCTCGCGACCGCTACCTATCGATCGCCTAGATTCGACCTTCCCGATGCTCCAGCGTTTCTCTAGTTTGCCACGATAGCCCCTCTCCAAGGGGAGCTGGTTTCAGAAAGTATTCACGTAGAAAAGGGAATCTGTTATAGGATAAATCGAATGAAAAGGTATATTAGTACTGTTCTTAGTATTGTATCTGTTACTTTTAAAACCACAATTATATTTAATATTTATTATCGAAAAATTTAATGTTTTAGTACTTCCGTCATTGAATTGAAAATAAGACGATTTTTTTTGAAATATATGATTTCTAGTATATGTATATTCGATGAAATAATTTCGAAAGTATTCTCACCAGATGTGTAATAAGGGACAGAAAGTTGCATATATCGTCGACGAATATGAAAAATTACTTCTAAGAAATTATATCTGAAAAATTACATTTTCGTTCGGTACAACGTGTAGAAAAAACTGCATTTTTATCAGTAAAATAATTCAAATATAGTTCACAAGTTAAGCTGTGCACAGAATATATTAAACAATTTATCTTTCTCCGACAAATAAGAGTCTCTTTCCGAATATACATATTTTCCTTTAAAATGACCTTATTTGAGATGTTCCATTTCCAAAACACTTGTACTAATATTTAGAAATCCATCATTCAACAAGTCAAATGTCGTGACGCGGCCAATTCCCCTCGTGGGGCTACACAGAGCGCGTCGTGTAACATACAATCACCTCACGTGTGAGCTAAGTACACAAACCGTAATTATACGAAGTGTTCTGAGTCAAGCTACAGTGGTCAAGCCTTCTGAAGACACTTTCTTCCCCCCCGCTCCCATCCTGAGCGTGTTCCGAGATTGTAATTCCTCGCTCAATTTTCGGACGCGCCTCTCCACATGCAATTACCGCAATTACGCCTGCCTGCCGTTCCCCTTGTTGCCCGTTGTTGTTCGCCGAGAAACGAAATTCCCGAGAGCGCGGTGCGAGGCGCCCTGATTGGGAGGGGGGGGGGTCCGAGGAGGCACCGCAGCCGCAGTCGCACACGCGTGTGGCTGGCGAAAGCTGTGCTGCAGCACCTGCCGCCGTCGTCGCTTCAACCACAACCTCAGCCGCCACCGCCGCCGTTGCCGCGGCCACCACCACCGTCGCCCCCAACATTGCCATCAATGACATCGCCAACGTTGCCGCCAACATCGCCTCCAACGTCACCGGTAATGTCACCCCCAACGTCGCCACAAACATCACCGCCAGCGACACCGCCAACGACATTGCCTACGACACTGCCAACGACACTGCCAACGACACTGCCAATGTCGCCGCCAACGACGCCTCCAACGTCGCCGCCAGTGACACCGCCACAATCGCCGTCGTCGTCGTCGTCGCCGCCGCCGCCGCCATCGCCACCGCCTCGGTGTACACGAGCGAAAGCCCTCGTGAGCGCGAGCGTTGGACAAATGAGCCACCTGCCCACGCACATGGCGGGCGCTGGGTGGGGAGATTTAATAATTGGCTTTTTGGTCCGACGAATTGTGTCGGACTAATGGGGGATGCCGCAAAATCAGGTTCGGCAAATTAATCCTTTTGTATCTCGGCTTAGATTGGAAGTTCTAGGTGTCGCTAATTTTGCTATTAAAAGTATACACTGTGTTTATGTGGTTACTCAGAAAAAATATTAATGGGCGAAAGTTCGGCCGTTAATAAGCGATTGGAGTTCCAGTGGCAATAATCATTATTTACCTAATAATAATTTTGATCATTATTTGATTGAAATTCATGAACTTCTTTATTCGCTTAAAACTCCTATTTATCTTTGAGGTTTGGACTAATATTTAATTAGTCCAAATGAAAGGTGCATAACACATGATTATGTATAGCATACAAAAATTATTTTTGGATTAATAATACTTCTGAATTTGCAAAATATATGTAAATTTACACTTACAAACTTTATATTCGAAAACAAATTCGAATGATATATTAGGTATTGTCAATGAATTTATTCTTTTAAAATTTTGAGGTCCCCCATTGAAGTAAATAATTAAAATACTATCATTACAATCAGTTGTGGTAAGCAGTGCCTGACACAATGCCAACTTCCCGGGCAATCCACGAACGTCATCAACGAACGACTCCCCGCAGTAGACAAACAGCGACTAACAGGGCTAACGAGGCACGTGCTCTTATTGTGTACTAGGAGTTTGGCAACGTCCTCTTGTAGCCAGATTTTATGAAAGGTGACACAGAACATTTGAAGTCGATCATTTGTGCTGCTGAGTACATATGGTACATTTAGTCCTTATTATCCAGTTTCTTTGATGTTTATGGTATTTTCCTTTATTTCTATTTTGCTAATTTTCTTTGAATGATTTGAATTTTTTAGCCTTATATCTTAATTATTTCTTTTCTTTTCCTTAACACTTCTACCTTTTCTTCGTCTTTTTCATTTTTCCCTTCCTCTTCTGGAACATCATTTTTTTTATTCTGTATATTCTTATCTCGTGAGATATTGGATAAATCAATTCTTTATTTGATATTCTGTTATTGTTTTGCGTACGCAAGATACTACATGTGTAATATATTAAAGTTGCAAAGAAATAACTACAATTGAATAAATTATTGCCTACATAAATGGTCATAGACAATGATTAAATGTCAATTTTGTCAATACCCAGAACACATTGTTATTTCTCCAACGGCATGAATACTATTGGATTTTAATCATTATAACCATGATTGATATTAGTTATTGCTTCTCTCATGTAGCATTAATCGTACATTTTGATTCGTCCTAAACCAACATTTGCTTTCCACACAGCTCTCAGTCCGCATTTGACCGCAGAATATCCCCACAATGTAAAACAAATTCGGCACAACATGCTCAAGGCGTCGTAATGTCGCCAGTTGTAACAAGAAAAAGTTAAACGTGACATTATCACGTGCAAGAACCGAAATGCACGCCATATGCGCCCAGAAACGTGTCTAGTCATCCGACACATTCTCTCTTTTTACTCTCTTTCCCCGGCGCAGTCGCGGGCGCTTGCTTTTTCATCACGTCTCCACCGCCGCCGTCCGTCCTAAATTCGGAGAAAAGCCTTCGTGTCGTGCAACGCGAGACCAAGTGCTGTGGGGAGGCGCGCGATGCACGCCAAATTTGCCTGCTTTTCAGCGGCTCACGAAGGGAAGTCTCGCCATTTACGCTCTTGTTTACATCTTGCCTCTCTAATGAATGAATCGAATACATTTAGATTTAGGGGACGGGATATTTTTTCGACATGGGAGGTAGGGGCCCCAGAGATGAGAAAGTCTACTCGCGCAGTCGTTGGCGAAGCTTTGCTCGCGACCTGGCGTGATGCCTCGAGATCCACAATCGATATTCAGTGACGTGTGTGGAGATACGGTCGAGATGTCATTGAGGACAGATACTTAATCAAGTCCTCTGCAATGTATATAAATTCTATATAAATATATTTAAAATCGCACTAGTTATTAATTTTTGTACGAGGTATTAAATAATTGTACGCCAACGGTACGTATTTTCCCCGCAATAAGTGTAATAATTATTCGATGAAAATGCTTGAACACAAATTAATTCTGATTCATTTAAAAAAGTATTACATGTTTACAACGCTACATTTACCGTTAAATTTTTTTCTGGTGCGTTGAACATTTTATACAATACATGTATGACATCACGGACAACAGTGTACTGCAATAATTTCTTAAGGATATTACATATGTTATTTATTTGCATTTTATAATTTAAACGTTTTAAAGAAAGCATTGTTTATAAAAGTATCATATAAAACATTAGCGTATGAATTAGTTTACCTTATTTTGAAATGTGTATACTCTCTCAATGACATGTGTAAAAATCCATCCGCCAATCTCCGATTTTCGAAACCCCGTCGTGATTTTTGAACATTCGGTCAGCCCCGAAAGGAACGGGTCCGGCCGCCGAACCCGAAAACGGGCGTCCGCCGCAACGCATTCTTCTCTTCACGCCCGCTCGCGGAGAAGAATGTCCGTAACATCTAGGAGCGAAGCGTAACGGGCGTGTCCAAACCCGTCAGCGGCGGGGCGAGGCGGGGCGGAGGGGGGCGGCCCCGGGCCACGCGCGGCCCTGCGGCCCACCTGGCCACCCCTCAGCCCGGTTCCGGCCCTGTTTCCTCGATCCGGCCCCGAACCGGGGCGGCCTAGATCTCTCGTTCTCAGCGGGCGAAGCGGCGGCGGCGGTGGCGGCGGCGGCGGCGGCCGCCGCCTCCGCCGCCTCCGCCGCCTCCGTCTCCTCCTCCACCGCCGCCGCCGCCGGCTCTTCCGTCCGCGGTTCCCAGACAAAATCACTTCGACGCCTGGCACTCGGACGTTCCAACTCTAATTAATTTTCGATTCATGAAAAAGCGATGTTAAAAATTGTATGCATCTCAGTTTTCTGTAGTCTAATTTTATGGATCAGTTTCGTAATTAACAATTATTAAAATAGAGTTTTCTAACACTAAATGGCGTCATATTAATTGCTATCAGCATTATCTTATCACCCTTCGCTGGATCAATAGACAAATTTAATAAAATATTGTAGAATAATGGATTTTTTATGAAGTGAATAAAACATATGATATTCGTATAGTAACACTTTGTTGTTATCCATTCTCATTTTGTAATATAATGTTTTAGTATACGTATTTCGAAAATAAATACTAAGATTTTCAATATTATATGGTAAGGTGATTATCGAGATTTGGTCAGGTTCACGAGTAAAACTCATTTTTTAACGAAACCGACGTTTCGGATCTTTGGGGCCTACATCAGGGATTTTCCCTTTCTTTTCTCCCTATTCATAACTTTGAATATTCTTCTTCTGCCGTAACGCTGATAGTATGTTGGAGACTAAATACACTAATGCTTTACTTAGCTTTACATAGAATTTATAAATTTAAAATTATTTTGATTGATTATATATGATTTGCTTTTCCCTTCCAAGCTATCGCTGAAAACATCCATGCCTTAAGCGAAATTCAATCCCATAACACTATCTGTAAATCTTACTCTCCATGTAGATAATTTTTTATATTTGGTAAGCATCAATTCACGTTTTGAATTCTTTAGTTCGCTGTAAACATCAACGTCCAAGAGCTCGTACTTTCGTACCAATTATCTTTCTGAGAACCTGTAAATTACCGAATTATTATTTTA
The DNA here is from genome assembly GCA_038098605.1 of Gryllus longicercus. Lineage (NCBI taxonomy): Eukaryota > Metazoa > Arthropoda > Insecta > Orthoptera > Gryllidae > Gryllus > Gryllus longicercus. The sequence continues at coordinate 4,542,773 of JAZDUA010000063.1, forward strand.
GAATTCATAATTCAGATAATTACTTCTTTTACATAGAGCTGTTCAATGTTTTTGTGTGTCTTTTTATAGTGTTTCTAGATCAGGATATTTTATCAAGTGAATATTTAAAAACTTTAAACATTTTGAGTTAGGAAACAACTAAAAAAGTTCATTAAATCTTGGAGCGGTTCTTTTTTGCTTGTTATTGAGTTATTGAGAAAGACCTATTAGTTCTTTCTCAATAAAAGTACGCTTAGAAAACAATCTGCCGTTTGAATCTTCTTCCCGAATTACAAGTAAATGAATGAAATAATTAACTTTTCCCCACCTTCATTAAAGCCCTGTACCAGAAAACAGACTTCATTCGCAAACCTTTTAAGATCTTAAACGTGAGAAAATCCTTTCAATGCATTGTGTGTTAGTCACTTTTTTTATTCGTTCTTTGTTGAGAACGAAGAAAATTCAGAAAAAAAATAATTTTCCAAAAGACACTACTCCAAATTAAAAACATTGATGTGACGTTGGCACTGTTATCAAATTCAATATTTAATTATAACTTTCATTTTGTTTTTTCGTGCTGTAGGGATTCCCGAATCGTACATTTCCTGGTACGACTCGCAGAGCTGAGTTTCTTTTAAAAATATTAATTATTCATAGATAAAATCGTCAAGATAAAATTGACTAGACAAATGTATTTGACTAATTTTCATCGACCGATTTGTGAATACAGCGGACTATGGGCTCTCGAATCAGGGCAGAGCCCGGATGAATATCGTGAGTTGTTGGTCACAGTCGCTCGGTTCAGGAGCATTCCTGCTTGCATGTATGCACGCATGCATGCATGCATGCTTGCATCCACCCGTGCATGCAATACTGCATGCCACTGACAGCACGCCATCTCGCTTTGAGTGTTACCTCTCATAGGACGTGTGCAGTCACGTCGACCGCGTTCTCGCGGAACATTGTGTATTAAAACAACGCGCTCTGTGTTTACGCTGCAAGACGTTGGGCAATGCAATGCAACACGCTAATTAAATTTGTGATAATATACTTAGAATTCTTCGTATTAAAATCAAAAGAGAAATATTAATATTACAAGTACGAAGGAAAAGGGACATGAACATGAGGACAGGATCTGAGATAGACTTTTAAATTCATTGAACATAATAAAAACCATAAGAGTTTTTTTTTTTTTAAATTTATTGTCTACCTGTTCAACATACATGTTTTTCAGGGATGTGAATACAATCATATATAACTTTTGGATTATTTCCTAACTGTGGGTGCCCTAGACGGATGCGTTAAATGTTTTTGGTTGTTATTATTATTATTATTAATTTAAATTATTGCGGCAGTAGATTGAGAGTACAGAGAATGATCGTTGATAAGATTGTTCGATGAAGGTTATATTATTTGAGGCCCATTTTCTGCTATTTTATGGTGGTCTGAATCTGTCTTTAGGGAAGCGTGAGTTGATTCGTAAGTTCGGTTCTGCTGTGCGTCCAAGGTTGAAAATGGAGGTGCTGGGAGATGAGGGGAGTGATGTGAAAAAGTCTTCGGACAATTTGGTAATGTGTTCTTTTATTGTCGGAATTTGCAGTTCGTGGTGGATTTGCTTGTTCGAAATAAACCATGGCGCTTTAATTATAGTTCTTAGCGCTTTATTTTGTATAGTTTGCAACAGGTTTAAATTAGTTTTTGCTGCATTTCCCCATATTGGGCATGCATAAGTCATAGTTGGTCGAATTATTGACTTGTAAATTAACATTCCGGTCTCTATTTTAAGGGAGGATTTTTTGTTAATTAGTGCGTAAAGTTGGGAAAGTTTTGCTTGTGTTTTTGTTCGTGTAGTGTAAATGTGTGTTTTCCAGTTTAATTTTGTATCAAGTTGCATTCCTAGATATTTCGCTGCTGTATTATTTGCGGCCCAGGGAATATTTTCGTTGTTCAAAATTAACTGCGGAGGGGTGAGGGGATGTCTTAGGGTAAAAATTTTCGCCTGTGTTTTATCTGGATTTATTTTAATTCTCCAATTTTTTGCCCATTTATTGAATATGTCAAGGTCGTCTTGTAAGTTATTCCTAGCTGTCATAACGTCCCCGTGCTTGGAAAAAAGTGCGGTGTCGTCAGCGTAAAGCGCTATTTGCGAATCTATTAGGTGTGGATAATCGGATATATATAAATTGAATAATACCGGTGATAATGAGGATTACATATAATAATAGTTAAGAAAAAATAATTGTGAATGTCAATCTAATTTGCATTAATATATAGAGAGAATTATGTAGTGTGTATGTGTTAAGTGTAAGTGTAAGTGGAATTATGAGTTTAGGGAAGTCTATCTCAGGAAATCAGAAAGTATAGTTAATTCCCTAGTGATATTACTGCTTTAATATAACAAAAATGACGCTGTAAATCATTTACTAAATTTTTTAATGTGTATAATTGTATCTTCCGAACTTTTTATCGTCGCACTACAAAATTTTACTCTACATTTATCCTCGTGAAATGATGCCGATTGAAGTTCTTATGATCATAACTAGCATTCCAACAACTGCGATCAGACAATATTTTGAGCATAAGCCATTTTATGCCTTTGGCTTTGAGCAACAATAAAACAACTTCCGTCCAGAAAAAAATGTCTAGCAACAAGCGAGAGGAAAGGAAAAAGACGGAATATTTAAGCGAACACGAGGCTGACAAAACAGTTCGTTTTGTTCGGGAGCGTGACGAGTCTTCGAGCTAGCAACAAAAACACAAACTCGAATGCGCCGGCCGAAGTTGGTACGCCTGCCGGCGGGGCCACGGCGGGCTGATCATTTAGGGCAGCGGCGAGGGACCACAGATTGAGGCCAGGAGGGCCGATGGATCATTAGGCAGGGGGCTAGGGTCAGAAAGGTCTCTGTAAGAGAATTGCTAAAAAATGTGTGAAATATCGATCAGCGGTATTGGAAGTTAATCTCGATAAACATCGAGTGCGACCTTCGTTTTACGAAAGAGAACACCAAGATGAGGATATTCCACGGATAAGAATGTAGCAAACATTTCCTTGGAAAGTCAGGAGTACTGCTTAGATACTGAAATTAAGACGTTAACCTTCTTACTCTATGAACTACATAATTATGTGGAAATATCACGTTTTTATCAGTTGAATTCACAACCGTTCACGTGATCACGTAAATAACGTTTACGTGTTCACATGATCATATATATTTTAGAAAGGGTACTTGCACATTCTGTCACTAATTTTCATTTTGTATATATTGTTTAATAAGGAATGTCAATGGTTTTGCTTAGACTGTCTCGACAGCAAGCAGTAAACGAATTTCACTTCAACTGTCCAGGACATTGAATTTTTGTCATTAGGGTGAGTATACAAGAAAGAAGTGGATGATACTTTTTAGTATTTCAATGAGGCATATTATTTAAAATCTCTATATGATTTTCATTTCCTTTCTCAGAAAGTAATTTATATCCACTAACTTCTTAAATATTCATTCAAGTGACGGAAATAAACCTAAAGGTTCACGAGTACACTTTTAATCCCAAATGACATTCTGACAATAATTTGACTATGACGGTCTAGATCTTGAAATATTGTCTATCCTGATTTTGGGGGTCTGCGTTGGGCGTCGGCATAATTGGCGTGGTCTTCTAAGTTATCCAAACTACATTTTGTTGTAAAAAAGCCATCTTGTTGATCAATGCAAATTTTGGAAATTATGAGTAACCAATTGACAAATTTCGAACATAAAATTTAACAATTCAATGGAAGTAAAATTTAAAAAAAATTTCTGTAATATTTATTTGATACGTAACAAATGTGGTATCAAAGAAGTATATCGATTTATCCAATGTGTAGTTTTTTGAATGCCTAACTCAAAGTAAGAATTTTACCAAATAATTTCAAGATCACTTCATTTGACAAATTTAATTTTTTTAAATATATTATATTCATAAAGTTTCAGTACAAGTTTTAAGTACTCAGTAAAATGTGTTAGATTCGTAAAAAACAACCCACTTACGAAGTTTTTCTATTGGTTAAATTGAATCGTCAACACTCTTTCATAAGTGTAAATGTAGCCTCCGTAGAACTCCGCCAAAGGAGTTTCCTTGGGTAGAGTCTTCCCAACCGAGGCACGTTCGCCCCCATTTTGACCAATGAGCGCCCACGCCGCTCGCCCACGCCCGGCGCCGCCCCCGCTCTCTTGCCTGTGCTGTCCCTCCTCCGGGGGCCCCGCCCCCCCGCGCTCGCCCGCACCCGCGTGTCTAACGCCGCTCTTCGCCTCGCGCACCGCTGGGTCGCACAGGCGGTCCGCGCGGGATGTTGCAGGAGTGTTCGCCACCGGCCACGCCCCTCGCCCTCGCCCTCGCCCGCAGCAGCAGCAGCCGCCACCGTCGCCGCGCCGCCCAGCGGGCCAGCCGCCGCCACCACCGCCGCCCGCGCGCCCGGCCCCGCCCCGCCGCCGCCATCTCGTCGCCCCTCGCCACGCGCCCGCTGACATCATGACTTGGACGGGCCGCGGCCCCGGCTCCTGACGTTGCCCAGTGCGGAGCGCACGCGACGACGGCTCTCGCCCAGAGGGCGTCGTCCACCCAGCAGCCGACTCCTCCCGTGGACTCGGAATAGACGTTTGAGGCGCGCCTCCCGCAAGGGACACGCCCCCTCCCAGGACACGAGCAGAGCGCGCGCCACAGCACGGACGCCCTGTGCGTTGGCGTGTGCGTGCGAGTGCGTGTCAATCGAGCCGCGTGGCGAGCGCGTCGGACCAGCGTCGGTGGGGGCCAGCCGCCACCACCGCCACCTCCACTGGCCAGGGCAGCAGCGGCACCACGCCCACCGACGCCCCGCTCCCGCTAGGCTCGCCGGACGCCTTGTCCTTCACCGTGTTCCCCCTGGATCCTCCGTGGCCGTGTCCGGATAGGGCCACCCCCGCCCCCGTCGCCTGCGGCAGCAGCAGCAGAAGCAGTAGTTGCGGCAGCGGGCTCACCACGCCGGGCCGCAGCTCCAACGGCACCGCACAGCAGCAGCCCCTCGCGGGCGCCCAGCACCAGTCGGCGACCGCGCACCCGGACGTGCAGGTGAGAAGCCACAGCGCCGACTCGCGCGGCCAGGTCCCATCGCCGCCCGATATTATGAAGTTCGCGGGCGTGGATGCGGAGACGCTGTGCGGGCCTGGACCGGTAGACACGCTGCTGCTCTCCACGTGCTGGGGCGCTGGCGCCGTGGGGATCCCCAACGCGGACTCCGGAGGCGGCGGCGGGGGTGGCGGCGGCGGCGGCGGGGGCGGCGGCGGCGCCAACAACGGCAACGCGGTCTACATCACCAGCGACGGCGACTTTCTCATGGACACGAGCGCCACGCCCGACGACGCCGCCTCGCACAAGCTAGTCATGGACTCGGGCGCCGACGACGACTCCTCCACCAAGGCCACCATGGACGCCCTCGACAACCTGCTGCTGAACTCGTCGCAGGGCTCCCCGCCGCCGGGCGCCACCGCCAACAACAGCTTCGCCGAGCTCAAGCCCCTCCCGCCCTTCACGGGCTACACGGGGCACCTCAGCATCAACGGCATCTCGGGGCTGCACTACCACGCCATCGCGGCGCAGCCCCAGTCGCCGCAGAGCCCGCACCACCCGGCCTCTTCCATGGTGGAGACCAACAACAACAACACGCAAGTCACCAACCACAACGCGACCTCCAACAACAACAACATCTACAAGACGGGGAACACGCCGCTGTACTACGTGAGCACGACCGCGGACCAGCCTGTAGTGTCGTCGTCGACGGTGGACGGCGTGGGCGTCGTCAAACCCGAATTCGTCGATTACACGAGCCTCCTGGGCGCGCCCGACATCGAGGACATCGCCGCCATCATCGGCTCGGCCATCGCGGACACGACGGTGCCCAATGTGGTGGACGGGCTGGCGGCCGCGGCGGCGGCGGCCGCGGCGGCGGCGGCGGGCGGCGGCGGCGCGGGCGCGGGGGGCGGCGGCGGCGGCGGCGCCGGCAGCGGCGACGACGCCACCGTCTCCCGCGACTCGTGGATGGACCTGGAGGCGTGGCTGGCGCCGCAGTGCGAGGGCGCGGGCGGCGGCGGCGCGGGCAAGGCCGCCATCATCTCCGCCGAGTCGCTGCAGGAGTTCGTGGCCGGGTCGCAGTTCGTGGTGTCGCCGGCGTCGCCCGACAACGCGGCGGCGGCGGCGGCAGCGGCGGCGGCGGCCGCGGCGGCCACCACCTCCACGCTGCAGAACCTGCTCACGCAGGGCCACCACGCGCAGCAACAGCAACAACAACAGCAGCAGCAACAGCAGCAGCCCAGTTACCAAATGCAGATGCTGAAGCGCGAACCCACCACCACGAGCGGCTACCACATGCCGCTGCTGCAAAGCCGGCTGCAGAACGGGCCCCCGAACGGCTCGATGAAACCCGAGCCCTCGTGGAACGACTGCCCGTCCCCGTCTTCCTCTACTCCGTACCTGAACAGTAAAGACATGATGATGCCCCACACGACGACGGGCAGCCCGCCGGGCCACGTGGTGAGCACCACGGACAACTCGATGCTGCTCAACGGCCGCTACCAGCAACGCAACGGCGGCAACGCGCGCGCCGCGACCTTCGGCCAGATGCGCGGCCTCAAGGCCACGGGCATCCCGTCGCCCGACATCCTCAACGGCAGCTCGCTGGACGGGCTGACGGGCGGCGCGGCCGGCGCCATGTTCCCGCACACCACCACCGCCACCACCACCACGCCCTCGCCCAGCAAGAGCAAGAACCGCAACCGGTCCAACCGCAGCAAGGCGGGCGGGGGCGGGGGCGGGTGCGCGGGCGGCGCGGGCAGCGTGGTGTACGCGGCCGACGGCGCGGGCGGCCTCCTGGGCAAGGAGAAGCCCGTGCACCGGTGCACCATCTGCAACCGCGGCTTCCTCAACAAGTCCAACATCAAGGTGCACCTCCGGACGCACACCGGCGAGAAACCCTTCCGCTGCGACGTGTGCGGCAAGGCCTTCCGGCAGAAGGCGCACCTCCTCAAGCACCAGCAGATCCACAAGCGCGTGGGGCGGGACTGAGAGAGGTAGAAAGAAAGAGAGAGAGAGAGGCGCGCTCTTCCCGGCCTCGGAGCCACAGTATGAAGCTGATGGGCCGGCCGCTGAAGGGCTCAATCGACCCTACGCGGCCGGGCTGCGAGCGGGGTGCCGCGCCGGACCGCCCGGCCCGGCCCGGCTCGGCTCTCGGTCTGCGGGGCGATCCGTGCGCGCCCCGGCGGCCGGCGGAGGAACAGCGGCCCGACCCCAACGCCACCCCGCGGCACCACCACGAACTCCAATGGAAACAGGCCAATCTGCTTTATGTACTGAATGTAACACGTATGGTATCGGAGCGACATTCAATTACGAAACTGAGCGTTTGTTACAGAATGTAGGAAGTAAACTCGATAAAGGAAATCAAAATTAGGCATAATTGTTAGGAAGTGATATATTCCAAAAGATGTACATTCAATAAAAAATGCAACCCACGTTTTGTAAATGACTGAAATATAGTTTAAAGTAATCAACAATTAGTTCTCTTACGGATCACCAGGTACGACGAATAAGTATTGGACAAGCAAATGCATCTGCAGATCTCATTTTTTGTAAATAACGTCTAGAGGTGGTTTGGGATTGGTAATGGGAACTGGTAAAACAAATATTTAGTGGATTCATACAAAAACTATATTTACGACGCTGGAACCCAAATTTATATCACGTTTCCCATAATTGCAAACGAAAAGTCAAAAAAAGAAAATGCATTTATCAACCATGTGACATTTATCAACCTATGCGCCTATTTTAACACGTTAATCCTTAAGAGAGATTGTAGTTCCTTTATTAACAACGGTTAGCATTGCCTTGCAAATCTGCAGCATTACCGTCGGGTTGCCTGTTTTTGGGAGGAATGTAATGAAGAAAGAAAACAGGTTTACTGAGTACAATGGTCGTGATGTGACGAAGGATTGTTTTGGCATTTATGCCTTTGGACCTCCGAACAGTCCGACGTAAGAAGTGATCTAACTATTGCACGCGATAGATGATGGTTAAGAGTTTCTATGGCAACTATGCATGTAACATACATATATATGTAATATTGTAAGTGGTTCATTCCTATCATACGTTGTATATAAAGAGAATACTGACTTGGTCTAAGATGTGAACATAAGAATGGTACGTTTAAAGTAGTAGCATTTAACTTAAAAGACAGACACACGTCAAAGGTCGGAATTTTTTGTATTATCCCAAGGCTTTGAACCAGGGTACAAATTTGGCAGTTAAAAGTCAACACGTAGAGATTATTTATTTTTGTAGCTGTTGAACAACGCCAGGGACCTTTGGCGTGTGTACGCCAATCGACGACAGTTGGCTATAATAATATTAAGTGAAAACATTTTCCTTATGCAAAAATCTCAGGTTAGCCAAAGAGTATATAAATGTTAATTGTTATTGTATAATTTTTGTTGTTTTTTTCTTGGAAAATAATTTCTTATTGAGCATAATCGGAGAGAAATAAACTTAGAAGTATCCTTGAATGTCAGTGTAAGCTGTTATGTCTAGTACTTCGCATTTGTGTAGGTTGTCTTTTTTTAAGAATAGCATCTACTTTTAACAGCAATATTATTTGTAGCACAACTCTGTATGTAACGTTTATTACACTTAAAGATAGAAAAGAATCATTCTCTCTAATAATTTTGTTTTGTAAATATTCATTCTTTAATTTATCTGTTGTATAGTAATTTGTGCTATGTTCAATTTATTTTTTCTTAATAGAATTCACTTTTTTTTCTTTACGTATCAATGGATTCCAATCTAAACTTTTTGGGCTATATATCCAATCATACAACGAATTTCCTATTTTCTCATGCTTTTCCCAGAACACATTCCCACTGGCGAAGCTATTGCACAAGTAGAGGGGTGGTAGCTTGTTATATTAAAGAAGCAAAATTTTATAAGAAAGAACACCGGGTTCAGTGATAAAGCAATATTTTATATTGAAATGTATTTTTCCTACTACTATATTTTGAATTACACTAATACAATTGCGAGTAATGACAAGTCTCAGTTCGTATTCGTTTCAAAAAATGTGTCTTGGAAAACCATGGAAAGCAAAGAAAGTATTATTATGTTTATTTTCATAGAAGATAAATCTTGTACATCTTGAAAATATAACATTGATATTTGATATGTAATAATAAAAATTCTATACAAATTGCAAACTATAATGGTGTGAGTACTTTCAAATGTAATTGAACTGAAGGTCGAGAACAAAGCCACTTCTTCATTCGTGATGTTCGATTTCGGTATTCAGGAAAGTGTCAAAACGGGTAAATGATAGATTCTGGGCCAGGGCACCGTACTGAGTGTACCAGAAATATACGTCCCGTTATTAGTGAACGCGGAGAAACCGCTTTGTGTCAAAACCCGCGTTTCACCCCTTCTCCTAAACAGGGTCTCGCCACCTCACGGCGCTATCTGCTCTTCCACACCTGCACTTATTTTCTTCGATACTTTTATAGCATTTGCTTAATACAATTTGGTGTAATATTTTTCTATGTAAATAGCAAATAAACTATGAAGTTTGCATTTTAAGTGATTTGGTTTATTTATGTAGAAGCGCTGAGTGTTGTGTAAATGGACGTGGAATGAAGTGGATTCTTTTTCAAACCCTTTTCTCTCCGTTGCTTTTGTGTTATTTATTTTTAACGATGCCCCCGATTGAGTTCAACGGGCACTCCACAAGCAATGTAATTAAGCACATTATCGTGTTGTTGGATTCGTCTACAAGAAAAATGGTCTTTGTTAATAGCAGCTGATACGACAAATGTCTTGCAAATGGCTCAAATTGTTCAAATGTCTTGCAAATAGCAAAATACAACCAACACGCCTTAGTTTTTTTTAGAAATACTGTTTTGACAAATCTATACATTAGAATGGTTAATGTGGCCGGGTGAATGATCTCTGCTCTAATTAGGTTCGAAAATTAGCATTTCCCGTCACGCGCACAGATCGCCCATTGTTTCGATACAACAATCGAGGGCTGCTGCCGAGCACAATCGCCCGTGGCGGTTTTCGCGGCAAGGACGTCTACTCGTGAAGATATGCCACTTGCTTCCTCCCATCTTGCATAACAGATATAGGATATATTTTGTTTACCCAGTAGTTTACAAAGAGTGAAATTTATTGGAAATGATCTGCGTACATCGTACTGCGTACGTAATCTACAAAGAGGGTCAGTCAAAGGGAAAAATGTGAAAAATGAAAGGACAAAAATCTCACTTGATCACAAAATTATGATTGTTTTAAAAAATGTATCTACAGAAAATATTTTTAAAACTAAGAACTATGAAGGCAATGTGTAGTTCCGGTTCAAACTTTTATTTCACATTTATCTAGTTAATCATGATTCATATTTTAATAAACAAAGAGCACTCTACCTGGTTCACGACCCCAGAGAATTACATTCATTAGGTCCCTATTCGTGATATACTAATTGAATAATAAGTATATTTGTATTTTAAAACTACTTGACAAACAAAAAATGAAGGTGGTGATCTATTGCAAACTGTAGCAGCCATGATGCAGAAGTAAATCACTCCGCCGATTATGTAGCACAACTGCTTGGAACCCGAGTTTTCATCAACCAGCAACCGCTATTAAAAAGTAGGACAACAATCGAAGTAATTAAGGAAATAAAATGGACCGCTTGCATCACGTTTTTTTAAACACATTAGCAAATACTGCTATCATTGAGATTGTGAAAACAAAATCCTTTCTAATCCTCATTGAATAATATTAAATATAACCGAGAATACTACACTGTGCTCAGGATCAATAAATAATACGTAACGTCACCGAAAAAAGCACATAACAAAGCTGTAAAGCCCGACGCAGTCATTTGCCAAAGCGAGAAATATTACCAAGCAGTGGCTGGCGAAGCGAGAGAGTTTTATATCCCCACGAGTGAAATTTCTCTCGCTCTAATTAGACTCCTCGGTTAATTGTTAATAAATCCGCCTCGTCGGGGGGAGGGGGGGAGACGACTCCGTGGCGTTGGAATTCCTTGTCGGCGCGGCTCAGTCGTTTTCTAGGAAACGAGACGTTGGCACCCCCATCGCCGCCGCGGCGCCATCGGATGCCGGAAGTGGCACGCCGCGTCGCAGGCCGCCATCTTGCGAAGCAAATATGTTGTGAAAGTCTCCCCACATCGCCCCTGCCCTCCCGCCTCGCACACACCGCGAGCACACGCTACGATGCGGCGCGGCGCGGCGCGGCGCGGAGCGGCGCGGCACGGCACGAGGTGGGAGGGGTGGTGCGGGGGTGGGGGTGGGGGTGGGGCAGAGTAGGTAGGCACGGCCACGTACGGAGACGTGGCGGGTTGGGGAGGGGCGGTAGAGAGACGGACAAAGGGGGAGGAGAAACATGCGAACGCCGCCACCACCAGGCACTATCCGGACCCTCATCTTGCCGCCCGCCCCGCCCTCGTCCCTGCCCCCACCCCCCACCCCCGCCTCCCACCGCCCCTGCTCGAGTAACGAGCGCGCCTATCTCCCGACGAAATCTCCCCGCCCGCCCGAGAATTTCCTCAAGGAAACTGTTGCGAAGCGCCCATGCCGCCAACGGTGCGGAGGCGGGTGGGAGTTCTTATGGCTTTGAGGGCACAGGTCTAATTCAACGTCACATTGCCGCTTTTTCGAAATACCGTGATCGGGTTCCGAAATTTTCACTCATTTCTACGTAGTATCTTTGCTGGGCTCAATATTCAAAATTAAATAGTTACATAAAATAGTATCTGTTAATTAATTTCAATAGGTTGTGTTTTCGAAATGTCCAAAGCCTTATTCCATGAAACGGCTAGTAAACAGCAAAGTTAAAAAATTCGAATATGACAGTTTGCAAAAAAAAATCAACTTTCAATATCCACAGATTTCCTGGAAGATTTGTAAAAGTTATATTTAAAAATGAGGGTGCTTTTTTTTTCTAATGGTTTCAGAATAAATATTTTCAACGGCGTGTGTTCTTTACTTATTTTCAAGTACATTAGTGACTCTTTAACCTCTAAAACCTTGTATTTGTGTAGTGAATCTTGCTCTCAGACGATTGAACTGTAGAAAATATTATGTTAATTGTTAAGGAATCATTGTAAATTGAAGAAGTAAGGTACTATTAAGGGAAAGATGCCGGTGGGGATAGTTACCAGATAACAGACAAATCATGACTAAATATTTATAAATCACACGATAGAAACTATTACAAGGACGCCACGAAAATCTAGTTATCAATAATATACTGCCACCACCACCGCCAACACCTTCGTGTGAATGAGGTTCCTACTTGAGCATTAATCAAGCGCGCGTTATTATACTTCAATTCTCTGAGCCATAACCTGGTAATGTAGTTTTTAGTCAATATAGGTAGGTGTGGTGGAAACGAGACAACGAAATATTACTCCGATTTTCAATTAATATGGTGACGCACCTACATAAATAAACCAGAGCACCGAAAAAGAAAATGTATTTAATTGTTTTTTGTAGCTTGTTCCCTGTGATGTTCAAGTTACCCTTATCCATTCCGTCCGATTGTTTCAAATAATATCGTTAAGTTGTTGACTTTTTTTAATTATTATTATTAAAACACTTTCCTCATCCTATAATAAATATATCATTACGAATTATGTGAATATTTCTCGCAAGTGTAAGTTTTATAAACTAAAAATATTTTAGGAGAATTCTTTTAGAAAACAGCAAATCTTTTTTTCAAAATGGTGAATGCAATTTGTATATACTTTAAGGTAGTAAAATTTATTGCAAATACAACTCTTCTGGATTGAAAATGCATAAATGTGTACATACAGAGAAAAATAAAATGTTTATATTTCTTATTTGCAAAAGTTTGTTCAATTTATTGATCTTATTCCTTTCCTTTATATATCCTGAAATAACTAGATTAAAAAAATGAAATGAAATGTACTATTTCTGCTAGATTTTCTAGCCAACATCAAGGTCAATTAGAATTATTCACAACAATTAAAGAAAACCTTCGTAGATCTGTTACAGTGGAAATTTGTTTAAAGTTCTTATTCAAAATAAATAATATAATATACTAATATGAGTTTCATTATGTAGGGAAGACACTTTTAAATGGAAGAAATAATACTAATTTATTTATTTATTTATTTATTTACGTCAAAAACAGTTAAAAACTGTGTGGGACGTGCTATGTGCTGAAGCTAATTTGAAGTTACATTTATGTCCAGAAGCAAAACAAGGGACCATCTCAGCATTTGCTCCAGGATCAGGGAAACTAGACGAAAACCTGATCGAGATGGGGGTCATTGACCCAGAAGCTGAAGTACAATATTTGTTACATGTTCTTTAGAATTATACAATCCATATGGTGTATAATACATTAAATGTCATTGTTAAAATTAATATTACTTTCCTTTTGGATGCTTGGTCTCCAATTGTATAGAAACAGTTGGGCAACAGAAAAGATTTTACTTGGGATTTAAACTTTGTATCGAATTTAATCGTTTAATGTCATCTGGCAAGGTGTTCTAATATCACACGATAATAAGAGAATGTTTAATAATGAATAATAAGAGAATGTTTCAACATTGAAAAGAATCAACAAAAAATATAGAGAAGAAATTCAGTAATTAGAGTACATATCTCATGTTTCAATATGAAGTAATTATCATTATTATTAAAAGGCTTTCCAAAAACAACACCCGTAAGTTTCAATGCTGCGAAATGTTTAATGATTTTTAAGCCCTGAGTTGAATGTTTTCTGCCACTATATGAAAGACTCGTGATCCTTCAAAGCAAAGCAATTTGTTTTACGATTTGAAAATTCACACAATTTATATTCACCATCGAATTAATTTTTATTATACCATGTAAATCTTCGGATTTATATAGTAAAAGTTTCGGGTTCTTGATGGAATCATTTGAGTTTGTTTTATGTTCACACGTATACCTCCGTCATTTAATTTTCTAACTATATTAGTATTGGCACTGCTCTTACTTACAACAGTTATATCCAATTTATATAGTGAAAAATATTTTGATGTCAGTAGTGTAATTAGTGTATTAAAAGCATTCTGAAGCTATTAATTTTTGCCATTATTTAAGACGTGGTATATAGGAAAAATTATTTAAAAACACTAATCTAACATGCAGATCTTAGCATTTTTGAAACGAATTCACATTAGATATGTTAACCCGAATAGTGTGAATCACACATTCAAGATTAGGATTTATAAAGATTGGGCACTAGTCACACATTTTTACTTGCTACTCGAGCTCACACTCTAGTTCATCTGGCCACGGCCAGAAACGTTATGGTATGTCAAATTATTGGGCTCAGAACACGTCAAATCGAGGCGAGCTGTTAGCTTGCAATCAGTGCCCGATTAATACATGAGAGCTTCACATTATTTATATAAGAAATTCTGAATCAAACTTTATTAGAAAGGTAAGTTCTAAGATAGACACAATTGACACTAGACTTTATGTAGAAATGGCATGAAGTAAGTTTTTTTGAGAATCCCTGAAGAAAAACCATATGTGAAAGAACACGTGAGGTTTGTTAATTTCAACAAAAATCCTGGTTAAAATGTATTCAAAGTAAGTGTTACAACTAAGTCCTTAACAGCACAGGAACTCTTTATCTTCAGACAAATATGTTAAAGCAAAATTTAAAAAAATGCAATTTTTCAATTAAGTAATTACTTCATCTGAATCAATCGTTCTCTTTCCATCTAACTATTACGTAGTAATTCGCTGGGTAAAATTACCGTTTGCAAGACTTTTCCTAGAATAGGAAGGATACCGAAAAACTTTATTAGCTTCACTAAATGGTACAAACAATATAATAAATAATTTCATTGTCAAGGCGTGATCACAAACTAGTGGGATTGCGCAGTATGCGGAAACCTTTCCTTCAGTTAGTGTGATTAGTAATTACTCAACAACTACTCTTATTTTTATAAAAAGTGCATTAAACTAATTAAAGACCTAAAATTGATAGATAAACTACATTGAGAAAGAAACTCTGTTTGTAATGTGTAGTTTCAGACAAATTTGAACAAAAGTATGAGTTTTAATGAAAATTGGATCCAAAATATTTTTTTATAAATGCAAATTTCTTCTATTTCATCAAAAGATTACTTTCCAGAAGCTACATTACTTTCCAGAAATTTTTGAAATTTTCACAAGATCTTTTTGCGAAGTAACCCAATAATTGAAATATCTTCGGGCCTTTAAAACTGAAGAACTAAGATCCTACTTTTGATTATTTACAAAGTTTCGGCTTAAAAGTTTCAAATTTGACTGAGTAATGCGTGAAGCGACATGTATTTACAACCATTCACACGGAACTCTCAATTTTCGGATACAAAAAGACATCTGTCTCTTCACTACATGTATCAATGCTAACCATCTTTCAAAAAACCGCGCAAATGTATCCTAATTTTGACACAGGTGAGAAATTACCGTTCACAAGAACCGTAAACATGTATTTTACGACGTATACTCGAAATCTTATTGTTGAGATGATTTTAATACTTTTCTTCCCTATTCTATAAGGACGGAGGTAAAATTAAGTTCATACAAATTTTCCAAAAAAATGGATGCAATTGGTAACAGAAATAACAGTAACAGAAATAAACACAAATAACATATTATTAAAAGATCAAAATCCATTACAATTTAGGCACTAGGTTGTACTATCTGCATTACTTATCACGATAGAATCATTCACCAAAACGACCAGCCAACGTCACTGCAGATGGAGGCGTCTCAGAGCAAGTCTCCTGTTGGTAGGTAAGGTAAGAATGTGGGCTCATCGGCGTTGGGGAAGTGCGAAGTGACACTCCAGCGCATTGCGACTGCTGCTGTTGCTACCTTTCTCCGCCGAAGAATATGTCAACAAACGTACGTATCAGAGAAAATGAACATAGTTCTGTTTAGTCATAACGAGTTTCACGACGTCATAAGAAGGGAAATTTTTCTACTAGCCAAGTAGATATTGGTTCTTAATAAGAAAACTCTTAATAATTCTCAAACCAGTAATAATTCAAGTCATCTAAGCACACTTGACCTTCGTGGGAAATATCGATGTGGCCTTTGTTATTGTTTGTGACGAAGGTTCATAAAATCAACAACGAAAATAATGTCGACACGAAATGTTAAAATATGTTAATGTTGTGGTACCGCAATGCTCTAATTCTGCATGTCTACGTTTTGACAGTTTGGGAATATCGTCTTGTTGCTTACTGTGAACCATGGGGAGCAAAACACCTACTCTTTATTAAAAATAAATTTTGTTATTATGTTGATTATAAAACTTTGAGTTTTTGTGCAGGAAGAAATTCTATTGGACACACGCTTGAAAATTTTCATGAAATATTAAAATATTTAAGAAGCATTCTTGATTATAAAATCCACCCAATTCAAATAATAAAACAATTAAATAAAAACATTATTGTTGCTCGAAAAGAGAAGAATCGACTCTTGGCTTTTTCAGACCCACTTACACATTTTTAAAGACATAGTTGATATTTAATTCCAGAATCTAAATAACTTCTTAAAATGCCCACTTTAATATCATAAGACAATTATTCCCTGCGATACCTACCACTGAGTCAAGTGAAGATATTGTTGTTTGTCACTAATATCAATAGTAAAGTTTAAAAATTACCAGAGTGTTGCAAGCTTCTTTTATACCATTATCAATGGTTTACTTTATGAAATCATCAGAAAAACATTAATTGACTAATTATTTTTCACAATTTAGTATTTCTCTAGAATTAAGGTGTCTCCTATATCTAAAATTGTATTTGTATAAAGTTAATGTAAGTCTTCTGTTCCTTAATTACACAAATATAATGTCTTTTCTTTTGGCAGCCACCCGCAGTCAATTTCTGAGTATGAAACACGAATTAATTTTTATCAATTGGCATAGAAGTGATTTGCTCATTTAATACAACACGTTCAGTTACTTGCCTGATCACTCTCTTGTATCATTTACATCATTTCTATATTCGCCCAAAATTATATTCACGTCGATTTCGCATTAAACCTGATGAATATAAATTTGTTCAGACTCGTTTGAAGTATAAAATCTGACTGTTTATTTGTCATTCTCACTCGCATTTTCAATTCTCGCTGTCACTTTTGCGACCATTGAAAGCTAGCCAAATCTATCTACATTTTAATGGTTAAGTCATGTAGATAAAATTCTTATTCCTTATAACGTTACTTTTTAAGAAGTAAGTCATTGGAAGTCACGTACAAGCCATTTATTTCAACAATAAAATCAAAATTAATGAAGTAAAATTAAAATCAAAACTATAGTAAAAACTATTAACTGAAAAATTTTATGAATCTATTAATAAATATTGTAAATTATTAAAATAGATTTTCTTCCTTACTTACAAGTTGCATATCTTCTGAAGTTTCAACACGTTGCAATGAGCGCCATTCTGAAAACACATGGTCATGTAAAAAATACGTAATGCCAGAGCAAACCAAATGTGTAGCATACAATAAATGTTCAAGAAAATATTAAACGAAATGAATATTCGTAGCAATAACAGACAACAAATCATCTGGTTTTCAGAGATTTGTTAACGGGATCACAATGCTTATCAGAGATTGTAGTACGTTCACCGAGTTTAATATTTTTGAAGCGCCACATACAACATTTACAAATGAACTAAATTAAAATCACTCAATAAACTTTGCACGATTTACATTACATGCTTATTACTACTTTTACTTTCTACTGAAGTGGTACCGTCCATTTCATAGCACTCATTTCAACAAACTCAAAAGGAAGAGTAAAAGTAATACAAAGGAAAGAGTAAATATTTACTTTTCAATCGAAATATAAATGTTTCAGTATTCTACTAAAAATCTTGAATGTACCATCAATATCCAAAGAAATCCGATCAAATATTGCAGTCAATGCGGATTATTTTAAAAATAAAATGCTATTATTTTGCTTGGTGGAAATTTCATAAGCTCAATCACTGTTAGAAAACCTCATTATTATTGCTTCCATCACTGTGTAATGTCAATATGCCAAAATGCTATCACTGTGTAATGTCAAAATTTGCATACACTGTTATTTCATATTAGAATGTCCAATACAATCCCTGAATCTCCGAATTTAAAAAAATCCGAGTACCACAAAAACATCACCTTTTCTCCTAGGGACGATTGTTCTTAAAAGTGTGGTTTAATGCATCAAAGTACTTTATTTTCTATAGACGTGTCATATAAAGCAATTAACATTTAGTGTTAAACTGTGCCTATACTATCCGACTATCCTCCGTTTGAACCAAACAGCAAAGGCCAGGACCTGAAATGTGAGTTATCCATATAGCTCTGATATGGTGTATGGGTAAACATGTGTATATTAATATGACTGTGTAAAGTGTATATTAGTATGGCTAAATTGTTCTTATATAAAACAGTCAATAGACTTCAAGATTATGACCGCTCTCGCTACGAAGAGGGCGTAACCAGAAGAGCTAAACTTCCAAAAATGTAATAAAAATCTAAAAAGGTTTGATTTTGAAGATTAAATCTCAAAGAACTCGAAGGAGGTGCGTTATTCGTCCCATAAGTGAAGTGCATGTTTTTACCACGCGAGGTGGCTATGAACTTCCCCTGCTGAGGGCGAGATTGGGCGCCGACCTACGTCGGCTTGTGGGGACTTCCCTCGTCCAGGCATCTCCCACGAGTAGGGCACCTCCCTAGCCGGAGACAAGCTTCAAGCTTCTGACTGATCTCCCGACAAGTCTGGTTGTGTAGTGCATGTAAGGGCTGAGGAAAGGACAAGGAAGGGGAAGGTAAGATCGCGCGCAGTCCATCAGTTGTTGATCAGAGAAACCACGGAAAACTACCGGTCAGGGACCCAGAAAGGTTGAAGTGGTAAGGACGCATTATGAGCACTCCGTACTTTCGAGCAACGCACAAATAGTAATGTGTTGCAGCATGAGTGTTGCCTACTGCATGTGAACTTGCGTATTTCTCTGCCACAAAATGTACAAAATCCTACATTTTTGAAGTCATATTAGATTTGTTTGATTCATAACTGAACGTTCATTCGTTATCTTCCAGTCGGAATGCATTCAAAATAATATGGCCAAAATAACGATATACTTAGGCAATTATTTATTCAGAAGAAAAAAGAACTCAAAAATTAATAAATGCTGAGATGCATTGCAAATAAAAGTGTAGGTAATTTTTAAAATATCAACAAAAGAAACGAAAAAAGCATCAGTGTATTACGAGTCAAAACTTTTTTCCGTAGTATTAGATCACAATTTGCCTCTTCCTGTTTTCCTGAACATATTTTTCTGAACGCTTTGACGTTTTGATTGTTTGACACTCCGAAGAAGGAGACAAAGAAGAGAAGAGAAAGAGAGCGGGCAATGGGAAGGACTATCTGGGCATCAGCATTACCATCCACCGTTGCTCCATAAAGGCGGGTGGGGATGTCTATGGTGAAACAGCTTTATCCGCTAAAATAGCATTGTAATTAAGTCATCAGTAAACAGAGCGAAGCTTTACATTGCAATTAGATAACATTGGTTATTTGAATGATCACGATTCTTGTCATTCTGTGTTCAAAGGGATTAAAGTTATTAACCTAATTTTGGTTACTGTGAAATCAATATAATAGTTATGAAATGTATTCTTGTACACGTTGTCTAAAGCACGGTCATTGATTGCTATTTTATTGTTGCTATGTCTCTCTTTAACAAGCAGACTGTAAAAGTAAAGCTACTAATTTTCTTTAAAGCGTAAAAGCAACGAGCAATAATACAATCTTGAAACGTTTAAATTGTACTTAAAACCTATCACATCACGAGTTAAAATACCCTGCGTGTCCCCAGAATTTTATAATCGTAATCATCTATTAGACGAAAAACGAAGGGATTTTGTGTATGTTCTACCTACACCCTGACCCGTCCCGTCATACCATTTCCATTCAACCCCGTCTCAACCGGCCGGTTTTTATTTTCTTCTTCCTAACCCTGCCAAAATCTGCCTCACTTTATACATCCTCCCGCATTTGTTATGATCATCTTTACTATCACCATCTTTGGTCCGGACAGCTGTAAACAGTATGCATTGCTGCTATCTCCTCGCAAACTCTCGGTGACAATTTTGATTTGCAATATAACTCTGAGACAAATTGGGAAATTGAAATGAATCAAAACGCATTTTATAGAATTTCAGAAACGTTTCTCGAAACAACGAATTCACTACGGTTTATTTTTGTTTTTATATTTGCAAAATAGGAATGAGTGCACCCTTAAATTTAGCTCTGAGAGGAAGGAAAATGTTATAGCAGAAATCTCATACGAATAGTAATGTTTCCTGATTTGAATGTATTGCATAATTGAATTTGATTTGAAGTAATGGTTTGAACGTCTTGCATAAAACTACATTGTGACCAGAGTGTATGTAATATATTGGAGTATATTTTTATCCAAGAGAAATAACAATTTTCAAAAAGTAGTCGAACGTATGACTAACACAACACACTGTCAGTGAGATAAGAAATACAGTTGTTTTAAAATAACAGAAATACACTCCAATTTTATTTTTCTAGGTAAGAAAGACGTTTGACAAAATATTCATGCAACTGTCGAAAACATTCCAAGATTAGTTATTACATTTTTCGAAGAATTTCTTCATTTCCTTCTAATGTAATACGAAACTTATTACACAACGTTTTTTGGAGTTCTTTGTTCAATGAAAATACGGGAACATTATGACACTAATTGTTATTGAATACATGTCTAAATTTACGAGTACATAGTTCATGCAGATTATTTTCTTTCTTTATTCTTTACGCATCACGTAATATGAATAATTACAATATCCTCAATCTCAATGTCTCTCAATTCCATATTAAAAATATCTTAATCTAGAACGCAACTTAGCACAAAATTGAACTCCCTTTGTATAATGACGATTAGTGAATTGGAGCAATGGTGAAGTAAGTGCAAGATGTACCGCGAGAAAATCTTCCGCCAAACTGCTTTGTTTATCACAAATATCTCAAGCATCGATCAGGCATTAATCCCTGTTTCAGTGGTGAACAGTACCTCGTGTAGAGCCAAGGAACCACCCAAAAGTGAATTTTGTATTTCCATGTATTTCTTTCTAAGTAAATATCAAGATTGGGTCTTTTTTGCAGCATTACATAGTCATATACACTTCGTACCCAAAAATACGAAATCCTGAACAAACTAATATAAAAATACGTTTTTTAATATGATAACAAATTCACAAAATATATGTCGTTAGAAAAATTTTATGTACACTTTTAGAAATATTTTATTATTCTGTAAATTTCAAAAGTGGGGTGGGGGGTGGGGCTACAATCCTCTCTGCCACCCATGAAGGGGCTGCCTCGTAGGGCACCTGTAAGCCTGTCGTCAACCGGCCACGTAGAGGAAACTTCCGACTGCTACTCGGCGCCTCCTGCGTCTCAAAAACAGCCGCCCAACGGAACAAGAGGCAGCCACTGCACGCCCTCGTAAACAGGTCCGGCCGCTTGCAATGATAT
Organism: Gryllus longicercus; assembly: GCA_038098605.1. Classification (NCBI taxonomy): domain Eukaryota; kingdom Metazoa; phylum Arthropoda; class Insecta; order Orthoptera; family Gryllidae; genus Gryllus; species Gryllus longicercus. Next base: position 4,564,376 of record JAZDUA010000063.1, read on the forward strand.
TCTGGGTCTGAATAGTAGGTTCATAGACAGAAGGTTACCAGGGAGATGTGAGCACGAGAATACGTAGAAAGAGTTTTGTGCCTCCTACAGTTAATCGACCACTACAGTTGAATTGCTATCTGAGATAAATGGTCACCGGAGTATTGGTAACAAGGGTCAAGTGGTGACCAGGATCAAGGGATGACCAGGGTCAAGTAGTAACCAGGGTCAAGCGGTAACCAGGGTTAAGCGGTGACCAGGGTCAAGCGGTGACCAGAGTTAAGTGGTGACCAGAGTTAAGTCGTTACCAGAGTTAAGTGGTCACCCCTTGAAATACAATTCTCTATCATGCCAACTCTGTCATGAATAGTACATGAGTTCTTTCAAGTACATCACTGACGGAGTATCGTATTATTAAGCCAAACTATTGTAGAGTTTGTTAGTACTATTTTGTTTGCAGGTGGGATATGAGACAAATTTATATTCTCAAAAACGTTGTATTATTTTCAACATATTGATTCAATTAAAAATTCCAGGTCAGTACAACATAAGGGTTCTGAAATCGTAGTAGTCTGACTCCCTGTATGTAAAAAAATATACTTAATGAACAACCAACAATAAAATATGTTTGGGGCATGGTCTCTAAGAGACATGAAAAAACCTACTATGACTTTTGTCTTCATCCTTACGAATATTTATAATAAAATAAAGATGAATATCAAAGCATCCAAAGTTTCGGAAAACCACAGTTCTAAATGAAAATTAAGTAAATTTTACAAACGGTAGGTATATAGTAAAGAAATTTACCACTAATATTCAATCGAATAAAGAAAGTCATCCAGGACAAGAACAGTCGATACATTTAATCGTACAAAAATTAATACTTTCAATACTTTCCAATCGACGTATTTACCAATCCCACTGATTTCCATACATTAAAAGATTTCCAAGTTTATGAACTGAGTATTTAAAAATGCTGATCAATTTGCACGTTTTTTTTTCATTAACGGTAGTGTTCTAAACGTTCTTTAGTTTCTAGAAGTATTTTAGATGAAAAATATATTATTATTGTATAGTTAGTAGAATGGGTTTTTCCTCGGAGTCTTACACATATAGTATCTATATCCCAAATAATAATTGTTTGCCAGATATAGTATTCTTAAATGTTCTGGGCTGCATTTAGTGCATTAGATTATTTCCCAAACAAGTAATACCTCCTGCTTTTCCTTCCTGTCCTATAACATCAAAGCAAACATATAAAAGAGAGACATTAAAATCAAGAAAAGTTACTTAAATCTTCATTTTAAACCATACTTGTTCAGGTAGCTTTCACACAATACTAACGTAATTCATCGCAATCTGTACTTACTGGATTTTTTTGCATAAAGGCCAACTCGGACTACGTGTGCATGCTGCTTTACGGGGTGCAAGTACCTTTCTGGAGGGGATCATCATTTCAGCTGAATCGCGATTTTTATCCCCTAAGGTTGTTAGCCTTGGGGATATGGACGATGAGGTGATAATGATAGTGAGGGGTGAAAGGACGGCATGCACGTACAGACATACACAAATACACCCATGCCCGAGGCATGACTCTAACCCGCAGTCTTCTGACCACTACGGCCCTACTGCCCTAACAATCTCGGGCATTTGACCGGCCACTTATTGAATTATTAATGCCAAAAATAAAAAAATGCAATTCAATAAAAGAAACTGTATGCTCTTTTGGCATACAGCTGGCTGGAGGTTGGCAATGATCTTGATTAAATGAGCGAACGGACACTCATACATGAATGTGTTTTTGAATGCCTCACTTCAAGCCCAGAATCTCAGAGAAGAATGATGCCTCCGTTACAGAAAAGCTTTTTCCTCACTTGCCAAAGGGGACCACTCTCAATTTCGCCTCCACCGCTGACACCTAAAGGAACTGGAACAGGAACACCAGATGCACTAGGTGGAACGTGCCTCCTCGTTCTGTCTTCGTGTGTTCAACGTCACGAGCTGACTCACTCTTGGGGCAACACCAGAAGAAAGAAAATTACGTTTCATTCCTGACAGACCGCAAACAACTGCAGCGGTAGAAATAGTAATGGCAGCCTCGGAGGGACGGAGAACGTCAGAGCTTCCGCTGCTCTTTGGAGGGGATGACACCCGTAAGTGTACAGGAATATCAGATACAGGAGAATAAAGAAGAAAGGAAGAAATAAATGAGAAACGTAGACAAAAAGAGTAGAAAGAAGAAAATAACCCTGAACAGGCAGTATAATGAACCCAGAAACAACGAAGATTTTTAATAATGGTGAGAGGTGACGGAGGAAGTTGAATTTTTTAAGAAATGGTATGGGTAAATATGAGTAGGAGTGACCTATATATATATATATATATATATATATATATATATATATATATATATATATATATATATATATATATATATGAACATGTGAATGCACGTTTAGTGTGAGAACACGGGTGTAGAGTCGGAGAGGTGGAGGGCCTAGAGGTGGGAAGAGATGGTGGGAAGAGACGTCGAAGAGGGAGGTGGAGACAGGCGAGCGAAGGCGAATAGGGTGAGAGCGAGGAGAATGGAGGGGAGGGGCGCAGGCGGAGGAGTCATGGTCCGAGGTGGAGATGGAGGAGGGGAGACAGAGAAGCGGAAACGGGAGGGAGGGAGGGCGTCGACCCAAAGGGTGTCGGGTGTGGATCAGGATGGAACAGAGACGGAGGGGGCGGAGACTGGCGATGGAAGGGGAAAAGACTGGGGAGTTTAAGATGGAGGAGTCAGAGGGCACGGGGTCGGAAGTCGGAAGAGACGGAGAAGCCGAAGACCGAGCAGGCGAAGGCGGGATGGTGGAAAGGGAGGAGACGCAGAGGGCAAGGGTGCAGAAGCCAGAGACGGACGACGGAGACGTAGAGACGGAGACAGAGACTGCGAAGGATGGGAAGAAGAAATGTGTAGCGACGGAGAGATCAGGGATGGAGGGGGCGGAGCCGGTCAGGGAGGGCGTGACGGGATGGGGGTGAGTCTGCACGGTGACCGAGAACTGAACTTGGTGTTTGGGGGTAGGGTTCACTTTAGGTGGAGCCGCGGAGTGGAAACAGGAGGCGCAGACGCCCAGGAACTGTCATCTGAAAGTTAGGAAAAAGCACTGATAAGGGGGAGTTTATCAGACGATCTTCAAGCGGCAATTTGAACTGCGAAGAAATAGGTCAACCGACTCCGCGGAAGAATATCCTCTTAAAAAAGAAAACCTCTCGGAACTTCTAGAGTAACTACTAAGTTTTTCTATGAAAATGAAATTTACATGAACGTATCGTAAAAATGCGAGAAAGCAATTAATATTATAAATATAAAGTTTAATAAGTATGTGGTGGAGATGTTGATATCGATGGCGGTAAGCAGGCTGTAGGGGTTTTAGTTTTGAAAGGTTATGGTGATTATGATGATGACGGTGTTGATAATGTTGTTTGTGACGATGTTTATGAAGGCGACGGTTCTTGCAACGGCGACAGTGTTTGTGACTGCGACGGTGACTGTGTATGTGACAGTGACGCTGTATGTGGTGGTGACGATCGTGACATTGACGATAACGACAACGGAGATGTTGATTACGATAACGATGGCGATGACGAGGACGACGCAAGATTCTACGTTTGTGTCTGTGAATGCCGCGGCGGCGACGACGGCGGCGACGATGGCTGTGGAGCCGGCGGCTGCGGCAGTTGCACGGCGTGTGTCTACAGAGAGAAATCGCCAAGGCTTTGCGACTTTGCCGAGATTGGATGAGTTGACTCAGAATGGAGAACAGCAGCCCAGCGATGCATCTGTACAATCGTGCGGCGTCATTTACACAATACTTTTCATTTTTTGCTATCAAACTACAAGTGATTACATATTTGTACTTTCTCCGCGCTATGTATAAAGAAAGTAGCTACATTCTGAAGAAAGAGTTCAAGGATTGTATTTAGAAAACAAATAGTGGGCTGTATACATCCACTCAGTTTCTCGTTAGTTGAAAGATCTCCACGATTCTAAATGGCTTTGAATGTTACATTAAGAATAACACATTAATGGTTCCTTCAGTGTTGTTCAGATTTAAATGGTCTCACGTTTTATTAATTATTTGTGCCGTCGTTCTTTCCTGTGAGAACTCGTGACAGATCAAGTACAGTTTATTAGTGTAAATTGCGCGAATTGTATAGGAAACTGTATTGTCATCTTTCCCTAATTGAAATAAGTGTAAACAAGGGTTCAAAGGTATAAGCCTAATTATTCAAAGGTATAGGCCTAATAAAATACAAATTTCCATAATTAATGGAATTCCCTATAAATGGAGCCTCAGTCATCAATACTATTGGGTTTCCACCTAAAACTTTTCAACATAACACTGATTGTTTCGGTTACTGGAACTTCAGGAAGTCTAAATATTACATAAATATTACACACACTTTTGAAATATCGACATTCCAACGCAGCGTAGGTAATAGTTAATATAAATAGGAAACACACTAAGAGTGTAAGTTTCCTCTGCTGCTATTTAAGTAATTTGGAATAATTTTGCCCGCAAAGTGTATGCAACGACAAGCAAAGAGCTCAACAGCGGACGGTCCAAGGTAAGGTTTGGGCAGCTTGGGGTTAACGACGCAGCGGCTTGGGGCTACACCTTTAGGCTAACGACGCGAACATTGCCAGGAATCTTCACAACCTGACGGGTAGTAATTTACCGCCGAACTTCTGTCTGTGAATTCCAGAGCATTCCGAAAGATCCCCTCCACCCTCTCCTGCCCAAAAGTTAACGCCCAACTGTTGGTTTGCAGGGCCTTGCCCGGCAATCTGGAGATTTGCATCGCCTAATCACTGCCCCCACCTTGAAGCTATCGACGTGAGTGTTACCGTAAAACTCAGGGTCCTAATGTTGGTCTGCAACTCTCCACAAGAAATCGCTCCCTCCTACGCAGACGCGGGAAGCCGGTGCACGAACCGAAATCCGCGGCGTTTGCTCTAACGCTAATTGGGCCAGTTCTCGCATCGCGAGGTGGGCCACAGAGCTCTCGCTGGCGGTCGCGAGGGGCTCAGATGAACCGATAGGGAGCGCTCGGCTCTTCCGCGCCGCCCCCGCCCCCGCCCCTGCCTCGTGACCTTTGCCGACCCGCCCGTTGCGCGCGGGCGGTGTGGGGGATGCAGGGCGGAAGGAGACGCGAAAGGTCGCCGAGCCACGAGCCTCGTGACCTTCCGCCGCCACGAGGAGAGAGGGGGCGTCCACAAAGGAAGAGGGCGGTGCTGGCAGACGCCGCCGCCCAGCGTCGGAAGTAGAGGAAGAGGGAGAAGCTCGTGGGCCAAGGGCTGTTCATTGCTGCATTCATTATTCGGTTCGGAGAAATTTGTAGTTCAGAGAAATTTGTTCAGAAGAAATTTGTAAAAAAATTGCGAATATTTCCTAACGCAAGCTTTTACAGTTCATTTTTTCATCATTTTCCATCTGTACAGAAAAATAAAATACCAGTCAGGATGTAATTTGTACACAAAAAATTACATATGCTTCATTTTAAATTACAGATCCCATCGAGTTTGACTACCGCGCTCCCAGCGTCACTTTACAGAACTTTTCCTCTTTTGCTATGCGTGAGATGCGATGTTTACCTTTTATGCACATTTAAGAGCGTTCTAAATGTGTTTAATTGCAATACGAAGAGATTTGCCTGATGAGAAATAAAACTTACTGTATTGCAATGTCCTCTCGCTCTCTGCTGAGAACTAACTTAACTTGTAACCACAGACGTGAGGTTCAGCTATTTCATTTTCTGCGCTTTCTGCGGCAACCAGAGGCAATATTTTCATTGCGATTACGTGCAGAAGACTAAATGACCATACAAAATGCTAGATCTCGTTCATTTAAATTCGATTCTGAAACAAAACCATGTAGAAACGAACATTCCTTTTTCATGTACAGCAAATGATGAAAAATTATCTGTAAAACGTGTAAGACCTGATGGGCTTCATTTTAACGAACGATTCCAGAGTTTTAACAAATGCACGAATGTGTGCCTGTCCAAAGTGGCTTCTGAATCCCCTGAAGGAACACTACGCAAACGCGTAGTTGTTAAAACACCGGGATCGTTCGTCGAAGCGAAGCGAGTAAATCAGGTCACTGTTTTGTAGCGATAGGCGATATTTTTTGGTCAAATTTACCATTCTGTATTTCTCGTCACTGTAATCCCAATCATCAAGGTTTGTCGTTTATTTATTTTGACATTTATCTAGATAATTTGTGGATTGTGAGTATAAGGATGGAAGGAACATAATTGATCTTTCCTAAGAGAAGAGAATGTGGGAGGAAAGATTAAGCGCGGCCTAGGGCTCGTTGTTGAGTACACTACTCCGCCATCGTTCAAAATGGTTAGAATTCAAACGACTGACGAACTCAATCGACTTTTATAATTTTCATAAGGTAATAGTTAGCTTCGAACCACGTATTTACAAATAATTCTACATTCAACATTTCGTAAATACTGCCTTTTTATATTCAGGAATTAGAAAATAAGGATCAAGTACATATTTACACAAGCAATTGTAAACATAGGTATTACATTAAATCCTTGAAATTGTCAATAGAATTCAAATCTATGAATTGTTAGTAATATTTATATTGATTAGTTGTAGTATACAAGTGTATTGGATTCTTTGATCCAATAGCAGGTACAGAATTCAAAACTCAATATTTCATATCATTCCGACTCCCGAATATAAAATCCGCGACACAATATTTATGTCGTTTCGTGACTATCTAACGAGTATTTCGTTCTTGTCAAAACTGGAACGAAGGAAGTGGGAGACGACCCTGTCGGTGCTCGAACCCTGACAATAGCTCTCGTATCCTCGTGGGCGTGAGATATGATCAACCTCTAACTGTAAAGGCGATAAAAGAGGTGGTTCCGGCAAGAGAGTCACGCGCGGTATTGGAGACTTCGATGCACTATTGGCACAGAAACCTTCCGAAACCTTTTCACGGTCGTGCAAACAATATGTGCAATTTGTCAGACCATGTCAAACAACAGAAATGGCGAAAATTAAAGTCTCTTACTTACAAAGAGAATTGAAACCAACACAGATTAGTATGTTCTAAATGCTAATTATATGAAATTGCAAAAATGACATTAATTTTTAGAATAAACTAGGGTTGTAGTACTGTTAACAAGAACGTGCCAATTATAAAATGTATACAATAAAATATGGATATATAATTGCATGCTAATATTTCTGACATGGAATAATTTACCGTTAAGCAAAAGGAATTTATATTATCGTGAAGAAATTATTTATACATAAAACGGAATTTTGATTTACACGCTATTAAAAATATTATTGTATTTGGAATACCTACAATACCATAACATTATGTTATTTTTATTTATTACGTATTATGTACGAATGTATTTATTACGTACCTGGATGTATTACTTATTACCATGGCAAATCAACACTCAAATTATTTCGTAATTACATAGTTATCATTATTTATTGGGCATAATGTGGAGGTTGTGAATGTTTTTCAAATATTTCTAAGTCGAAAGACTAGCTAAAGAAATTAAACTTGGTCACTGGGAACTATTTCAAAGATTTTTATCCAAAGAGAAACACAAATTCCAGGCCACATCAACTGTCGTCTTCGATGTCCTCTGTGAAATAAAATATTATCGCCACAAAAATCAAATACACCTTTTGAACCACCCATATCTGAATTAACTGAGGAAGTTTGTTTCCTAAAAGCAGCAGGTAATTCAAAAACACCTCACACATTCTTACCCTGATTTATAAACGAAAGGTGAATGGGAGTCCTGCTCCTTTGAGAAGAAACCTGAAATATGCCGAGATGCTCCTACTCGATACACGCTTTCCAATAACAGGTCATAACAAACAACAAAGCTCATTGGGGGCTGGCTTACGGCGCGGGCCTAATCGGGTGCCGCGAGGTCCGTGCCGGAGCGACCGGGCCACTTGTCGTGGGGTAACGAGGCGACAGAGAAATCGGACAGAGGGGAAGGAGGCGGCGGTGGAGAAAGAAAAAAAATCATGGGAAGCGGTTTTAAACGGGCGGGAGGTGCCCGACCCGATCTCCGCTGGACACGTGGGCCGCGGGGCGCCACGTACCGCCGTCATCCGTCAAAATGAAGACGTTCCCGGCCTCCTTAGAGGCCTCGAGCGGTGGTGGAGGGGGCGATGAGGTCTCTAGGGACAATGGAAGGAACGCGACGAGGGTCTGACCGGAATTGGCCCGTAAGAAGCGATGGTCCTTGTTGATTGGAGGCAGATGCAAAGGATAGAAATACATTTAAAATAGTAATTTATTATACAACACAAGAAAACTACAGCGAGGGAGGTGGCTCAGGGACTCAACTGATGTTGAGAACCAGAATGTTCTAGGTTCGAGCCCCGACGATGGCAGGGTTTCAGACACTAGCTAGGTAGCTAGGTCGAGTTCTGTCCCTGACTGGGGGAGAATTCTAGCCGCTGGCTGCTCTGCTCGACAGTTTTCCGTGGTTTCTCCCATCAACACTAGGCGAATGACGGAGTAGTACCCTAACAATCGGGCCATGGACTCCAGGCGACCTGGTTGGTGTCCAAAAATGTATTTTATACATTAACCTCATAAAAACTGAATAGTGTCCTCACCAGGACATCGAGATACTTCGAATGACCTCATTCCCCATCTCATTCGTGAACCCATACGAGTATAATAGTGAGCTATGGACGAAAGAAATGGAGTTCCTCCAAAACTAAATCCTAAAACCGTTGAATAGTGATTTGAACTCTCAGGGTGAATTTGAATTTTTTCCTTTCTCAAAAATTGTATTTCTGAGCAATATATTACTTATAAAATACAAAATTTAATTATCCTAAAAGGACAATTGTCATTTTGTTGGGGAGCAGATGACTGTGTACAATTTCTAATAGTAGGGATAGAGTTTATCTTAAGGCAGACAACATAATTTGAAAATTTTAAGTAAATAATATTTGATTTTAGATTTATAATTGATTGTGTTATTGAACTATATTATTCATTTTATTATAAAGCTTAAAATTGTATGTTCAAGTATATTTCAAAGGAAGAGAAGTCGTTGCGGTTGTCCCATTATCCGTTAAAACGAAGACGTCCCCGGCATTTTTATGGGGTCTCGTTGGCGACTTGGGTTTGGGAAGAGAGTGGAGACGATGCAAGTAATGTGACTAGGTTCTTCCAGAATTGGCCAGTAAAACGATGGTAATTGTTGCTATTAAGCTCATGTCTAAGAATGATTACTATCAGCAGTGCTAAATTGAGGCTTGTACCGCTGTCCCATCGTGGTCTGTATTTTTGTTCATTATTATAAAATTATGATCAATTGAAATATTAATTTATAAATTATTAAATTTGGGTTGGTGAGCAAGTGTGTGCGTGAATGGGTGAGTGGGTAGGTGGGTGGGTAGATGAGCGAGCGGGTGAACCGGAGAGACTGTGTTAACGGGTGGAGCAAGGTAGCTGTGTTAAGGGGTCGGCAACAAGTGAGTGGGCGAGTGGGAGTGTACGTGTGCGCGTGTGTGTTAGTGGGTTTGTTGGTTGGTGCGTGAATGATTAAGTCGACCAGTGTTGAGATGTGCGGTTGAGTAGATGAGCGTGTGGACATGTGTTGTTAGTGAAGTGGCGTTTGGTTTGTAGGTAAGCAACCCGGTGGATGGTTTGTGATTGGTTTATGGGTGCGTGAGGGGGTAGTTGGTTTGGGAGTGGGTGAGTGAGTGGTTGAATAACTAGAAGGCTGGTTAGTTTCTAGATGGGTGAGGGGGTGATCGGTTCGTGTGTGGGTGGGTGAGTGAGTGGGTGGGTGGTTGGTTTCTGGGTGGGTGGTTGGCTGGTTGCTTTATGGGTGAGTGGTTGGTTTGTGGATGGGAAAATGAGTGAGTGGTTTGTGGGTGAGCAAATGGGTGTGTTTGTGGGTGGGTGAGCGCGCGGGGAGTGGAGCAGAGCGGCGTCGCTGGGATTGGTACCCAAGGTGTGCTTGTTACTCCCAGAACACAGAGCGGAAAGCTACGGGGCCTCATATTCGAGTTACAGCTTTTCTCTACAAGATCAGGACAATAAACGCAACCCAGTTATAGTGGTATAGTTTTAGGCGCTCCGAACGCACAGACGGATGGGTGTACCAACGACCTAGTGAGCCGTCAACAGATCATTAACAAAAGAATGCCCTGTATTTGAACCAAGTGAAAAGTCCAAAGAAGAAAAAAAGAAGATATGGGCCGGGAGACTGGATCTTCAGAACTAAATTGAGCTGCTTCATCCACTTGTGTGCTGTACACAGCCTGGTCGTGCTTTACCACGATACTTTCCTTTCGCCGTCGGTTTCACTTTGGTATTCAAACTAGTTAATGGCCACATGAAACTTTTGTTTTCTCATTGTAATACGAAAATTAAATTGCTATCTTAATTTTATTTTCAACTTAATTATCAACTTGTGACATGCAGCAGCAAAAATTCTGTTGAAGAAAACCACACAACGTGTTATTCCAAAAACTAGCATGAACACTGCCCAATAACGACACATGAAATACTCTCTTATAACACTAGATTAAATTAAATATTAAAAAACAATCATCATGGATTCTGAAATAAATATTGTGTTGTATATATATATATATATATATATATATATATATATATATATATATATATATATATATCATTGTACAGTACCTTACATACTAAGAATATGAAAACGTTTCTGTTCAGTAATATAATATGTTAGCATCATTTACTTAAAGGAATGCTACATTTTTTTGAAGTCTTTTTGTCGCATGGCATTAGGTCAGTACTAAACAGTACCTCACTGAGTATTAGAATTCAGTAGGTACGCGCAGAATTAAATTAGAATCAGGAACGCCATTCAAAATTTTATTTTCAAAATTTTTCAGACGAATTCAAAACTGTTTTTTAAAAATTTTCTTTCGAGTTGCGGACTAACAAAAGCATAGACACCTCTCAAATGGCCTGCTGCTGCTTATTTTGTTTCAGTTTCAACGCGCTCTGCCAACGCTTCAATACGTATGAAGCATCTTCGATGCTCACAATGATTTTATTTGTTATTTACCCACAGGAAAGTATGTATCTACTCAATAGTGTATTTTTCTATAATTCATGCTAACATTCTTCATATTCTTCATTCCTAGACAATTTACTTATAATTAGATTATTTAAAACATACCGCGGGTACTCAACACTAATATTGAATTTGATTGTTACAACATGATATTTTGTTGACAATTTGTTGAGTAAGTATTTTGAGATAGTATTACCATTAGCAGTTGTTAGAGAAAACATAACTTCAGATGCAATGAAACCTCTTAGCTGGAATTCTTTGATTTCATAGAGAAGATACGTATATCAGACAATGTATCATTATGTTGTAGATAAAGAGGCAATAGAAAGAGTTACTGAACATAGGTGACCAACGGATTTTCACTGTAAAGACCGTTTCTTGTAACTTAAAATTAATATATATTTACATAACTTGGTCGCACGGGGTGGCAAAGTAATTTCTTTCGTTTCTCCTCTGTTGTAATCGTTTTCTCTGCATAAAGACAGTTTTGCTATAAATTATTATTAATATATCTTCACATAAACTACAGTTAGTCGCGCGGGTGTGCAGTCTTCCTTTCATTCATTTCCAAGCTGTTGTAACAGTTGAAAGATTGTTCTTCTTAATAGCTTTGTACATCATGAAGTTGCTTTTCCTCAGGCATCGACAAGTTTTTCACGTTGGCCGAACATCGATTACCCATGTGCTTGATTATCCAACGCAAACGCGAGTACAATTTTTACTTTCTCTTGTATACCCTGCAGCAGCAAAAAATGTGGCTGATCAAAACCACAAAAGAAATGTTTCCAAAAAGTAACGTAATTTATTGTAATGTTACTGCTTGTGTAACATTACAATAAATTGAATATTATAACTAAAACGGTCTAAACAAAGACCGCAATAACATACACGGGTGTACTATACACGATACATTTTTTTACATACCAAGAAATTCAAAAGTTACTGCTTTATGATGCAACAGTTAATGAGCAAATCTTTAATAACGAGCGGCCCCTTCTTGGAGTCTTGCTGTTGCATGACATCAGATGCATTATAAGCAGTGATGCAATGAGTATGACAATAATTTCGATGGGTTTTGTAAAAGAATAGATGGAATAGGACAAATATTTGCATTTTTCAATCGAAATAGAAACTATTTAAGTGTTTTTGGATTTTCCCTGAGTTCTTCGGTAAGTAACAAAACCATAGGTACCTCTCAGATTGTTGGAAGATTCATAGTTTTCTTTCAATTTCTGAAAGTATTCGAAATTAGTAATATTTTATAAAAATATTAGTAGACGATAGTAATTTTTGTAAGGCTCGGAAAAATCGATTCCAACTTTCTTATGCCAGCACCTGTATTAGGTAGGCTTGATGCTGAAAATTTACTTGATTTTATCATTTATTACTACACGTCGGGTGAAATTGGGTAACCTGCATATATCTGGCAACTCGGACGCCCCTTCATTCGTAGCTCACTCCTTTCAGTTCACCGCTTCAGGCAAGAGGCGTCATTCGTCGCGCATATGTCGGTCGGCCACGGCAATTCCTTTTTTATTCTTAGATATCTTTGTTTTTCGCTAATCGGCCATAATGAGGCCACGCGATACGTGCATACCTCCGGGTCTTGATCTTGAATGTCGGGGTAGGTGCGTGATACATTTCTATTGTCGAAATAAGCATTTTAATGCTGATTCCATTTTTACATCCCAAACCTTGGGGGACGGGGTGGAATAATGATGATGAAACAGACACACGCTTATTACTATTATTATTATTATTATTATTATTATTATTATTATTATTAACGTGATAGGGTGATGATAAGTTGTGAAAGGACTAAGATGATGGTGAGGTGGGGTGGTGGGAGGTGTTCGTGGAATTTTTGGATCCCAGCATTTGTCTTATGACCAAGAGAAACCATGAAAAAAAAGATAAGGATGGCTGACCCGGGGATCGAACCTGGCCCTTCCGATTGCGAATCCAGGGCGCCACGCACTGAGCTACTTCGTTCGGTCTTGGATATCATTATTACAATTTTTTATTTATACAAATTTGACAGCTGCTAGAGATCAGATGGTACCGTGGCGAAGGTAAGGCATGGGAATAAATTATGGGACGGGCTCCTTCCAGTCCTCCGTTATGGGCAAGTCAGGCGTTTCTCGACGCACCTCAGTGTGCTGGTACGGAATAGGCCATTATTATCCTTCTTAAAAAAACAAATAAATATGAAAATATTTTTACAACTTGCTTTTGGAGACGCTTCATCGAGGCAGTATGAGACGTAATATAGGGAAAATATTGTAATGACGCCAAATATTGATTTCGAGATTTTGTCGGACATACACGTTTTGGAGCTCTCCGTGACTCAAAGTATGTTTTGTCCCTAAATCGACCATGATGTCGTTGGATTGTTTGTCCGTTCGTGAACAACACTATTTTTAAACCGCACACAGTATTTTTCCTCTAAACAGATATTCTCTGAGCGATCAGACCGAACCCAACAATATGAAATGGATAGTTTACATCAAGTCCCTAGAAATTTTTAAACATTTTATCGAAAGTTTCTATATTTCTTTTCTTTACATGTTTCATTTCAATATTGTAAAGTGCGGTCATAACAAATGCAGCATATGTTTTTAAAATCTCTGAATTTTTAAAAATTACAATATTAAATATTTTAAATAAAAGTTTTAAAAGACATCGTGAACATTTTTCAAAATATCTCAAGTTGTGATTTTTATCCCCAATTGTGAAATTGATCTTGAAATGAGTCAAAAAACTCTTTGTTTTACCTAACAAGCACATTTACGGCGTCTACCTGGCATTAAACTCACCATCTGTAAGTTCTCAGTGATCCAAATTGCGACGTTATTGAAAGAATCGTAGTTACAAAAGTTGGTTATTGCTACAAATTTATTTTAAGGTACTAGCCCCGAGTCCAAAAAGCTATGAAGACTACTCTGCCAAAGACTACTCTCAATACAGTGCCTCAAATTATTCTCTCGACGTCTGTCAACACAAATCTGAACACATAATAGATTACATCTGATAATAAACACACATTACGTCTCATTGAAATAATTCGCACAGCATCTTCGATTTCGCCCCATGCGAGATTTCCCGCGGTTAAAGCTCTCTCCCATGAGGAAACAGTTGCTTCCCATTCACGTGCTCTCGGGGCATTTGCATCACAGACGGCTGCGTGTGCTGGCGGCGGCGGTCGGTTCAAGAGCAAGGGCACATGCTGTGTATCTGGACGGCCTCCTTCGGTGTAACGATCGCCATTACGGGAACCTAAAACGCGCGCCGCCGCCGCCGCCGCCGCCTTACGAAACAAGGATGTAAAGCGCCGCTAACGAACTGCAACTGCCTCCTCACGTGGCTGCACCCTCGTGCAGCTCACAACAGACTGCCCCTCTTTCGGTGTAAAGTCGGCGGGTAGTAGCCCGAAAGTAGCCCGATGGTTGCCCGACGGTTGTCCGATGGTTTCCGAATGGTTCTCGGAGAGTAGCCCAATGGTAACCAATGGTTGCCAGATGGTTGCACGTAGGTTGCCCGATGTTTGCCAGATGGTAGCGAGATGGTTGCACGTTGATAGACCGATGGTTGCCAGATGGTAGCGAGATGGTTGCACGTTGGTTGCCCGATGGTAGCGAGATGGTTGCACGTTGGTTGGCCGATGGTTGCCATATGGTAGCGAGATGGTTGCACGTTGGGTGGCCGATAGTTGCTCGGTTGTTGCTCGATATCAGCTCGATGACTGCCCGATGCTGGCTCGATGCTTGTCTGATGGTTGTCAGGTAGTTGTCCGATTGCTGCAATATGGTCGCTGCGCTGTCCCTCCATGGTCACCCAATGACCTACCATTGGTCGTCCAACCTCTTCTGATGGTCGCTTGATTATCGCTTGACGATACTCCCACGATCGCCCAAAAGTCGTCCTCGACATGTCATCATCATGATCACTATTGTGAATGGGATCTTTATTGCCAACATCGACAGTCACAATAACACAATAATTCTGGGCTAATAATTCTTGTTTTGGGGTCCCGATGATCCGGCTCGTCTACATTTGCGAATATAATCACTGCAAGTACTGTAGGTCTTATCAGAGAATTTATAAACTCTTTGTGATATTTGATAGGGTTATTTCATTAATGAAATTTAAATTTTAAAAAAGGTTATCCTGTTCTTGGAGGTTTGGTACTTCTTTTTCCTGTATGTAATAATTGTCTTTTTAATAGATCTATTTTAAGTCGCCTTTTATCAGCTAATTTCATTAGCAATTTCTTGCCTACGAAATATTATAATAAATGCATAAATTGTAACAATTTTAAGTATAATCACAGTATACAATCCTAATATCACAATACATATTTTTGCAGTACATATCTTATATTTTCGTATAGTTTCCGGTACGTTTAAAAAATTGTATGATCATTGTGTCAAGTGTTGTAGTCTGAGAAACATCCTGCCAGCCTGTAGGAAAATTGGACTTTCGCTAGTCATGCACAAATAATAAAAATATTGAAAATAATTTAGATGGAATTTCTCCTACACTAAAGATATATTCAATATTTAATTTAAATTAAATAGTACAAATATAGGATAGTTTGCAGAAGTAACCAGAATTTCAAGTAGTATTATTTTAAATTGGCATATGAACAGCAGACTTTTCGTACAAATGTTTACATCATCCGCTAACCATTGCCGCCGTCAACCGCCCATTTGAAATGTGTTTGAGAAGACTTCCAAAACCTGAAAAGAGATGCGTCATGTCAAATTCAAAATGCTTCAAAACTGTGCCTTAAATTTCAAAATTTCTGCTAGGGTAAAGAAAATTGTTATTAAGATCAAATTTAATTGTATTGAGTATCATGACTAACAAATTTGATTTGTAATTATTTAAATACTCTAATTTTGAAAAAACTATTTCAATATAAAATCTTTATCTCCGCTAAAGTAGATGTAAGACGCCGAAAAATAATAAAACTTTTATACTTTTTGAAAATTCGAGGTTTTATTGAAAACAGAATCTGCGCTATTTTATAAGTAAATTTGCTGTGCTGGAGAAAAAATTCAAAAAGTAATTTGATGCCAATTTTGAGAAAATTTTGAAAATCTTGTAAAGTTCTCCCAAAAATGTACAGATCGCGCATATCGATTGGGAAATATATATTTTGGTGAAAATTCTGTTTCCAGTTGAGGTGAATGTTGATCAGAGGCAGACGGGCAGACAACTTATAAAACACTTTTGGTATTCAGGAATTCAAAATGGACAACAGTGGGTATTCGAAAGAAATGTTTTTCATGAAAAAACTGTTTTTTCTGTACCAAAAACCCAGACAACCTTTTTCACTGCAAACAAATCGACACTTATTCTTAACCATTACGTTAGTTTCTCTTTCTACAAAGTAGATACGAGAATGTAAAAGAAATTCATATTGCCTGAAGACAAGAGCGGATTTGACAATGTTTACCCGAAAATGGGAAAATTAAGTGAATGTGGAAAATAACTTTTTCGGCAATGAGAATCATCGGCACGAAAACATTACATTAAAAATTCGTTGTACTTTTCTTGCCTTTTTAAAGGTTACGTTTCTACAGTAACATAGAACCTTGTAAAATCTTTGTTACTAACTCACTGAAAGTAGAAGATTATAGGACTTGCTCTAGGAAGAATGTGAATTCGCCTTCGTGAAGGAAGTCGAGAGAAAGGCTGTTGCGGCGTCATGCTAGAGTGCCCTGCTGCTATTGTGGGATCCAACGTTGTTTTTTTTTTTTCTTGTTCGATGAAAGGTGTCGAGAATGAAAGATTAAAAGGTCGGTATCCTCACGTCGTGCTCTCCAGTGACTCAGCACACATCAACAATGAATATCACATTATTCCGTTGCAAAGGAAAGTCTTAAATGTGTGATTTATAACCATAAACAACCATGCTGCACGTACTTGTATGCTTTAAAAGGGGGGTGGGACACGTTTTAGCAAAATTACTTATTTTCATTTCTGCAAGTATTACCAACAAAATATAATAATATTATGAAAATAACCTTTTACGACCTACTATTTGAAGGCGATTCTTAGGGACAGTATATTTTTCTCACACCTTAACACTCGCCTGTGAAAGTCACGAACCGTCTCGATAAGAATCTATAATCGAAGAGGCTGTTAAGGCTCCTACGCCCTGACGGTTACGACTGAAATCTCACCAGGGCGAATGGGTTTTATGCTAAGCAGAGAGAAAGGTAGGGAGGAAGCAAGGACCGCAGTCGGAAGAGAAGAAGGGAAATATCAAAGGACCATCGACTCACTGACGTTTGTGATCGTGTCGATGGAATAGAAAAGGGATAAGCGTTGTTGGTGAAGTTGACGATGAAAAACTATAATATTTAGTGTACCAAAGGGTGTTTGATAATAATGATGCTCATTACGCCGAAGTCAGAGGTCTGTCGGGACGCAGAGATAGGTAGGGAGGATGTGGGATGAGAAAGAGAAACGCTGTCGGAGGGAAAGAGAAGAGAAAGATCAGAGGGGAAGAGACTCCCGGTAGCCTGCGATTGTAACAATGAAATAGGAAAAAAGGAAATGCGTAGTTGCTGAAATGATATGAACGATAACGAAAACTACAATATTTAGTGTGCCAATGGATATGATGATGCTTGGTAATAAAAAAACATTCATTACGACAAAGACTGGGATCGGTTGGATGAAGATTGATGAAGATCGTATTAGTGGTCAGGGTGGGGTGAAGTCCATTGTTGACTGGATGAGTACTTTTACGAGAACTAAACAGAAAACTACCTTCGTAGAAATTTAATTTGAACGTTGGGGTAAAATAGAGAAAACGATAATACTTGACCGCACTGGGTTAATTATATTTGGTACCATTCCTATCATACCAATGAAATTAAAACATTATTGAGGGATATGACTATGGTGATAAAGACCTGGGCAGTATAAGAAGAGGTGGTAATCATAACATTGCCAGCCTTGTGGCTATACAAGTTGTGCAATAATTGGAATTTTCTCTGATAAAGTTTTCATGTTGACTGATATTTTGCAGCAGCAAATGACATTTCAATGGTATGTTACTATCAAAAGTAACATTTGAACAAAAAGACATTTATTTGAAATTTTAATTATTTTAAATTTAATAATTAAAACTTAAACTTAATGTACAATACCAATTATTTCCGCAACGTTTCCATCCCCTCACCAAATGAGGATGACATCTGATGAGTACCGCGAGTCTCAGGGTCAAAATGTTGTGGATCTAGTTGATGAAGCGATATAAAGATAAATTTAACAACATTGTTCGTAAACATGCTCTAAATCGAAGTCTGAATTCTTGTCAAATTGGGTTGGGTTTTGGTTACTTAATTAAAATTCAAATTTGCCAAAGTTTCGGAGATTCGTTGTTCCCTCGTCAGAAAGAAGAGCTCATCACAAATAAAAATGAAAATGATTTGCGCTAATCTCTGACATAAAACCTACTTAACTACATGACAAAGTTCAAAATAAAAAAAATCTATTTTTATTTGTGTCACTTTCTCTTCTTTGTCCTGAACAATAACTTAATACGTCTTTTTGTGTTTTTGTTTGTATGTACAATATTCTATACAATTCTGAAACGTTCCTATATAGTAATAGTGTATTTATGAATACCATGGCGCTAATGACAGAACACTTAAATTCCGAAACAATATCAAACTAGATTTTAATTAAGTTACCAATGCCCATGGACTATTCTCATAATTAACACAGAGGTTATGAATTCATGGAGTATTACATAGGATTTTCTAATCCTCAGTCCATTTCAGTGAAGGGAATTTTGGGTCGTCTTGTTCGGTAACGCCCGTGGAGTACGTTGCCAACATAATAATGAAAAGGCCGGCGAGGCACGGCGTGGAGCGGGGCGGGCAGGGCGGGGCGGTGCCTGGAGGGGCGGGGCGGGGCGGCGAAGCGGTGGAGATGCTGGCGAGGATGGGGCCGGGCGGCAGCGGGCGCGGCGAGCCCTAGCTGGCAGGCGAGCAGGCAGGCAAGCAGGCAGGCGGGCGGGCAGGCAGGCAGGCAGGCAGGCGGATGTTGGAAGTGGCGCGCTGCCCTACCGACCCACTAAGCGGAACTCGACGGTTCGGAGGCTCGGGCCGCCGTGCTCCCCTTTGGACGCGCCCGCGCTCGCGCCGCGCAGCGCTGCCTGCCCGCCTCCCTCCTCCCCGCGCCGCCTCATCCTTCCTCACTCCTCCACGCCCCCTCCTGCGCGTTCGCTGTTTCTTCTTCCACCCTCCTCCTCCTTCTTATACTTTGTTGACATACTCCGTTTTCCTTTGCAATCCTCTACTTCTACTACAAACATCGTCCTGTACTTCATTCTCCATCAATATCATCCTCCACCTCCTTCCTCCCGCCCTTCACCCTTCCCCTCCCTCACTCTTTTCCCCTTCAACCTCCTCCTCCACCTCCTCTTTCCTCCAACTCCAATCTTTTCGTCTTCCACCTTATCCATCTTCCATCTCCTCCTTTTCCCTACATCATCCTCCTCCAACCTCCTCCATCCATCTTGACTACATTATCTCCCTCTTCACTCCTCTATCTTTTTTCATCGTCCTCACATCCTTCCCTTGACCGTCCTTCCACACTAGTCTCCTCCACTCTCTCCCTCCATTACCTACTAATTCCCTCCAGCGCTATACGTAACCTTCCTCCACCTTCCCCTACCCTTTTTGATCATCCTTCTCGGCCGCCTTCGCAGACCTTATCCACCAAACCTCCATTCAATCGCTGTTCCATTGTCCAACATCCAGCGCACGCGCTACCGTCCACCGCTGCCCATTGTCGCAGCTCTGCACCACCGTCGCACAGCGCCCCCTCCTCCCCGCGCCACCGTCAGCGACCCGCCTCCGACGCCGACTGCGTGCGAACGTTTGCGTGTGCGCCTGCGTCTGTATGCTTGCGTTCGTGTATGCGTATGTGTGCGTGTGTGTATGTGCGTGTGTGTATGTGTATGTGCGTGTGTGTATGTGCGTGTGTGTATGTGTATGTGCGTGTGTGTATGTGCGTGTGTGAGTGTGCGTGTGCGCGCCTGTGTGTGTGTGTGTGAGCGCGCGCGCGCAGGTGTGTGTGCGTGCGTTCGTATGTGCGTGTGTGTTGTGCGTATCTATATGTGCGTGTGTGCGCCTGATTTTGTGTGCGTGTGTTTGCGCGTGCGTGTGTGTGCGTGCGTGTGTGCGTGCGTGCGTGTGCGAGCGTGTACGTGCTTGCGGGTATATGTGCGTGCGTGTGTATGTGCGCGCGCGTGTGTGCTCCCCGCATGGTGTCCTCGCCGTGCCGTGTTTACAAACCGAGGACGCGCCCCGCCAAGCCGCCCCCGGGGTTTCCCCATTAGGAGAGCCCCCTACGGCGCCGCCAGCAAGAGCCTCGGCGACCCACGTCTGTTTATTCAGCAAATGAAAGCGAGCCTCTCAAATGAGATTAATAAAATCAAGCGTTCACTCAGCCCGCCGTTTTCCCTTCGGTTAGAATCTCTGAAAAACATATGTCACGGTCATACGTAGTTTTGGTCGAAAAATACTTGAAATTGATGACAGTTAAAATATATAAAATTAATTCTTTTTCATTTTTATTACTTCTGGTATGTGCAAATCTCTTCATTTGATGCACGTTCGTACATGCACATTTCTATAGTACAAAATATAATGTTTAACTTTTTATTTCGACAAAAAAATCTGACTTATCCACAACTGGTGAAATGTTTTCATCAGCTTACTATGCACAACCTGTTCGATGATAATTTTTTTCTATAAGAACACTACTGAACTAAAAATAAAAAATTTTCTCGTTGATGGTATCTCTATGTCACAGAAGGTTTACGAATAGTTTTCAAATATATTGTAAAATAAAAATAAATATACCTCGAAATGTTTTTCTTGTTTAGCTTTTCGTTAATTCGATTGCTTTTAGATGTAGAGAAATTGTATTTTTCAAACGAAATTTTAGGCATAGTTTATTTATTAGATATATTTCTAGGTTTATTGAAACATGTACACTAAACTTAAGGGAATAAATATTAATAAACTACATGATCATTTCAATGCTCTTTCTTAGTTACTGGTTTAAAAACATACAATATTAATTGTAATTGGAAAGTAATTGTGTGGTTTAGTTGGAGAGGAAATGTATGCAAATTATTGATTCCTGATTTTACGGGAGTTTGTTGCGTTTCAAATAATGAGTAATGGGAAAACAAAATGAATGTATAATTTCGAGAAAATGACAAGTGTGTGACAGTTGTAATTGAGGAAATTGAAGACAGAAGGCAGACCATCAACGTCACGAATACTTCGTGCATTTGCAGGATAAAAAAGAAAACATTAAAAGTTAAAAATGGAAAGGTTTTCGTGGAAATCAAAGTACAACGAGTCTATAATAAGTGTAAATCCATATATTAAATTTAAATAATTATTCACTTAATTAGAAAGTACTTTTAATACTTAAAATAACTGAAGTCAGACTTTACGTCAGATTCAAATGACTTTAAGAACAGAATGCATTTTAAATTACTATTTAAAGGTGTTTTTATTTTATGTTAAACGTGTGTGGGCATTTTACGGTATTCAAACAAATATCTAATGTTTTTTAAAAACCCATATATCATTTATGTTCGAGACTTGAATTTTTGGTTCTAGTTTTGATTGCATGACAATAGTGGCTTACGTTTTCAATAAGTTGAAACGAATGTAATATTTTCTAAACGTTCACTTTCTTATTGCTAAGGCCTTTTCTTTTTTTTCGAATAATAGTAATCTCCTTTCCTGTGAACTTCAATGTCGCTGTTGAGACTAAATAAATCTTGAGCCATCCCATTTCCTTTCGTACATCGGTCATAGGTCACGTTAAGTGAATGAACAGACGAAGTGGGATGGGTAGGGTACCGTTACGTCCGAGTACGCAGCAGTGGTGCACAGTTATTTCAGGAACAGATGTGGGTAACCGCAGAATATTCTAAAGAGAAAGTGCGTAGTACACCATATGGCGCAAACAAAAATACCTGACAGTTTAGCACTCTGTAATAGAAAGAATCTGTGCCACACTCAGAGCAGCGAAGAAAGTTTGTAGGAGGATGCGGCAATATTTCCCGTTGGTTACTTCCAATAAAATTTTCTTTGATCACTTCCATTAACCACATTAAGCTAGTAGTATTTTTATCTTTCTGTGATGCGTTGGGGAGACTGGAGCAAAGTGAATTTTTAAATCGGTATTTTCACAAAAATTCATTAAATATTTTAATGAGGTAACTTACGTCAATCTTTAGTATGCTTCATTATCTACTTATTGTAGCTAATAGTATCTCATCACCTCTTATAAAACCGAAATGAAGGTAAATAGAGAGATCCAAAAATTTACATTTAAATTTTCTGTAGTAAGTGCGCATCCCTTGAATCTTGAACTTAAAAATAAAAACACAATGAGCGTTATAAAAATTACGTATAACACACTGTAGTCTTCAAACAGAAAATGTAAAGTGTATTTTCTATAAGGTTTTAATGTTGAAATTTTGACCGACTTTATTTCCACGCTGTAATGAAAATAAACGAATTTCATACGTCAAGAAGGTACTTTGTCTTTAAAACTCCGTCTTTCCTCTATCAAATTGTGTGTTTTTCTAATTGACACGACCTTTGGTCTTAAAATCGCCGCGACCTTTGGTCTTAAGAACTTGAGTTTTTGACAATTTTATCTGTTTTTTCTTGGCGTTGTTCAACTAATTCCTCGCGGGTTTTTAACTCATAATTTTAATGAATCCGTATTCCATTTTTAATGAACTGAAAGCGATGTTTTCTTTCATTATGAAGTTGAAGTTGAATGTTATGAAGTGAATTCTTTTCTGCACCCCGAACGCAGAAATTAATGGCCCATTCCGACATCGCCGAGACTAGAACACTAGGAGTCACAGTCGCTGCCGCGACAGCGACAATATTGGTTCTCAGCTAAACTCATTCTATCACTCTCAATGAGAGGGAAGTATTTTGAAAGTAGTGGTGAAAACCAGCACATTTAGTTAAAAAAAATTAGATCTGCACATCCAAGAACAAACTTTAATAAATATTTGGAGCGATTTGGAAAAATTTTGGAAATGTAATTTTAAACTCGCAGGGCCTCCAAATGTTTTAAATTGATGGGGGACTATCAGTTTTGAAGAAAATTAGCTGATTAGTTTAGGCGCTTGCATTGACCACTGGCAGACGGAGAGTCAATCGATTTTTCAGTATTAAGGAAATACAAAACACGAATTAGGACGACACAACGTGATAAATATGGAGAGGAATTTTATGCTCTAAAAATCTTGGAATATGCTTTTAAAAGTGTGCATTAATGACATAAAAATTCTGAAAAATGTACTTTAATATGCAATTAAAATTAACAATATTTAATTTCCTCTATAATTATTTTCTTGATAAAACTCCAAAGAAGCATGCTTGGAATGAAAAGATATATATTTGTACGAACATAATATGATCCACCTCACTTCTAGAGAAATAATTGAAGTTAATAAC
Organism: Gryllus longicercus; assembly: GCA_038098605.1. Taxonomy (NCBI): domain Eukaryota; kingdom Metazoa; phylum Arthropoda; class Insecta; order Orthoptera; family Gryllidae; genus Gryllus; species Gryllus longicercus. The sequence goes on from JAZDUA010000063.1 coordinate 4,588,021, forward strand.
CACCTTATGGGTATTAGAGAAGTTCATGGTATGTCTTATTGTAATACTTCTGATTTATTTAAAAAATATGTTATCAAGAAATATCCTACATTTGTACAAGTGTTTTATCATCTATAAAAAACAAAAAACCTAAACTGTGACAAGCTCTTTCGAATCTAAAAACGCTCACAAATAAATAGATTATATGATGACATGAAACGTTTTCAGATAAGTATCTATTTTAACGAAATATACAGAATATGTGCTTATAATTACACGAAAATGCACCAAGAGGGAAAATCGGCTAAATTTGCACTAACGTATTAATCTATATAGCGTCATATTCTAACAAAATGTCAAGAAATTTTTCTTAGCAATGCACTAGCCCAACGGAAAAAATATACAAAATCATAGAAAGCCCCTCCCTAGTGATAAGAAACATAATGTGCTATTCCTAGGAATACCCACTATTTGTTTGCCCACTCGTTACCAGTGGCCAGAAAAGTGTGTTTTTCTGTCGTGCCGTTTACCGGGCCACGATTACCGTACTTTCTCTTCTTACGAAGTAAGCGTGAGAAAGTAAACTTGTCAGAGGGGATTGATCTTGCTCTAATTATGACATTGAATTAGTGAATTATGGGCATTTCTTTAAATATTTGTTCTGAATGAAATTCGTTACTTCTTAGGCCTGTCACAAATGTTTCATTCCCAGACACATTCACCGAGAACATATTCACCGACCTTTGTGTCAAACCCTTTTGGTCGCATGACATGCATACCTCGTAGCATATGTACAGTTATTGTTGTCTAGGATCAGAGGAATGAATGAGCTCGAGGAATGAATGTCATTTGGCCCACCTTCGCCATAAGCTTAATTTTTGGAAATTTTCTAATTTGGCCTCAAGCGCCTCATTAGATTTTGTCATATTTGTCTTTGGGGGAGATTTCAACAGTCTCAGTTATATTATGAGTGACTGTGTCGTTCTTAGGTCGATTGGCTACGGGATCTCATTAAATCGGTAAATGTCGGAAGAGTTTCATTCTACTACGCACTTAAATAACATGCCGCTCTTTTACATGCCATGCTACACTGTGAAGCACTGTGACTGAGGATTTTGCACTTCGAATATCCAACGCCTCCAGCCGGGTTTCAGTCCGCAAATTCAAGTTTCGGCGGTCATTGTATCTCATAAGGAGACTCTTATCTGTCTCTAGCGTATGGACTTTAACGACAATGACGTGAAAGAGAACTTAACGAACATGACATCGAGGACTGGGAGTACGAGAAACGCAAACCTGTGAATTACATGGCCTATTGGATACGTATGAAATGGTATACTACGTACAAATAATATTTTCTGGGCAAGACACAATTTGAAACACATGTCTTCTTTTAAGCCCCAGTTGACCCGTACTCTAGTCATCTCCGAGTTGTGGTTGAGGTTTTGGTCTTCGACTTTTGCAATGATCTTAGAATATCCTTAAGTCTGTCTTCAAAGCAGTTTCATGTGCTTTGTTCGAACAGTTTGTTAGCGTGTTTGAAACTGAAAGGTTCTACTACTGAAAATGAACTAGGCACTCCCTCGTCTTTTCTCGTGTTTGCTCTCGCTCTCAAGGCGGACACGTTCCTCTAATCAGTTAAGCGTAGTTCCCCACTGTGCCGTCGGGGTCGATTCTGTGTGGAATCGCTGAAATGTAATTTGAGACAAATACAATTCACAATAATACCAACTGGTTTTGATTCCCACATGCGCTTTCAGAGACCGTACTAAACACTGACAGTGATAAACGAAGCAGTTTCGATGGTGACTCTACCTAGGTCGAGTTCGGCCACTACCAGGAGGAGAATTCTAGCGGCTGGCTGCTCTGATTAGAAGTTTTTCGTGGTTTTTCCATCAACACCAAGTGAATGCTGGAGTAGTACCTTAACAAACTGGTTAAGGTCACTCGAATTCTTTCTTTCCCCTTCCTTGTCCCTATTTTCACCGCTTAGTTACACACACGTACTCTTACATGTCGGGAGACCAGTCTGCAACTTAGAGCAGTTCCTGCTGGGAAACTACCCCGCTGGTGGGAAATATCTGATTGGGGAAAAACCCTGCAAGTCGTCGTGTTGGTCGGCGGTGGATCTCGCCACCCGCGGGGGAAGATCATCGACATTCCCGCCATAAACACAACGCCCTACACTTACAGGACTAATGATCTTAAAAGATGTCGCGCCCGGAAACACCAATCAATCAATCATTAATCAATAATCAAACAATAACCAATAAAACTATCAATAACCACTCAAACAATCAATAACCACTCAAACAATCAATATCCACTCAAACAATCAATAACCATTCAAACAATTGATAACCACTCAAACAATCAATAACAACTCAAACTATCAATAACCACTCAAACAATCAATAACCACTCAAACTATCAATAACCACTCAAACAATCAATAACCACTCAAACAATCAATAACCACTCAAACAATCAATAACCACTCAAACTATCAATAACCACTCAAACTATCAATAACCACTCAAACAATCAATAACCACTCTAACAATCAATAACCACTCAAACTATCAATAACCACTCAAACTATCAATAACCACTCAAACTATCAATAACCACTCAAACTATCAATAACCACTCAAACTATCAATAACCACTCAAACTATCAATAACCACTCAAACTATCAATAACCGCTCAAACAATAACCACTCAATCAATAACCCCTCAAACAATCAATAACCACACAATCAATACTCAATCTCTCAAACGCCGGAGTGGCTCGCAGCCAGCGGTCGAGTCCGGATGGTGTCGGTGCGACGCGGGCGAGTGGACAGCTGGCGGCTGTGGCTGCGCCGCGTCGCGGGGGCACCAGCCGCTCGCTCGCTCGCTGTCCTCGACGCGCGACCTTGGCCTTGCCCTCGCGACGCGCCACGACGCGCCGCGCCGCGTGGACGACCTTTCCAAGCGCGCGCGCGACGCGACGCTGGCGGCCTCGGCGCTACTCCGCGCCAGCCCGCGACTGGTAGAGGTGACGGTCACGACTGTGCTGTTGACAACGGTGAGGGTGGGAATGGTGTTGGCGACACTGATGGAGGGATAGTGATCGTGTTGGTGACGATGTTTCCGGTGCTGCTACTGGTGGTTGTGGTGGTTCTAAAGGTGATGATTGTACTGGGATATTGATGCTAATGGTGGAGATAGAGGTGATATGATGGTATGGTTAGTAATAATTGTATATGGTGATGGTGTATTGGTTGTGTCAGAGGAGTGTTGAGGAAGAGTTATTGGCGGTGATTGTGTTGATACTAGGAGTGGTGGTAGTATAATTTATACTAATAGAGGTGGACGCACATATTGGGGGAGTGGTGGTGGACATGTTTTGGAAATGCATTTGGTGGTGATAATGGTGGAGACGTAATAATTGTAAGTGGGGAAATAGGGATTGAAAAAATGGTGGGGTTGGCCGTGCAGGTGCTGATTGTATTGGTTGTGACAATAGTTAGGTAATGGCAGTGGTAAAGCTAGTGATACGAGTAGAGGAGGTGTTTGTGGCTGTGACTAGTCATACCAGTGGTGGGGGATGGCCTTGGAGGGAAGGGATGAGGGTGTCAATGGAATTGTAAGTGGTGATGGTGGTGGTAGTAGTAATGGTACCGAGTAGGGTGGGTACGGGGCAGTGGGGAGGGTGATGTTTGCGGTAGGCGTCAGACGGGCAGTCAGTGCCCGCTGCTCTTTGGCATCTGAGAGGTGAACTGAACTTGGCTCACATTGTATTTCATGCTTTCGCGCGTCCGCAGTATAGATTGGTTCCTCGTTTGTTTCTCACTTGGGTCGTGAAAATAATAAATTCTCATCAATTAACAAAATTGTCATTGTACGTAAAGGGATGTTATAATTTTTTTTATTTTTAAAATTAGAGTATGTACTGTTCATTTATATATTCGTCAATATTTAATTGGTGATTTTTGAGACAAGCAGGCTTGTTGGAGTACGAACAAAATATACTCAAGGTGAATATTCACCAAAATGTACATTAAAATGTGAAACTTTAAATTTTAACACCTATTACTCTGCTGTACTCATCACCTGGCACTTCATATGGTGGTCCCCTAGTTGTTGCACTCTAGGGCAATCAGTGTGTCTCTGATTGTGACACGTAGCGGGAAAAATATCAAATTTAATTACAGATGTCTCTCTTGTTATGCAAAGAAAATGGATCTCCGCCGGATGTGCATCGCTACTCGATTTCAAAAAGTTCTCCGAAACACTTTTCTTGTCGATCGAATTATAAGAAATTTTTTTCAAAGTCTTCTAAGAGTGTCACTGTAAAGACGGTTTTATTAGTTTTGTTCCTGGTCGCAACTGTTATGGCCATTAGTCCTGTAAGTATATTAAAGAACATCACCGTGATGATGGTATTCCTGCCCTGCAGAAAGATGTGAATTGTCGTCAACCTGTACGTCACCAAGCGGGATTTCCCCTACAAGTGTCTTCGCCAGGGGGCATCGCCTTACCCGCAATCATCTTTAAAATCCCTATGGGACTCCCAGCATGTGTGGTAGTGTAGTGTAAGTGTGTGTGTGTGTGTATGTAAGTGTGTGTGCGTGAATGTGTAATAGGAAGGAGTGATGAGGGAGAAAACATCGCGCGCGGTCCATGGCCCGTTTGTTGGAGTACTACTCCGGCATTCGCCTGTTACTGATCGGGAAAAACAGGAAAAGATCAGATCAGAAAAAGATTAGAAGTTCTGATTAGAATAGTCAGCCTCTAGAATTCTCTTCCAGTCTGCGACTGTATTCGATCTACCTTTCTATCTAGCGTGTAATGCCTTTCGCTGCAGGTGTCGTGCTACTAGCAGCGATTGCAGGCAATTACAAATGCTTCCAGTACAGGATGCAAAAATATTGAGTTCGCAGGGAAGCTAAGTTCCCTGGAGGAGCGTGGTGGTGAGCGAAGTTTCAAGTACAGAGACCAAATCCGATGAAGTATGAAAGTTTAATTGAAAAGTAGAGCTGCAGAGCAGCGTGAAGTTGACACAGCAAAGTCTCTGGGCTGTCTGTCCGATATCAACGCTAGAGGATCCTTATATGAGAAACAGGGAGATTTACGAGGCCATTACGCCACCCCCGCCAGAACTCGGCATGCCCTGGACGCAATAAACTGACATAACTGTCAGAGGACTTTTGCCCTTTTGAAAACTCACAAGTTCCCAAACATTCCTGTTTCCACGTCTGGATCGTGTTAGCGTTGACGGCGGTTTGGGGAGCCCAATCACCCATGACCTTAAGCAGGGCGCCTGCTCCAGACGCGACCGTAATTTAAACATGTTTGAAGGGTGATATTTCTCTCACGTACAGTTTGAAAGAAATATTCATTGCTCTTCTTAAGCAATGCGTACTTCATATGTACGTAGGTGCATTTACCATTACAAGTGTCGAAAACCAACCCCAGTGGTGCTCGAACTCCAGAATCTCCCGCTCAGAGGCGCTTCATCATCAAAGGTTGTCTGAGGCACTTGCCCCGGTTTTAGAGAATTTTTCGGACGAACGTTTGCTTATTTTCCGTTTTGATGAGAGACTTCAAGAGATGAATTAGAAAGACCTAAGGGCATGGTTTGTGGAGTTGTTCAGCTATTAAATTTTCAAACTATCTTGTATACTTATATCTTGTATACTTATATCTTGGACGTCGTATCAAAAACATTTCTCATTCCAGAGTCCTTGAAATGTTCTCATTTTGTTTCTCACACGTTCCAATATTCATATTGCCAATGGACTTAAATAATTCAAGTTCAATGATAATTACATGATACATAAAGCATTTTAATAAACCACAAAAAATCGTTCATCCATGACACATATCACTTCTCTGGTAGTCGACCGCCGATATTCCATCAGACAAACGACACTAGAGGAAGTAACGTCTTGCAACAACAGCCCCTGGAAAAACCCTACAAACCAGCACATAACTCCAAACACATGGCAAGCGGACGAAGGCCACTGCCGAATACGCCCAGCGTAATTTGCGCTGCAAGGGCCTCGTGTCTCAATGAGATGCATTGTCTCCGCGCGCACTTCCGAGAGCCACGCCCCCGCGCGCTAAAGTAGCAGCCGCCGCGGGGGCGGGGGCGGGGGCGGAGGCGGAGGGCGCCGGGTGAGCGGTGGCTGGCAGCATGCGGGCGCCGTTACTCCCCGCCCACGCCCCTCCTCCCCCTCTCCGACCCGGCAGTGCGGGCGAGTTTATGTGCCGGGAGCGCGACACCGCCCACGCAGGCGCGGACACATCCGGGACCTCACCGACAACGCACTGGGTTCAGAAGTGGATGAATGTATAAGCTGACCAAGTGGATTGGTTATTATGTGATTCGGGGCGCGTCCACTGCTACGGTCAATAGTGATGTAAGTGTATTGGATGCTGATGCGCAAGTTAAAGCCTCTCACAACCAAATGACAACCTCACCTTCCTGGAGTGGGCCCTGTTAACACAAGCGAGACAAGGGCGACCGAGTAATGGCGGTATAACCATATTTACAGATGATTAACAACGGGAGCAAATATTCACGCTAATGCACGTAAGAAATCCAAACTAGCTAGGCCAGTGTCCAGGCCGAATGGCAGCCCCATAGAGGCCACTCGGAGGTATTGGCTAACAACCAGTATTTCTCTTAAATCCATTTATTAAAGAGACCAAAGCAAAGCGTTCGATGTTATATACTAGGAGGTAGCGGTATTTCTCTCCCGCTGGAGCTTGATACCCGGTGGGAACCTTTACGACGCGCTTGCGGGACTAGCTCCCTCAAAGAACCTTTATCAGAATGCGCTCCCGGATGATCTCATGACATGAGTGGTAATGAATTGCATGTGAGTGGGAGTGGGAGACTGATTGTGAAGGGCGAGGAAGGGTTAAGGATGAAAGAAAGATCGCGCGCGGTTCGTTGGCAATGCGTAGGGAACCAAAATATCAATTTAGCCCTGAACAGGGTTACCAGATTGAGTGGAATTCCCATTTTGGGGCTTGAAATCGGCTCTCTTCCTGCGGGACAAACATTGATATCGCGGAATACCGCTAAATGGGTGGAAATGCATCAAAACTTGTGTGGTTTTGAGTGAGTTTTCAGACTACGACGAAATTTTGGAAGAAAGAACCATAGCCACGTTCACAGTGAGTTCTATTTTTTAGTTCTTTACTTTATACACAATTTTTCATTAACAATTTGTTCTTTCTTTCAAATTTACTTTCAGAAGTAAGTAATGTTAGAAGTCGTTTGACAGAAGTAATTTTAGACCTCTGGTAGGGTGTGTTTTAAAAGTCAAAGCTTCCTTGTCGTGGCCAACATCAGTACATATTATATCACATTGGAAGTACTTGCAGTTAATTTTAGAACAATCCATTTAAAATTAAGTTTAACTACAATCATTCAAAAAACACAGGATGTTACAAAGAATCCTCTCTAAGTCTTTTAGCCCTCTAGAAATTTGTTTCCATGTTTCAAAAGTTTGTCTATTTCTGGGTTAAGGTTGCTTTTGACATGACAGAAGACTTGTCATTCACGTTCGAGAAGGCGCATATCCCGCGGGAGTCAAGTGACTTTACGAACACAAGCCGAGGCGAAGTCTCAAAAACGCCGAGGCTCTTCAGCCGCCTCGTAAACCGCAATTAGCTCCACGGGCAGGGGCGAACGGGGAGGAGGCCGTAGGCGTGCCGGCGCATTTGTAAACTGTGAATCGTAAATTGCGAGCCTGCCTCAACGTAGCCTTGGGCTCGGCAGCTACCACCGCCTTCGCCGACGCCACCAAACCGTCCGTCGATGTGGCTCCCGCCCTCCTCCGTCACCAACTCCTCCTCCGCCACACTACCTCGTTCGCGGCAATCTCCGCGCCACCGTTATCGTCACCACCGCCATTGCCCCCACTTTCGCCTCCGCCTTCGCCTTCGCGTCCACCTTCGCCATCGCTTCCGTCTTTACCACCGCCTTCGCCACCGCCTCCGTCTTTACCACCGCCTCCGCCTCCGCCACCGCCTTCGCTACCGCCTTCGCCACCACCTTCGCCTTCGTCACCACTTTGCCACCGCCACCGCCTTCGCCACCGCCTTCGCCACCGCCTTCGCCACCGCCTTCGCCACCGCCTTCGCCACCGCCTTCGCCACCGCCTTCGCCTCTGCCTCCGCTTCCGCCTGCGCCATCGCCAACGACATCGCATTTTCCTCCAGTCAGCGACTGAACTTCATCTAGCTGACGAGCGAGTGTCGAAAATCCTGCCACTGTCGGGACTAGAACCTAGGACCTTCCTGCCAGAAGCACTGCAGTGACATCGGTTGATGCTCTGAGCCTTCGTTTCACCATCTAAGCCACTACCTCCATTGCCATCTTCGCCTTCGACTGGCTGTCCCTACCACCCGTGTCCCACGAGTAATTTATGTCCCGCGCTTGACATTAATTCTCAAATTACAGACGTACGAGCCGGAAGCGTAGAAGATATTTAATCTTCTAATGTCCGGAAAACTGTGTTTTAATGGTGAGGAAATTGGAGTTCCGCCAAAATTATGAGAGTTTTAAGTGTTTCAAGTGTGTAAGGAGAGCACTCGTAAAGTGTCATTTGGTTTAAACGGTGAGGAAGGGCAATTAAATGCAATTTTATGACATATTAATATACAGATTCACTAGATAAGTAGAGGCGTAATTTTATCTCTTAATTTCCATGCCTTGTTGTAATCTTATTTATTAACAATGTAAAGATCGTATAATTTACTTTCATTAATATAACTTTATATGATAGAATTTTTTTCCGATGAAGTTCGAAGGTGAGTTTATAAAATGCGTATATAATTTAATGTTAAGAATGTGGAAATTCCAGTTCACATAAATTGAAATGGTACGTTATTCCAGAAATGTGTCATTGACCGTTGCTTCAAGAATCAAATATTCTAAACAGATGTATGTGTCAACGGTAGTCTAGCACTGGCCAAAGAAACGCTGGAAAATGGACCGGAAGAACGGTAACATGTAAACATGCATATTTTATTTTGTTTAGCATTGAAACCCATTAATAATAACTGAATCGGCCTATTTTCAGTGTTATGACAGTCAGTACGTCAGAAAGTAATCAGAGGAGCATGTCTTACGAAAATAGTCTTAATTTACACTACTTCTTTAACACTACAAAATTCAATACTTCATCAGTTTGCAAGGTTTCTTCTCGTAGATCGATGTCCCAGCGCAAAAACCGCCAGAGACATCTTTTCATCTTGTGATTGAGCAGTGAAATACAAAGACAATTTACAATTATCTAATAACATTACGACTTAGCGTGTAAATCGACTAAAAACGTTTCAAAAAAGTTGTGATGTAATCTAAAATGTTTATTATAATATGTTAATATGTATTTGTCGTTCGAATTCATTGTTTTAATGTGAAATGGAGAATGATCTAGCAATGCTGTAATGATAAGCCAAAGAAAACCTACCACTAACCTACTTTGTCCATTGAAGAGTTTAATTTAAAAATTGTCGTATCTCAATGGAACACAATTTTGGGCAAGTGACAGTACTTTCATTAAGCACTATAGTTCAAGATAGTATTGAACGATTTTCGCATACAGTTTAACATAGGAGAAATACACACTTTTTAACACAATATTTGTCAGGATGATGGAGAGACTTCGTGTTAATATATTGATATGTAAAACTACAAAAATGGCAATAGGTGCAGTTCTTGGGAATCACACTCCTTCCACATGAGTAGAGTGAGAAATGGTCAGCGGTGGAAGCCGAGCGTGCTGTCCACTACCCCACGGTCCGCCCAACGAGAGGGAACAGCGCCATGGGGCGGGCGGATGAGGGAGTGCGGGTGGGGAGGGGAAGGGGAAGGGGGAGAGGAAGGGGGAGGGGAGTCGGAACGCCGTGCCGCAGCCGACAGCGAAAGCTCGTCACCGCACGGACCGTACCAGCTTCGAGCCCTACTTACGGGGCGGGTTAAAGATACCCGCAGCGGTGGCGGTGGCGGTGGCGGTGGCGGTGGCGGTGGCGGTGGCGGTGGCGGTGGTGGTAGCGGCGGTGGCGGTGGCGGCGGAGGTGGCGGAGGTGGCGGAGGTGGCAGCGGCGGTAGCGGCGGTGGCGGCGGTGGCGGCAGTGGTGGTGGCGGCGGTGAGGGCGGTGGCGCTGGCGTGTTAGTGGCCCGGGGGAGGGGGCGGAACGGGGCGGAACGGGCCGTGTGCTACATTCCCGCTGCCGCCATCACCACCGCCGTCGCCACGCCGCTTCCTTTGCCTCCAGACGTCACCGCCAGCGGAGGCGCCTGGCTCGGTGGGCGGGAGGAGGGTTAGCGAGTGGGTGTGTGGTTGGTGAACGATGCGGGAGAAGGGCGAAGGGAAAGACAATGAAATGGCTGACTGTTTGAAAGGAATTGTTTGTTTGAAGGAGGTTGAGTGAGGAGCAGTGGAGCATGATAAACGCGGGAAGATTAATAATAAAGGTGGATAAATTGAAATTTCTGCCATCATATCCTGACAAACTTCCTCTGCGGTAGGTGTATGCAGGCAGGGTTTTTAGGAATGAGTGAGTGAGTGAGTGAGTGAGTGTCGGTGGGTGAGTAATTTGATCTGTGTGTGAATGCGGGCGAGTAGTTCGTTGAGTACGTCTGTAATTAGGTGAGTCGGTGCGTGCCGAAAGAGTGGACGGGAATTGTAAGAGTGTGTTGGTAGTTGGGAGAATGCGTGTGCTGAGAGAGAGGTTGGGTGGTTGATAGAATGGGTGGGTTGGTGTGTGGGAGGATGGTGGAAACAATGTGTCGGTGCATGGAAGAATGAAGGATGGTTGATAGAATGGGTGGATGTTTTTGAAGTGGGTGTGGGTGGATATTTTGGAGTGTGGGTGGGTGGTTTGGAGTGTGTGTGAGTGGTTTGGAGTGTGGGTGGGTTGTTTCGAGTGTGGGTGGGTTGTTTCGAGTGTGGGTGGGTTGTTTCGAGTGTGGGTGGGTTGTTTCGAGTGTGGGTGGGTTGTTTCGAGTGTGGGTGGGTTGATTCGAGTGTGGGTGGGTTGTTTCGAGTGTGGGTGGGTGGTTTGGAGTGTGGGTGGGTGGTTTGGAGTGTGGGTGGGTGGTTTGGAGTGTGGGTGGGTGGTTTGGAGTGTGGGTGGGTGGTTTGGAGTGTGGGTGGGTGGTTTGGAGTGTGGGTGGGTGGTTTGGAGTGTGGGTGGTTGGTTTGGAGTGTGAGTGGGTGGTTTGGAGTGTGAGTGGGTGGTTTGGAGTGTGAGTGGGTGGTTTGGAGTGTGAGTGGGTGGTTTGGAGTGTGAGTGGGTGGTTTGGAGTGTGAGTGGGTGGTTTGGAGTGTGAGTGGGTGGTTTGGAGTGTGAGTGGGTGGTTTGGAGTGTGAGTGGGTGGTTTGGAGTGTGAGTGGGTGGTTTGAAGTGGATGTAGGTGGTTGAAAGCGTGGTTGTGTGAGTGAATGGGTGGTTAGGAGAACCAGCTAAGAATGTGTGCACATTTAAGGAGAGTAACGCATTCGAGTAGCATGCAATAACTTTCGGACTCGTGCAACAGAAGATTTGGTTCTGAATTTCACAATCAAAATTTGACTCCACTCTGTAATGCTAATATGCTTTTGAGGCAATATATCTCAGCTTAGGCATAACTGTGAGAAAAAATAGGGTAGAAAAATAGGGTAGACAAAATAGGGTAGAAAGTATTTTTAAAGTATTTTTACATTTTGTTAATATGCTATGAGAGAAGTGATCTTATGCATAAAATTTAAGATTTACAATCTTAAAACAATATTATTTTAGCCAATTTCCTGCTATTTGTTAATTGCAAGACGATATTTAAGTCACCCAAATAAAATAAATTATCTCTACTCTTGTGTCAATTAATATTACAAAAAGTACTATTAAATCTCGTTCATTAACGCTCCGGATTTAGATTCACTAATTATACAAATTAAAAAAAAAACATATTCAGAAAAAATACTAGCAGGAGTATATTAAAATATACTAATCATATTCCAAATGATATATTCATCGAAAATAAAAACGCTTTCACTACATCACGAGAGACTAAGAGGTTTTATAAAAAAGTGAACATTCACACAACACATATTTTAATGTTATTCTAGCGTAAAGTAGCGTGGTTGTGGCAGGATGGAGACAAATTTTATATAAATAAAACCACTAATTGCCGTAGCATGCTATTTATCACCAAAACCAAATCTACGGACTTCCCGAAAGATTCATTTCTTCCCAGAAGACTTTCTCCGGCGCAAATAAGTAGGTCTGTCGGCAACACACGAGCGCGCGGCGCGGGTGCGAACGCGCCCAACGGTGCGGGAAGAACAGTTATTCAGTAAAAGTGAGTCCGTTGCGGCGCTGTGCGGCGCCATGCGCCGCGGTGCAGGGCGGGGCGGGGCGGGGCGGGGCGGGGTGAGGAGGGTGGGGGGGGCGGAGGGGCGGCGCGGAACGGGGCGAGGAAGGGAGTGTGGGAGACGGACGCGGCGAGTGCTGTGCGAGCGGTGTGGCACGGGGCGGGAGCAGGGCGGGGAGGGTGCGGGACGGGGTCGGGTGTGGGGCGGGGACGAGAAGGGAGGCGGGGACGGGAAGGGGAACGGGAACGGGAGGGGCAGAGCGATGCTGGACGGGGCATTGTGGGTGGTGCCGGGGATGCTGTGCGAAGAGGACTCGCGACTCACGTCGGAATCGGGAGTGGAGTAGGGCGGGGCAAGCAGGGCGGAGAGAAGAGGGAAGGAGCGGGGCTGGTTAGACTGGATGGGCAGAGAAGGAAGGGCGCGAGCTATGGCGGGTGGGGCGAGACGGTGTGGATCAGAGAAGACGAGAATGGTGATGTCTGGAGTGATGAGAGGTGGGATATGGCATGGTGGAGCGGCGTGATGAGGGACAGGCGAGGAAGATCGGAGCGGGGTAAAATCAACTGGGTGAAACAGTTCGAGTAGGAGCTAGGTGGAGTGAAGTGAATGGATGGTAGGGATGGGATGAGAAAAGGTAGGATGTAATGGGGAATGGGATGGGGAATGGGATTGGGAATGGGATGGGGAATGGGATGGGGAATGGGATGGGGAATGGTATGGGGAATGGTATGGGAATGGGATTGGGAATGGTATGGGGAATGGCGAGATGGGCCGAACCGAAGGGCAGTCGAGGCGGCACACGGATAGCCGAAGCAGAGCGGGTTCTGCCAGGGAAGCAGCGAACAGGCAGGTAGGCCGGCTCGCGGTCGGGGGTGGAGCAGGGCGGGGCGGTGCGGGGCGGGGCGGGGCGGGGCGGGGAGATGGCGGAGCACCTCCGCCTGCAGGGCCGAGCCCCCGCGACCTACATCCGCCGCTGCATCCACGCACGCGAGGGCGGGCGCGTCATCGGCGGGCGATGCGGTTGCGAGCGCGGTAAACACCCTGCGGACGCCATCGCGCCGCGCCGCGCCGCGCCGCCGCGGCTGTGTTTACGTAGGATGGCGCGGGTCCCGTTGCGGACGGCAAAACCTGGCTGGACGAACCGGAGATGGGGGAATCGAAAAGTGGATCCGGCGCATCAAAGCAGGGCAGGGCCCATTGCGTAACAGACAGGTAATCGACGCAAGTGGAGGGCTAAATCACTAAATTGTACTAGAGGACATTAAAGTAGTTAGTTTCACACACTACTAACCTGCACTAACACTTGTAAAACACAGAGTAATATGTTTTACCTCCAAAAATAACGACTTCCACATTGCAAATCACAAGTTCTCGGATGGATGTTCACGACAAACACACTAAGAATTCTCAAAGGATTCTTGCTGGACTTTTTGGACTATCCGCCGTAGAACCCGGACCTCTCACCAACAATTTCCGCTTGTTTTTTTACACTAAGAAATATATTGCCGGACAACACTTCCAAGAAGAGGAACATATCAAACCTGATGTAGTTGCATAATAAGAATGTGGAATTCTTTGGCTGTGCAATACAAATGCTAGAACATGAACGTTATGGCAAATGGCGGCATTTATGTGGAAAATAATCCTTGTATCATTAAATAAATACATTTTAACATATAGTCCTTATTTTATTAAATACTACCAATTGTTAGTGAAGTTTACGGACAGGCTTTGTATTAAAAAATAGAAAAACTGAAATTTGTACATTGTTCTTCTACACATTGTGTAGTTAATCCAGTACAGCCTACGTATATATGTAATTGATGTACATATTGACGTGTGAGGAATAAACAAATGTAGTACTTGTAACCAACTGATGTTTCTGATTTTCATTTCTATGTCTTGATGCAGATTTTTTAGGCTCAAAATGCATACATTAAACATTAGCATAATAAGTTAAATACATGTATAAATTGTGACCTTTTAGTACTATAGTTTAGTAGAAATATACTTGCCTTCCTCTCCTCATGTTGAATAACAGAAGTTGCCATTTTTGGGGGTACAATTTTCCAGAGTCGAATTTCAGTTCGAATTAACTTCCTGAACTATGTGTTACTATTAAGTGACATATCTCTCCATAAATCATCTTTGTTTTGAGATCTTGCCTCTGAACCTGATTCCTGGTCCCTCGTAGTCCATTTTAATTTTGCGTGAGATTTGTACTCCTCGCTGATTATATTTTTAACGAAAAATAATTATTACACTGCCACCTATTTAATTTTTTACCCTCAGGTATGTTTCATAGAAGTGTGTTTTCTCGATGAACATAATATATCTTTCATTTTCTTCCTTTTCGTTATTTTCATGTGCAGTGACCGAGCGAAGTGGCTCAGTGTGTAACGCGCTGACTTCGGAATCGGGAGGTCCGGGTTCGATTCCCGGGCCAGCCATCCTGACCGGGGTTTTCGTTGTTTTGCCTCGGTCATAAGGCGAATGCTGGGATGGTTCCAAAAGTCCATGATCACCTTTCACCAATATCCTATCACCTCCTAATATAATAATAATAACAATAAAAATAACAACAATAATAATAATAATAATAATAATAATAATAATTCACAGACGGGACAAAGTGATTAAGCGCATCACCAAACAACCCACCCTTGGTTAACATGCCAAGGGTGGGCTCTGGAAAACAAATGTACATAGATGTAAAATCTACAAAATTCACGGATTCACATCAAAGAGAACAATTATATCACTTTCAGTCCAAGCGTGCTACAATATACACGGTGGCTACAGCAATTAGTGTTAGAGACAACGTTGTGGCCCGCGGCTTCGTGGCGGTGACGCCGGAGGAATGTGGCACAGCGACGAGGAAAAGACGCCTGGCCGCGCCGCTCCTCCGCCCCTCCCGAGCGCGGTGGGCCGGGCGCGCGCAGCCACAAAAGAAGCGCGCGGCGAATATTAAGAATGAATTTGCGATAAACGCGAACATGATGGGCGACCTGAAAGCGCGCCGGGGGCGCGGCCGGGCGAATCGCTGCTCTTGTTCGAGCTGAATGTGAGTCGTGACAACGCGGCGACCGAAGAAAGGACTGGCGAGACGAATGGCGCTCCGGCGCAGGCGAGTGGGCCGGCGGGCGAGGATGAGCGAGAGGGTAAGTGTAGGGGGACTGGTATGAATAGGTGTGGGTGAAGGGGTGGTCGGGCGGCCGAGCGGGCCGGGCCGGGCTGGACGGTATGGGCGGGACAGAAACGGAACAGGATGGACGGGACGGAAATGCCCAAGACAGAATTAGTGGGACGGAATGGGCGGGACGGAATAGGTGAGACGGAATGAGCGGGACGGAACAGGCGAGACGGAATGGGTGGGACAGAATGGGCGGGGTGGATTAGGCGGGGTGGATTGGGCGGGGTGGATTGGGCGGGGTGGATTGGGCGGGGTGGATTGGGCGGGGTGGATTGGGCGGGGTGGATTGGGCGGGTCGGAATAGGTGAGAGGGAATGGGCGAGAGGGAATGAGCGGGAGGGAATGGGCGGGAGGGAATGGGCGGGACGGAATGGGCGGGACGGAATGGGCGGGACGGAATGGGCGGGACGGAATGGGCGGGACGGAATGGGCGAGTCGAAATGGGCGAGTCGGAATGGGTGGAACGGAAGCCAAACATTTTTATGATACTAAAAATGTTTGGCTTCTACAGTGCGCGAAGTGATAACCAAATAGCTCAATTTCTGTCTCGTAGAGGTTCCCGGTTGTTGTCATTATTCTAAAATTCTCGTGAACCTCTTCAAATAAATTGTTTATCAAACAAATTGGCTTATCATGTTTTACATGTGAACCTTAGAATTAGCAAAGTTTCACTGTGTGTAAATGAAAGGATGACTGGGTGTTTGAATATGAAGGGGAAAGAACATGCGGAAATGATGTCCGAAGGGGCCAATGAGTACATGATTGAAATAGTAGGAAGGTGATTGAATATTCAGTTAAGTGGACGAATGAGTGATCGATGGTCGTGTGCGTGGACCGAGGAGGGGTGATAAAGGTCTGCACGTGGTGTCTGATGATCTGAACAATAGAGACAGTCGTGCACGAAAGGCGAACGCGGGCAAACAATGTAATCGACCTCAATTCTGATCATCTATTCAATCGTCTATGCTCAGTCATTCGTGGTTGATCAGAACACATCTACAAGTTATTTTCTTTATCTTGGGTCAATAATCTTGAGTACACTATTCATCATGTTTTGATTATTCAGAGCGATGGAGCAAAAGTGTTCATTTATATATATGCATTTCTCTTACACGTTATATAATATATGCGTTTTAATTAGAAATAATGTGAATGTAAACTAAGAATTATAATGTGCTAACGTCTTTAAAAATGAATAAATTAATATTTAAATGTAAATCGTTTTCGCTCAAGTCACATTATCTGATTGCATTTAAAGTTCTTTCTTAATCTTCATTTATATTAACGTATGCAGGTTATATATTTTCTCGTAATTGAGTCAAACAAATAACACCTATTTTCCAGGACTAACCTTAAAATAAATTAATTACCCTTTCCGGAATTAATATGCCCCTACCAATCACGAAAAGAACAAATTTTACAGTCACTAACATTAACCGTGAAAAAAATGTTTTTCTTGGGTAATTAATGACTTCTGTACTCATGAATATTTCTAAATCTTACATTACTATACTCTAGACTAATTGGAAACGGGTGTTTGTGTAATAAGTGTGTTGGGGAATAAGGGTGTTTGTGTAAAACAAATCTATGAATTTTAGTGTTTGTGTTTTACGAATATACAAAAGTATGAATTTACATAAGATAATGCACAATAAAATCATAGCTTACATATATGAAAGAGTTTAAATAATACTACTGCATCTGACAGTCAATGTAATATATTTCAAATGTATATCAGAGGATTACAATGGATTTGTATTTGATGATTTGCCAATTTCGTATTTCCGAGTGGGTCCAGTTCTTTGGTTGTTAGGTCCGAAAGCGTATTGCATGTTTTTACCGCGGGAGAAGCGCTGTTCTTTCTCCGCTGGATGGTGAAATCCGGCGCCGACTCACACGTCGACTTGCGGAGATTTCCTTGTCCAGGTATCTCCCAATCCGAGGTACCATCCCGGGATAGCTCTAAGTTTCTTACTGCTCTCTCAGTAAGTGTGTGAATGTGAAGGGTGACTGTAAGACGAGGAAGAAGTAGGAAAGGTCGCGCGCGTTTCGTGGCCCGTTTCTTAGGGTACTGCTCCCACATTCATCTGAAATTGATAGAAACCATGGAAGTCTACCAGTCAGAGTAGCCGGCCGCTAGAACTCTCCTCCAGACATCGGCTGAATTAGACCTAGCTTGAATAAGCTACTTATGTAGTGTCAAAAACCCTGCTACCGTCTCGGGTCTCGATTTCAATGACCTCCCAGACAGAGACACTGTAGTGACATCAGTGCCTCAATTCCCTGAGCCACCTCAGCCGGTATTTGTATTTGTGGTAATTTATTTCCCACGAGTACGAATAAAAAATTAACGCGTATGTATTCAGATGATTGATAGAAAATTAATAGTTTCAGAGCAACTTACCAAAGCACAGCTGTTGCGAACAACATTCTGCCCACGGCTATTTTAAAGAACCATTCCATATGAAAAACGGCTAAAAGACATACGAACTACAATATTCCTTCGGGTTAATGTAAGCTATCATACATGCTTAAATATGTTTGTGAAGTCTTATATTGGTATTCGCAGTTGCCTAAACAAATACTGTGTTCCATTATTTTCCAAAGACTAACAGACGACATAACAACCTTATTGAAAATAAGGAAATTTTGTTCTCAAAATTGGAGAAATCAACAAAACAAAAATTGAACTTTTCTCATACTTGTGTTCCGAT
Organism: Gryllus longicercus; assembly: GCA_038098605.1. Lineage (NCBI taxonomy): Eukaryota > Metazoa > Arthropoda > Insecta > Orthoptera > Gryllidae > Gryllus > Gryllus longicercus. The sequence continues at coordinate 4,606,270 of JAZDUA010000063.1, forward strand.
ATCCATATACGAATAAAAACCTTTTTAATGAATAACTCGTTTTTTATAAATCATAAAATATTTTCATATAAATTAATCAATAAGATATTATCAGTGTCTCCATCATCCTGACGTGAAAAATCAGTGATTCTCCTTATATACATGCCACCTTGTATATTAGTAGCAAGCACAAAAGTGATTATAAATTCAGTACTTCTAATTGGTCTAAAATACTCTCAGTTTTAAGACGAATTTGAAGAATGTTTAAACAGAATCACTGTATCACTTTTGCAGTTAAGTGTATTCTCTTCATTGGGATTTAAATATTTATTTATTGGATAATAAAAAAAGTAATTTGGGATTTACTTCCTTGCATCATTTTTATTAACTCATCATTTGCAACCTTACTGTCAATTAAAACACACGTTCGTTAGATTTTTAGTACTCGTATGAATACTGACCAAATTCAAAAAAGTCCAATATCATAGTCCACGGCCAATCTACCATGCGATTCATTCAAGAACAAGGATCTAACACGACTGCTTGAGAATCACAGCCTGGTCACAGCACTTTCCACTTGGCGGCATCTCAATCGCAAGTCATAACTATAATGCGCGTCTAGTCGTAATGCTCACCACGTCCAACGTCCCGTTCCAATGGCTCCTGCAGCTACGCATGTCCAATGCGTTGGACGGCGCACGTCTGTTGGTCGATGGTCAGAACTTACGTAAGCAGGAACGTTGAACAATTAAAAGCAATGTGCCTTTGACGTTCGAGTCCCGAATGTTGCGAATTTTCGACACAAGTTGGCGTGATGGGTAGAATTTAGACGCTGTCTGGAGAGGAATTCTAGCGATCGGCTGTTCCGATCGGTGAGTTTCCGTGGTTTCTCCAATCAATGTTAGGCGAAAGCTGGAGTAGTACCTGTAGTATGTACCACTGACCGCGTGTGGTCTTTCCTCCCTCATCCTCGCTCCTTCCTCTCCCGTTTCATACACACACACACACACACACACACACCAACTCTTACAAGCACTACACCACCACACGAGACTTCAGACCAGTCGGAAGCTCAGAGCCTATCCCGGTCGGAGCGGTGTCACACTGGCGGAGATAGGAAGCGAAAGAAAATTCTCAAGATGACGTGTATGTCAGCGCTGGATATCGCGTTTTAGCGGGGCAGGGCACCTCCATATCCATGCTACGAAATGCTCTACATATACGTGACTACCAATCACAGCAATCGATGTGTCTGGAGAAATAAAATAATTAATCGACCTATCAGCAGGTTGATAACATCTCCAAATATTTAAGATGCACTTCGAACTTGTAATTCATTAAATGAATTAAATAATTTTGTGTCTTAAACTTGTTTTCTACTACTTGTATTCACAAAGGTGACACTCGAGACTACAACCATTTGAATGCAAGGACTATGCACATCACCTTAATCAAACTTATCCATATGGGTATCATCACGTGTGAATTATGAAGACAAAATCACTCATTCCTGTATTAACAAAAACGTAAACATTCATTAAAGAGTTTCTAACTTTAAAATCTAAATAAATCATATAATTTAGTTAACTCATAACATTTCATTTAAATCTATGGAGCAAAATAAAATATTTGACCCAGGAATTTCTGCAAATTTTAATGTTGGTTAGCGACGACCTGAAACAAGAAGATGAAATCCGTTTGTTAGTCTATTTTCTTCTTCCTCGGGATCAGCAGAGCGCGCTCCCCTTTCTCCCAGACTCCGTTCAGAATTTTGAACAGCAGTCCTCCGAGCGGAGACTTTAATGCGTTTCAAATGTAGAAGCGAAGGCCTCCCACCTGCCCCCACGATTCATCACCGGGCGCTCATTATCAACGTGCTCCCGAGGAGAGCGGAGACGAAAGAGCGGGGAGGGGCGAGGCGGGTAAGTAGGCGCCTCTGCTTCGACATGTAAATGGAACGGTGGTGATGGTGGCTTTGGCGGCTTCGGCGGTGACGATAGAGGCAATGGTGGTAGCGATGGTGACCGTGATGGCTGATTGGGTGATTGTTAGCGATTCCAGACGCGTCAACTACGAAAGGCATTAGTCCCGTAAGCGTAGTGCATGTTTTTGCTCGAGATGTGGCGGTGATCTTGCCTCCCTGGATGGCGAGATCCGGCGCCGACCTACCGTCGGCTAACGGGTTTTTTCTCAACTATGTCTCAACCATGCTGCCTAGCGAGGCAGCGCTGCAGTCAGGCCAAGCTCTAGGCTCCCAACCGGTCTCCCGGCATGTGTGGTGGTGTGGTGCATGTTTGTGTGTGGTGAATGTAGTGTGGTGGTTTGTGTGTGTGTGAGTTAAGTGCGAGGATAGGATAAGGAAGAGGAAGGAACGATCGCGCGCGGTCCGTGGTCCGTTTATTAGATACTACTCCGGCTTTCGCCAGGCATTAATCGGAGAAACCACAGAAACCTATCTGCCGATCAGCGCAGCTGGCCGCTAGAATTCTCCTCCAGCGGTGGAGCTGTTGGTGGAAACGGTGGTGACCGGAATGTTGGTGGTGGACCTGGTAGTGATCGCGATGATGGTGGCCCTAGAAGTGATAACGGTGTTGGTGATGATGATCGGAGTTAAGATGATGATAAGGTGGTACTAGTGGTAGATGGCATTAGGTGTGGTACTAGTGGTAGTGGTGGAAGTGATGGTAATGGCGAAGATGAACGTGGTTGTGGGAGGTGGTGGTGGGTGGTGTGGTGGTGGTGGTGGTGGCGCCAGGAACACGCCCGTGCTCTCGAACGGCTGATGTATTGGGCGTGGAGCCGGGAAGAGCGTGGGCCACGCACTGAACTAGATACGCCCACTGTTAACGGAACCTCCCGTGAAGGAGGGGAGAGTTGTCCTGGTCTTGAGTGCATTCGAAGCAGCTGGATGTTCATCGGAATTTTTCTGGGCTCTAAAGCTTTTCATCTTAGGGTTTCACTTTCTATGTATAAATAGGACTACGAATTTATTCAAGTTCTGTTTTTGTTGACGTCGGTATTTTCGAAGTCCATAAATTCATAGAAATGAATGCTTCTTCCTCTTTCCTTCTTTTTCTTCTCCTTTTATAATCTTTTTCTTCTTCTCCTCTTGTCTATCACCCTCTCTTTTCTTCTTCTCCTCATGTATTCTTCGTTTATTTTTCTTCTCTTATTTTTCTTCTTACGTCTTGGGAATTTTTAAATGTATTTTACTGATGTTTATGCGAAATACATAATATTTTAGATATATATTTTTTTGAATGTGTTTTTAACAAATGAACGTCTCGAATGACGGCAAAGAAGACTTATAAATTTTAACCACAAATAATATATCGTATATGTCGTATAGTTCTTTTGAGGAGAAATCTTGCGACTAATTGCTGAATTCACTATGAAATAATGCATTTAGAAGAAGGGAAGGTAAAATTAAAAATATCTCTTCTTTTTGTAAATCTGTTTGATGCACCCCAGGGATTAAGTTTACACACAGCGGTAGTACATTTACAAGGTTTATGAAATCATATAAATTCTAGAAAATTGTCTTATTTCCATCCGGTGCCATGTTTAGAGCCAACAGAAGAGATAGTTTGTCTGTTAGACATTAAGTCTGTTCTTTCTATTTCTTCATTTCACTGCAATTGTTCATGTACTGGCCACAAGACGCCACACATGCTCTAATGATGGTCACTTGTGGCCAAAAAATATTTTCTCTTTAAAATAGATAAGATGAGATCCTTTAATATATTTTCTTGAATTAATTATTGAGGCATAATTGATTTCATTCACTTATGTTTTCATTGTTCGCAGCGCCAGGACCGAGAAACAAAGGAAAAAAATTAGATTGTCTCAGAGGAATAACTTGAGATCGCATTGAAAGGCTTGGTTACTGTGCGAGGTGTCACAGCTCCAGAAATATTCTGTCGAAAGCTTTCTAATGAAAATTATCAATAAATATAGTTGACTCTAGTTATAGTGAACCTCTAAGGGTAAAATATTTGGTTGACTATATCAGAGATTGACTATATCCAATGATTTTAAAATAAGATAAAATGTTCAACTATGATTTGTTTGATTACTTCATAGGGACAGAAAAATATGCTATAGCACCGAATTCAAAATTTCAATACCTTCGACCTTTTTTCACAATTTATTCAACACACGCTAAATAGCTTAGTGTAATCTTAACATTCTTCAATGCCTTTTGCACAGGGGCACTTTCTTCGTTTTTGTACCCTGTTTGTCATCTCTTGTTAGTTTTTTCTGTGGTGAAAGACCCCGCGTTCACGATGTCCAAGCGAGATCGGATTGCAGTTTTCAACGTGTGGTCCGTTTCTATTAAGTCTTCGGGCTGGAGAGAACTCCTACTAATGAGCTGAAGGAATTCCCTCAGTGGCACGGTTTCATCAATCGCGCTCATTTACCATAAATGTACCAGAAATAGTAACTCAAGAGACACTTCGGGAGTTTTATTCAATATGTTCACTGTAACCGATTCTTCTAGGACGTGTTATGTTATTGGATCAGGACAAGTGACTTCAATTCACTGCAACCAAACGTTCACTATATCTGATTTCAGTATATCCATAATCGATTGTGCGTCTCCAACGAAAAACCACTGTTTCATCGACACCTCCAAAATTGATAACCGTTGAGGAGAGCGTCCTAGAAGAACTCCGGGTCACGCGATGACTCCACAGAAGGCGATGAGATAACGCTCGTCTGCGGAGAGAAACCGAGGGAAGAAAGGCTGCGTGCGCCACCTGTCCTCGAGCGGCGGCCGAGCGCCCAGATTCCGGCGCTACAGGTGTCTCGGGCGGCGGCGGCGGCGGCGGCGGCGGCGGCGGCGGCGGCGGCGCTTATGGGGAGCAGTTGGTGGGTGGAGGCGGTGGAATCGGAGGAGAAGCTAGTGATGGAGGTGGGGTCCGAATTGGATGGAGGTGGGGATGGTGGATGGCGGCCGTGACGGCGGCGGGGACGGCGGGATGGTGGACGGCGGCGGTAGCGTTGCTGTTGTTTTTGGTCGTGGTGGTGATATTGGTGGCGGATGGGTGAGAGGTGTGGTGATGGTGGTGGTGATGGTGGTGGTGTGGTGGTGATAATAGAGATGGTGGCGGTAATGGTAATGGATGGCAGTCATGGTGGTAATGGAAGAGGGTGGCGGTCATGGTAATGGTAATCCAGGGATGGTGTTGGTAGTGGAGGCTTCGGTATCGGAGATTATAAGGATCGCTTTGGTGGGAGATGGCAGTGGCGGCAATGAGGGGAGTGTCAGAGGAAATCGGAGGCAGAAAAGGAGATAGGGTCGGTGGCGACTGTGGCAGGGACTGCGGCGGGAACTGGGCGGGGTCTGGGGCGGGGACTGGGGCGGGGAGTGTGTCCGTGATAATGGCGGGATTGCAGATTCGATGGTGGAGACGGTAGCGAGGATGGAGGCGGGGGTCGGAGCAGTGACTGGCAGTGGCGGTGGCGGTGGGGGTGACAGGTTGGGGCGGAACATGTGACGGTGATGGTGCCGGTGGTAGAGAGGCGCCAGTAGATCATCACCTGCGAGGCGAGGCGCAGGTGAGCGGCTGCATCTGCCGCGCCCGGGCGCCGCTCTCTCGAGGGAAAAAATGGAATTCATCTTCGGATGTCTTTCGCCTTCGGTTTCAGTTTCGGATTCTTGAGCGACGGATGCGAAGCAGAAAATCCGAAGATTGAGGATTACAAGATGATTTAGTTGTATTAAGAGTAGTCTAGTGAAATATATATTCCTTTTTGTGCTTTTGTCTGTTGTAGATGCTATGCGCACCTTTGAGCGATATCTCGATATCTTCTTTATCAGACCATTAGGGAGCTTTTTATACCAACCGGTTAAACTAAGTAACTCCGTACCTAAAAGACAGATGGAAGAAAGGTTCTGGTGCTACAACAGCACGTATTTTCTCTTCGTAATTTTTCAGTTTTCGAAAATTCAGAGAGTTCAACGAAAATTAGTTATGCGCCATATTAAGCGTTCTTTGCTGTATCCAAGACTAAAAAATCTAATCCAAAAATGGGGTTAATAAAATGTTAGTGAAATTAGTACGCAATAATGTAAAAAACTACACTGGGTTCATTGTTGACCCCACCCCCGATTGACACGCAAAGTAGTATGTGTTCATGGTGCAAGAGATTTTAAAACATTATATTAACAGAAAGTAAATTATTTTAGAAGTTCTTGATGATATATTGAAAAAATATATACTCAACAATATATACTATAATATATTGACTTTCAGATTAATTCTTCAGATTTAAAAAGATTTCTTCTGGCAATATATCACTGAATGTACAAGTGAACACAAAATCACAGAAGCACACTAACCATCTGACTTGTTATGAATTTGTAAAATGTAATTCTGAGAGCATTGTTAATATTTTTAAGTAATGTACATTTGTATATTTTATTTCTGGCCTGTAATGAATAAACTATACCCCCGTAAAATTTTCTATTGCATTGTTTACTTTAGTGGATCTTTAAAGCAATTGCTTGTTATTCACTCGATAGGCAGACGTGTTGTACGCATCCTCGTTAACCACTTAAATCACGATTAGAAGAACCTTAACACATGTTCACAACTGATTTTCCGGCACAGAAAGAGCATATTTACAATTGGAAGACTTTTTAGCCAGCGCTGTTACGCGAATGACTGGAGAAAGCTCGCAAGTAGTCACGTTACAGAGGAGCTGTCTTCGCGAGAAATGGTTTCAGTGCGTAGGATTCAAACGCTAATCAGAAGCAATAAATGTACCGCAAAAATATAGTAAACATGAAGATCAAGGATTTTCCAGGTTGCGCAAAGAGGATTATGCATGAACAATCAGTATGTTGTCAGAAGCCATTAAGTATGCGATTCTGAAATATAAGCAAAGAAAACGTGAATAGGAAAAGGTAAAGTCAATACTGAAACGCACAAAAGCGACGAACTCTAAACTAAATTTGTACAAAAATTATATTTTATTAGAGAGAAAAAATAATAGTTAAGTTGAATACTTCACTCTATAAATTAAAATTTCAAATTTAAAAACATTAAGTGTCATTCTCTTATTCTTTCTCATAGTTAATATGGCAAAACTGGCTTGACAACCTTCTTATTAAAATTTGTTCACTACATGATATTATAACTCATATTATAACTGAACTCTTATTAATTCACCGGTCGTCATTAAGAAAAAATGTCTGAAAATGATTTACATTAGAATTCCAACCATGTTTGCTCGACTTGCAACCATGTTCAAATTCACACCATGTGTTGTACAGATATTTAATGGATACATTTTGCATAAATTAAAGACTTTCTACAAAACAGTATTCTCCAAATAAAACTTAATTGTATGTTAGCAAACTGTTCTGAACAAATACATATAAGATGCAGAAATATTTATCAACGTTAAAGGATATGATTTCCATAAATACCATCAAGTTAGACATTACACACTGGTGTAAATGATGCATTCGTAGGGGCGAAAGAGGAAAGGAAGACTGAATTTCTTGGCACTAATGACGATATTTTAAAATTATTAAATATCTTTGTCGTAAGATGTTAATTTATGCGGAAGAAAACATAATAGATTTATATAATTTCCTAAATTTTGTTGTCCTTAATTCGAAGGAGAAACATTTATTTATAATATCATTCGCATAATCATTTGAAAGAATTGTTATAAAATAATAGGTTTCTTTTTAATAAGATGTGTCCAATGATTTGAATTTTAATCAGTTCTTACTTTGAGTTCTACTTCCGAAAGAGTGACCACCTCCCCCAAAAATTGGATCACCTAAAGTCGGCCAACTCCCTAATAATAGCGGTGACATCGCGCTGGAGACAGCCGACGGAGTGGGTTGGGGGCCTGGTCACAGCCATTCTTCTGGGAACCGCACTGAGTGCGGTTACGCGGGTGGGTGGGGGAGGGAGGGATGGGCGCGGGCGTGGATGGAGGCACGGGAGCAGGGACAGGGGCAGGGGGAGGGGCAAGGGCGGGCGCGGGTGAGGACGCATGGGTGGAAGCGGGGGCGGCGACCAGCTCGGACGGAGGGGCAGGATGGACGCGGACAATGGCGCAGGGGCTGGGGCGGGGCTGGGGCGGTGGCGGGGGCGGGGGCGGGGGCGGGAGCGGGGGCGGGGGGGGAAACGGGGGCAAAAATGAGTGCGAGGGTGGAGGCGGGCTCGGACGGATGGACGGGGCGGGCGCCGTCGGTGGCGTGGGGGCAGCGGCGGGGGCGGGGGAGTGGCCGAGACGGTCCAGTTTATCGCTCCAACTTCCTTCTCCGCGACATGGCGTCCCAGGGCGACGCCCTCCCCACTTGGCCGCCGACACCCACGCCGGCTGAGTCGGCTGGCGAAATCCGAGGCTGGGTGGGAGTGCTGCAATATATTCAACAGCCGTGTTTGCTCAACTGAATAAAAAGTAATTAATCGTTAATTGCCAATTAGTTGCGATATTCTCAAATTAATTGCTATTTATTTTGATTGTGTACGATACGCCAATACCCATATTAACTATGTTATATATGACTTTCCCCCTCCTCCCAAAAACATCTGAGAATTAATGTATTATAAATTGATAAATCTGACAAATTAGAAGTAAATTTCCATTCAATTTCTTAAAAAAAATTATTTTATTTAACTTTGGCTATTAATTATAATTTTGCTTTGTATGACAGTTCCAGCTTGATGCAGCTTCAGGAAGCGTAGGGTGGCACCGTTGGAAATTGTGAAAGTGGCAGTGATGATGGTGATGGTGGATTTTTGCATTGAAATCATTTCACTACGGAAAAAATTCATCGCATAGTAGGCTTATTGCCGGACTGTAATCTTTGGGTTGCGAAAATTCACTTTACAGACAAATATCTTTTTACAACTCGAGATATGATAACAATCGCGAATTGTAATAGGAGATTAAGATATATGTATCATAAAACGTTTAATCCTCTTTCTACGAATATTGGTGTGCGACAACGCGACTTTAAATATAATTCATTTCCATCTCTCCTGCCAAGTGACAGAATGATGTTCACAGTAGTGTTATAAAACTCTTGTTGCACATAAATTTACATTAGTTTGCTTATTCACATAAGTTTGCCAGAGGAGGTACGTTTTATTACTACACTTCTGTTCCAATAATATTTATTACAAAACTCATTTCAATGTGGTAAACTTTGCCTTTTAGACAATCAAGTATGTGAACTACATTATAAACCTCTGTACCTCGTAAAAGTGGTACTCGAGCCTCGCTGGAGGTGGTGGCGGTGGCGGTGGTTGTGGTTGTGGTTGTGGAGTTGGCGCCAGTGGCAGTGAAGGTAGTCACTGCAGTGGTGGTGCCAACCAACAAATAGTGGCCGCGCAGGACGTCTTATTTCCCGCGAGGGCGCTGGCGTAGTGCGTTTCGGAGGCGGCGGTGTTGCGGGGCGCTTTTTGGCACGATACCTCCGCCGTAGATAAGCCGGCCCGTGCCAGGCACCACGCCATCGCTTCCACACTGCCGCAACCTCCCCCCCTTCCGCCCCCCTCACCACCCCCCCGCCGTCTCGACATCCCTCACGTCACGGGCGATTGCACCTAAGGCCAACGACCCGCTGGTATCGCGCCCAAAACGAACGCGGCGGATGAGAGAAAATTAGTCGCCAGATAACATCTGGTGTCTGATAAACATCTTACTGGGAAGCACTTGGCGCAACTTGTACCAGGCGCAACTTGTGCCAAGTACCAGAAGGAGGCTGCGGAATGAAATTTGATAAAGTTAATGATTATTGTAGTTGAGATATTCAAAATTAGCATGAATTAAGAACTCGCTCATTAAAAAAGCATTACAAAGTTAGTGGTTAAAACCACTCGGCGTAAACCAGGAGACTCCTGCTTGATTCTAGATGGTCAATACAAAACGGAATAATCAAGTGATTAAAACTACTAGATGTATACGGGATGAGTCCGTCTTGATACCAGATGGTCTATGCAATACTGAATAACCAAATGGTTTAAATCATTGGGCGTAAACAGACAGTTTCAGGTTCGATTTCCGGAATAAGTGCTTTGAACGATTCGATTCATTTGATGGAAAAAGTTTTAATTAATAAGATTTAAGTGGGATGGCTAGCGGGACAGTACTAGGCGTAGAAAAAATAAGCATTTAAAATCTATGTCTCACAAACCTTATCTTAAGAATTAAATTAATGCTTCGTACATCTGAAAAAAGATTAGAAAAGATATTTGCTCAAATCATTCTCTCCTTCCCACCAAATATTGGCATACGTACTATATCTTCCTTTTCCCTCCGTGTATTAGAATTCCTTCTCCGATTGATCAAATCTTTCGTGGAACTCTGAAAGATATGTTGTGAAATTTCTTTAAATTCTTCAAATTTTGACACTCAATTTGCGAGTGTGTATAACATTATTGATACCAATTTTTCACTGTATTGTCAGAATATTATTCGTACATTGAATTATTAGTTAACAAATCAACAATTAAATAAATGTTGTACTAAGGTAGGTGATAGCCTCTACGTTTTTCGATAGATGCCACATTTATTAGGAAAATATACATTTCATATTTTTCGACAGCTTCGAGTTTACCCAACATTAGCGGCAACATTACCGGAGCATATTTCAAGGCCAAATTATAGTGAATCACATTTCACAAGTCAAGTTTTTTTTTCTTTTTTTCCCTTCAAGAAAATTCGTATTAACGCAAATTGCCTGTCTAATAGCATGTTATGTGGCAAAAAGACTCGTACAATAATCACTCGAGTACCGGTGATTTCACCATCTGATTGAATACAAGTTTGTCCCTTGTGCCTTGGCTGGTCAACTGCAAGTTGTCTCTACAAGTCGGTTGTCACGTATCTCAGAACGTATTCACTGCATCCGCATTCGCACCAAGAAGTATATCTGACGATCTAATGCACGGTGGCAACCTGATATTCTGAGATGAAATGCACCCGAGATAAGTTAAAGCCATCATTCAATGTGATTCTTCCTCGAGGTCAAGTCAGTGCTTGCTACCTGAAGTAGAACAAGCACAATTGCTAGGTAGCGTAAGAAGTAGGACCCATTTCAAAATCAATAAGATGGTCTCATTAAATAAGAGAGTGAATGAAATGATTTAATTTGTAGATGTTGCTTATTTGGAGAAAAATGAAATTTTTTTTTTACTTTAAAATTGTCAAGAATATTATGAAAGATTATCAAAAAGAAAAATAATGTTTATTTTAACAAAACAGTGATACATAATGAATTAGTTTACATTTATATTGTATAATTTTTTTAAATACTTAATATGTTTGTAACAAATAATGTACTTCAGTTTCCGGGTCAATGACCCCCATCTCCATCAGGTTTTTGTCCAGTTTCCCTAATCCATTGAGCAAATGCTGAGATGGCTACTTGTGTTACTTCTAGACGTAAATGTAGCTTCACTATGAGCACGTTTTGTTGAACTGTCCTTTTGCTTATATTGTAAGAGTAGAGGTAAGGGCGAGTATCTATTTTGTTAGCAATGCAGAAACATCATTCTTGCAATTCGTGTACCGACGCAAATAAGTTTTCTATAACTCAGAAACGAAAATGACTATTTTCAAATATTGCTAATCTTACGATTTTTAAAATTTATTTTATTAATGTATTAATGTATTAATGTATTAATGTATTAATGTATTAATGTATTAATGTATTAATGTATTAATGTATTAATGTATTAATGTATTAATTAATTAATTAATTAATTAATTAATTAATTTATTTATTTATTTATTTATTTATTTATTTATTTATTTATTTATTTATTTATTTATTTAATTTATAGCTGAAACTTTTACCTGAAACTTTTACTCACCTTTCAACTATTTATAGTTAAAATGACGGGAAGAGTTTCTGGAGATCAAGAAAACGTGAGCAGATAATCTTTTGCCCCCTACGTCACATACAGTTTTTACTGTTTTTTGACTAAATAAATCTAAATCTAAATCTAAATCTACTTCAATATTATCAAACTATTGATCAACTAAGCACAGTCTACTGTTCACGATATTTACGAATATACAATCCACATATATGACATTCTGTGATATTCGATTTTAGATGTTTGCCATTTTAAAAAGTATATTTAATAAAAATGAAAATTTTTATTTGATGACATGAATTAACACCTTGAAAACCAAAAACTCTGCTCAATCTGCATTCAAACACGAAGGGATTCTATCCATGCCTTTAATAACCTAACAACGTTATGAAATCATTTCTTCGGCAGTTGAATGTATCTCTTTACCGATTAGAACGGAATGATAATCTCAAGAGAAGAAAATAAGAACTACAATGGCTTTTTTTCTTGTAACCTACTCTCCCAATTACTATCCTTATTACCGAACACGGTATTAATCTAACTTCGACATCTTTCAGTTCAACATTGTACTATTAGTCGTCTTAAGTTGAATCCTGAATATCTAGTTTTGCTTGGGTCTAGTTATATAGCACTGCAATGGGAGTCCAAAATTACAGGAAAAAAACATTTTCTAAAGCTTTTTTATCTTTCAAGGCATTCAAAGATGACTTTATCGGTGATACGGCGTCGCTGAAATGTACATTTTAAATTAAATGAGACTTATATTATTATTGTTTCGTGATTGCAGAACTTCCATCCTCAAATGCATCTTAAATGCCAAGTTTACGCTCTAAGCCAAAGATTTCTGATATGACGCTATCAGAAGGTAAAAACAACCATTTTTTTTATTTGAGACTAAGATTTCAGTTTGCCACTACGTATTGTTAAGAAGAATATGAAACTAAAGAAGAACCGTCATATGACAATGCTCGCCAATGACCTTCAGATCGGTTTCGAATACACGCCATTCATAGCGAACTGTTGACAAATTCCTACAAAGAAATGGTTAGCAAACTTCATAAGAATACGACAGAATGGGAGAAGAGAACACATTATTTCATAAAGAGACGTGTATTATTATTATTATTATTATTATTATTATTATTATTATTATTATTATTATTATTATTATTATTATTATTATCTGCTGTTGTCTAAATAATCCCCGCAAAATAAGCGAATCTAGATGTCACTGTTATAAGTAGGGTTGTGATTTATATGCATTTGGATTTTTTTTCTGATAACTAAAACATCCCGTTTCAACGTATTGTATACGTTTTGAGGCATTTAGAATCCACTTAAGCTATTAGTATTTCGCATATTTTCGCATATATCATCATGATTGCACATTTTTGGATATTTGGGCCATATTTGCACATTTTTATTAAATAGTCACCCTTCATCCGCGAAAAGAAGTCCAAAAGTTACAGTTCCGTCAGCGTGTAAGCGGCTCTGACAGATCTCTCGCCACTTGCTATGGTACATCATGTGATCTGCTCTGAAGGATTTGTTCGCCTGACTCGTATGAAAGTCACTCGAGAAGCACGTTAAGACCTGTGTTCGGGAGTATCATTCAAACTGAAATGTACATCCGCCGAGCGCCTATGCGTGCCCATACACGGGACAGACGTGGAGTGGTGTTAAAAAGGTCAGGCCCGTAGTTTGTCGTGAATTTAGATAATTCCTATATTTTTTCATTTTGTGAAATGGACATTAACTGCATCTCCCATTATTTTCCTAAGAAACGAGTGTTCTTCAAAATTAACCCGTTGACTTAATGCTTGTCGCTTGCAACAATTTATTTGATTTCTATATCTTTTTTTGCTGTAAACATATTTTCCACATTACACTTTTTATTTTTACACTTACACATTATTACATTACCCTATATCGCATATTTTCCTTTTTTATATTTGCTAATATATGCAAATATTTACATATATATGCACATATTTTGCTGTTTATATTGCATATAAATCACAGCCCTAGTTATAAGTTATCTGACCAAGCGTGACCCTAGTTATAAGTTATCTGTTACAGTTACAAGTTACAAGATATTGAATAAACAGTGGTCATCACCTCTCTTCCACATCTTAGTGAATCTGCAAAATGTGATTACTGACCACTGGTCCAGGGGAACCCCTATATCATGTTTATGATATAATACTTACTCTATGGAAAAATCAAGCACTTCCCCGCAAAAAATGAGCGTTCTCGAAGGTTACCGCTTAATCGAAGAAGCTGCTCCAGCAGGTTTCACTGCGACAAAATTAGTAGTATGCCAACGCCACATCGTTCATTGTAAGTGGGAAGGGCCAGAGATTAGCATTTTCTTTACGCGCCGACCCAATTAGCCCGAGGTATGTAAATGCCGCTGAAATACGCCGCGTCTGCCTGGATTCTCGCCTTAGAAAGTCAGTGCGGGGCCGCGTCATAAAGCACTTGCTGGGCCGGCGCGGCGACACGCGCTGTCCTCGTCCTACAGCACGTTGCCCGGAGCCGCGCCCCGCAGCCGCACAGTGGACCCAAACGATACGACAGTGCCACTTGCAGTCGGTCCAAATCACTCATTGATTAGTTTTCGGGCGCGTCAACTGCTAAGGTCAGTAGTTCCGTAAGCGCAGTGCATTTTTGTCGCGTTCTGTAGTGCATGTGTTTTGGCAGTGATCTTACCCTGCTAGTTGACAGGATCCAGCGCCAACATACACGTTGACTGGCAGGATTTTCCGCGAGCAGATATCTTCCACCAGTGAGTATCACATCTCCCCACCAATATCTCGTCCCAGATCCAAGGAGAAGCTCTAAGCTCTCGATTGGTCGCCCGACTTGTGTCGTGTACTGCCTGCAAGTGTATGTGTGTGGGTGCAAGTAAGGTTGAGGATAAGAAAAGGAAGATGAAGGGAACATCGCGCGCGCTCCGGGACTCGTTTGTTAGGGTTCTGCTTCGGCATTCGCTTGGTATTGATCGGAGAAACCGCGGAAAACTATCAAGTACAGCAGTCAGCCGCTAGAATTCTTCTCCAGACAGTGGTAGAATTCGACCTAGCTATGAAGCTAGAGTGGAAAATCCTGCCACTGTCGGGATTGGAACCCTAGGACCTTCCGGTCAAACGCACTGCACTTACATCAACTGATGCTCTGAGCCACCTAAACTGGTGGGGCCAATTGACAACGCTCAGGAAACGAACTATGCTTATTAAAGAGAATCGAAATGGCATCACAAACATCCAAAAAAGCCACTTATGGTGAGTTAGAACGTTCCAAATTTGCCGCATGCTCTAAATATTAAAGGAGAGAAGTGCCGCATGCTTTAAATATTAAAGGGGACCAAACGATACCAGAGGTTCAATGGTGCCACTTATAATGGATCCAAATGACGTCAAAATCACCATAGTGTCATCTAAAGTAGTTCTAAAAAGCACTAAGAGCGCGGAAGAAGCTATTTTTTTTTTTTTCTTTTCATGGTTGACTTGAAACTATACTTGCACACCGCGGTCAAAACTTAATTCTTTATAATCTTATTTTCATCTGTTTGCAACATTCCTCCATTCTTTCCCTCTTTTCCTGCTTCTCCAGAGTATCATTATTACTATCATTATTGTTGTTATTATTATTATTATTATTATTATTATTATTATTGTTATTGTTATTATTATAATTGTCATTATTATTATCTTTATTATTATTACTATTATATTATTTCTATGAAGGCATAATTTAAACTTTAAAGATAATAAGATTTGGTTCGTGTGTTCCAAGAAATGAAGAAAGAAGAAAAAAACGGGTAAAGAAATGCAGGAAGAAAATTTCAATAAGCAGTAAGAAAATCTGCATGAAACGTCTGTCAAAAAGAAAAGTCTCGACGAAGAGTTACAGAAGTAATACTAAAGTCTGTGTTACGTTTAGCGCACCTTAGTCCCCTTTCGTGCCACTGCCAGCAGGCGCCACCGCCACCGCCACTGCCGTCGCCGGCGCGGCGTCAGGAGAAAGGGCGCTCGCCGTGGCGCGGCGCGGCGGCCGCCTTTCCGGGGACCCGCCTGCCCGTGACCTCGAGGGAGCGCTGCCCTCTGACCTTGACCTCGGCCTCGGCCTCGCGCCTTGCCGGAGAGAGAGGCCCCGTGCCGTACGCGCTCCCCCGCGCTCCCCTCTCCCCCCGCTCCTGCTGCTCGCGGGACCCGCGCGGCGGGTGCAGCCCGGAGCCGGACACTGGGTCCACGGGGGCGTGGCGCAACTCCTGGCGCTCCATGTGACCACAAAACGTTTGAGGCTCAATATCGACCCTCGGAAGGCGAATTGAAACTGCGCAGTTGCCGATAAGAGGGAGTTTTTGTCACGGCAAAGGCTTACAGCAATCGAGAGCACTATCGATCTTCTGTGCACGCGCAGTTCCAGATTCGTATACAGCATCTGCGCACACGCTGAAGATAAACATTACCGTCGATTGCTGAACGCTATGCCGAGAAAAATTCCTATTGAAATTATCGATTTTTGCACGCCATTGCGAACTACAATCGACTGCAATCTTGATTTTCAGTGTATGTGTACATGCACATAAGGGATGCGGAACTCGGACTGCGCATGCGTAGGCCGAATATGCTCTCGATTGACGTAACGCTTCAACTTGTAAAATCTCCATAATTAAAAGATTGGTTATCTCAATGTACACTTCCTAACCACTAACTTTTGAAATTTTATTTATTTATTTATTTATTTATTTATTTATTTATTTATTTATTTATTTATTTATTTATTTATTTATTTATTTATTTATTTATTTATTTATTTATTTATTTATTTATTTATTTATTTATTTATTTATTTATTTATTTATTTATTTATTTATTTATTTATTTATTTATTTATTTATTTATTTATTTATTTATTTATTTATTTATTTATTTATTTATTTATTTATTTATTTATTTATTTATTTATTTATTTATTTATTTATTTATTTATTTATTTATTTATTTATTCATTTATTTATTCATTTATTTATTCATTTATTTATTCATTCATTTATTTATTTATTTATTCATTCATTTATTTATTTATTTATTCATTCATTTATTTATTTATTTATTTATTCATTCATTTATTTATTTATTTATTTATTTATTTAATTTGCGAAAGATGACGTGTAAACTCATTGCTACTTTGTGTAAGATTGAGCGCTAAGGGGAAGTTGTAAGAGCCCGGGATTGAGAAGAGTCGCCTGAATTCTACAAGTATATTCAAAAGTTGCAGAGAGAAAGGGAAGGAGAAAGAGAGAGAGAAAGAGAAAAAAGATAGAGAAAGAGAGAAAGAGAGGGATAATGAGAGAGGGAAAGAGAGAATGAGAGCGTCAGGGAAAAATGACTCTGTCCAAAAATCAGAGATTACAGAAATAGTAGGAAGTTGTAGATGTAAGAGTCAAAAAAGAGATAGAAATTTAACGGTAATAGTGCAAGCAAATGGAAGGGAATGCAGGTAAATGACGACGAAGTCTTCCGCTGCTGGAGTCTTGTGAATGATCTTGGCTGTCCGGGTGACGCCGCGTCGAAGGCTATGTAACCGACGTTTCGACCATCTTATCGTTGTCTTCCTCAGGGCTGGACTATGTCAAGAATGAAGGGAAGAGTGAAATGAGATCTGTGTAGGAAAGGGTGTTTTATGAATCGATGTGGAATTTTGATTCAATCAGATTCTAACTTTAATACATTGAAGATAATTTTTCCCCTTATTAAAGCAATTCATCGTGCTTCCAACTTACACCTAGTTTTAAAAATATAAAAAGCTAGTAATTGGTGTGGGAAAATCTTGAAGTGATGTAAACGATACAGATTTAAATGTTCTGTGTAAATTATAACTATATGTTACCCACAATGCTACCAGTAACCTTCGGATCAAATTACCCATCTCCATGCGACTACCTCTTGTATTGCAAAATGCATTTAACCCGTCAGTCTGAAATCTACAAACGATCATCCACATTTGTTGTCATAGACCATTGACCTTCATGACAGTATAAAAAAATACATTACACTTTTTTCCAGAATTTATTGTCTAATAATTAAACAAAATATTTTTGTTACTGATCTACTACC
The DNA here is from genome assembly GCA_038098605.1 of Gryllus longicercus. Classification (NCBI taxonomy): domain Eukaryota; kingdom Metazoa; phylum Arthropoda; class Insecta; order Orthoptera; family Gryllidae; genus Gryllus; species Gryllus longicercus. The sequence goes on from JAZDUA010000063.1 coordinate 4,624,232, forward strand.
TTCGGCTTCAGTACCCATTAATATCGCATTACTTTCTACAACGAGAGAGTGTAAGGCGGTATCCCTGTTGAAAACTGCATGAAATAACAATTACTACGATGTTCGATCCTGTTGACTGGAGCGTCTTGCTACTCAGCGCCCCGGGAGAGCAGAGCGTTGGGAGGGGGTAGGTGTGGGGCGGGGTGGAGGGGAGGGAAGGGAGAGCCGCGTCATGGCGAGGCGAGGCGAGGCGGGGCGGGGCGGGGCGTAGCGTAGCACGGCGAGCGCGCGCGCCACGGCTGTTGGTAGCAGGAGAAAGTCTCTGCATCTCCAGAGCACCGAGGCGCGCGGCCAGACACCGCCACTAATTAGAGCGGGCGGCGGTGGCGGCGGTGGCGGCGGTGGGGTGGCGGCGGTAACGGTGGCGGTGGCGGTAATGGTGGCGGCGGTGGCGGTGGTGGCGTGGGCGACAGGGGCCGCGCGGGCGGAGGGGGTGGCTGGAGGTTGTGTGGGTGTTAGGAGTTGCTGCGGGTAGAGCGCCGGGGGTGGTGGAGTAGGGGTGAGAGGGTGTTGGAGCAAAGTGGAGGGGGTGGGAGCGGCAGTAAGAGGGGCGGCTGAGCGGGGTGAAGGGATGACGAAGCGGAGAGGGGTGTGTGGGAACAGGGGTGAAGGGATGCGGGGGTGGCGCGGCGAGAGTAAAGGAGTTGGAGCGGCGCGGAAGGCATTGGCTAGAGAGGCTTCGGTGGAAGTGCGAAAGCGGAGATGGCAGTGAGGGGCGACTAGAAACGGAGGCGGCAACGGCAGCTGCATCGGTGAAGGCCGCGAGTCTAAGGCGCTCAGCGGAAGAAGAAACTGTACTGGTGGTAACCACCATGAGGATTGTAGTATCCATTTGGTGTGGTTGATAGATGTGATTGAAGCATTTGCGATTGTATTAGGTGGAGTAAATAAAAGGTATTTAGGTCGTGAGAACTATGGAGGGACCAGTCTGTGATCAATTCAAACTACAAATAGTAAATCAAAACTGTAAGCAACTATGCAAACTAAACACTTCAGAAATAAATAATATTTTAAAAACAAAATAGCTATTATTCTGCATTGAAAGAAAGAAAAGAAATTCTGCATTACATTATTTCTTCGTTTTCGTAGATTCTCCAATATTATTAGAAAAAGAGTTCTGTCCAGTGAGCGGAGATGGTCTTCTGTCTAAAAACGGTAGTTATGCTAGTAGTAGGTCGTGCAAAACGATCATCATAGTGAAGGCGATGACAGCCCTCGTTGTGGTGGTTACGATTTCATGAGAAACAGTGCGACTGACCAGCAACGAGAAGAGGGGTGAATTGGGACAACATCCGTGTCTATGTCGGCAGAGCGGTCAGTGACGGTCGATGACACATCTCAAAGATGATGGGGATGGGATCGGGGGGTGGGGGTGGAAGTAGAACTGAGTGAGGAGAACGACGAGGGCTGGCGCTGGCACGCGATGCAGCCGGATCGGGAGTGAGGAGGGTACGAGAGAGGGAAAGAGACGGGAAGGATCTCGGGGAAAGGAGCTGAGTCCGGGGTGCAGCGGCGGGGAGAGCAGCGGGGCCCATCGGCGGCGCAGGCGTCGCGGCGCCGGTGGCCGCGGAGCATTGAGATCGCGCTGCGCCGTTGCTCGTATTCCGCCTCTGTTCTTCGAGAGGTGCGAACGCCACGCTTGGCCGGCGGTCCATCTCCGCCACTTCACCACCCCTGCGCCAAACCCTCCTCAGTTGCCTTCGTCGTCGCAGTCGGCGCCTTCACCACCAGTCTTGACCATCAGTGTCACCGATCAGGGCTTGCGATCAGGGCCCACACCATTACCACCCCCGTCATCACCACCCCGTCAATACCACCCCCGTCATCACCACCCCGTCATCACCACCCCGTCATCACCACCCCCGTCATCACCACCCCCGTCATCACCACCCCCGTCATCACCACCCCCGTCATCACCACCCCCGTCATCACCACCCCCGTCATCACCACCCCATGTCGTTTTCAGCGCCACCACTACATCCATCGCCACCGCCACCGCTACCGTCGCCACCGCCACTGCCGCCTCCGCCTTCGCCGCCGCCCGAGGCGAGCACGCCCAGCAGGGGTCTGCGCGCCGCTCGTAATGGAGGCAGCCGCCAGATGAGTATCTGCGATGAAACGCAGGTTCTGCACCCGCGGCGCCGAGGCGGTGGCATTGTCTGCGAACGACGGCTGTTTTGTAAACAGATCTGCAGATTTCGTGGCGTTCATCTGTAGCACGAATCTGGCTGGGGGGCTTTTCTTCCTAATTTTCATTTCTTTTCTTGAAAGTCCCACCAGCCTCAAGTTCATTAATGATGTACGAAAATCAGAGATGCTTCCTGAGAAATGCCAGATCACGGTTTATATTTTTAGTGTATTTTTATATCGACTTGACACCGAACAGAAGAACCAAAATCCACTCTCAACTGCCTCTCAACACCTTAGCGTGCTCCAAGGGTTTTGCAGTTCGCTATCAGTTCAGAACTATCCAAACTGACGACTTGTAGCTAAATGTTAGGTATGATTGCAGTTATTCCATGAAAATGTATTTCATTTTTATATAATTTTTGATGTGATAATTATGCAAGGGAAAGCTCTGAAAGACACACCATTGATTACACCAATAACTCTTAACTATGCCTCGGATTACAAACTTCAACTGCGTCTGTTGTTTGGTGTTCATCCGACTAATGAAGTTAATAACTTTAACATAATTGATCACTTGGCCAGTACGATTACTTTAGGTGTTATAAAGGATATTCAATTTTCTCACTTCACTCTTCACTCTTTTAGTATATTACAATAATGCATCAGCTTGTACGGAGTCAGCCATTTTACTTTTCAAATTAGTGTTAGCAGCTGGTCAACATTAAAACAGTCGATTTTTGGAACATGCTGAATTTTGAATTATCTTGGATTAAATATTTGGAGACGCTCTGGCTAATTTTGAAGCAATTGGGGATATTGTATTTGTTTCATGTGAAGACTTGTCAGAGAACGAATATTTCCTTTCATAAATTTACACTCAACTACAATTACAGAATATAGGGGGATGGATTTAAAACTTGAGCTCTCCTTATTCCATTTTCGAAATGTGCAAGGGAAAATGTGCAAGAGTAAATCCTCTTATATTGATTATCCTCATTTCAGTATATTTTCTAAACCCTTATCGACACCAATATAAAAGTATTCTGAGAATGTACAACCTCATCTGAAGCAACTTGACCTGCAGCAATGCTCAAATATTGAAAAGCTATAAAGAAATATTTGTCTAATGTAAAGGATTACAGCCGGCAATACTCACGTTATATTTATATAACATATCTGCATTTTTATTGGTACCTTAGCCTTTCAAACCACATTCAATGTCATGTAGAAAATTATTTTCAGAAAAGATTGATTAAAAAGCTGTTCGATATACATTTAGAGGTGATTGATTGATACCTTTTGTAACGATCTACAGTTATTATCTACTGTCATCTCGTTCAAATTAATATCACATTACCCTGTCAGAAACACGATCAATGTTTGAACTGAAAGTGATCCACTAATGTGCAGGGGAAAAAATAACATCCGCTTTCACGATGACACCATTACGTTCAATGAGTACTTACTCTTGTAGCGAATAGTTACTTTCACCCACGTTGGTCGATATCGACCGGTAATTGAACTCCTCGTTTCGTTAAGTGGTGCACATTAAACATTACCTAGTTGCCAAGAACGCTATTCGCGCATCATCCCTGAAGGACACGCGCTCATTTCTCCGTTTCTCTCGAGACCAACTTTACATTCATCTTGCAGCCTCTCGAAGAATCACGATCTTCTCGCCTTGCAGATGTCGTTCGCCCCCTCAATTCCGACGTCCCAGATTCCTATAATTTCTTTAGAATTGTGTCGAAGCAGAATGAAGAGGCAATAAACACTGACATTTTCTCGTCATTTGAAATGGGGAGAAAGTGGTGTGTTTGAACACATTACAATGTGAAGTATTCTTAAGCAGGTTTTAAATATTTGTTGATTACCATTTTATAGAACACAATCAGTTTGTTCCATCCTTGATTGATGTTTACGGGCAAATCAACTGATAAGACCAATAGTCCAGTTAGTGTAGGGAATGTTTTAGACAGGAAGATGGCGGTGTTCCTTCCTGATTGGGTGGTGAGATCTGCGGCCGACGTACACGTCGATCTGTGGAGATTGCCTCAAGAGGCTCTATACCGGCCGGAACGAGCAGTCAGCTCCCGACTGGCCTTCCAACACACGTGATAGAGAAGTGCATGTAAATGTGAGTGTGAGTGCAAGGGGAGAGGCCAGGTCTAGGAGAAAGAAGGGAATATCGTGTCCGGAACGTGGTTCGTTTATTACGGTGATGCCTGGTACTGATCGGATAAATCACCAAACGATCAGAGCAGCTGCTTGCTGGAATTCCCCTCCAGGCTGGATTCAACTAAACTATTTATCTGGTAACTACTTAACAATTACCACTATCTGATCTCGAATCCTAGGTCCTCCTGGACAGAGTTGCTGCAGATACAACGCTAAGCTGACTCGAATCTCACTCAGAAAATAATAATGTTCAATATTAGCCTCACGTTTCTAATCAATTATAACATAGTGATTATTAGCTTTAGATTAGCAATCTAGTTAATGCCGCCGAGCAATCGCAGCCGTCATATTATCAGGGTGATTTTGCGCGGCAAAGCGTTACAGCAAACAGCAGCACTATCGATCTTCTGTGCATGCGCAGTTCGATTGATTGATTGATTGATTGATTGATTGTTTTGTGATTCCCGGCATGTCAATTACCCGAGTCATTATTCCCGTAAGTACAATGCATGTTTTTGATCGGTAGGTGGCGGTGGTCTTTCCCCTTTTGAATGGCGAGATCCGGCGACGACCTACCGTCGGCTAGAGGGATTTTCCCTAACCCGGTATATCCCACCAGCCCGGCCGGGACAAATTCTTAGCTCCCGACGGGTCTCGCGGCATCTGAGGTAGTGTAGTGCGTGCTAGTGTGTGTGCGTAAGGGGGCGAGGATAGAACAAGGAATAGTAAAGCGAGATCACGCGTGGCCCGTTTATTAGGGAACTGCTCCGGCATTCACATGGTGTTGATCGGAGAAACCACGGAACACTGCCGATCAGAGCAGCCGACCGCTATAATTCTCCCTCAGACAGCCACTGAATTCGACCTAGCTAACAAGCTAGTGTCGAAAATACTGCTACCCTCGGGACTCGAACCTAGGACCTCCCGGTCAGAGGGACTACAGTGATATCAGCTGATGCACTGAGCCATCTCTCCCGGTGCGCAGTTCAAGTTTCGCATTCCTTTTGTGCATCAGCGCAAGGTCAGATGCCCGAAATCGCAATGAATTGCAATACGGAATGCCGTGTAATAACTCCCTAATATTAACCTCATTAACGCCGTCCCGTTAAATGGTCGGCACGCCATTGCATGCGCCCAGGGGGATGACGCGGGGCGGGGCGAGGCGGAGCGGGGCGGGGCGGGGCGGGGCCAGGCGGGGCGGGGCGGGACGGTACAGGACGGGACGGGACGGGACGGGACGGGACGGGGCGGGGCGGGGCGGGGCGGGACGGGGCGGGACGGGACGGGGCGGGGCGGCGCGAGACGGTGCGGGACGAGGCGGGGCAGGGGAGGCGGGGCATGGCGGGGTGAGCGAAGCGGGGCGGGGCGGGGTGGGCGGGGCGAGGTGGGGCATGGCGGGGAGGGGTGGGCGGGGAGTGGCGGGGCGGGGCGGGGCGAGGCGGGACGAAACGGGACGGGACGGAGTGGGGCGGGATGGGCGGGGGGAGGGGCGGGGCGGGACGGGGCGGGACGGGGCGGGGCGGCGCGAGACGGTGCGGGACGAGGCGGGGCAGGGGAGGCGGGGCGGGGCGGGGTGAGCGAGGCGGGGCAGGGGAGGCGGGGAGGGGCGGGGTGAGCGAGGCGGAGCGGGGCGGGACGAGGAAGGGGGCGGAGAGGGGTGGGCGGGGCGAGACGGGGCAGGGCGGGGAGGGGTGGGCGGGGCGAGACGGGGCAGGGCGGGGAGGGGTGGGCGGGGCGAGACGGGGCAGGGCGGGGAGGGGTGGGCGGGGAGGGGCGAGGCAGGGCAGGGCGGGGCGAGGCGGGGCGGGGCAGGGCGGGGCGGGGCGAGGTGGCGTGGGGCGGGGCGTCTATATTCGGGAGCGCAGGGCGCGCAGCGCTGCACGGCGTGCCGCCGGCCACGTAGCCCTATGTGCGCCTGGCAGGCCGTGGCCCCGTTGGCCGGCTGACCCGCGGCGCCCACGCGCCTCCTGTGCTCGCTCAATGGCACTCGCGCCCTCTCCGCCCGCACGGTTGAATACTCCACCCACGTGACACGGTAATTTCGTTCACAGTTCTGACTTGGACCATCTTTAATCTCTTTTCTTTTGGACCCACACCCGAATCCCATTCGAATCCCATCCGAACCGCACCTGTACTGTAGCCAACTTTGCGCTGAATACTGTGAGCAGAAATGGCGTTTTTCAGCGTGGCCTTAGAGATATTCAGGAACTTACATCATGTAAGAACAGGCAATGAACTTTGGTTGTACTTACACATGCGCACACTACACTACCATACAATGTTGGAAGACCAGTCGTGAACTTGCTTCCACTGGTGGGATATACCTGGTTGGAGAAAACCCTACCAGCCGTCGTGTGGGGGTGGGCACTGGATCTATCCAGTGGGAGAATATGATCTCCACCTCACGACAAAAAAACAAAGCTCTACAGTGGTGGGACTAATGAACTAGCCAGTTGACGCGCAGAAAACACGAAATAATCAATCAATTTTGTTGATGAGCAAGTCGGGTGTTGGTTCGGGTGTTGGTTCGGGTGTGGGTCCAAAGAAAAAAGATTAAAGGTGGTCTAATACAGAACTGTAACTGCGAAATATGCTGAAAAGGCTATTCTAAGATCGTTTAATACAGCGCATTTTAGATTCGAGAGAACCACTTTAAAATGTCAATTCCAGATAGAAAAGTTTTGTATACTTCCATTTTTCTAAAGAGGCCTCTCACGTCACACACGAAAAAGGCGTGACCTTGATAGGCAACTGTAAAAAATAGAAGTATAGAGATAGATCCGAAAAAGCTGGTCGAGGTCGATAAAAACTTTGAAACTAATGAATAATTTTATGTAAGTATGTAGATTGAAATATACCAACTACATGTAATTTAAGAGTCTTGTATAATACCAATATACTTCGCCCATTTCTTGTTATCATACTTGGGTATTTGCAACAAACGTGTACTGCATGATATACTGTGTACCTGTATTATGCAATCACATTGGAATGCATTTCGGGCAAAACGGAACTAACGTGTACAAAGCTACCACGAACCTGTCTTGGCTACCGCACATTACACTAGAGAGGGCCCCGTACTTCTCGTAGACGGTAACGACAACCGCATCAAGAGTCGATGCCCAGACTTCAGCCAGCAGACTTTCTCCTGTTGCGCTGCCAAGAGGTGGGCAGTATGCCTGGGGTAACGGAAGCCTCGCTGCTACCACCGCCGCCGCCGCCACCATCACCACCACCACCACCTCCTCTTCCTTAAAAGCCGGCACTGCCGCCACCACCATCTCCCATTCCCACCGCCACCTCCGCCGCCGCCCCCATCGCCCATACCACCGCCGTCAGCACTACCACCATAACCGCCACCATCTTCGTAGCCACCGCCGCCATCACCGACACCCTCATTCCCGCCATCACCGTGGATGTCAACATCACCATCACCGCCACAATTCCCTCTCCTTTACAACCAACATCAACGCAGTCAACAAAGCTGTCACCACTACCGTAACCGGCGCACCGCCTTCGCCATCATTGAAAGTTCCAGGACCAGTGTCATTGCATCCATTGCCATCAGCACTGTGGTTGTCGGTGGATGTACCCTCTAGATTGCTGACATTTTGGCTCTACCGACAAAACCTCACTGTACCACAGGAAGCCATATCATATTACAGCTATCTTAAGCACGCTAGCCAGTGATTTCAGGTGAAAGTAGGATAGTTTGATGGAAATGCAGAGTGCATAATTATTGCTATTCAGTAATAGCCTAAGTGGTAAGTAATAGATAAGTCTTGTCCAGAAGAAGCCTGTTATCTATTTTCCTAGTATCATGCTTTATACTCTTATCAGCACTCTCGTACTCCTTACCAATGAAATTATATTTCTTCGGCAATTTTCCAGAACATTACATTGAAAAAATATAATTTTATCCAAATTGCTATGCAACATACCTTGGATTCCATTTCAGGTATGTTTGCTGATATTTTCATCTTTGTATCCCACGAAATTTATTGTAAAATTCGATGAGAATATTATTTCTTAAATGTTTACATCCATATTATGTAAATCTCCAAAACAAAACGCGAAAAAATGGAAGTCACGAGTATATATATATATTGTGACGTACCTGGTGGTGCCGGGTATCTTCACTGCAATATCACACTAAGGGAGGGTGTCTTTTACGTGAATGGGTCCTAGGATAAGTCGGTGCAACGTTGGGGAAGTTATTCATACATAGAAATACAATTATGACAAGATTTATTTTAAATCAAAGTTACTATTTACATAATCGGACACCGTTTTTATACTCCGCCTTGGTACCAAGATTAAGAGTAAAATACAACTTTCATACCTTCGGGGCCCCGTTTGAATACCTATGAGGTTCGTCGAGCCGCTCGTGCCGACAGGGTTGTCGACCTCTGCTACTGCTGCGGGCCGTCGGCAGCAGATGGCGTGGTGATCATCCACGGCTGATGCTCCAACAATTCTTCCCCGAACAGGATCTTGATACCTCGGCTGCGCACCTTCCTCGAATCACTGTCCATTAGTGGGTTTAATTACACGACCCCCGCCTACTCCGTATACTGGTCACAGTTCTGTACCGCACGCTTTCAAGAATGTTCCCTCCGCACCAACTAATAAGAGCGACGTCAATTATTTTACCAACACTAATCTTTTACTATGCTGATACTTCTAATGTTCTGTTTACATGTCCATTACTTTGCGATTCCTAATCACATAACTATGTCGCGTATTACATGCGTCCATTCACTAGCGGAGAGCCCTCGCTACACGTCCGCACTGGTCGCCGCTCTGTTAACGTCTCACCTTCGCCGGCCGCACGTCGGCACATCCTTCGGCGGCGGCCGCCTCAATCCAACTAACGAACTTTTTGCACGTGCGCGCTGCCACGCTTGTACCCGCCGTTCTCACGCTCGCCTCCCGGCGGGCACCGGTGGCGGCGGCGACCGTTGCCGGCTGCCCGCTGCTCGCAGCGCCCGGCGCTCGCACCGCGCAGTCCAGAATAGCTATTGAATTCTTACACTAATGATTTAATTAGTGTAATGAAACACATATTCTGGGTTTCATCACCCCCCCCTTTCTTTTTTTGAATTTTTCCCGCTACTGGACAAAATTCACACTAGTAACATCGTCACTGCCGATGGTTGCACTCTTTTGCATATTCCTCGACGCCCTATATACACTTATAACTTAGAATCGAATTAACATGTGATTACGTATATTAACACTAATCTTGCGCTTATTCGCACTTCACTATTTTCCATCCATGTTGAACCAGGTTTCCGATTTGAAGCTTGTAATGTCCTACTATGTCTTGTCTCTTGTGCGACAGTTCATCCCCATTTTGCTGAGAGTGATTTCCTAACTCACAGTTGTAGGACATAGCTTCCAGCGTGTTGAGCACATCTTGGTAAGTGTCGTCCCATTTCCAGCTACGACCTCTTCTACGTTTGTACCAATGGTTGACTATACCATCATTCTTCCCTCGCCCCTGACTTCGCTCCATTTTGGACCTGCCTACATCTCCTTCATTCCCATGCTTTGGGGCGTCTGCAAAGGTGACTTCGTACCTCTCCAATATCTTCAAACCCCTTCCTAAATCGGTATGATCTGCTCTGCCCAGTAAGCTCTGCACGGTGACAGGATACTGTTGCGTTAACATGCAACTAATTCCTTGATATTTTATAGGAGCAACTAATGTTGTTGGTTCCATAATGCTCTTCATTCTGTATCCACTACTATTTCCCGTGATGTAGTTGTAATGGCTATTCCTCTGGTCGCTCTTGATGTTTATTTGAGTTTCTTCGCTCCGTTTTCGTACGGAAATCTTGTCTTCAAATACCTTTAAAAATTCCGGAAATATACCAAAATTCTCTGCCCACGTCCTGGCGTTCTCTTCTAAAATTGAGTGTAATAACTGGACCTTATATCCTTCCAATATGTTGTTTGATGCTAGGTGCCGTTCTTCTGCTCGCATAACTACCTTAGGGTTTTCCGTCCCATCTCCCAGAGATTTCATCGACTTTGGAGGCATAATTGGTGTCACCCCATACTTGACACTTGGCGGCATTTTCTCGTCTTCTTCCTGTTTAACCTCTTCGTGTACTATTTTCTCTTCGCACCCTCGTGTATTTTCCACGATTTCTTCTTCTATTATACGCTCCATTTCTTCTATTTTCATGTCCACTTCTTCATCCATTATTAACTTCAACTCTTCCGTTTTCACTTTCACTTTATAAACATCCTCCTCGGCCTCGATTTGGACCTCCACCGTTTTGCCCTCCGCTGTCTTGACTTCTTTATGGATTTTGTTCGTCATCCCCTCGTTTCTGTCTGCTGCCGCTACCCTAGCATCTACTTGATGGTATAATTGAAATTTTAGCACCTCATCTTTCCTATCCAGTTCCTCCGCTTTCCCATACGGTTTTTCGCATATTTCGATGAGCTTCCTATTCCGTTCTTCTGTGATTCTTCCCATTTCTTCTGCCGGCTTCTTAATCTGTTCTTCAACCACCTTCCCGTTCTGTTCTTTTATTAGTTTTCTATTCCGTTCCTCCGCCTTCCTATTCTGTTCCTCCTCGGATCTTTTCTGTTTACCTAATTCTTTGCTCTGTTCTTCCGCAAATTTCTCAATCTGCTTCTCCGTTTGCTGCCTCAGCTGTTCTTCTAATGAATCTTCTGCCATTACGCCCGTACACGCTTCGTATTCTTCGTCCATCCCCAAGTCAAATCCTACCGCCTGGCTCCCCAGTTCTACCACCTGCCGTTCTAGATCTATATTTGCTCTGTGATCGACCAGAAAATCCGTCCCTATGATTACCGAATACAATAATTTTTTGACTACCAGGGCCACTATCTCGTATACTTGGTTGCCAATCCTGGCTTGAAACATAATTTGTTTTGTGATGGGGCTTGACTTCTTCTGAGTTGCCCCAATCACATACGCCCTATTCATAGGCAAACACATTACTTCTTTTCCTGTTGCTTTTAACTCCTCATACATTTCTTCTGATACTACTGTAGTCGTGCACCCTGTATCCACTAAAGCTTCTTTAATTATACCTTCACATTCTATCGATATCGTGGGACATTTCCTGATTCTGACCGCTGAGTTCTTACATCTCCGCCACGGTTGGGTATCGTAGGTTACCGGCTGCATAGCGTTTATGGAGACCGCGTTTACGTCATCGATTTCCGCGTCCGCAATGGGGCCACCTATCACCGCGGACTCTATTAGTTTAAATAGTGTCCTTGATCACTACTTGTGCTAGGCTGTGCTAATCGGTCGGGTGCATTCCCGCCCCCGCCTCGCGTCTCCGTATGGTTTGAATTAGATCTGTTCCAGTCCGGTCTCTGGTTCCCCGGCTCTGGTCTCCATCCGTCTCCCCCTCTTCCGCGTTGGTTTCTCTGGTAATCGTTGCTCCTATCATTCCCTTGCCCCTGGTTACGTTCCGATCTAACCATATTAACATTCCCTTCATTTCTGTTATTTGGTACGCCTGCAAATGTCAAGTCGTACCCTCCTAACACATTCTGGAATCTTTCCAGGTCGGTGTGCTGCACACTACGTAAAAGATTCTGCACCGTAACTGGGAACTGTCTTGTCAGTACACATATTATTTCCTGATCGCTCATCGGTGGGGATAGCGTTTTGTATTCCATAATACGCCTTGTTGCGTATTCCCGCAAACTTCCCATTGACTGGTTGTAATGATTATTCATTAAGCTGATTTTAAAATTAATTTGAATTTCCTCATTCCAATACCGCTCAAGGAATCGATCTTTAAATGCCTTTACTGATTCGGGAAACTTATCAAATGTGTCGGCCCATATCCTTGCGTTGCCTTCTAACATTAAATATAATAATTGTATTTTACACCTTTCCGAAGTATTGATAACATCTAGATGTCGTTCTGCTGCCTTCATAAATATACATGGATTTTCTTTCCCGTCTCCTGAAAATTTTAGTGATCTTGGAGGGGTAAATGGTACCGTCCCGCTTGCTGCAATTGGGGATGCCTTGCATTCTTTTATTTGTTTAATCTCTGTTCGTAGTAACACAACCTTCTCTTCGCATTCCCGCTTATTCTCCTGCATTTCTTCCTTGACTACTAACTGCATCCTTTCAATTTTCTCGTCCTGCTTAGCGGTTTTAGCATCTAATTGCTGGCATAACTTATTCTCTAATTCTCCCCCCAAATTAAGCACTTGGGACTTTAACTCCTTCTTCTGTTTCCCTAATTCTTCGGCAGTCCATTGCTTGTGACTTTCTACCCGCTCCGCGATTTTGGCCATCTCATTCTTCGTTAACACAATTTGTTCTTCGGCGCGTCCTATTCGCCCCCCTATTGCATCTAATTTCCTATTCTGTTCTTCTGCCAGCTTCCCAATCTGTTCCTCTACTTTCCTATTCAGTTCTTCAGCTAACCTCCTGTTCTGCTCCTCTGTGAATATTTTCTGCTCCTCAGCTGACTTCCTAATCTGTTCCTTTAATTTCCCATCCAGTTCTTCCACCTTCTCATTTAATTCATTAGCTAGCCTCCTATTTCGTTCTTCTGCTTTCGTGTCCGTTTCCTCCATTTTCCCATTCAGTTGTTCGAGCATTTTCCTATTCTGTTCGTCTGCCTTCCTATCCCGTTCTTCAGCTGACTTCCCAATCTGCTCCTCTATCTTCATGCTCTGTTGTTCGAACATCTTCATCAACATCTGCATAATACCTGAATTATTATCTTCTCCACCCCCCCGATTTGGATTTCCTACTGCCTGGTTCATTGGGGTTGATGTGACTTGTACATCTTTATTGAAGCTGTCCCCTGACGTATCATCCAACCGACTTCCAATACCACTATCCCTGCTTTCCGATGACACGCTATTATCGATTCCTACATCTCCCTTACTTCATCCGCCTTCTCCTCCCGGTCCAGCGCTATATTTTGCGCCTCCATTCTGTTGCTTTGAGCTGACCGATCGATTCCCACTACACTACAATACCGCACAGATTTTCCTCTTGCCTCACCTACCAGCGATACCACAGTTATCCTATGAATTAACTATACCCGCCACAACACTGTATATCCTTCGTGAATGGTTTAATTCACTCCTATTTCAATTGCTGATTAATGACGAACAACCCTCATTCACCACCAAAAAAACACAATAACATTAAGTCAGTAATCATATAAATCTCCACTCACCTACCAATGCATAAACATACTCCATACAATACATATACTATTACCATTTACACATATACACTGCTAATAAACTTATTAACACTATTACATAAATGCTTTCAAATTATAGTAAATCCCTTATTAATTGAAATTACTTTTCAACGCACTTATTGCTATATTATGTACATAATCATCATTCACATTTGCATGTCATATTTCCTCCCTGAATTTTCCTCAATAATATCATATAGATATTCACCACAAACATTCACACTGCTGGTATATATTTCCCAACCTGGTATCTTTTCTAATAGATTCCCCACACTTTACCATCACCAATAGATAATGCACTACTGAGTGAATGTTCCCAGCAAAAAAACAATTTTGTGCATAATTTGTACAACACTATTAACCACCTTTGTATTCTCATGAGAATTATTACTACTTCCCCATTTCTTTGATTTCCATGTTATAAAAAAAATTGCCAAGCCATTCAAATATTATTAATATTTCTTACAAAATTTGGAATTCTATTACATTATATTATTTGTAACATGTACATGTATAGCCTTCATAACCTCAGTAACTACAATATTAACTATATATTGGATGCTCACAAATAATTGCCTATGTCAGCCCGTAATTAATTATGCAACAACATTTTTGTAATTATCAACATTTCATTATGTTTACTTGACTTATGCATATTTTGCTAACACATGTATTGTTACTTTTTGTTGTCTACAATAATACACTTCACTGCCTGCTTCTCATCTGTACCCTGCACTACTATACATCAATTACATGCACATTATTTTCCAACATTTCACCAACTTCCCTAAGGCCACATTTCTTAACTATACGTTATCCACTTGTTCGGGCGCCAGCTGTGACGTACCTGGTGGTGCCGGGTATCTTCACTGCAATATCACACTAAGGGAGGGTGTCTTTTACGTGAATGGGTCCTAGGATAAGTCGGTGCAACGTTGGGGAAGTTATTCATACATAGAAATACAATTATGACAAGATTTATTTTAAATCAAAGTTACTATTTACATAATCGGACACCGTTTTTATACTCCGCCTTGGTACCAAGATTAAGAGTAAAATACAACTTTCATACCTTCGGGGCCCCGTTTGAATACCTATGAGGTTCGTCGAGCCGCTCGTGCCGACAGGGTTGTCGACCTCTGCTACTGCTGCGGGCCGTCGGCAGCAGATGGCGTGGTGATCATCCACGGCTGATGCTCCAACAATTCTTCCCCGAACAGGATCTTGATACCTCGGCTGCGCACCTTCCTCGAATCACTGTCCATTAGTGGGTTTAATTACACGACCCCCGCCTACTCCGTATACTGGTCACAGTTCTGTACCGCACGCTTTCAAGAATGTTCCCTCCGCACCAACTAATAAGAGCGACGTCAATTATTTTACCAACACTAATCTTTTACTATGCTGATACTTCTAATGTTCTGTTTACATGTCCATTACTTTGCGATTCCTAATCACATAACTATGTCGCGTATTACATGCGTCCATTCACTAGCGGAGAGCCCTCGCTACACGTCCGCACTGGTCGCCGCTCTGTTAACGTCTCACCTTCGCCGGCCGCACGTCGGCACATCCTTCGGCGGCGGCCGCCTCAATCCAACTAACGAACTTTTTGCACGTGCGCGCTGCCACGCTTGTACCCGCCGTTCTCACGCTCGCCTCCCGGCGGGCACCGGTGGCGGCGGCGACCGTTGCCGGCTGCCCGCTGCTCGCAGCGCCCGGCGCTCGCACCGCGCAGTCCAGAATAGCTATTGAATTCTTACACTAATGATTTAATTAGTGTAATGAAACACATATTCTGGGTTTCAATATATATATATATATATATATATATATATATATATATATATATATATATATATATATATATATATATATTTATATATATTAATAAACCCTTTACCTTCTTCGTAAAACACTATAACGTTACAATCTGCTAATGTTTTGCATTTCTCTCGAAAAAATGTGACATATTTATTAAGATTGTACATATAGGTTTCGAGTTCCAAAATTTTATCACGGAGATTCAATCAGAATGTGTCTCTTCTGTGTGCTTATCACTTGAAAATTACTCCGACTGATTTAAAAGTTATTCCCAGTAACGGCATTACTGTTCTTTATATAATTCTATCTACAATCTTCTAAAGAATAACTAAATGTTATAACTGCGCAGAGAGAAACGCTGAAGTGGTTTTGATATTGTTAGTATGGAAATCACATTTCATAATTTTTGGTCTGTGCTTTACGATGCTGTCGAAGACCGGTCTGTGAAGCAATGAAAAAACTAGACCTCCATTTGCAAAATATCAAATTATTGTATTAATGTAAATTGTTTCAGCAAGAAATTCAAATGCTGAAACTCTATACCATGTATCACTCTTCTCAATAAGTGAAATGCTCTTACTGCACGGACGAATTTCATTTTTGTACACTCATTATATAATTTTTGAGTTCAATATACTGCACATAATTGAAATGACTGAGCATAAAAGAGTAGTTCGTCATTACAATATTCATTAAGCGAAACAATCAAATCATAAGTATTTTTTTAATAGCTGTGATCTTTACTTCTATAAATTCTCTCTCTGAAGAATACAATGTGTAACTGGCCCGAACCTATGTCGCAAATGCTTGGTCTCGTACAATACACTTGTCGGTTGCACAAAAGCCCTTAAATAAAATGTTCTTGATGTCATAAATTTAAATTCTTCTGAGAATGTCGCGCATACCTAAATTACTTTCAATTTACGAGAACAAGAAAAGACAAACAGTTCTAGTGGAAGTGGCACACATGCATTCATTATGATTTATGTTATTAGAACGGAATCTTAAGTGAAGAGAACAACTCCACCATCAGGTTTATTCCTCTCTGGGTTTTAAAACGCATCCCCCGTCATATTAGAGATTGATATCCAACCTACTTATGCATAACGCCTGACAGAAACCCGGGCTACATTTCTACAGGAGCGGCCACAAGCTACAGGACAGGGGAGTCAGGTGTCAGGTGCTTCGGAGAGGTGGTGGGGTCGCAGTAGCAATGGCTTTCGGCGGCGTCATGCGTCAGCGGTGGTGGTGGTGATTGTGAAGGTGATGGTGATTGTGAAGGTGATGGTGATGGTGAAGGTGGGGGTGATGGTGATGGAGGTGGCAATGGTTGTAATCTTCGTTGTGTAGTTGTTGGTGGTGGTAGTAGTAATAGAGGTGGTAGTTGTGTTGGAGGTGGTGGTAGTTGTTTTATGGTAGTGTTAGTCGTGATGTTGGTGTTAGTCGTTGTGGTGGTGGTGGTAGTGGTAGTCGTTGTGGGGTTGTGGTGGTGGTAGTGGTAGTCGTTGTGGGGTTGTGGTGGTGGTGGTGGTGATGATGATGCCGTTGGTGATAGTGGTGGTAGTGGTGGTAGTGGTGGTAGTAGAAGCGGTGGCCACGGTGGTGTTGGTAAAGATGTTGGTGACTATAATGGCAATGACTTGTGATGTTTGTTGTGATGGTTGTGGTATATTGTTGTCGTCATCATTTTGATGATGCGGGTAATAGGAAGCTGGGGGATGCGATGTGATACGGTGGTGATGGAAATTGGTGGCGATAGTAAATACGGTGGTGATGGAAATTGTGGTGGTGTGTTGTGACGACGATGTGTTTGTTGTTAGTACGATCGATTCATATTCATATTAATTTATTTATGTGGTGGTGCTAGTATTTGTAGTAGTAACGACTATAGGTGTGAATGATGTAGCATTGGAAGTGTTTGTCGTTATTGTGGTAATGACTACGACAATGAGTTTGGCGGAAACAGCAGTAACATTGCAGTAGGCAGGGCATTGGAGGTAGTGGTAGCGGCACGGGTGGCGGGGTCGAGTGGTGGCAACGGAGACGGCGTTAGAGCGGCAGCGACGTCGGCGCGGAGGCGACGCTCGGGAGGTGAGGCTGGGGAGGTCCGGGAGCGCGGGGTCGAGTGTCCGGTGGGGAACCGGAGCCGGGCGCCGAACCCGGGCCTGGGTGCCGCGGAAGTAGGCCGCCTGCGGCAGCAGCTGCGGCTACGGCGGCGGCGGCGGCGGCGGCGGCGGCGGCGGCGGCGGCGGCGGCGGCGGCGGCGGCGGCGGCGGCGGTGGTGGTGGTGGCGGAGGCAGCGGTGGCGGCGGTGGTGGCAGCGGTGGCGGTAGCCGCTGTGGCGGAAGCCCAACTGGTAACCCGACCCTTGACCCTGAGAAGACGCCAGTCTGTAGGATCGATGGAGATTTGAAACGAGAGAGGGCGGTGAGCGGCTCGTATAAAAAACATTCATCTATAACAGGGCTGTTCCACTTGAGGTGCCCTGGGGCAGGACTCAGAGCCACCGTTGTGGCCCGTTGCTGGTTGGCTGAGTGTCTAATGTTAGTCGGAAGCGACAACTGCTATGGTCATTAGTACTTTCTTACATGTTATATTCTGTGAGGTGGCGGCGTTCATCTCCTGTTGGATCATGAGATGCGGCGCCAACCTATACGTCGGCTTACGGTGTTTCCAGCCCAGGTTACTTTCCCAGATGGCCACCGCTCCTGCCGGAACAAGCTCTACCTAAACGTCGGGCCGGGCTCCCGTCATGTGTGCGCATGTAGTGGATGCAAGTGCGTGTGTGTAAGCGGAGAAGAGGTGGCAAGGAAGAGGAAGGAAATATCGCGCGCGGTTTGTGGTCTGCTTGGCTACTGCTAGCCTTTTAGTTGGTTATGATAGGAGAAACCACGGAAAACTATTCATCAGAACTGCTGTTTGTTGAGACATCCTGACAGGAGGGGGAAGGGGAGACTCTCGGGCGCAATCTGTTAGAGTCTAGTTAAAGGTGAGTGGCACGCGGGAGCCCGTGGAACTAGTCCCGTATCTTGCATTTCAGCTGCTGAGATGTGCATCAGAGCTTACCAGAATGCTGCCTTGAGACCACCTTTCTGCGGCCGGAGCAGCCGGTAGGCCTGAGGTCAAGGCAGAGGTAGGCGAAGAAGACGCTCCAGGTACGCTCAACGCAAGATGCAATTTTGAATGTAAGAGAAGCCTTCAAAACTTCAAATACCTGAAGTACGGAGCGATAAACGAGTGAATTTTACCTCGACACTAGTGTGATTGCAATCTGGATTAACATAACGTACGAATAGAAAGTGAGTATTAAACTTGAATTGTCCAAGAAGATAGCGATCAAGAGAGCCATTCCGGACGGAGTACATAGCTTTGACCTCTGCATGTTGCATGGTGACCCTATACGAATAGCACCGTGACCTTGTGGGAGCAGACCGTGGCAAGAGAAACAGACCATGGCTCCCGTTCCTCTGCCCTGTTCATCTACTGTTCTGTAATCTCCGTCCATCGTGAATAATTGTTCATGAGATGTCAATACAAACTAAGGATTGCGAGATGGCGGAGTAATGTATTGAATGGGGGAAAGGAGTTGTTGAAGTAATTTGTGGCAGAAGAGAACAAAATGGGACTGCAAAATGTTATTGTTGAATGGATCATCTTAGATTGATCGTAATATTTTGATTACAGGCAGTTGTGAAAAAACAGAGTGGGAGAGGGTGAGGGAGAGGAGAGGGAGAAAGACGGGCGGAGAAAGGGAGAGGAAGGCCTAAGTGAAAGTGTATTTAAAGGAAAACACGATGATCTGATTTTAAAACTTCTCAGTCACTATGTCACTCAGTCGTCTCAGTCACTCAGTCACAGGCAATTCTCAGTCACTAAACTATAACCTATTGTGTTTCAAGCTGGCCAGTCCCTTTTTCCAAAAAAGCCATAATCATTATATTTTTAAAATTTTAAGAAGGAACTTTCAATTGTACGTTTTACACGCTCCTAAAAATTACTATGATCAGACTCCCGGAGTTCAAGATCTGAATTTTTAAAACACAAACATTGTCAAGAATCCATACAACATCCATATTAATTCCGAAATTGTTCAATATTTCAAGACTTCTGAGAATATCGTAACTGCGGATTGGATCTGCAGAGAGCTTCTTCGTTTGACACACACTATTTGTGGGACTATTTGCACTTAGTGTCACACCTATCAGATTGACCGGACACGTGCAAAAAACGAAGGGAGCCGGAGGGGCTTCAGCATAATTGGAAACCAGATTCTGGTGATGAAGGTCATGGGGTAGCGTTGATCGAGTGGCGGTAATGACGGTGATAGAGGGAGTAACAAGGAAGTTTGTGCCCGCCATAGCGGACAGTACATGCGCAGATGCAATGAAGTGATGCGAAACTCAAACTGCGCCTGCACAGAAGATCGATAGTGCTTTGACGCTCGACGCTGCACAAACTCCCAACAATGGTGGCGGGGTAGCGGCGGCGGCAGTGAGGGCGGGGAGAACAGTGGCGGTGGCTGCGGGTCTCCTGGCAGTCGACAGCACTTCAGGGAAAGGGGCGAGTCGGCAGCACCTCCCGCCACCGCCACCGCCTCCGCCGGCCCGGCGGGAGAGGAGAAAGTTGGCCCCGCCGGAGGTCACGCTGCGTCGGTGATACAGGACCCGAAGTTGACCACTAGGTCAGTCGCCGCCACCGCCGCCATTGCCGCCGCTGCTGCTGCTGCTGCTGCTGCTGCCGCCGCCGCCGCCGCCGCCGCCGCCGCCGCTGCTGCTGCTGCTGCAGCAGCACGGCAGCAGGGCGGCCGTGGGGGTACGCTCATGGCCGGTGATAAGAGCCGATGTGTGCCGCTTCCTCTGGCGCGGGAACCTACATCGGTGGCGGCGGCGGCGGCGGCGGTGGCGGCGGCGGCGGCGGCGGTGGCGGTGGCGGTGGCGGTGGCGGTGGCGGTGGCGGTGGCGGTGGCGGTGGTGGCGGTGGTAGCGGCGGCGGCGGCGGCAGCGGTGGCGGCGGTGGCGGCGGTTGCGGTGGTGGCGGCGGCGGCGGCGGCGGCGGGGTCTCGCCCGCAGCACCCAGAGCCCGCCCCGCCGGAAGTGCAAGCCCCGGGGGCGGAATCGAGAGCTCCTCGCTCTTTCCCGCAGCTAATTGGAAACAAGAACCTATCTCTGTGTGACTGAGGAACTCCATTATTACCCTACCAATAAAAATAGAGTATTTGCTGTTAGGTATATATATATATATATATATATATATATATATATATATATATATATATATATATATATATACATAACATACATATACATATACATATTGTATCTCTATGCGTATGTCTTACGCGCGCTTAGATTATGGTAGTTGGAAGCTAGTGAAACTTTTCTCACAAATCTTTTTGGAAGTATTATTTAACACACTGCTTAATAAAGATTTTAAAAAGGGAACTCAAAAACCGGTTAAATGTTGCCACAACGCATATAATGAAACAATACGTATAAACACATTTTACTCTCTAATGCATTTGATACTTTTTTGTTCATAAAATGAAGAGTACCCTTTAACATCATTAATAGACCCTTGCGCACCAATAACCAGGCACTCACAAATGCATCACATTAATATTTTTTGAATTGGTACATTATCTTAAACTCCTTGGCCTTGTCACCATTATAGGTGTGCCCATACCAAATTTAGTTTCCTAAATTAATTTTTTTATTCGATTGTAAATACTATACTTTTAAACAGCAAATATAGTAATTCATATTTAGCTATAATACGATCGCATCAATCACATCACTCATTTCTTAAATTTCTTTTTCATTGAGTGAGTTTTGATAACAATTGTTTTAAGACGGGTGTATATTTTTCCCGTATTGCAATATTTAGGGTTTCAAAGAATGTGCTTGAACATCTCTTTCTTCGTTTCAGTGATTCTTTTTTTTTTTTTAGATTTTGTTCGTATTCACTGACTTTTGCGTTCATAATATTAAATTATTTCTTATGATATTTACTCCTAGTTTCATATCCATACCTAACCCAATGATAAAAACAAATATAATACTTTGCTATATGTAAACTGTTCTTAGGTAATCTTCAGTGTTTCTAGAGCAAACTAGTCATACACATTCACACAACCTCACATGGGGATTACGCAATCTAAATGGCACCTGCTTTCAGGAGGACACATGAAAGAGAGCCCAACTCATGGATATGCAATTATGGGCGTGGCGAGTAGCGGCGTCGCAAAGAGCGAAAGGGCGGGAAGGCCATTGTCACCGTTACTGGTATTACGCACAATGCATCTGCGGGAAGGAGAAAGGGGGGCGTGAAAGCGAAATTGTTCAGTAACACGTGAAAGGTTCAGAGCATCTGATCACGATCTCATTTCCTCGCGTCCCTCTCTTCTTCGTCCGGTGTCCTTCTTTCCTTTTCCCTCGACAGACACGAGGTCACTTTCCCACACCGACGTCGTGGATTTAAATGCCGGAGATTAATTAATGTCCAATATAAATGACAAAGTGCACCTTGACTGCGAAGAGATGATCGCTGTCAAGTTGAATAGAAATACATTGCGCCGAGTGGCTCGGGTGAGCATGCCTGCAATTGAAGCGCCCGATAATACTTCATCAAAATTTCGCGTGTGGTTCGAGCTTCTGTTTAATTTCGCCGACAACTTAATAACAACCGGGCTGGCTAGTGAATATACGACTTTGCTTTCGGCCAATTTTACTTTCTCTTCTGAAGAGTCATCGTGTTACTCTTATGCAGAAATCTAACTGCCTACTTGTCAGACTTCAGACTTTCAAGGACGTGCGAATGGGATAAACAGTATCTATTTATTCTTATTCTATTATGCATCTTACAATATAAATTTGAAATAAATATTACCTAGATTTTATTATTCTATATTTCGGCCTAGTAAAAAACTGCAAAGTTAATTAAAATTGCTATTTTCTACAAAATAAAATGCGTTTCATATACATCGCATAGGCGAGGGAATATTGAATTATCTGAATGCATATTGCTAAATAGTAAGTTTGCTAGTCTTTAACAAGTACAAAATTTTACAAATTAGTCCTTCGTTTGTACCCTAACTCAAGAAGTTAGATCGTACGTATTCATATCGTTACTCTATCGCACAAGAATATACTCTCCGCAATGCGCAGTGGAGACGTGTTATGGGCAGTTTTTAAAAAAATCTTAACATTATGTAACCATTGCACAACCATGAAGATTAGAAACAGCTACTCAGAAGCGATATCATCTTCGATTATTGAAATGAATATTTTTCGAAAATATTGGTCCGAGAAATTATATTTAAGGCATTTAAGGACAATTATTTGTGATACGATTATATATACTGTATATTTTAGAGAACTAGTGGTGTTAAAACAGCACATACTTCTACACATTATACATAAATTTTCCATTTTTGAAAATTCTGGAAGTCAACGAAAATGAGCCTTTCCCTGGGCCATTCTTTTCAGCGTTCATTGTTCCATCCGTGGAAAAACGAAGAAAAAAATGGAGCGGTTTTTGAGGCAATGTTTTTTTATAAGACAGGACTTTTTTAAAGAGTTGACGTTTTAGGACAGATATTGTTTAAGACAAAAATCCTTATCTTCAATTTCGTACTTTTTAAATCTTGAAATTTTGCATATTTGGTAAATACAGTGTTCGATGGAAATGAGACTAGCGCCAAATGTTTACCGTTATTTGATATATACGAAAAGAATTTTTAAGAAAAAATTGGAGCAGTTTGGGAGCGACAATTTATTTCAAAAAGTATTAAATTGCCTATCACGCAAAACGTCGAAACCTTTTCGAAAATTTTGCAGAAACTTACTTCAAGATCTGTCTCTAAATAACATATGTTATTAACAAATATATCGCTATCTTCAATACTGTAGTTGTAGGAAGAAGCCTAAAAATTCAAACTTCAAGAAAATTTCAAGGAAAATTATATGTACTTCATTCTCATATGCATTCTTTACGCTATCCGAGGACAAAGTTAATTCATCCGTTCATCAAAGTTAAAACATCCGTTTCAAATGCAAAGAGCCTTGAGTTCATTTAAATCGTACGAGGAATATCGATTTGGAGAAAATCAGACGTACGGTTAAGACGGTAGCTTTGTTCACGAAGGAACAGACGTGTGCCGTCAATTGATTTTTCGGTATCAAGTACCCGCAAAACATGAATTGTAACTACACTGTAGGAAGTAATTTACTATATATAGGAACAAGATTTATTCACTTTTGTGTTAGTAGGGCCCCGCATTAAGAGTTTTTGGTGTTTTCCGGTTCACGGTTACAATATATTCTCTTCATACTAAGTAAGGGGGAGAAAGTAAAAAAGTAAATGTAATTAATGAAGCAAACACTTCTTTGGAACGGATACAATGAAATAAGCAGGTCGGGAATCCCTGATGTAGTGAATTCAAGTGTATTTGTGAGAAACGCAAGAGCGAGTGTGGTCCGTTGCCCGTATGAGAGAGTACTGCTCAGGTATTCGCCAGAGCAGTTGAAAATCTAACGATCAGGCGACCATCTAAAGCAGCCGGCCGCTAGAGTTTTCCTCCTAACAATCGTTTAATTCTACACAGCAACATAGCTAGTAGCAACATAATCTTCCATAGGTGGGCCTCGTACAACATTACCTGCCGGGAATCGACGTTGCAGCGGCAACAGCAACTGACCATCCCAGAGGCCTCTCTCGATTTCAAATCGACTGTCAGATTTTCATCACCGCTCTTGCTCACCGCGCTCACCTGAGCGCTTAGGCGGTTCCCAGGAAAGAGCTCCAAAATTAGGCGGCGCCCTCATCTCCATACGTTGCGCATAAGCGGCGAGGTTGTGAGCGAAGGGGGTGGGGCCGGCGCGGTGCTCTCCCACGACAATTGCGTCCCGCGACACAGACCTTGCAGCGACGCGCCGCCCCAGGACGCGGCCGGCAAGCGAGCGAGCAAGTAGGCAGGCAGGCAGGCGGCCCGCGCGGCCCCGAGGAGCGTGGCGCAAGGCGGGGTTGCGACAGGCACCCGCCGACGGAGGTAAGGAAGACATAGAGGAGCCTAAAAAGAGACCACTTTGACAGGGTCTGGAAACAAATGAACGCCATGCAGGGCGAGTACATTGTAATATATAGTGATACATCCATTTACATATGAGCTAACTGTCATGGAACACACTGACAAACTGAGTGCTTGAACACCAACTGCAATTATGTTGCCAGGAAGAGCCAAGCAGAAGCTGCCGAAGCGGTCCCTTCTTATAGTAATATTTCTATAATATGGAAGAGGCTTCTTGGATGCAAGGCAAAACATGCTGGAAGCGAGAAAAGGCATGCAGGAAGCAATGCTAGGCACGTCAAGGAGTTTTGGATGCAAGCCAAATCATGCTGGACCCAAAGCAAAGCATAAAGGCATACAGGTCTACTCACAAACAGGTAAGGCGTTTAGGATGCCTAAGAACGCATTTAGCCAACCTGATGGTAGAGCAGCGTAGAGAATAGGCAGATTATTCAAAACATGCAAGAGGCGAGGTGTGTTAGAGGAAAGGGCAACTGGAAGAAGGTGAAGATTCTCATAGGTCATGGCCACTGGATGGGGAGAATAGGATGCAATAAATGACGGATAGGAATTCATGGAAGGACATAGGCAATAGGATAGGGTTGTGACCAGCAGGCGGCGAGGGAAAGCAAGTTGATGTGTGTCTGAAATATCGTAGTATAACATAAAGGTGTATTAGAGAACGTGGACTTTGTTCATTATGCGTATAATTACAATATTACTCATATAATGAATAAAGCAAGTTCCATAATATTTTACGGAATTGACAATAAAACTTATCGTGAATTGCTTTAAAGATATTGATTACGTGTTTTATAACACAGAGGTACCATAAGACCACCAAAACCAAAATACAAGTATTATTTGCAGAAATCCACAAGTAAGTAACGTTTTATTATTCTTACAACAGAAGTTTCATAATACCAATACAAGGGCAGTTATTTATAATTTGAGAGATATGAACCCCATTTGTGTTTTAAATAGAAAGAAAACGTCAGCTAGATAATGATCCCATCATGTTTGAAAACAAGAATGAAAGATTATAAAGTGCCATCGCGAACCTTGAACTTCCACTGCGGTTTTGGAACCTGCAGCCCAGATGAGCACATAGGTCGCAGCCACAGAAAGGACGTCAAACATGGAGACTCTGGCAGTGAAGTGGGGAGGGGGCGAGTGGATGTCGGCGGCAAGACGGTGGCAAGGTGAGGAAGCAGGGACGAAGCGGGGACAAGGGGCAAAGGGGGAGGGAAGGACGTGTGAACAAGGCGAGAACGAGGTGGTAAGAAGGTGTAAAAGAGGTGGGAAGGAGTTGGGAACGAGGTGGGAGGGAGGTAAAAAAGAGTGGGGAAGGAGGCGAGAACGAGGTGGGAAGGAATTGGGATGGAGCCGGGAACGAATCGGAAACGAAGCGTGAACGCGGCGGGAACGAGTCGGGCAGGAGGCGGGAAGGCGGGAACGAGTCGGGAAGGAGACGGGAAGGAGGCGGGAAGGAGGCAGGAACGAGTCGGGAACGAGTCGGGAACGAGTCGGGAACGAGGCGGGAACGAGGCGGGAACAAAGCGAGAATGAGGCAAGAAGGAGGTGGGAATGAGGTGGGAATGGGGCGCGAAAGACACAAGGTCACAGAAAGGATAATAGAACGCAACACAAAAGTAATAATGACGTTCAATTATACTTTCATTTCGTTAAGGATAATAATATTGAATTTCCATTTCACCTACAAGTAAAAAGATTACCTCCCAATGTTTTGGAAGTAATATCTCGAACAGTCAACATTGAACAACCTTGAACTTCACGTTGCGCCTACGAGTTTGGGGCCTCCCGTCGCGGAGGTCGCAACCGCAGCAGCATTATCAAGCATAATGGCAGCGGGGGCGATGCGCGGGCGGGGGCGGGAAGGGGGTGGAGGTTAAGGAGGAGGGGGCGGACGGTCGCGGCCGCGTTCGCCGCGTGGTAAGCGCGCGCGCCGCTGCTACTCACGGGAACGCGCGCGTGGCGGCGGCGGCGGTCGTCGTTTGCGACACGTCCAGCGCGCGCTATCCGCCGGGCCATCAGCCGCCCGCCGCCCCCGCTTGCGTGCGCCGCGCCGCCACGCCGCCGCGCCGGTGCCACAGTCGCCCCGGCCATCGCCGGCAACGCCCCGCCTAACGCTACCTCCACTGCCCTCGACTGGCGAGAGAGGCGGCTCAGGGCATCAGCTGATGTCACTGCAGTGCCTCTGATCAGGAGATCCTAGGATCGAATTCCTACAGTGGTAGGATTTTCGAAACTTGATGTAAATACGTCGCATTCAGTCTGTGTCTGGAGGAGAATTCTAGCGGCCGGCTGCTCTGATCTATAGTTTTGCGTGGTTTCTCCAATCAACGCCAGGCGAATGCTAGAGCAGTTCCTTAACAAACAGGTCATGGGCCGCGCCCGATATGACCTTCCTCTTCCTTGTCGTATCCTCACCCCTTCCTTACACACACTTACTCTAACATTCATTACACTACTACACATGCCGGGAGACCGGTCGGGTGCTTACAGCTTGTCCCGGCTGGAGCAGTGCCCCGCTTGTGGGAGGTACCTGGTTGGGGAAAATCCCACTAGCCGACAATAGGTCTCGAGTATCTCGTAGAGTATCTCGCCATTCAGTGGAGAAAGCTAACAGCTACCTCCGAAGCAAAAAAAAAAAAACATGCTCTACATTTTCGAGACTAATGGCCATAGTAGATGGACGTACCCGCAATCACTAGTAATCAATTACTCTACCACCCTTGTCACCAACACAGCCACAGCTGTCACAGTCGTCTTGAAGGAACCACTTTGACAGGTTAGGAAATTTGCCAGGCAGGGCGATGACATAGCAAGAGATAGTGACGACGACATATTCAAATGAGCCAAACCTAAACAAACGCCCTGACAAAATGAGATCATGTATATATCCTGTATAACAAATATGTTGTCAGCAGTGACGTAGCAGTGGCTGTTAAAGCGGTCCTTTTTTATAGTAATCTCACACAACCAATTATTTCGCTTTGCCAGCAACGCTGCAACTGGCAAACCACATACCCCCACCGTTAACGTCAGAAAACTACCTTCGCGGATTCACACTACCACATTCGCACTACCACATCCTCCACCGATACGTCCATCGTCATCGTCACCGTCATACCATCAAACCATCACACCATTTCAACGTCACTCCGACACCGACGCCAACTCTGCCTCCGCCGTCATCGCCGATGTTGTGCCTTCATCTCCGCCAAGATACTTCCCATTAGATATGTTAAAGACCAGTCTTAATTGACAACTTGAAATCTGACTGATGTATTATTTCATTTCAATGAATCTTGTGTTTGCTTTGGTAGAAATGGGCATTAATATAATTACATTTGGGGCAATAACTGTCAACTGACTTCCCCTAAAGAGAGTCGTGGACTCATTAACTCACGTCACTCCGGGGCAGTTTGTTCAACTCTAACTTTTAAATCTTCTATATGATTGGGGAAAATTGAATACAAGATCTTTTTCAAATGGTAGCTTTAAAATGCAAAGTATAACACACACAAAAAAATTGTTACGCGATAACGCTGTAAATGAAGTTAGTTAAATGGTAAATAAAGTAAGTACTAAATTTACTACTGTTAACTATGTAAACTTGATTCTAAGCCATCATACCATTTCACACTGTTGATACTGCGCAATGCCAATGTCACGAGAAGAATTTTAAATGTGTTCCTTTCATTTTAAATTAATTTTAGATATTTACAATAACTTCAAGTGTATATACTCACATGAATTGTTTTACTTGGGAATTTTTCACGATCCAAGGAATACACTTTCTTTCCAAATATACAAATTTACATTTTTAATCTTATGATTCAACTCCAATAAATCCATTGTCAACTTACATGAAGTCCGTGCGTGTCCATTTGTTATTCTTCATTTGGTTGTACATCACGTTCTTCTTGATCCAAGTTACTAACCCGCGATATCAATAATCAAAAGAATTGTGGTAGTTCAATGAGACTATAATTAATTTTCAAATTAAACAGAGGCCTGGCATATAATAATTTTTTAATCAGCCACTAATAAAAGTGTTTATTTCAGTGCATAGCGTGCAAAAAGCGTGTTCAATTTTTAACACATGTGCAAAAAGTGAGACGATGGTCAAATGTTCTGATAAAACTGTGACTGCAAC
Organism: Gryllus longicercus; assembly: GCA_038098605.1. Classification (NCBI taxonomy): domain Eukaryota; kingdom Metazoa; phylum Arthropoda; class Insecta; order Orthoptera; family Gryllidae; genus Gryllus; species Gryllus longicercus. The sequence continues at coordinate 4,652,886 of JAZDUA010000063.1, forward strand.
AAAGAATACAAAATAATTTGGACTGATAATCTACTACTGACGTGGTACCCAATTAATTAATTTTAACATTTGAATTAAAATTAAAATAAAATGAGTAAATAGTGTCTGCAAATAACTTGCAAATAGTGTATGGCGAATATGGTAAACGCGATTTTATTTTGCGAGTAGAAAATGGCATTTACACCACTCTTACCGTAAATATTGTCTGTAGTACAAGGAGGAATACGCCTCTAAACCTAATTTTGGTTATTGAATTGAAACTTGCTAGTCAATTTTTCGTATCACGAAAAGTTTTCATGCCACGCAGAAAATAAAATACGTTTGTGATTTCGTCTTAGTAATCGTTTTAGCAATGCGTAAAACACTGTGAACATGACAGATAATATAGTAGTTTAAAGTGAATAGTGAATTATCAAACAAACTACAGGAAACCTTGTTTTCTTCTTATTGCTGTATCGTTTCCTCATTGCTGAAGGCAGATTGCTTCTTCTCGTTTCCTCATTATTGAAGACAGATTTGAATAAACTATGGATGTGCTGATTTTCTTATTCAATCCAGATATTTCACAGAGATAAAGATAAAAATCATTGTATCATTATCATAAAAATCGTCTAGAAGAATCACCTGTGTTGAACAAACATCTTACATTATTTTACAAATTATACAAACTATATGTGGAACAAACGTTTTATCGTGATCTGATCCCTTAATGTAACATTAAAGCAGTCCAAATACAACTTTTGATCATTAGCATAATAATTCTTTTCGGCTTCTTAATCACACAAGTCCACATATGGAAAAAAAATTCCTATCGATTTCAACAGCTCTTCTTGAAATACATTTCGCATTTTACATTCTTAGAAGCATTTTGCAACCGCACGAAGAACATTTAAAACGGGATTTCTGATATGAGCACTCGAACTGACAGTGCAGAGCTTCAACGTAGGATTGTAGGGTAAGGGACAGTGTCCAGATTTTTTAAAGGAATGAAAAATGTTTGTAGTTGTATTTAGCCATAATATGTCCCGTAAAGGGCAATTGGCCTCGGCGCTGTTAGATTTCGGGGTTCCTTATCAGTTACCCAACCAGGAACCCGCGATATCTCGAATTCGCTTGAGTGAGTCCGTGTAGTTAATGAATTCGGCTAGCGACGTGCTTACGCTGTCGTGGCCTTTCAGTAAAACCATCTCAGCTTTCGTCTGGATGGCCGAGGGAAAACACGAAAACCCCGGTTTGAATGACAGGCACGGGGATTGAACACGGGCCTCCCGAATGCGAAGTTAGCGCGCTGCGCCCTGAGCCGCTTCAGTTTGTATCATGAAACATAGTGGTGATTAAATATCGAGAGTCAAAGTGTTTAGTCTCATAGGTTTCCATCCAAACGATTTTAACGCAAGGTAATAAAATTGTCAGTGTCAAATGCATGATAAGTAAAATATGTACGTGCTACATTCAAACAAGTCATTTTCTAAATTACGGTATATATATATATATATATATATATATATATATATATATATATATATATATATATATATATAAAACCCATAAAATATTGTGCGTCCCAAAAATCTTCGCAGACCAGCTTAATTTGTAAAATGTATTGCGATGCAATGTTAAATATATATATATATATATATATATATATATATATATATATATATATATATACACTAGGTAATGTAGTTAGCAATAGTCTGAATATTTCAAGCGTGTACATTAACACGTAATTAAGATATCAAAACCCTTAAAATTACTCATCAAAACCCTGAATCTAATTTTTAGTTCACTCTTTAATGATTAGTAATATGTTTATGTGCTCTTGGTAGTATATGAATGCAAAAGAAATAATCAATGAGTTCAGTTGCTCAATCAAAGCAAAGAATTAACACAAAGACAGTTTGAAATTAATTGCGCGATATAAAGGAATGAATACTACTTCAAAGATTTCAATAAGAGCTATATGATAAAATACATTTTAAATATCAATTAATTCTAATGATTTCTCTAAACCTAGCCGACTCTTTGTTTTGGTAAGAGTTACTTACGTCGTTAATTGTCTTCACGTCTCAATAGATACTGAAATATCAAGTGCCCTATTTTCAGAAAAATAATCGTACACAATATGCAACGAGTATTTAAGTGTCATTTATTGTATCTTCAGTAAATCATTAAATATACCACTCTTACTTAGAACCTAATTTTCAGCTCTTATTTTCCGTTCAGATAGGTCTGCAAGCAAATCTTTCGTTTTGTTCTAGCCTCGACCTACAGCAACATATAAGGATGCCATTGTAAGCAGGTAGTGAACCAACCATCCATCCAAAACCTTTTCAACAGAGTCTGTGTGAAGAATGACTGGTACAGTTTCTTTAGTGGCATGACCTTGTCCTGGTGCCATTGTAAAATTCAAGCTGAAAAGAAGGTGAATGTTGGTGAGTGAGCAATATGGTGAGCTACAGAGTATGAGCAATGGAGGGCACGAACGTCCACTCGTGGGATCCAGTGTTTTGGCTTTGTTGATGTTCATTTGTATGTATGTGTGTAGAAGCTGAAAAGTGATTTCACTGCGTGGAAGCCCGCAAACAACCAGGCCCTTCTCGACTCTCGCTCATTGATTGAATGAAAAACAAGAAATTAATTGATGACTGCAGATACAAAAGAAGTGTTTAATGCAGTGGTTTTTGAGAGGTGAAGGGAGGATTGACCTACTTACATATTTTCTTTTGAATGTTATTGCCAAATAAAATATTTGCTTTTTTGAGTAAGGAAAGAGTTCAAGATTTGTTTGCTAGCTATGAAGAAATATAAACTTTGATAGAATTTTAAACTAGGCGTGCTTTCAATATATGCAGAAACGATCAAATCATTCATAGGAGAAACTTTCCGTGGTCCGTCTTCTCATGTAATAATTGCCCATATCTCACAGTGCTCGTGCGACAAAAAACAAAAAAACAAAAAACTTTTTAATGGTGCCGTACAGCTTGAGAGGAGGAGCTCTTCCTTTAAACTGACATCTAGAAACGTCTACTTCAAGGAATGACTGAGGTGCCTGTCGTCCCCTCATCAGTCATGTTACACTACGTTCAGAGACCGCCTCAGATGGCACAGGTCTTCAATTGATGTCACTGCAGTGCTTCTGATCCGAAAGACCTAGGGTTTGAGTATCGACGGTGTTAGGTTTTTGACCTACATGGAACGTCAATTTAAATGAATTGAACACTACATTAAGTTCTTTATGCTACGCTTTCAGAATTCTTTCAAATTTCGTCAGCCTACACACTGTTCTTTGTGTGTATTTCGCGAATGTTCATTCCCACCTGAGATATGGCATAATATTTTGAATTGAATTGAATTGAATAGAATTGAATTGAATTTGCCTTATTTTACGTGGCGATACTCGGGCCATTAGGCCCGCTCTTCCGTCTGACCACGGAAATTTCGCTACGCTCCTTCCACCAACTAGCGGAGAAAGGAGGTATTTCTTGGGCGAGAAACAGGTGATTTGAATTTAGCTCAGAGGCGTCATTTAGGCTTGCATTTACATGCAAGTAAATCCGTACTAACATGGGACTGCCGGCTTTACTTCCCCTCCGAAGGAAGGCGTACGAAGGATATTTTCGCCCTTAAAAATCCACGGCTTCGATCGGGGTGAACCCGCCAACTTGGTTTTTTTTGGGGAAATACATCTTATAGTTCCCAGACTTTTAGATTACAAAAACCTATAATAAGCAAATCCCACCCACGTGATTCTTGTAAGCATCTCTTTATTCATCTAGGTATTTTACCTCTACATTGTCTCTTCATATATGAATCAGTGTTTTTTGTCAAAAATGACTTAAGGGCGGGAACATATTTTCAGCAAACGCCGCTGTCTATAACTACAACACTCGACGTAGTAATCATATTCATCAGGTGACAATATCAACAGCTCACTACAAAAAATTCACATTTAATACATGTACATTATTTTACAACACCTTGCCAAATGACATTAAACGATTAAATTCAATTCAAAAGTTTAAGTACCAAGTAAAATCTTTTCTGCTGCACAACTGTTTTTATACAATTAGAGACTATACCGAGAATCCAAAAGAAAAGTAATATTAATTTTAACAATGACATTTAATGTATTATATACATTTGGAATGTATAATTCTAAAGAACCTGTAACAAGTATTGTACTTCAGCTTCTGGGTCAATGACCCCCATCTCGATCAGGATTTCGTCCAATTTCCCTGATCCTCGAGCAAATGCTGAGATGACCCTTTGTTTTGCATCTGGGCATAAATGTATCTTCAAATCAACTTCTCCACATAGCTCGTCACACACAGTTTTAAACTGTTTTTGACGTGAATAAATAAATAAAAAATAAAGACCTGAGCTATAGAGCTAGGTCAAGGTCAGTCGCTGTCTGAAGGATAATTAAAGAGACGGCTGTATGATCTGTATTTTTTCATGGTTTCTCTCTTCAACACCAGGCAAATGCAGGGGCAGTACCCTAACAGAGGGGCACGGACAGCGCGTAATATTTCCTTCCTCTTCCTTTTCCTATCCTCACTCTTAACTTACTCACACGCTTACATGCACTACACTATCACACTTGCCGGGAGAACGGTCGGGAGCATAGAGAGTGCCCAGGATGGCGCGGAACTCAGCTGCTGGAAGATACCTGGTTGGGGGGAAACCCGCATACCGACGGGTAAGTCGACGTCGGATCTCGCCATGCAGCGTGGGAAGATCCCCCCCCCCCACGATAAACATGTACTGTACTTACGGGACTAACGATCTTAGAATTTGATGCGTCCGGAATGGCATTAATGTCTGTATATTGTTTTTCCTGCCTTAAGATACGGCTATATTTGCTGAGAAACGTGATTTCTACACTTTCAGAACTGATCTGTTAACATTAGGCCATTTTAATAAAATTTCATAAATGAAACTAAAACATTTTCCAAACTGAATAGAAATATTAATGTATTAATTGATATTATTGGTTAAGTTATAATATTGTATTTGCAAGTCCGTCCTTTTCTTTCGAATTGTAAATTTTCAGTGCGATAAACATGTTATTGCACAAGCAGAGAAAGGAGGAAGACAATCATAACAGTAAGATCATAGATGGGTGCAACGGCAAACCGCAGGGAACAAGTGTAGAGAATAATGGGGTGAAAGGACTCAGTGATTTCCTTGATGCATCAAGCGCAGCATGGAACAGTTATTATTAGTTAGTCAGTAGGGCAAATGCCAGTTCCTTCTCTGACAGGACATGGAAAATCCAGGAAAGTTCCTGGAAATGCAGAATGTTTTACTACATACATAATCCCTTCTCTCACCACTATCTTCACTCGTCTCATTCACCATCGTCCATTCATTATTACTCCCATTGGAACAGTAGCAATATATTCACGTCAAGAACACTGCACGTGAATATAATTTTGTATGAATGATCACCTAAAATATAATACAGGTGAAAGAATGTGTTTGCCAATTCTAATGGGAAGGCTGATTAATAGACATGAATTATTTCTTTAATATAGTTAGCGCATTAAAAGAATGTCTCATCTGATTGAGTTTACATGCATATTGCTATTCTTCCTTTCTTTATTATAGGCAATAAAATTTGCACTGTATTAAAATTTTAAATTATTTGTTAGGTTTTAAACATATGTTGAACTGCGATACAATTAGCACGTACCTAATTGTCGTGTACGTATGAGTTCAAACGCTATAGATTGTGTTTATGATTTTCAGACCTTCGTGTTTCGGAGTAATCGCTTTGTTACGATATTCTTTGATTGGTATTTCATTCAAACAAATAGTTTCACAGTGTGATTTTAAACATTAACTCTGCCTTTTGTTATTATCTGCAATTTAGTGGAATGAGTCGCGTCGAACCACAAATGTGTCAAAGATTTTCGGACGAAACTTCAGAAGAGGTAGATACAATTACGATATTAATAAAGCATACGGACGCGACAACTGCTAATGTCATTTATCTCGTCAGAGTAGTGCGTTTTTTAGGGAGGGTGGTGGCGATGATCTTCCCGCGTTGGTTGGATCCGGCGCCGACTTACAAGTCGGCTTGCGAGGTATTCCCCTAAACAGGTATCTCCCAGCAGCAGTCTACTGCCCCAACCGTGGCATGGGCAAGGGATCTTACTGATTTCACAGTATGTATGGTAGTGTAGTGCACGTAAGTATGTAAGTAAGGAGTGAGGATTGAGGGAAAGATCGCTCGCGGTCCGTTTGTTTGGTTACTGCTTCGGCATTCGCCTGGCGTTGATCGGAGATATCACTGAAGACTACGGTCACAGCAGTCGCCCTCTAGAATTCTCTTCCAGATGGCGACTGAATTCGACCAAGCTATCTAGCTAATGTTGAAAACTTGCTACCGACGGAATTCGACCCATATGTCATACCAGTTAGAGGCACCGACATTCTCCTGGTGTTGATCGGAGAAACCACGGAAAACTACCAATCAGAGCAGCCAGCCGCTAGAATTCTCCTCCACAGAATGACTGAATTGAACCTAGCTGACAAGTTAGTGTCGAAAATCCTGCCGACGTCGGGACTTGAAGTGGCACCGGTCAGTGGCACTTCAATGATATCAGTTGATGCCCAAAATCATATCTCCCGCTCTCACTCTCGTTCTGCGGGGTGACGCGAATAGACTAAACATTCCGTGGTGCAAAACAACAAGAACTCAGGACTGGTGGCTCAGAGCTCCCAACCCATCTCATCACTGTTTGCAGTTTAGCACTAATGACGTATTGCCGGAAATCAGGACAAACGATATTTTATACTTCGATTTATGCATCGCTGCCCTTATCACGAATCAGCTGTTGACGGTTTCATCCAATCGAAATCTTAAACGTCACCATAGTGACGTCAATTTGGTGACGTTCAAGTTCCCGATTGGATGAAACTCAACAGCTGATACCTGCCAGGGGCAGAGTTGCGAAAACCGCAATGTAGTTTTCATCCACGGCTTGTGCTGTGTCTGGCGGCAGGGCAACATACACCAAGAACATAATCCGAAATGCTGTCGATACACCTCAGACCAACTTAGGAAGACGGCGATTGGTAGAAAGATGTCCCTAACGAAGGTCGCATTTTTTTTCCTTTTGAAAGATTGGCAGCATTGTCTAGTACACAGCACCTTCACAGCAGTAAAGCCAACTCTCCGTTTCTCTAGACGCTGGTCCTGGAAGCCTTTGTCTACATGAGAAAGACAATTTCTCCTCAAAATTACTCCCCGAGGAACGCCTCCTGAGCACGTGGTCTAGAGCATGAAGAATCTGCGCTCCATTCCTTCAGGTGCATAGACGGTAATAAACAACTGCCAAGCGCGCAGTAATGGTGTAGTCGTTTGCTTGACGCTAGCTGAGCAGAGCTCGCCTCGAGAAGGAGAAGATTTGTATCTGGTGGGAAAGCCGCCTGCTGTTCCGTGTACGTATTGTTGTAAGATGATTCTGCAACTGCGCTAACTCACACTTCAATCATAACTTCATTCATCTTTAATGTTCGTTATCTTGTTAAATCTAACTACAATTGCGTATATCATTTAAAAGTCTATAAAATGTGCGTTGGAGAGTATAAAACTTAACTAAATGTTGTTAAAAGTTCTAAAGAAAATGATTAATTATTTCTGATAACTTTCAGTGAAAATTTACAGAAAAAAAAGTATTTAATAATTAAATGTAGTTGAACGTATTTATATTGCATTCATTGTCGTTTACAACCAACTTTTCATCCTCTAATTCTATTTTGCCAATTGTAATTTCACAGTTTATTATCCTACATTAGCTGCTTCACTTGAGCGTTCCAAGCGCGCCCAGATTTTCTCTTTCTGTTGTCTAAGAGTTTTCATTGCCAACATTCGAAGGTCATTTTTTTCGGTGATATTTTATATAATGTTCGTAGCAATTTAGTAAGCCATTTTCAATCATTGAAAGATGTTCACCAAAATACATATTTTTCTATAACTGTCTCACGAATGATCCAATCTAGTCTTATCATAACAAAGCAGCGTCTAAAAAATCAATTTGCGTGGCATGTCATTTTTTTGTTTCTTTCAGACATTAGCTTATCGCCGCATCTTACAAAAGTAATATGACATATAACCTCTTTTTTCGTATCTTTTTTATTCAGGTTAAGTTGATAAATTTGAACAATGCAGTGAAACTTACACTAGTCACTAGCACACGAGCGGCTTCTTTGATTTGGGGTAAAGAAAACACGAGGCTCTCCACTACATCACGCTCGGAAAACTAGCAACAAATGCAGCCGGCGTCGCGCTAACCGAATTGTGTAACTACGCTCCATGAAGTTTTGAGATTAAGCAACTCAAGACATCACGGGATCCTGGATAGGTTACCGTCTGGGAACTCCGGGTATTAAAGATGCCGAGTTCCTGGGCGAAGGGATAAAAAGCAATGACTGGCTAGGTTAATGGAGGATTAATTTGCCATTCCGATCAAAGCCAGAATTGGCTTTTAAGAACATTGTTATGAAAGAAACTTTAGATAACGATTTAAAAAATGTGAAGGGTAGGGTTTAAATCCGCGACCATTCGGGCCTGGCACTGACTCGGGGACTTCCCCATCCCCCACCAGCGGGCACCACCCCGACCGGGGCAAGCTCTAAGCTCCAGACCAGTCTCTCGACATGTGTGGTATTGCAGTCCGTGTAAGTGTATGTGTGTGTAAGGCATGAGGAATGAAGGAAAAATCGCGCGCGGTCCGTGGCCGTTTTCTTCAGGTTATACTCCGGCATTCTCGTGGTATTGATCAGAGTTACTACGGAAAACTACCGATCAGAGCAGCCGGACGGTACAATTCTCCTCCAGACAGCCACTAAATTCGATCTAGCTGATAGTGTCAAAATTCTGCCACAGTCGGGATTCGAACTTATGACCTCCCGGTCAGAGGGACTGCAGTGACATCAGTTGATGCTCTGAGCCATCTCTACCGGTTTCTTTCTTTCAAATAACACGTTTTGTGTTCTAGTTGACCAAGTGCAACTGCAATGTTTCGTCTTTTCCTTTCTCTATTCACTCTGCTTCATTTCCTCATCACTACCAGGAGAATTAAAAGAACCACAACTGGAAGATTCCGATAGACGCGGCGGTTCAAACGAACTCCAAGCAGCAAATAATGAACAGTAATGCTCCTCGCGCCAACGCTACCATAATGGTAATCGTGACAGCCATCCGCAGCGAGGCGAGTTTCAATGACTAATGGAGTTGAGGGATGGAGAGAAAAGCGAGGCTTGCGGCGAGAGGGGGAGAGCAGAGCTCTACTGGAAGATTGAGTGCTCGACCGCGCAGCCAGAAGTTATAAACATCTGGCGGGGGCCTACAGCAGGTTCCTCACATGATTCAAGAAAAGTAATCAATTATTCATACACGTTTGGGGAAGTTTTACGTCAAATTATTTTTACACGTCCCGGTAAAGTCGAGCTCACACAGCAACAAACCGAAAGGAAAAACTGTCATCAACGAATTTCGTCAGCTCCTTATAATATTCAGAATATATATCCATGGTTAATCGAATTTTGAATGTTTTTACCGGCTAAGAAGTCTCAGTGATGATCACCGTTGCCGCTGATGCGTCTTTCAGAGGGTGTCGCTAGAGTTCTGGTACCGACGGTAATGGATTTCCGATCCTAGCAACCCCTGAAAAGATAGGTAGAATTCTGCAACTCCCTGGAGGGGAACCCTAACGGTCGGCAGTTCTGATCGGAAATTTTATGTTGTTTCTCCTATCAATACTGGGGGAACGTCAGAGCAGAACCTTAAGGAAAGGGACACGATTTTCTATTTCTCATTCTTTAGCCCACCTCTCCCCTTACACACAATGACACTTAGATCCTTTGCGATCGAAAGACAAATCGAGAACTTTTGAGTTTATTCCGGATGGAAAGGTGCCGGGATGGGGGAGCTATCTGGAAGAGGGGAATCCGAAGGAGAAAAGTCGCGCGGAATAACTTTCCACTAGAGTCACTACATCATAGGACTGACCAATGTGTTCGATGCTCTAGGAATTATAAAACACTCACTCCCATGTTTCTGCGCTTAAATCTGTAACTAGGACAGTTTTCTAAAACCTGTACTCTGATACGTAAAGTGCGAATAACCTAGTCGGGTATAGAAATTTTTGGCATATTATAGGTAGAAAATTTTCAGATAATAGTTCAATACGAGACACGCTCATATGGATGGGTAAAACTAATCACGTATCAGAACAAGTATGAACATCTTAACAGTGAGTGAATTCAGACAGCATAGGGGAAAAGAGTAGTTAATAGTGAAGGAGAGAGGGGGAACATTTTTAAGAGGACGAAGATAACGATCAACCAACCTTTATGAACAACATTTTTATAATGAGATTAAAGATGACATTCGGTAAGTCCTCATTAGCATTTGCGTCAATGAATACAATTGAACTTTCGTACATTCAGTACTCCTTTCATAAATTATATTCATTTGACTTTTCGACATACCGAGTTTTCTTTAGCAGCCAGGTTCTGAGCTGATGTTGCTAGATTTAGGCTTCTCTGATCTGTCACTTCCGATGTTTTGTCAGATAATCTCGGAATGGTTGCGGTAACGAGTCTCAAACAATGGGGTCACAGACCTTGCGCTATCGTTTGCTCCCATCCTATTCTCATTTACATTCTGAAGGGTGGGCGACCCATCTTTTCCCATCCTGTTCCCACTTTCATCCTAAAAGACAGGAGATTGTCTGATCGCCCATTCGCGTTTCACCAGGGACAAGAAAAATGACATCTCAAAATCATCAAAATTAAATTTTAAGTTAAGTGAAGAAATATTATTACAGAGATGTGTTACTGAAAAATGTACCAGAGTGAAGTGCAGAAAAATGTCTTACGCGTTCACAGATATTGATTAATTATTGATGAATTTGTTTCCAGGGGCGTATAATTGTCTGGTCATTACTACCGTAAGTGTAGTGTATGTTATATTCCGGGTGAGGACGGTGTAGCTTCACGAGTGTAATGTGATATCCGGCGCCAACTTACATGTACGCTTGAGAGATTCTTAGCCCAGGTATATCCGCCAACAAGGAAACACCTCTGCCGACACAGACTCTAAACTCCAGAGACTGGACTCCAACATATGTGATAAAGTAGTGCGTATACGTGTGTGTGAATAAGGGGCGAGGATAGAACAAGGAACAGGAAGAGAAGATTGCGCACTGTCTGCATAAGCAATAGAATAAATAGTCTGAATAGGAAATAGACAATGATTGCAAGCGACCTAAATAGGCAATCGACTGGTCTTGATCGGAGAAAACACGGAAAACTACCATTAACCGGTCGTTAGAAATCTCTTCCAGAGTCGGAAAACGAGCTAGTGTCGAAAACTCGTCACCACCGGGACTCGAACCCTAGGACCTCGTGGTCAGGGACCCCGCAATGGCAACAATTTTTGTTCTGAGGCCCCTCGGGTAGTGGGGCCCGGAGGATTGTACAGCCCGAAGAAGAAGGTTAAGATTTCTATAATTAATGGCGCCGACGGAACCGCAGAGAAGTGAGCGAAGGGCTCTGCTGGAAAGCACCTGGAAGATTGAGAGCTCCACTGCGCTGTCAGGGCGATGGGGCACCTGGCGCCCCACCCCACAGCGGGCCGCCCCCGCCTAACGCCCCCTCCCCCTTCCCCTCCAAACGGCCTCGCGCGGCGCCCGACAAAGGACGACGAATGGGTGTGAGCAGGGACCGGGAGGGAAGGGGGCAGTAGAGTAAATCGGGGCCAAATCTTGACGGACCCTACCAGCACCATACAGAGGGCAGGTGGCTGAACAACGGGGCAGAAATTTATATCAGGCTGAAATGTATGTCCGGAATGGCAGTGCCCAACTGAAGATTCGAATGGAACAGGCGCTTCATTTGGTTTCCCACGGAAGTGGATTTGTGACACCAGCTAAATAGAATGTTGGTTGATGGTTTCCGGACGTCAACTGGTCGTTCGTTAGTGTCTCGTCTAGTCTCGTTAGTGTAGTGAATGTATTTTTTTTATATTTTGAAGATCTTCCTCCCACGTTGGATGATGAGATTCGGTGACGCCCTATATGTCGACTTCCTGGCGGATTTTCATCCTCCAGGTTTCTGTCAGATCTGGGACAAATTACCCGTCCCTCGACATCTGTGGCAAAGTAGTGCATTAAAGGGCCTGTGTGTGTATCGGAAGGAAAAATCTTGGGCGATCCGTCACCCATTTAATAAAGTACAGAGTGACCATTCTCCTGGTATTATATGGCATTCTCCTGGCTGTTGAATAAATGGTTGATCGAAACCGATTACACCGTGAATGGTAGTTTTAGACGGCGGTCTTGATCACTTATTTTTGTGGTGTACTGCGACCTACTCAAGACGAATGCTAAAACAATACCCTAAATCGGGAAACGGATATGAGCACGCTTACTTTCACTGGCTGTTCCTACTCGCATTCTTAGGACTTGATATTGGACTGCATAACCGTTCCAATTCGTCCCATCCCTCGTGATGTCGAAAGACTCCTTTTGATTTAGTGATTGCCTTCCATTAGTGGCATGAGAATGACTGGGCAGCAGGTTTTAATAATGGGCAATGGAATCGTACAGTGGAATTTTTCTTTGCTTAAGGCTGTGTGTTGGTTTACTTTTATTCATTTACTGATTTAATTAATTCATTTAATTTGAGTTTACTATTGAGGCCTTTTAGTCCCTTAAAATCATAATAATAGCAACAATGATGATGAGATGATGAATGAACTATCGATGATCGTATTATTGTATCGTATATTGAGTGATCGAATTATATTAAGTAAAGAAAACTGACTATTGATTACTGTTTTATATATTATTTTTATTTGATAATACATATATTGAAGTGTATCACAAATACGCATGAGTTGAGAAGCAATCTTAAACCGTAGTATTAAGATTCGTCTCTTTCATAATTTATTGTTTCTTTTGGCCTCTTCAAAATAATTAGTTAATTCGTAAGGATTTAACGCGGAAGTGTGACTCCTTCTGTCCCACTGTGCACCAGGAAGCTACCGCAATCAATTTGGAGCCCATTGGACACCACCCGACCGCTCCCGAACAGCCAGTGTCAGGCGGCAGGCGGCGAAGGCGGAGGCGGAGGTTGCGGCGGTGGCGGTGGCGGCGGCGGTGGCGGTGGCGGTGGCGGTGGCGGTGGCGGTGGCGGTGGCGGAGGCGGAGGCGGTGGCGGAGGCGGAGGCGGAGGCGGTGGCGGAGGCGGTGGCGGTGGCGGTGGCGGAGGCAGTGGCGGAGGCGGTGGCGGAGGCGGAGGCGGAGGCGGAGGCGGAGGCGGTGGCGGAGGCGGTGGCGGAGGCGGAGGCGGAGGCGGAGGCGGAGGCGGTGGCGGAGGCGGTGGCGGTGGCGGTGGCGGAGGCAGTGGCGGAGGCGGAGGCGGTGGCGGAGGCGGTGGCGGAGGCGGAGGCGGTGGCGGTGGCGGAGGCGGTAGCGGTGGCGGAGGCGGTGGCGGAGGCGGAGGCGGTGGCGGAGGCGGTGGCGGAGGCGGAGGTGGTGGCGGAGGCGGTGGCGGAGGCGGAGGCGGGGCGGAGGCGGAGGCGGTGGCGGAGGCGGTGGCGGTGGCGGTGGCGGAGGCGGAGGCGTCGGCGGAGGCGGAGGCGGAGGCGGAGGCGGAGGCGGTGGCGGAGGCGGAGGCGGAGGCGGAGGCGGGGCGGAGGCGGAGGCGAAGGCGGTGGCGGTGGCGGTGGCGGAGGCGGTGGCGGAGGCGGTGGCGGAGGCGGTGGCGGAGGCGGTGGCGGTGGCGGAGGCGGAGGCGGTGGCGGAGGCGGAGGCGGTGGCGGAGGCGGTGGCGGAGGCGGAGGCGGAGGCGGTGGCGGAGGCGGTGGCGGAGGCGGAGGCGGTTGCGGAGGCGGAGGCGGTGGCGGGGGCGGAGGCGGTGGCGGAGGCGGAGGCGGAGGCGGGGGAGACGGGGGAGGTGGTATGGGCGAAGACTCCGAGTGACGGGACTGGGGTGGGGGCGTTCGTAGAAGCGGGGGTGGAGACGAAAGCGGAATGGGACTGAGTGGTATAGGAGCGCAGCGAGATGGAAGCCGATGTGGGAGCGGGAAGGAGCGGGGCTGAGTGTTTCGGGGTAGGGCGGGGTAGAGTGGTACAGGGTGGGTAAGGGATGGGGTAGGATGGGGTTGGTTAGGTTTCCGGGTGACAGCGGATTGAAGCGGGGGGGGGAGCAGAAGCCAGTGATGAGGGGGAGTGGAACGGGGTGACCGGGAGGTTGGCAAGGAGGGAAGGAGGGAACGTTGGGAGGGCGAGGAGCATGAGGACGGGGCTGTGTTGGAGGGTGTGGGGCGGGGCAATTGTGGGATGCGGGGGAAACCTGGGTTCCGATTCGGTCTCCATTATTAGAGTGACGTTGCATTTTATGAAGTGTTAATGAAAATGTAGTCTTACAGCTCCCGTAGAGAATACTCATATTGCTCCCCTTTTACAGTAATTATTAAAGCACAATAACCCACATTTGTCACTGACGAGGATCATAAAATTTAATGAATGTCTGTATTTAATTCGTCCTAGCGGTTTAAGAAAATCAATTTTGAATTCTTATTCACATATTTCATGTTTTTCTAAACGATTTTAGTAATATATTAAGATATTATGCTTACTAATTTTAAATTTAATCATTCATTTCTTACCTTCTCCCTAAAATTCTAAGTATCTTTTTATTTAAGGGTATCATGTTCTGGAGAAGATAAAAAATGCAACGTAAAATTCGTAAGTCTCAAACTATGTTACTATGTCACATAGAGATTTTACTATTTTTAGCCGAAAATAAATCAAATAAAACTACAAATTCAAAAACTCTCTGGCAAACGCTAGTCAACTGCTTACAGTGCTTACGTTGCCGCTGTCTGAATAGCGCCGACGTGACGTGACGTGAACAGCTGACTACCGTTCCCAAGTATGTATTCAGCTGGATTTGTATGCAAAGCACATACCATCAGGTGTTTCACACACCCTTGAGTGGAAGTATTGTGGTCAATGTGCTTTGTAAGGTCCTAGTGTTCCTTGTTACCCAGGGCTTTTCCGCGAGAGCAAGCCAACAAGAGATACTCGACGTGCCTGCTGGCGAAGAAGTGCGCATTTGGCAGTTTTCTTGGTCACGCGGTCAACAAGTTTATAATCCAGGAGGTCCTGTTGGGCAAGGACAAAATAAATATTACTCTATAAGAAACAATTATTTAGTTTCTATCTTCCACTTGAAATATTGTAAGAAGTGGAAATAAAAGACCCGCACTAAAATTTCCAACTTCATATATTAAAAGAACAGGATTTTGTGATTATGAAAGAGTAAACTAAATAAAGAAAAGAAGTGGAACGTTGAATTCTTAAGGAATATTGTTACAAACCAATAGAAAACAAAAATGCAATGTTGAACATACGCACATCTCTTTCAGCCCATTCGAAACTTCATAACTAGTGATAATGATGTAAAAAGATACAGGCATGACCCTATACATTTTCCTTTAAGCTATTCGTTTTCAAGTTTCCTTTTGTAACATAATTTCGTAAGTAGGAAAAATACTTAACTATAGGATTTATTTGTTGAAAAAAGTCACTTATTTTTTAATTGGCTAATCACATATATTGTTATTTGTTGTTGACTTCTTTATATGTATACTGTTGGTGCGCTGATAATAAATATATTAAAAAGTTACAACATGGCACCATTTCAGAGGTCGTATGAGAAGTCCTACAATAAAAATATTTTTTAAAGCGAGGTTCATAGTCCCTGGAGACTATATATGTATAACCAGAACTGAATTAACTTACAATTTAATCATTGATGGCGTAATGTATTAAAAAGATGTATCAATTGTTTCGGAAAGCTCATTGATACGTAAAAGTTATTTTGTATTGAAAATATGTCGAGGACTCATAAAACGAAAACACTATAAATTACTTCTTTGGCTTCAAAATATAAATCAAGTAGTTTAGTTTCCTTTATTAC
Source organism: Gryllus longicercus (assembly GCA_038098605.1). Classification (NCBI taxonomy): domain Eukaryota; kingdom Metazoa; phylum Arthropoda; class Insecta; order Orthoptera; family Gryllidae; genus Gryllus; species Gryllus longicercus. The sequence continues at coordinate 4,668,894 of JAZDUA010000063.1, forward strand.
ATACACTTCCCTTTTGGAAATATTATTACACAAAATATTTGTATAGACATGTTATCCCGACTTTCTCCTCTCAAAAAAATAATTAAACAACAGGCCTTCTTTAACACGATCCATCACTTTCATTTTATTTCTATAGTGCGTTAATCATCACACGTAAAAGTTATTAAATTCATTATCGAGAAGAGATTACTGATGGGAATGAGAAATATTCTGCAAGACAAACCGTAAGTTTAATTTGCACCCGCTAGTCCTAGACTCCATACACAGCGACCACAATTTCAGAAATAAAAACAAATATCTTTTTAGGATATGTTTTTTTGTTATATAATCAATTCAAATATAGTCAATAATGAAATTCAAAAACATACACTCATATATATTTCCTGACTATTATATGTTAGTTTAAAAAATAATTTTTTCATTATGTCATATGTCTCTGGAAAGTAGGTTTAGGTAAAGATCTCTTAGATAAGAAGAAAATATCTATATTTCGTTACAACTTCAACGCCAGAATCACAAATTAAGTTATATCCATGCTTCGTTTCTTTCCCGGGTATCTCGAACATCTTTTATTAATTGTTTCTCCAGTCCTATCCCCGAACCAGTTCTGAACGGATACCAAATCTTGTTCTAAACACTGATATACAACAGTCTTCCGGCGATCGAGAGGAGCAAGTTTTTTATATTTATTTTCTGTAGCTTACATTAATATTTCCAAAGAAAAATAAGAAACCTAATTTTCTTGATCGCGATCCTGAAATAAGAAAAACTGAAGTTTTAAATTAAAAAATAATGCATTTAGAAATGAAGCAATTAGTGACTGATGATCCTCAGAATAATCAAAAATAAGAAGGATTTTGCATCTTGTACATCGATAAAATGTTCTCATTTTGACCATTCGAATTTTTCATGTTGACATAAATATAGAATTGTAACATGCATGCAAGCAAGGTAACAGCGTAGTTTTTTGAACTGATCTGAGATATTAAGACGTTGTACTTATATTACAATAATGCTCAGAATGTTTGTACAACAATGTGTATATTATCTGAAGAGAAATAATGGTGACAAAACTCTCTCCTTCCTCTCTCTCTCTCTCTCTCTCTCTCTCTCTCTCTCCTTTCTCTTCTCTCTCTCTCTCCTTCCTCCTTCGTTCTCTTTCGCTTTCCTGTATTCCTTCTTTTCTCTTCTGTCTCTCTTTCCTCATTTCTCTCTTTCCTTTCTCTTTATCTCCCTCTTTCTTTGTCATTCCCTCTCTCTTTCTTCCTCTTTCCTTCCCCGCTCTCTCACTTCCTCTCTGAAATCAGAGAATATTTGGAAGTTACGAGAGGGCACCGCTGATCTACGTCCCCACCACCAGACGCCGGATCCTACTCTCAACAGCGTTTCATAACATACGAATAATTCTGACCGGCTTTCCAAGAAACTGCTGCAATACTTAAAATTAATAAGGACCAAAAACTGAGTTGAATAACATTGATGATTTAGTTTTATATATTATGTTAATGAAGTAAGAAATTTGAAAATGGTTATGCTGACAAACACACCTACAAATATTTTTCTATGTAGATAATAGGACGTTGGTCAAAAAAAACCTGACCAACATCACAATTTACATAGAAAAATTGGCAATTGTGATCTTGATTTGCAGGTCACTTAGGGTAAAAATAACAGTAGTCTCTATTGTGGCTCCTTGAAGCACCATTTATTTTAAACTGGAGACTTTCCACTAGCTTCCAAATTCCAGAACGTGATGCGTATGTCTTGTAGAGGTGAAAAGTAGAACGATAGCAATCTATTTTTTCTTTTATAAATTTAAAGAACAAGTTGAACGCATCTTAATAATTTAGCATGGGCTGTTTTTTAGACGTCTCAAACACGTTCAGAAGATAGAATATCAAGTGACCATTGCAGAGTCAAGTTTGTAACCATTACCAAGATTTTGCAATTTTCTAGAGGCTACTATACACAAAGGAGTTTAGAAATACATTAATAAAAAGATAATAATTTAAAAAGGGTCAATTTTTAAGTGAGGAATCTATTCAGAAAGTTGATGAAATGTTAATGAATGAATATTGCTCATTAACTTTACTATAAGAAATAGGGTACTGTAGTCCAAGAGTTGTAAGAAAACTCCGCTAATAATTTTAACTTTGGCTACAACGGTATTCGTATCCTATATTCATGAGTCGTTAAAACATGTGGTTTGAATTTATTGTTCTTATTTTTTTGCTTGTTTCGCTGATTTTTGCTATTTTTTTGCTCCGAAATCTCGGCCGAAATGCCCTAGAACACAGACGGGAGGAGATGGGCGTCGCTCGGGCGTGGTTACAATCGGCTACGCGGGGGCGGGAGCCCACGACCGGGGTGTCGCTGCTTCGGCGGCGGCGGCGGCGGCGGCGACGGCGGTGACGGCGACGTCGGCAGCGGCCGGTCGGCAGGAAGAAGGCCAGAGCGTGTTTCGCCCGCCGACCGCCAGGTGGTGACCTAGAAACTGCGGCGGAGGAGTTAACGGCCTTGGTGCGGCATCTGGGTCAAGAAACAAGGCCGCACATGTGGAGCACACGCGCACCGCCCCCCGCTCCCCGCAGCCCCTTCCACCGCCCCCGCCCGCGCCGCCCGGAACCGCCCCCTGCCCCCGCCACCCCTCGGCCCTCAGCTCCCATGGCGCCCCCCCCCCCCCAGCGGCTGACTGTCAGCCCGTCTCCCCTCCCTGGAACCGCCTCCTCGCTCACGCCCTCTCCCCCACGCAACCCCTTCCGCCCACAGCTCTGGTGTTGGCGCCTCCCCACCGCCCTGTGCACTGCTCCCCTTGTCACAGTGTCCCCCTGCCACGAAAGTGTTCCAGAACCGCCGCCGCCTCTACACTCCCCCGCAACCTCAGCTCTGCTGCCGGCGCCTCAACCCCGCCCTATCCCCATGTGTCCTCGCCCCCCCCCGGCCGCAGTCTCCCAGCCCCAAAGGTGCTCCGGACTGCCTCCTCCACCCACCCCCGCAACCCCAGCTCTGGTGCTGGCGGTTCATCCCACCATTTCCCCTATCCCCCCTCCAGCTCCGTTCCCTTTGTTTCCTCGCCCCACTGTTCCACGTCACCCCGCACCAAAGCTGCTCCGGAACCGTATCCTCTTCACTCCGCCACAACCCCTTCGGCGCCCAGCCCCTCTCCGCGCCCCCTGCCCCCCGCCCCCTCGTCACCGAGTTGCTCCGGAACATCCCTTCCCGCGCTGCTCCGCCGCCTGCTCGCCTCGCACCATCAGCATCTCCGCCGGAGGAACCTCTTGCCCCCCGCCAGGCGCGCTCTGGGCTGCGCTCAGCTCCACGCAACGAATCCGCCTTTGAATGAGGCCTTTGCCAGGCCACAGCGCTGCATTGGGATTCGCGCACTCTGTAGAGTCTTATTGTCCAGTGGTCACTCTTTTGCTTTGAACGGCCAAACCTGGCAGCTTCAATGCAGTTGGGCGCCACGTGCCAGATGTGGAGTATTTTCAAATCTCCCATGCTTCATGTAAATATGAACAACCTATTCATGTAAACACTATTATACTGATATTTATGAAAATTATATTAATGTATGAGTATTATATTAATGAATCAACATTACATTATTGTGCGCATATTTACTGTTATAATATGAATATTATATTATTTTACCAATATTGTAGTAGAGAATGTTATGTTGTTAAAATTTTATTTCAAAACAAGGACATCAGTAATAACGATTTCTGAAATGAATGTATAGACGTCACTATCGCAGGAATTTGTAAAAAATCAACGTACATGGAGCCGATGGCTTCAGGTTCGAGATCCGCCTAGGGCATGGAAGTTTTCCTAATGTATTTGTGTCTTTGACATGCTGGTACTTCAATTACCCTTGTGAATACAACCCATTTGATAATCATCCAATCCATAGTCTTTAGTCTTTTGTAATAATTCATCTTGGATGATCACACTACCATCTTTCAAACAGTGGAAGGAAAAGGCAAACCACAACTCTGATCACTTACCAATAAAAGAGGATACAGAGGCGTAAGACTGTCAAATTCTACACTGAAATTAGGTTAAACGTCATCACTACAAAGGGTGGTGCAGATATCTTGAGGTAATCTATAATACGGTAAAGGAAATAATCGTCAACAAAAGATTTAATAATTTTTATTAATTTTTACCTAAATTAATAAATAATAAAAAAGTATTAATTAATAATAATGTATTAATTAATAATTAAAATTATAATTATTAATAATATTAATAAACCTTTTGTGGACGATTATTTCCTTTACCGTGTCACTAAAAGGATAATCCAAAGCTTAAAGTTAGTATATTGAATACACTAACAATTAACGTAAAGAATATCACTATCTTGCATTAGTATCCTCTTTGAACGTATTGGGGTTTAGGTGCAACTCAATTGCTAAGAACATTGAGGCCCATGGCTGAGTACATAACGACATTAATGATTAATTGATTAATTAATGATTCCGGATGTGTCAACCGCTAAGGTCATTAGTCCTGTAATATAGTACAACTGTTTTAATCGCGGGTGGTGGCGGTGATCTGTCCCCGCTAGAAGGCGAGATCCGGCGCCGACCTACACTAGAGGAGTTTGGGCGAGGCACTGCCCAACCCGGGATAATCTCTAAGTTCCCAACTGGTCTCCCGTTATGTGTGGTAGTGTAATGAATGTAAGATGCACTACACAAGATCTTGCGCGGTCTGTATCCCGTTTGTTAGGGTACCGCTCCGGCATTCGCCTGGTATTGACCTAAGAAACCATCTAAATCTACTGATCAGAGCAGCCTGTGCCTAGAATTCTGCTCCAGGCAGCGGCTGAATTCGACCTAGCTCTCCAGCTAGTCACGAAAATCCTTCCTGGATCGGTACTCGAATACTTCGACCTGTCGGATAGAGGTATTGCAGTCACATCACTTGATGCGCTGAGCCACATCAGCCCACGCCCGTACGACAGTAGTGATGATACGGCGATTAGTGGTGGAATGATGATGAAATATTGCGGTGAATGAATTGTGAAATATTGCGGAATGAAAAATGAGCGGTAAGCGGGAGAATACCAAGAATACCTGCCGAGAGCTCAGTTTGTTCATTACAAATTTCACATGAAATTGCCGCGGATCAAACACTGAGCCAAACGGCTTAAAGGGTAAGCGTTAAGCATTACACGCTTTCCCCCTGTCTTTTAAACTTAGTTTTCCTTTTGAGTAATTTAATTTCGTTAAAAAACCATCGCGTGAGGTTTTATTTCTCCAGCAATTGAATCTCTTCGGCGCAGCCTCTTAATAAACACATAACTCCCACGGCGCGCGCCGTCATTCCAACCTGAATGCCTCGTCGGCCCTCCTCCTCCTCCTCCTCCTCGTGGCTTGTCGACCTGCTCCACTCCTGACCGCCTCCTCGGAGAAGCCTGTTCCTATTCGTTTCCACACCGCCATGAGTTCCTGCATGTCTTTACTCCTTGCCCCCTTCCCCCTCCACCTCACACCACTTACCGTCCGTGAGCCGCCGTCTTCCGATCTACCTGCGTGGACACGCGTTAATGGAGCTCAATCCCGAAAGAAGTAATTAGGCTTCTTTTGAAGGTCGGAAATGAATTTTGGTGAGGGGTACCCGCTTCGCCGTATAGCGTGTGGGTTTTCCATTTCCAAAAAAAAAAAAAAAAAAAAAAAAAACTAAGTGTGGTTGATAATAAGTTTGTGTAATGTGGTAAAAGAACTTGAATGTACCACTTTCTTTTCACATCAATACCTGGCGGTTGGTAATTGTTGACACAAGATGTCTCACTTACGTTTCTTATTCCAGAGTTACGTGTTGGTTAAAGAACAATATAATTGCAAGTTTTATACCGTATTGTAAAAAGACATACCAATATAAGAAAAGTATAAATAGAGTTCTTTGCATTTACAATAAACTATTACTTAAAAATCCCTTTTTAAATTAAAAACTCTCGGATTATAACCTGTTCACACAAGACTGCATCTGAGATTCGTCTTTAGTACTTACTTACGTAGTACAGAGAAACAACACTGCTGCGAAAACAGTCATTCATTGACAGATGAAGTTTTATTGTGGGCTTGTGATACCGATGTTATGATTGTTATGATACCGAAAAAGTGGACAGATATTTTTCCTATTCGTAGTAAATTACTTAATCTATCACGTTCGATATCATAAACTAGGTCTTAATAGCGAAAAATTGATTTACAGCAATATGTCCGTCCATCGGTAACGGATAAATAGTAAGCACAATTTTTAACAAAATTAACATTCCTCAATCAATCTGGCTGTTGTCGTGGCTCCTTGAATTCAAAACCGATATTTTGATTTTGGGGAGTACTTCCCATGAAGCATCAACAGAAACTCTCAAAAATTCTCTAACTTATTTTAAAACAATTCTCAAATAGAGCAAAGTACATATAAAAATAACCGATTTAATCGAAACCATTTTCTGGATTTTCAAATCATGTAAAGTTAATTTTTTTGGGGCGTAAAATTTTAAAAAAGATTTTTATTACGACTAAAACATTTAAGATGAAAATTTTTTAATGCAAGACATTCTTCAAAATTATAGCTTTAAATAATGTCACGTACAATTGTTTCAAAATATGAGTATTTTTCTATAATTGATTTTTTCGCGTTTTCGGACGCGTCAACTATTATGACCATTAGTACCGTAAGTATAGTCCATGCTTTTATCACGGATGTGGCGGTGATTCTTTCCGACCGGTCCCGACCTGCGTTTTCCTAACCAAGTATCTCCCAACAACGGGGTTGCGCTGCCTCAACCGGAACTTCAAAAACTCCAGACTGGTCTCCCGACATGTGTGGTCGTGTGGTACAAGTGTGTGTAAGTAAGGAGTGAGGATAGTTTAAGGAAGAGGAAGGAAAGATCGCGCGCGTTCCGTGACCTGTTTGTTGGGGCACTGCTTCGGCAATCGCCTGGTGTTGATCGGAGAAAACAAAAAAATTACCGATCAGAATTCTCCTCCAGACAACGGTTGAATTCAACCCAGCTATCTAGCTAGAGTCGAAAATCCTGCCACCGTCAGGTGATCTAGGACCTTCCGGTCAGAGGCCCTACAGAGACATCAGTTAGGACCATGAACAACCATGCAACCATTTTCAAATGACATTGCATGAAATAAAGGCAACTGAAAAATATTTCTCAAAACTGGCTAATTTTTTTTCTTCAAAGTTTTTGTCTGGATAGTGCTACGCGCACTACATAACATACAAACTTTACATTGATGTAAACTTTTAATATTTCAAAACCTACACAAATGTCTATTGAAGTAGTACATACTATAATACGAGTATTACCTCACTGTATCAAATGATGCGAGAAAGTAGGTGATTTGTAGCATCACTAGTTTGAATTTTGCTGCATCGATAAAAACATGACACCATCAAATCACGAAATTGCATTCAAAATGGTTGTTATCACTTTTTGAACAATTTATAGTTGCAATAATTCTGAGATTTCTGCAAGATTAAGTCTGGATGACGTGTTATTTCAAGTGTACACACACAAGGACACAAACATGCACACTCGTACTTGCACACCTACACCATAGTAATCGGAGTTGAATTTTAAACTTGTACCATCCGAACTGATAATCAGTGGTGGATTTCCCCGTTGAACGTAAGTTTTTAAGATTTATCGTAATAAATATTTAAATGTTACAAATCTTGCTAATGGGCCAGTACCAATCACACGTTATTTTTTGTGTAAGTATTTAATTTGTCTATAATAAACGATTGATATTACTCTCACATTAATTGTAATACAATACTACTTCTCCGGGTACACGCTAAATTTTCGTGCTTGAAGATTGGAATTATTTTCAAACTATATCAAACTATTTACATTATTTATATGTCTAGTAATATTGTTTCTGCATTATGTAATATAATAATGATGGTAATAATAGCAGTAAATATGCTGATTCCTGTTAACTGCACCTTCCTAATCCAATGAACCTAATTTTTTTACATGTGTCAATATAAGATGAATAGGACACACACATTATTTTCGCACTTGTTCGTCAAGTACGTTCTCTGAGGGATACATGTTTATGTCCAGCAGTGTGTTCCAAGCTGTTCTTGTGTTTGAGGCATGCTTTAAAACCACCGGCAGCCAGGTGCGAGTGCGCTTGTTTACAAAGCCAGTTCAAGGGCGTACAAGAGGAAGTAGGGACCCGGCGCTTAGTGCAGGTCAACTGTTTCTCGGCGCCGGAGGAAGCATTAGTCATGTCCACAGGAAAATTAGTGCCGACGGAAATGTGTGTGTACGCCAGAGCATTCGAGTACATGCACTCTAAAGTAAGTTAAGTGGATGACTGATTCGCAGATATTCACTACGTAGGTGAAGAAATATCATACATGTTAGGAGAATCGTTATTGAGACAAATAGGAGGTTGGGTATGAGCTAACTTTGGAAATGTTTGCGTTTTTTCTCACTGCATGAAATGACAAGTCAAATCAAAACATTTTTTTGATTGTAAAAAAGTTGGGGATATTTTTTCTGATGATAAAAAGTTAGTACCGGAGAATAACAAAATTAGAAACTGACAAATGAAGAAAATTTCTTCGGGTTAAGAAGATGTTTGAAATCAACTTAAAAAAGAGATACATCATTGCATTACAGTTTACGTTTATGTTTATGTTTTCTGTAACATATTCATTAGCATTTTACCACATTAAAGACAAATATAGATGTCTTTTGAACTTGGACATCGTATACATGCACCAAGTATTTAATTTAATATAATACAATGAAGTAGTTATGAACTTTTACGAAGCCATTATCATGAATTAAAGACAAATATAGATGTCTTTTGAACTTGGACATCGTATACATGCACCAAGTATTTAATTTAATATAATACAATGAAGTAGTTATGAACTTTTACGAAGCCATTATCATGAAGCATTTGAAGGCCAATAATTCTCTTCAATTGTTACATAGCAAAGTCCTACACCAACTAATTCTATCACATTGGCAAAATCAGAGCTACCTATTTTTTTCTTTCGTTTTCTCTTATTTTTTAATGTGTTATCTTGAAGATGTAGAGTATCACGCTGGCTTAAAGGACGAGAAACTCCTGAAGTAGAGCTATGAGTCTTCAGGGTCAGTCAATCGTGACATAGTGCTTTGCTCTCCTTCTTCATTGACTTCAATATGTACTTACTTTAGTACTTTATAGTTCTCCACGGGTAGTTCAGTGTCGGGAGCACCTAGTGGAGAAAATTGCATCGACGGAGGAGTCTCGTTATCCTGTAATGATAGGTGGTTGGATTTGCTCGCGGTCATCGCCCGTTCGTCCGTCCCTAACGCGCGCTGGCTGCTTTCGCGTCGTTCATTTTTCGGAACGAGCACCTGTCGTGTCAACGGCGCCGCTCACTTGGTGGATTTGAGGCGGCGTTTAAAGTAACTGGCCCTAATTGCTAATATCAGAATTTACAGCCTGAATATTCCAGAGCAAATCACCGAAACACTCTTCGATTTTGCTTAACATGGAAACATGATTATTATTATTATTATTATTATTATTATTATTATTATTATTATTATTATTATTATTATTAAATTATTATTATTGTTAATAATAATTAAAATTAATTTCTTATATGTTACTATTAAGAAATAGGTAAGTACATAATTAAAACATAACATTAAAGAGGAAGAAATTAGAGTGTGAGTTAAAGAAGTGAAATTAACACATTAAAATTATCTATGGAATATTAATTAGCCTATATAACATATATGTAATTTTAAACTGCCCCTTTCTTGTTGGACCTGCGTGATTCGGATATTACGTTCATCAATAACAAGAATCTTTCACAATCGTCCATAGTTTTTGGCCAGATTGTATTGTATGTATTGCTATTTCTCCGTGTATTGTAATGTTTCGTGTGACTACTACAATAGCTATTGCTGTTCTGTGAATTATTTTACTGGAACTGATTTTTAACGACTTTGAAACGCTATAAAAAAAGGAAATATTAAAAATCCTGACATGAAAATAAAATTTTGCAACATTTATAGTGTTTAAGATATCAAACAACGAAACGAAAGAACTTTTTGATTAATTGATTAGCGTTTCCGGGCGCGTCCATTGCTGAGGTCATTAGTCCCGTAAATGTAGTCCATGTTTTTATGGCAGGAAGGGACGGTGATCTTCCTAGCAGGATGACGAGATGTGGTGCTGACCTCCACGTCTACTTGCGAGGTTATCCCCAACCAGATATCTCCCAGTAGCGGGAGGATATCTCCCAGTAGCGGGACAATAGTACATGTAAGTGCAAGTGTGTGCAGGTAAGGGGTGAGGATAGGGCAAGAAACAGAAAGGAATGATTGCGTGCGGTCTGTGCCCTATTTGTTAGAGAACTGCTTCGGCATTCACCTAGAGTTGATTGAAGAAGCCACAAAAAGACCTGCTAGAGTCGGAATTCGAACCCTAGGACTTCGTTGTACATAAGTACTGCGTTGACATCAATCGATATCCAAAGCCACTTAACCCGGTGATTCGGAAGAAGACTACTTGGAGTTGAAGATGCAACCTTTCCAGTAGATGATGCCACGTACCAGAAACCTGTCCTCTACCGAAAACTTCCTGCCAAGTTTACGTACATCTCCTACGACCTTTTCAATTCGGAATTCCCTCAGTTAACATTCCCACCAGCGCCTCTCGTGCAGGGGTCTTGCAACAAGCGCCGACTAATGAGACAGAAGTGCCACGCCACTCACTGCAATAGGACCGCTCTGTGGTGAAGACAGCGAGGGCAGTGGGGGCGGAGAGGGCATTGGTGGCGGAGGGCACGGAATGGGCGGAGGGGCCGGGAACGGCGGGGGAAGAGGGGGCGGAGGAGGCAGAGAGATGGGGGGCAGGGCAGAGGAGGCGAAGAAGGTGGAGGGGACTGAGGGGGACTGGTGGGAGGGGGCAAATGGAGGAGGGGCGGAGAGGGTTGTGTGGATGGAGGCGGAGGATGGTGGCAGAGGGACTGTAGGGCGGTTAGGGGATACATGGCGAGGGTGCGGATGGTGGTGATGGAGAGAGGAGAAGGAAACGTAGCGGGGGTGATAGAGAGTGCGAAGGGAGCATAGGAGGCCGGTTGGATGGAAGGGCGAAGAAGGCTTGAAGTGATGGGGGGTGGTAGGGCAGTGGATGCAGACAGTGAAGGCAACGGGGGTGGCGGGGTTTTTGAGGTGATGAAGACACACGGTGGGGGCAGTAGCTGCTGCAAAGGTGAGGGATGCTCTAAAGAATGATCTGACACTACTGTTAGACAAGTTAAAAACCGAAATTACTTTCAATAAATTAATGGGATCTTTGGAGTCCTCAATTCGAGTAAAGAACTGACATTTTAATATTTAAAATGCTCTTTCCGTGTGACGGATAGAAATGCTACAAAAATAAATACTATTTAATCTGCAGAAAAAAATCAATGAACTTTAGAAGTTAACAATTATCTCTAATCCTTTTCTGTCCATAATATTCTACCAATTGTAAGCTTTTCATTTACATTTCCCATACAAATCAAAATGTCAGCGAATCGCAAGGTTAAATAACATTATAATCAACGTTAAAAAACCAAGTCGTCTGCCTTTTGAGAGATTGTCAGGAGGGAGAAGCACTACGGAGAGGGGTGCAGGGCATCGATTATCTTTCTCGCAATCTCGGCAGCAGCGGACGGCGGGGGTGGCGCGCGAACAGACAGACAGGGCTCTCGAGTGACAAAACGGCGCGCGTATTTGCACACAATGGCGGCGAGTGCGCTCGACAGATGTCCTTGGCGGGCGCGGCGCGTCTCCCGGGCAGCGAACCATTGTCTGCGGCGCCGTGGGAAGACGCCCCGCCGCCGAGCAACCAGCGCAGCTCGAGGAGAAGAACAAGAAGAGATAGAGAGACAGAGAGTGAAGGGAGAGGAGGAGAGAGGGGAAGATAAGTAGAAAAAGGGTGAGAAAGGATGATGAAGAGGATGAGGAGGAGGGTGGAGAAGAAAGAGAATGAGGAAAAACAGAAAGAAAGTAAGATTGGAAAGGAGTTGAAGTAAGAAGAGGATGAGGAGACTGAAAGAAAGATAAGAAGGAAAAGGTGAAGATTGAGGACGAATAAAATTAGGAGGAGAAAAGGAACAGGAGGAGTAGGGAAAGTAGGGGAACGAGGAGACGAAGAAAAAGAAGTAGAGGCAGAGGAGGAGCACGAGGGAAAAAGGAGAAGATAGGTAAGGGGGAGGAGAAGAGGGAAAAGGAGGAGGTAGGTAAGGAGGAAGAGAAGAAGGGAGAGGAGAGGAGGAGGAGGAGGAGGAGGAAAAGGGGAACGAGAAGGAAGAGTAGAAGGAGGAATGAGGAGGAAAGGTTATTACCGAAAACAAAGGGCTCTGCAAAGGAAGGTCAAAGATGAGACAGTAACCTCCCTACATAACATGTACTAAAACAGCCCTTCCTCAGTGAAGCGAGGTTTGTACAGATTGTAAATACGTTGCTGCCTCACTATTGCCACAGGTTATTTCATTCGGAGGGGAGGAGCCGAGTGTTGAGTTCGCATGTCCTTCCCTTCTTAGGCAGGTGGTCGCGAAGTAGTTGGTCTTCGCCTTCTACTTCGGAATAATTATGAATGGGATACATAGTTTCGTGAGAAACCAACTACTGCACAACGTTCATGTTACGAAACACCCATGCTTTATGCTAGATTCGAACTCTCAGCTTTCAATTTTCATATTTGAAGTCTTCTCCTCCCCATAATCCATCGATACCGAAAAATGGCATGTGTCTATTTACCAGATGTAATTACTAAAGCTCAGTCATAATCAGAGAAGCGCATCCAGAATTGTCATTGAGTTGGTGTGTTTGAGTGGAGGTGGGGGGTGGGAAGAGGTCGGGAGCTACAGGTAGTGTCCTGCTGACTTGATATTGTCGTATAAAGAATTTTTCATTTATGCTTACATTTTATTATACAATGTATTTTTGTTTGTCGTCTTCTCATTAATTTTAACAATGCATATATTGAATGATTTTCGTTAGTAGAGAAAAATCGATAAAGCTATATTTTTGAATATGTATCATTGGCTTATGAGGGTGAGTCATGAAGACCTATGAGCTCCCCCCAGCCCTGGGTGCGCCACTGCTCTTACAAGCGAAATATTTGTTTTCTGCTTTTGACAGCCATCCCGTTCGCTCTGCACTAGAGAAGAAATTTATTTTTAACATTTATAAATAAGAACTAATTTGGTTGTGACATCTCGATTTTGACTACCCACTAGTTGAAGGAATAATACAGCCAACTATAACATAGCTCAAGGAATAGCCAAGGAATAACACATCCTAGCAAGTTGATATTCGTTGTCTCCATTAACACCAAATGTAACTGTTTCATAATACTTTAAAACAGTATTCCTGAGAGCGACGTTGAAAAGCTCTGAAGCGGAGATTTTTATCTAAATAATAATGCTTATCATCATTGCAACATTTAAAGATAAATACCTTACCAGCCGTGTACTACTTGTGTTCGTTCTGTTATTCTGCAGTTCATAATATATTAAAGAATTTCGAAATATAAGTGAAGTACAGAACCTACAAACAGGGTGGTGAAGACAAAGGTGGTGGAGTGATCGTGGTAAAGAGAAGACTGTGCCGGAGACACGAAAAAGACTGCGGAGACAAGACGGTAACGTCAGAGATGATGGCGGGGGTAAAGGTACATGCAAGGGTGGAGTCGGCAGTTGATGCGGCGTCGGCGGCAGTGGCTATGTAGGCGAAGACTAAGTCGGTGGAGGAGGAGATGGAATTTGCGGGGATGGTGGTGGTGGTGGTTCTGGTGGTGGAGGTGGAGGAGGCGGAGATGGCGTTGGAGGCGGCGGCAGTTGCGATGGCAGTAGAGACGGTGAAGGCAAAGGTGGAGGCGGCAGAGATGTCGGATACGCTGGAGGCAGCGGAGATGCTGGCGGAGTCTGCGGGGATAGAGGCTGCTGAGGTGGGTGCGGAGATAGTGACGAAGGTGGCAGCGGTGGAGGCGGAGGTAGAGGCGGCTGTGACAGTGGCAGTGGCGATGATGATGCGGTGTCGGTGGCGGAGGCGGTGGTGGCGGAGGCGGTGGTGGCGGTTGTGACGGTGGCGGCGGCGAAGGCGGAGGTGGAGACGGCGACGAAGGCGGTGGCGGTGGCGGTGAAGGCGGTGGCGAAGGCGGTGGCGGTGGCGAAGGCGGTGGCGAAGGCGGTGGCGAAGGCGGCGGCGAAGGCGGTGGCGAAGGCGGTGGCGAAGGCGGTGGCGAAGGCGGTGGCGAAGGCGGTGGCGAAGGTGGTGGCGAAGGCGGTGGTGGTGGCAGTGGAGGAGGCGGTGGTGGTGGAATCGGTGGTGACGGTGACGGAGGCGATGGCGAAGGCAAAGGCGGAGGCGGAGGCGTTGGTGGAGGCAGAGTTGGTGGTGGTGGCGACGGCAAAGACGGCGGCGGAGGCAGAGACGGCGGCGAAGGCGGCGGCAGGTGGTGGAGGCGGTGGTGGCGGAGGCGGTGGTGGCGGTTGTGACGGTGGCGGCGGCGAAGGCGGAGGTGGAGACGGCGACGAAGGCGGCGGTGGTGGCGGTTGTGACGGTGGCGGCGGCGAAGGCGGAGGTGGAGACGGCGACGAAGGCGGTGGCGGTGGCGGTGAAGGCGGTGGCAAAGGCGGTGGCGGTGGCGAAGGCGGTGGCGAAGGCGGTGGCGAAGGCGGCGGCGAAGGCGGTGGCGAAGGCGGTGGCGAAGGCGGTGGCGAAGGCGGTGGCGAAGGCGGTGGCGAAGGTGGTGGCGAAGGCGGTGGTGGTGGCAGTGGAGGAGGCGGTGGTGGTGGAATCGGTGGTGACGGTGACGGAGGCGATGGCGAAGGCAAAGGCGGAGGCGGAGGCGTTGGTGGAGGCAGAGTTGGTGGTGGTGGCGACGGCAAAGACGGCGGCGGAGGCAGAGACGGCGGCGAAGGCGGCGGCGAAGGCGGCGTAACGGCACCTGCTGGAGGCAGCGCTTCACTTTCTCGAGAGCGCAAAAACCTCGACAGTGGAGCAGGCGGTCGCCTCCCAACCAGCTCCCGCACTGCGCGCGCCTCCGCCTCATCTCATCGCAGTTACAGCCTCCGCGAACGCGCTGACGCCCTGGGAGGCGGCTTCGACACAGCGAACTTCCCACAAATGGACGGGAACGGGATACACGAATTGATGCAATGCATTAACAGCAGATAACCTTTGGCCACCGGTGAAAGACGGCGATCCCGATCCGGTGAGTGGGCAGAGTGGGGCAGCTTCGTCTCATTCCGGTAGCCGAACCCATTTCTTCCCACCTCTCCTCGACCCAATAGCTGGACTACCAAATGGAGCAGACGAAAAAAAACAAAGAATGAAAATCTTTTCAGGAATACGTTTTACTTAAAGATGAGTTAATTTTGACATTTAAATGATGGCAAGGTAGTCTCCAGATACATATTATGCCCGACCGTCTATGAAAAAAAAATAATAGTCACAAAGAGGAATAGTGAAAACATGACTTTTAAAGAAAATGAGGTGAATATTGAAGAATAAGATGCATATTCTTCTTACATATAGCGTATACTGGATAATGAAAACAAGATGGCTTTATATTTGTGCATTTGCAAATCATTTGAATTTTTCAAAGAAGATCGCCTCCTATATAATTTTAGTAGTATACATACATTTTGCGGCTCTCACAGGCAACCAATGTCTATAAATGAGGTCTCTCAAGAAAGAGAATTTCACAAAGACGTGACAAATTGCACTTTGACTTTAAAAAAATTGAGGATTGGTTGAAAAAAACGCACCTAAATATTCACGTGAAATGAAACCCGCAGCACGCGGCCCTATTGAGAACAAAGGTCTCAAAGACACGTTTCCCATACCGTAATATATAGAATTACATTCTATTACATTTTTCCCCGTCCAGCGCTTATCGATACTGTCCAATACACAGAGACCGCCTTTGTGACGTCACACTTAGAATGCTTAGATTCCTCCATCTTATGTTTACACTTTCTATGTTCACCGTGGTTTTCGCCGACTGGCGAGGTCTATATACATAATTCTTAATTCCAGATTCGCTCTCGCAGCAGCAACAATTAGAAGTACTATTAGAAGTACTGTTTCTTATGCGTGTAGTGCAACCATTCATTTAACGTTTTGCCGTGGTCTACAAGCGCTTTCTAATTGTGGAGGGAACTACGATGGAAACGGACCACATGTTCTTAAGTTTCAGCTTCACGATACCGTTAGAAAAAATAGTATCTCTGTCTTCATCGGCAGGATTCCCACATAACAAACGAATGTAGGTTTTGACATTCTTGATTCTGTGACAAGTTTATGGTATAACCAACATTACTTATGCACTTGGTATTGTACCTCACCGTACATATCTATTAAACCTTAAACGGTCATATTATCTTTATTCAAAATTTATTTGTTTGTATCGCTTACCCCCCAAATTTCAAACTCTGCTAATTCAATACGTCAAGACGCTTTGATGAACAACACAGTACAAAAAGGGAAATTATTTTTGCAAAAACAACATTAATTGCAAACATGAATTACAAATGGAATTTAATGATTTTTTTTAAATTAATGGTATCAAAAGGTATTTTTTACTCACAGGTAAAAATATTATTTTTATTATGTTTTGGCTCAGAATTGCTTTGATTGAGGTACGTAAGAATATGCGAGAGTTCTCGCAAGGGTACGCTAGTTTATATCATTTCAGTCATATAATTAAGAAGATAATACGCATATTGGTGTTCGACTAGAAAATAATTTTAATAAGCTATGAAAATTCAACAAGCCATTAAGATTATTTTAGTATTATCTACCTCTTCATTCCTGTGTCCAAAAACTTTTTCGTTGATTCATTTGCTCGCAGTCTAAACTCAATCTCTCAAATTACGTAAATATATGTGTAACATTTGTTTCGCATTCGTTTCTTTTAAATACAGCTTATTATTAATTAAAATACGTATAAAAATATTCTGTTACCATTTTATCGATTGAAAGCACAGATATTTCTGATCTACAAATTAAATTATTTCTTATTAATTTTGATACAGTTTGGGGATATATTTTCTAAAATCTTCATATTACTAGATCTAGGAATCCTTAAGGTACTAATCCGCCACAGTTAATTTGCTTCAAATTTGATAGATTTCTACTAGTGGACAATTTACTTCCCACAAAAAGTTGAAAACGAACTTCCACATTAACTGAATTTGGGGAAGAAATATACGAGAATATTTTCACCAGAATATTCTACCAGAATACAAGTGTCCCTTACTTTCGTTAAAGCTCCCAATACGAATATGATCTCCTTCGAAAAAACAAATGGAAAACTTACACAGAAAAATGTCAAATTCAATGATACTTACGGAACAAAAACTTGAATGTTAAAATTTCAATTTTTTAAAAAATATTGTTACAATATTCCTAATGATATATAAGTTAATTATAACTCCAACATAAGAATGAAAATTATGAAAGATTTCTTGCCTTCTTCCACCCCTAACCCTGTACAGATATTTTTTTTTTTAATTTTCATTCCGTGTTTTATGTCACAGCCAAACAGTTCTTGTAAATACGGGTCCAACATGTCCCCCTTCATTGCCCCACATGTCCCCTACTCGTCTTCCAAAACTCTCGATCTGTCAGAACTCACCTATCCTCAAAAAAGTTCTGTTCCAACGAGACACGCAAACCTATTTTAAAATGCCTTGGACACGACGCTTCTGTGTTATGTGCGATTATAATATGTGTGACAATAATATTATTTTCTATGCTATAATCTGCAAACTTCTATTTTTTGACTGAATTCTTCTGGAGTGCAATTCTCTACTCACAGGGGTTTGTATCGATGGTTTCTTATAATATACGAAAAACTATTCGTATTACCTTTCCATAGAGTACAATATACCACACAAAGGATAATGAATCTTAAAAAAATTTGGTGATCTACAACCAAATTACAAGGTCAAAAAGTTACTGTATGCGATAACAATGTATACATATATGATATAAGCACTAAATAAATAATAGAACGGTCGTAGTCATTTTCAAAGCATCTTTAAATCCATAAGAGGTTGTAAAGGAAAAAAGTTATTACTTTCCGTATGCACACGTATGTACGGAGTATAGGAAAAGTTATGTAATTCTGCGCAAAAAAACAGCGAATTTTCGGCAGCAAAAATATCCGTTAACTTGCCCTGACATTGAACTATAGGTGCTATAGAATGGCACTGACTTTTCCGTATTAGTTTTCCATTTCCTTTGGTCTCGGCTAGCTATTCGAACTTGCCACATACTCTTGTCAGCTGTCCTTCATCGCCACCCAAAGTATTTTTTTTTAATTATCTTAATTTTTCGGTTCCCTAATTGTTGAACGGAAATATTATTTTAAGAATATTAAAAAACAGTAAAATCTCGTCCTAAGTGACATTTCACCTTGAAAAATTTCCAGCAGTTTTTAAGAAAAGCTTAAACGCTATCGTAATTTTGACATTTGAACCACTTTTTCACAGAAAAGTTTTGAGTTTTCGAAAAACTTCATTACACGTAATTTGAAGCGCATTAACTCACATATGAAATAATGTTTACAATTTTTTGGAAATGTGCACATCAACGGCGTGAGAGGCGGCGATAGATGGCAGCTGGCAAAAGTATGCGGTAAGTTCGAATAGCTAACCGAGACCAAAGGATATAGAAAAACCTGTGCCATTCTGTAGTACCACTAGTTTCTTTTCCTTCCTCTTCTTTTTTCTTTTCTTTTCTATTCTTTTCTTTTTCTTTTCTTAGGACATGGAAGATAGTTAAGGAGGTAGGATAAGGTATTTTAAATATCACGATCTTATACGAGGGAATACTGAGAAAGAAGGTCCCAGGCTAAATTTTAGTGTTAGGTCATGATGGTAAGATGGTGAGAAAGCGTGCTGAGAGATTATAGAGAGTGATATTTAAAGGCTTATTGGTGTATTTTTTTAACGATATCTTTCTGCTTTCGGTTTTGGTGTAATTATTTACGACTATTTACGACGAAATTGGGAAGTAATTTATACGTAGACATGCATTATAAACTCCGTTAGTGAAGCTACTGCCGTTTTAGGGAGTTCTTTTAGTCCCTGGTTAGGAATTTAGTATATTCTGCCCAATTTTCTGTTTTTAACAGTTTGATTAGACAACTAATAATTAATAGAGGTATAAATTTTATTCTTTCTTGAACTGTGTGGCAACTTAGTGTTGCAGCTTAGCTGGAAAATTCTTTGACAATTTCGTTTGTGAGTGTAATTTTTGTTGTTGGGTTGTTCGCGAATGTGTATTCTATGTGTTAAATTCATGCTTCTGTTTTTTCTGTTTGATATGGGTATTTTGCATGTTGGTATTAGGAGTTTGGGAGTTTCAAACGGATATTTTGATTTTTGAGCAAAAGTGCAATTTTTGGGGGGCTTCTTCCTACCAGTATAATATTGAAGATATATATTTTTCCTTAATGAAATCTATATCTTAAAAACATCTTGAAATAACGTTGTCGTGTAATTTAATAACTTGAGTAATTTTTGCGGAATTTTGTGAAAAATGTAAGCAGTAAGCAATTACAATTTAAACGACTTTTTCCCTAAAACGACACCAATTTGTTTCTTTAGAATTGATCCTCGAACCTATGAAGGGACAGTGCAAAATAATGCTAGTTTGTTTTTTGATGAACTCTGCGTACTTTCGAAAATTGCAAAAAATTAACATTTCAAAACTACAATATTTAAGATAAAGATTTTTTCCTTAATGAAATCTGTACAAATATTGAAATGAAATCATATACAATATTTCGAAAACAGAAGTGTTTTTCGTGTAATTTTGCGCGAAATGTAGACAATTTAAAATTTGGGTAAACAATTTTTATCTCGAAGCACGCTCCAAATTGTTTCGATAAATGTTCTCCTGATATATATTAAGAGACGGAAAAATAGGTACTGTACCCATTTTCGGCGAACTGTCGGTATTTTCGAAAATTGCAAAAACTTCACATTTCAAAACTACAAAATAGAAGATGGCGATTTTTGCCTTGGACAAAGTATGTTGTAAAAAACACAGCTCATTAAGAAATGCCATGTACATTTTTTTTAAAAAATAACTGTAGATTGCGCATAATGTGCGCTTGAAATTAATGCAATTTCTAAAACATTATCTCAAGAACCTCCCCGAATTGTGCCTTTATAGTTTCTCTTAGTTTGTATCAACGGACTAGAGAAACGTTCGTCCTAGTTTTTCTTTTGTTGAACTCTCCGTATTTTCGATAATTCAAAAGTTGCGTATTGGAAATATTCAGACAATTACACTTTGTAGCGTCGGCCCAAGTTGGAACCTAAGGGCATTCCTGTAGTTGTAAGGCTGACAGCAAGTTATCTCGGAGGATCTGAGTGCGAAATTATTTATATGTGGGAAATTATTTTTGCTGGTTGAAAAAATCTTTTGCATGTTTATATAGTTGTATAATATAGCGGAGCAGTTAGAAATAATGCAAGAAAGTATGTGTCGTTTTAGCGCCATTGGTTTTTATTATCAATAGTCCTCCTCCTCCGTCGTTTGTTGATGCTGTCATTTTGATGGCTTGCTATTCTAACGTTAAAGTTGCAATGATTAAGAATATCTCACTTGTAATCTAGATCGTAAAAATTGTTGCATCTTTTGCTGTATCCCGTCATTTCAGCTCCTCAAAGGCTTACTCATTGAAATTATTTTTTAATAAAAAGTATAATAGACGGAAACAATATGATTTTCGTGCAATGCCCTATATTTCGTACAATGCAAACTATTTTGTTTGAAATATAGAACTTGCGATTTCGATAAGCGCAGTTTAGAAAATAATAATATAATTATCGGGATTGCACGTATTTTATCGACATTCTTACCGTACGTAAAGATCAATATATTGTACGAAACTCTTCATACTTAATTTCCTCCTCGTCTATGAACAGTAGACAACTACGAGTAATTCAAAGCATCGGCGAGTCACTAGGTTCATTTCATTCAGTCCACAAAAACAGTTATTCCCAATGCGACAAAACATTCAAAGACTGTTGCATCTTTTTTCCCAACAGTCTAGAAAGGTATTCGCCAAAAAAGGTAACGACCTGAGTAATAACACGCATTAAGAAACGAATGATGAAAAGGAGCCAATGGACGCCTAGCGCTCGTTGGAGGAGACTGCGAAGACGCTTCGCGAGTGGACCAAAATGCGAGGAATTGTCGTGCTACTTCGGGCGCCCTCAATTCCGAGAAGTGCGCGTCGAATTGCCACAGTGAGCGTGAATTCAAGCGAAGCGCCGGTTCTGGCGACCCTAGCGCATCCTACATCGCAGAACGGACACTACGTGCGCGGAGAGAGAGAGTGTGCTGCTATCACGAGCGAACTACGTGCCGAGTAGGGACGTGCTGCTACCTAGTAGGGAAAGTAGCAACAACGTTTAAAGAGTATTAAGATTTTTTTATTAAATAAAAAATGTCAATGTTTTTTAATGTGTAATGCAACTCCATTCAAAGCGCGAATTTACCATGGAACCGAGGAAATTAGATATTCTCTGAAAACGATGGTGAACAAATGCCAGGTGTAAACGCGGCAAGTGGTCATGACGTGCTGCCATCTGCTGTGTACTTCTTGAATTGCCAAGACCTACGGAAATATGCGTGGGTTCAGGTGTGGCCTGGGAGATGGATGTTTTGTGTGAATTTGTTTTTCGAATTTCTGTAAGTTAGTTGAATTATCTCCGAGAATAGTATTACCTAATAGAATGTTTTATTATAATGGAAAAATATTTGTTCATGGCATTGAAACCTTTTTACTCCATGTTGCTGGTGCAAATTTTTACTCCACTTCAACTGTGTGCTGTTAACATCCTGTACGACGTTAACGTAATATTAATCAATTTGAGATTCATCTGGTTTAAAAGCAACAAATGAAAAGAATTGGAAAACAAGATAATTTGTAGTGAGCACGCAAACGAAGAAACTGGATTTGTAGTAAATTAAAGAGAAGCGCCATAATAATGCGGGAGTACATGGGACGTATGAGGATCGTTTAATGAAAATAAAATTTGACAAAACATGTGAATATACGAATTACAATGGATAGAGTATAACATCTCGAATAAATGTTTTGTTTGAAGTGTTAGGCTGCCTTCTTTACGAAGAAGAGTACACACAATGTGTCATTTGTAACTCTTAGGATTTCGACGTATATCCTTAATAAAATTTAGTTTTTTGTCATTTTCATTAAAATATATAAAGGCTTCTGAAATAAAATGAACTGTAAAGATCTCGCATTTGCCATTTGCAATGAAGCGTGTACCTGGATCAGGATATGTTATGACTAATTAATTGAATTAAGAAGGAAATGTGTACAATGGAAAAGAGATTCGAAGTCAAACAGTATTCTATTAGGTGGCTAAATGTTTATAAAGTCAAGAACGGAAATGCTCCAGAGGAAAATGTCCGAAAATCATAACTATCAATCTCTAAATAAGACAGAATAGTGGCATGTTATTCAGAATTAGATATTAATTTTATAAAAATTCAAATAACGTACCTGATAGAAACAATATGAAATTGTATTAGAATCCAACTTAAAAATACTTATTTCTAATCTAATTTTGTTAATGTGATAAAAAAAATTAGTAAATATAAAAAAATGTTTTTACAGATGAGTGCAATTCTTATACAATTAAGTACAACTTCATTTCTTCCCAGAACATGCAATAAAGATATCCATGAAGAATCATGTTCTTTCATTTATAATATATAATATATAATATATAATATATAATATATAATATATAATATATAATATATAATATATAATATATAATATATAATATATAATATATAATATATAATATATAATATATAATATATAATATATAATATATAATATATAATATATAATATATAATATATAATATATAATATATAATATATAATATATAATATATAATATATAATATATAATATATAATATATTTCACTTGAAACATACTTTTCAAATTAGCAAACCTGATGAAATCCTGTAATTGGCATAATTGGTCTCATTTTTGTGATGAAGAATGACTTTTAGTTACATCAATGAAATTGTAAAATAAAAGCAATTCTTCCAAGAGGAGTAACCTTCGAGAAAATAAAAACCATATTTCCCGGTATTAAAGCAGGTAGACTTGTAGTATGCAATTCACTCAACAGATGACGAAGGCATCGTTTTTCTTGAGTATGCCGTTAGAACCTAGCAAACAATTGAATGTTTCCCTTCAGCCTAAATGCATCTCTGCATTTGCCAATTCCAGTATCCCACGATGCAGTTTGTTGCCGACAAGAGTGATAGAGAAAAAGACTACGTCGTGAACGATTTCATTCCCAACGACTTTATCTTTTAATTGTCACTACCAAGAAATGAACTTGCTAAATTTCTCGCTTGATGAGAAATATTTTGCTCATAGATACGTATCATTAGTTTACTAATACAATACTGTATATAATAATGTATACTACAATAATGTATACTATATGTATGCATATACAATAATGTATACTACAGCAAATTCAATAATGTATGGAAATGGACAATCAATATATCAAATTATTTGGTTTATTTTATTACAGTCAAAACTGCGTAGAAACTGTGGTATTATAATTTTACGTATTAGGTACAATGCGAGGCATTGCGTTTTGTTGTAGCACGAGTAGTTTCTTTACATTTCTTGCAGGAATAGAGTAATATAAAGATAGATTAGATAGAAAGAAGATAGATAGAATTAGATAGATAGAAAGATATATAGATAGAAAGATAGTAATATAAAGTCTCATTTTCCCTGATATCACAGAGTTTCGACTATCGCAAAATTTTAAAATATTTGAATCCCTTTGTACAACTACCTTATTGAGAGATTTTTATTTAAATAAACTTTGTTCTCCACATCGAATTCTTTAAATAATGTCAAGTACTCTTTTTGGCACTATAAAAAACAATATTTTTTAAAAAATGGCAACAATTTTTTCTTTAAAATTTAGTGCGATTATTACTAAATGCACAGAATGACTTAAATGCTTTTATGAAATATACTTTAGATTTTACAAAAATTGTAAAACATATTTTTAAAACATCTCTCAGGTCATTAATATTTATATTATAGGCTTTTTGTTATACATTATTGTATATGTAAGTACAAGCGCTTTACATTACTTCCAATAATGTTTCTCCAAAACTCAAAACTTTTCTGTGAAAGAAAGCTTCAATTTTCGTATTTACGGACACGTACATGTTCAAACGACATTGGCTCAAGAATTTTCAATAAAAATGTGCATACCGGACCAGGTTTTACTGCTCTATAATATTCTTAAAGAGCTATCTAAATTAAGGGGCCGAAAACTTGGGAAAATGTGAAAAAATATATTTCAAAGCGGCGATATGTTGCAGCTGGGGAGTGGGTGCGGCAAAACTGAATAGCTAGCCTGGACTAAAGGGACTGGTAGAATCGTACTAGTACGGACGTACAAGAATGTTTGTGCCATTCTGTAGCTCTACTACTTAGATCCATTAAACAGATGGAATTAATAAATAAAATCGTGGAAGAAATCCATGTAAATATTTTTACATGAAATGAAAGTTAGAAGGAAGTAGTGGCCAATTGTGAAAATCGAAACTTCGGGACGCGGCGAAAATCGGGACTTTCGAATTTACATGCAAGGAACTATTTGTCTAGAACAATAAAATATGGTTTAATGATGAAAATGCTTTTAGAAAATGTCCATTTCTCGAATTATGAAGGCCTAAACGTACAAACGTACATACGTAATATTTTATATTGCTCACAAAATATTAATTTGTATTAAAATTGAAAACAGGATATATTCATAAGGAAATTTTTCATACATCTGTACTACTAGCTATATTATCTAGTAATCGGCGCTGAGTCGGTAAGTTAGGCTGAATTGGAAATTCCAATCCTAGGGAGCATAGGGTAGTTGAAGCGAAGTTCTCTTATCAGAATAATATTGAGAGTTCGTCTAATTTGAATACCGGTAAAAAAAAATTCTTCTACGGGTACACATTCTGATCCTTCTTCACATTTGCATCAGCACACGCGTTTACAATGTGTGCCTTCATTTGCATTGACATTTGCATTCGTGCGTTATTTCCCTAGCATTCGGCGCTTTCTGTTTGAGGGAAGAACAAGCTTACACGAAATCTGTAGGTATTTTTCACCTTACTGGATAAGGCAAGTAAGTTCTTTGTACGTTTTTCACAACATGGATTTCTTATCCTCCTCCTATTGGTATGAATTGCTGATGGACATGTCTTGAAAAAGTCATGATTGGATGTTTTTAATTACGATATGCTTTCCAGCTCTATTTTTCTATTCTTTTTAAGCACCTGCCACCCAAATATCTTAATATGGACTGTTAGAACACTAAGGATTTTTCGGGTGTGTGGCTTATTTACGAACATAACATTTTCTTAAAATCATTAACCTGAAAAAATATATGTTGAGTTGTTTGTTTATTCAAGCAACAAGATATATTTGAAATTATTGTTTAGCATAAAAAATCAGAGTTGCCTGATTCGTCACGCTGGAAGATAAGTGCAATCACTGAATGTCAATAAATTTTGTTCTTCAGTAAAATATGGTATTCAATCTCCCACCTCGACATACTACCTCACGAATTTGTAGTGTTCACAAATCCACAAACATTACCACTATCTGAATTGATTGATTGATTGATTGATTGATTAGGGATTCCGGGCGCTACAACTGCTAAGGACATTAATCCTGTAAGTGTTGTGAATGTTTATAAGTAATAAGTGTTGTGAATGTTTAATCGTTGCAGAATGCAGTGATCTTCACTTGTTTGCTTGCAAGGTCCAGCATCGACCTATGTCGACTTGCGGGGTTTGCTCCAACCAGGTATCTCCCACCAGTGTGGCCCCGCCCCCGCCGGGGCAGGCTGTAAGCTCCCGCCTAATCTCCCAACAAATGAGGTAGTGTGTAGTGTATATGTGTGTGTGTGTGTATGTAAGAGTAAGAATAGGACAAGGAAGGAGAAAAGATCGTGAGCGGTCCCGTACCCGTTTGTTACGTCATTTGCACTGTGATTAGAGTAACCGCGGAACACTACCGAGCAGCACAGACGGCCGTAAGGATTCTGCTCCAAACAGCGACTGAATTCCACCTAGCTATGTAGCTAGTGTCGAACATCCTGTCACCGTGGAGACTTGAACCTTGGAACCTCCCGTTCAGCTGCAGTGTTATCAATTAAACCCTGAGATACCTTTGCCTGTACGTCTATCTGAAAACATGAAAGGTTTCTATGACATTTAACATAACATTTGATACCGTCTAGCATCTAGGTTTTAATCAGACAAAGCTTTTGACACCGTCTGACATCCAGGTCATTTACACAAACGTCTTGCATTGGAGCCCCATAATATTTCGCAAGTACTATCGAAAGTTTCTTGGTAGATTTCTCTTTTTCAGTCTACCTCCCTGGAGCTCTTTCGTCACCATTCACCATAAAAGCAGGAGTACCCCATGGATCCTTTCTCTTATTTAACACAGTATACACAGCCGATACACTAACTTCCCCTCCTTCCCATCTTACTTTTGAAATATTCGCCTATGATACTACTCCTGGAGCACTAATATTATTACTGGAAACGAAGACCTAGCACCTCACCTTTCTCAGTTTTCGATTGGGCCAAAAAAATGACTCTTCCATATCAACACTAGTCGGGATTCGAATCCTATGACATTCTGGTCAAAGGCAGTGACCACAGTTGCTACTCTGAGCCAACTCAGCCGCTCTCTATGCCCTTCATGGCTTCGAAACCTGTTCTCATGCTATTGATTGCGCCTTTCGCTTCGGCCACTTCTGGCTACAATTTTGCTCGCAATCCGTGTTCCCGATGAGTAGAATTTAGGACTTTAAATTTTAAACAGTCACATTTTAAAAACAAGTCTGTAGCATATTATAGCGTTATAAAAATTAAGATTTAGCATTTTTAGTATTTATCGGGAAAATTAAAGAAGGAATTTTTAAGATAAAACTATTTTGATGCTTTTTGGATTTTCCCATTATAATCAAAAAAGGGAAACTAATTTAATATTTAGCCACTCGTGAATTTCAACAAATATAAAAGCGTACGAAGTTTAAAAAATGACAGAAATAACGCGTGCGTAACATGCGTAAAGCTTTTCTCTTCTTTCCTTGACCTTCTCCATACACTGAACTGAGGAAGTTAAGACTTTTGAGATGACCCTGGGTGCTAGCGCTTTCAGGATCAGTTTTAAAAATTGTTCTTACTTGTTTAATATTTTTGAATACAATGTCAATGTGTTGTTTATGTCGCATTCCTTAGAGAGCGAACATGAAGGAAACAAAATGCAATTTTGCAATAATTTCGTAGATTCACTATCATTTCGCACTTTTTACGTGATTCCGCGTTTTGCGATCGATTTCGCATTTTATCGCAGATTGAAAACATTCTGATATGAACTGCATCGACCGACAGGTTTTCCTGCGTGGAAAGAAACTCGGAATAGGGTACTGAAACCGACGTATTTAAGCAGAGGAGATTTTATTTCAAAGTTCGTACGCGAACGCAGCAATCTGATACCCACAAATTCTCCTTTGCAAATAGAAAAATAAGTGACTGGAACAATTTACCTGATGAAGCATTTGGGATTGGCAGTGGAAGTGTAAATAAATAATTAAAAAAATAGTGATATAAAATAATATGTGGTGTCATTATATAAGCGCCTTGC
This sequence comes from Gryllus longicercus, assembly GCA_038098605.1. Classification (NCBI taxonomy): domain Eukaryota; kingdom Metazoa; phylum Arthropoda; class Insecta; order Orthoptera; family Gryllidae; genus Gryllus; species Gryllus longicercus. The sequence goes on from JAZDUA010000063.1 coordinate 4,696,716, forward strand.
GTGGATTAGTTTTGTTTTCATTATGTTAATGTGTCGTAATGTAATTGTAATGTAAGGTGTCGGTAACGTAAATCTTCCACCGGGTGTCGAACCCGAAGTAGATGAAATCTCTCTCTCTCTCTCAATTTCTCTATCTCTCTCTCAATCTCTGTATCTCTCTCTATCTCTCTCTCCCAATCTCTTTATCTCTCTCCCAATCTCTCTCCCAATCTCTCTCTCTCCCAATCTCTCTCTCTCCCAATCTCTCTATCTCTCTCTCAATCTTTCTGTCTTTCTCTCAATCTTTCTATCTTTCTCTCAATCTTTCTATCTCTCTCAATCTTTCTATCTCTCTCAATCTCTCAGTCTCTCAATTTATCACCCTCAATCTCACTATTTAATCTATATATGTAGACATAAAATTACTATTTTTTCAGAGTTTGGTAGCATTTCGCATATTTAGCAATTGCTTAAATCTCCCATCTCCGCCGACGGCCTGTTGCAGAAGCGGCCGCGTCGCGCCGTCCCTTGGCGGGAGGTCCCTGAGCGCGAGGGCGGCCTGGGCGAGGGCGGCGCCCGGGCCGCAGGTGACCCGCCCCGGGAGCCTCGTGACATTTGCCGCGGCGGGCGCTGGGCGGCGGGCAGCAACAGCAGTGGACGGAACGGGGCGGGGCGAGTAGCACGCGGGGGAGTAGGGAGTAGAGGATTCATGCGAGTAGAGAGAATGGCGTTGACAGATTCGAGATGAAGACTGATATAACGCAAAATTGAAAGAACGGGTCGGATAAGAGAAATAATCGAATGCTAGGAAAGAGCAGAGCGAGGAGGAAAGCGCGAGAAAGCGTAGGAAGGAAACGGTAAGGAGGGATAAAGTGCAACAAGGAAATGCGAAGTGGGCTAGAGAGGGACTGAACATTGTGGAACACCGGACTCGTGGGACACAAAAAATCGGGGTAGGTTTCAGTTTGATGGGGTCGAACGAGGCTTGAGTCGAGACCAAATGAGGCAAAGCTGGGGTAAGACAAGACTGAGTGGGTTCGAGGCGAGAACGAGTGGGATCGAGGCGAGAGCGAGTGAGTTCGAAATGACAATGAGCTGGTCTGAGACGAGGCCGAGAAGGTTCGAGAAGACAGAGCGTGTTCAAGTTGACAATGCGTGTTAGAGTTGACAAAGCGTGTTCGAGATAACAGAGCGTGTTCGAGTTGACAGAGCATGTTCGAGTTGACAGAGCGTGTTCGAGAGATGGCAGAGCGTGTTCGAGAGATGACAGAGCGTGTTCGAGAGATGACAGAGCGTGTTCGAGATAACAGAGCGTGTTCGAGATAACAGAGCGTGTTCGAGGAGACAGAGCGTGTTCGAGATGACAAAGCATGTTCGAGTTGACAAAGCGGGTTCGAGACGACACCGAGCGGGTTCGAGACGACACCGAATGGGGGCAAATGTCAACGAGCTGATCTGAGACGAGAGCGATCGGGATCGAAACTGAAACGAGCTCGACTGAGGCGACACCGAGCGTGTTCGAAAATACAGCGAGCGGGGGCGAAACAAGACGAAGCGAAGTTGAAAAGAGTTGGAGCGTTGTCGAGACGGGTGGAAACGTCGAGGCGAGTCGGAGCGCGAGCGAGAAGCGATGAAGCGTGGGCGAGACGACACCGAGCGAAGGCGAGGCGAAACGGGACGGGCCGCGTTGCAGCGCGTCACAGCGGAAGAGAGACGCAGCGGGGGCGGCAGGGGGGTGGCAGCTTGGGCGGCAGCGGCCTGCTACAGCCGCACATCCGCACGTGGCCCGGGTCAGCCGCCAGGGCCCCCGCCCTTCGCACTGCGCAGCCGCCCACCGTCACGTCGCCCTGCCCCGCCGCCCACCGACCCGCCCGGCCGCCGACGCTCGCCCGCTCACTCACTCACACGCACTCACGCAGCGCGCGTGAGCTGCGTGGCTGCTGCGCGTGTGCGCGCGTGCAGCTGCGCGCGTGGGCGGGGCGCGGCCGGAGGTGCGGCTGCCTGCCTCGCCTCGCAACTCCATTTGCGCGGCTGCGCTGTACAATGTACATGCCGGTGCGCCTCCTCTCCCACTTCTCCTGTTCATCCCCTGTAGAGTTGTGGTATTCGCACTCTTTTATTTTTTCGCCCTTACTTCTTAAGAAGAGTAAAGGATTGTAATTGTGAGTCTGAAAAAGGTGAATTTCCAACTGAAAAATTCTTGTTTCTGGGTTCGGGTAACGAAAAAGTGGATATATCTTGTTCCTATAAATAGTAAATTACTTTCTCTAATACCTTCAGTAGTCGGTATCAATGTTTTGTATGTCCTTGCTGACGAAAAATTGTTTGTCAGCAAAACGTTTGACTGTGTCTGTGCAACGAATCGTTTTTGCGTTATTTCTGCTGGAAATTAATGCAATTTGTAATAAAACACATTTTCGCGAATCCGCTCCAATATTTTTACAGATAAATTGAGGCAAGCTTAAAAGAAAGGCGCATATCTTATTTTCGTTGAAGTCTCTGAATTTGCAAAAATTGTATATTTAGAAATAATGCGGGACAGTATGTGCTGTTGTGGATCATCTAGTTTCATATAATAAATACCCCAAGGTACAGTCTAAATATAATAAGAAAGCCTGTAGAGAAGTTCTCATTGGGCAAACAAAGCAAAGTTCATACCTTCGATTTTGAAACATTTAGGATCTCTGAGATAGAGACAAGCTTTTCCGCTATTTGAAAAACGAACATTGGAATATTAGTGTGCGTTACATTAAGAACCGAAGAGGGAAACCGTGTTGTCATAGGAGAGCGATAATTTTTACAAAATTGAACGAAAGAATCGGACATACATAGCCAACTACTCTTCCTTTAACGAGACTGTAAATGATCAGGGCAGTTCTCTGCATCGCCTTTAAAATCCTTTCTTGCACTCTAAGAATGTTAAGAAACCAGTGGTGCTACAGAATGACACAGTGAAAATCAGACCTTTGCCGCCTTCATAAGATTATTTTACTCTATTCTTAACAGAAATTTAAAGAAACAATTTGGAGCAGTTTTTGAGAAAATTTGGAAAATGTCCTAGGGGCTTCATGTAAAGTAATCCCAAATTTTAAAAAAAGTTTTTCAAAATCTTAAAACTTTGACTCGAGAGCAGATGGACAGGGTTTTTTCAATTTGGATGCAATCCTACACATGGTTTAAGCGCTAGTAGTGTTCACAGACACCAGACGGACGTTATGAAACAAACCTCTTTTTCGTTATTTGGGGACCCCCAAAATGTGTATTTCCATTGAAATCTTGAAATCAATTTTCAGTAGCATTACATAACTTTCCATTTGCTACGTATATTACTTCGTATATGTAGGTATACGGGAAGTAAAAAATGCATATCTATTATAAATTAATAAATAAAAATGTGATTATACACGTTTGTGTCACAAAATATTTACAACTACTGCAGTGATTGCTCTCTCATTTAGCACAACTATTTGTGAGTGACCAAGAATAAAAAGAACAATAAACGATTTAATATGCTTTTCCGAATTGTGCTCTTTCATAAAATTACCAAATTGTTTTCGAGTATACGAAGTATAATTTGACGACTATAAAAATACAAAACGAGTAAACCAAGAGAGCAATTACAGTTGAGAGAAAAGGATTAAAACGGAATCCGAGGATTGCATCAAGAAAAATATTGCAAAAATGTGATTCAAAAATAAACAAAACTACAGTATTGACATGCCAAGTATACGAAAACGAGTTCCTGAATAAAATGAAACCGTAGTAAAACTTCGTATTTGAGAAAGTTTTCCTGAAACTCTTAATAGACGTATAACGAATTATGGAATTAAGAGATGAAATATATTGCTTTAAATGATACTGAAAGAACGATTGATAATGAATATTACCTCTGGTGAGTATTTTCCGTGAAAAATGAAAGAATTGATGAAGGTATTTCAAGTGAATAATTTATATAATCGAATTCAATTTAAAAATATCACATAGGCTTTAACAAACGCATCGAGTTGTGATGTACAAAAAAGGAAACTTAAAATTTGTGTAACTACTGTAGAGGTTAGAATTCGTTTCATCTACCTATTGTCTTTTAGTTCTTTTATATATTTAGTTGAAATATTCATTGCCAGTACAATGTGACAATGCCTTGTACTGTTTTGTAAATTTGTTCATTTTACGTTCAACTGTCTGTGAATTGTTTATATTTAAGAATGATGGTGTGGGCCAGATTTTCTTCGTACTCGTTCACAAAGATAAGTTGAAACAGTTTTTATAATAAAGGTATAAATGCTCATGTGCGTTCTATTTCTGAATGAAATAGTTAGTGGTTTAGCTGTAAATTAAGCATGATTCAAATTATTATGGTGAAGTATTTGTGGCTTACATGAGAGAATGTGAAACATCATGATTGGTTATATTACCACTGATACAAATATTTCACAGATTGAATGAGGACGGTTTGTACAGAAGTGTGTTTTATGATGCTGTAGAATAAAAGTGTATGTTGGGTAGTGAATGAATATTGTTATGCAATAGAGTAATTTTGGAGAAAAAATGAGAGGTGAAAAAGTGAATATGAAATGGATTTTGGGGGTTTTAAACGTGGGTCTAACACATTGAAAACAGAAGGTGAAAGGTTCTTTTACATGCAACGAATATTTTTGTTAAGTCGGGAACTATTACGATCTTCAATTGCTGGAAATATAATTGTCTGACAGGCGAAGTATGTCGGAACTTTGCCGTCAACCAATTTTTTTTCGTTGTTTTTTAAATTAATGAGCTCTGTATTACAACTGACAACACTTTAAGTGTAATTAATTAAGCCTTGGCGAGGTGTTCAATATCAATATCAAACATATTTATGCATACATAAGGAGAAAAGAATATGACAAAAGTTTGTATTACAATGTGGTAATTTATTGAAAGTATTGATATCATCATAAAGTTTCGTTCAGATTTGTTGATTCTGTGAAGAGAAACTTTTTAGGGAGAAAGTGGGTGAGTTATACCTAGAGTTCAGGGGGTGGGAGCAGGAAATAGTAAGGCAGAGCAGTACAGAGAATCGTGTACCATTTTATTTGGTAAACAACAACGGGGACATTGAACATAATTATATCTAATTTTGTAATGAAACATATTTCAAAACATTTCTAACGATATTTGGTACGTAACTGTCTGTGTCTGAGCACAGATGAACTAGATAATTAAGTATTAAGTACACGTGTTGAAAACTAGCAACGTCAGGAGCGAATTGTCAAACTTGTACGAATGTAATAAAGAAATTTTATAAATGAGTTGCACACATATTTTTTGATAAAAGCACAAATTCATAAGAGAATCAAAATTAATTAATTCAAAGAACTTTGTGAGGTCACGGGTATTTGACAGCTGTAAGAAAAGAAAACGGTGGTCGATTGTTCGCTTTACTGCTACCTCTGCAGGATTCTCTCGCTGTGATTAGCTGACTGTAATGAAGCAATTGTAGATGCCACAAACGGCAAGTACGTCATAATGTGTTCCGTTAGATATTATTTTATGAACGGTTTATTTTAATGTAAACGGGTGTTTATAATGGTAGAGTACAAAAAAGTACTTGTCAACAACTTTGAAAGGCAGGAATGCCGAACATGCAGAGTGAACATTCTCAACGTTACCCAATTCATCGCCAAATACGAAGCGTGAACACACGAGCAACGCTCGTCCCCGAGCGACGAACGGACAGGCGGAAGAGGGGGGGAGGAGGGTGTAGCGGACGTATCTTCCCGCTCTGACAACTGGAATTCCGCGGCGCCGCAAACGTCAGGAGAGGCGGCACCGCCCGCGCAGAGCTATCGGGGCCTCTTGTGTTTATTATCGCTCGCACAAACGCGCTAGAATATACTACATAGAGTAGCTGAAGCGCCACCATCTTTGAATGAAAGTGAAGCCATCTTTTTTTCCAGTCAAAGCAGCGCCCTCTGGGAAACAAAGTATTATGTGCTGCGATTTATGCAACTATACCCCAGGCAGGTCACAGCTGTTCACTGTTTCATCCAATCGGGAGCTTGAACGTCACAATAGTGACATTACTATGGTGACGTTTAAGCTTCCGATTGGATGAAACTGTCAACAGCTGATACCAGCCAGGGGCAGAGTTGCGAAAATCGCAGTGTAGCATGACGTTTTGCGCTGGTCACGGACGGTTACACCGCCACTCGTATGTTTTGCCTCCAAAATTCCTTGCGGCCACTAGTTCGTCGAGCGTCCACCAGGAGCGCTGATAGGGTCAGTCACTAGTATATTCTACCTCGTTGCTCGCACCGCAACACACCACTCTGCTCCTGGCTAGGAATGCACCACCTGCATGCATCGATGATTCAAAACTCGAAAACTGACCTATTATCATCGTTTTAATTGGTCCTCAGAGTGAAGTGAATGGTCTTGTGCTGGAACAGGAGATGCGACGCCGACCTTTAGGTTCGGTTATGAAGTTTTCTCACTCCAGATCTCTCTTCCGGCGGAGGACTGCCTCTGACTGGACTAACTCTAAGCTCCTGAATGATCTCCCGATATGTATGGTACTGTTGGGCCCGTATGCGAAAAGGAGAGTCAGAGGAAAGAATGTATCCAGGGTAAGGAAGGGAAGGTTACGCGTGGATCGTTGCCCGTTTGTTAGAGCACCGCTAGAGCCTGCCGTTAGAGCTGCTTTAGAATTCATTTGTCACTAATCGAACCACGAAAACTACTGACCAGAGTAGTCGGCCGCTAGAATTTTTCTTGACACACTGCTTCGACCTAGCTCTGAAAGTTGTGTTGAAAATCAGCTTTCAGGACTCCAACCTTATTAACTTCCTATCGGTAACTGATTTTGTCACTGTATACTTATCCCACCCTGTACGCCGCCCAGCTGACAATCTGCAATACAACTCACGGGCAAAGCTGGGCGAATGGATCGCCTTCAGGATATGATTAAGACGAACACGGACTGACGTAACTTTTAAACATCCTGAGTTCATGTGGATCCCTAACTGTTCGGAAAATCTTGTAAATCTACTGTCAATTCTCTGTCTCTCTTCCCCTCCCTGCCTTCCTGCTTGTTCTTTCCATCTCTCCCCCTCTTCCTCCCATTCTCTCTCTCTCCCTCTTTCACTCTCATTTTATCTCTTGCTGTCATTCTCTCTCTCTCTGTCTATGTGTGTATCTCTCTCTGTGTCTCTCTCCCTCTGTTGCTCTCTCTCTCTGTGACTCTCTCTCTCTCTGTGACTCTCTCTCTCCCTGTGTCTCTCTTCCTCTGTGTGTGTCTCTCTCCCTCTGTGTGTCTCTCTCCCCCTTTGTGTGTCTCTCTCTCCCTCTGTGTGACTCTCCCCCTCTGTGTCTCTCTCCCTCTGTGTGTCTCTCCCCCTCTGTGTGTCTCTCCCCCTTTGTGTGTCTCTCCCCCTCTGTGTGTCTCTCCCCCTCTGTGTGTCTCTCCCCCTCTGTGTGTCCCTCCCTCTGTGTGTCTCTCCCTCTGTGTGTCTCTCCCTCTGTGTGTCTCTCCCACTGCGTGTCTCTCCCTCTCTGTGTGTCTCTCCCCCTCTGTGTGTCCCTCCCTCTGTGTGTCTCTCCCTCTGTGTCTCTCCCTCTGTGTGTGTCTCTCCCTCTCTGTGTGTCTCTCCCTCTCTGTGTGTCTCTCCCTCTGTGTGTGTCTCTCCCTGTCTCTCTCTCTGCATCTCTCTCTGCGTCTCTCTCTCTCTCTCTCTCTCTCTGCGTCTCTCTCTCTCTGCGTCTCTCTCTGCGTCTCTCTCTCTCTCTCTGCGTCTATCTCTCTCTCTGCGTCTATCTCTCTCTCTCTCTCTCTCTGCGTCTCTGTGTCTGTGTGGCTCTGTCTGTATGTCTCTGTGTGTCTCTCTGTATCTCTCTCTTTCTCTTTCTCTTTCCCTTTCTCTCTCTCTCTCTCTCTCTCTCTCTCTCTCTCTCTCATAGATACATTTTAGCGCACCCGCAGCTAAACGTCCTTTCGTCCGTCCGTCCGCCCGCCCGCCAGACAAGAGGTGCGCCTGAAGGCGTGCGTCAAGAGCTTATTAGCAGCGCATCGCGCCGCGAGCGCCTGCTGACGGCCGCGCGAGCCGAGGGTGCGGCAGCGGCGGCGGCGGGCAGGCGAGCAGGGCCGGCGGACGGACGGGCAGACAAAGAGCCAGTCGGCGCAGTATCAACACGCTCTGGGCGTCTCCTCAAATGTTTGGCCACCGGCCAATGCATGCGCTCGCGGCGGAGGTGGCTTCGCAGGTGGGGACTGCGGCGACGGGAGCGGTGGCGGTGAGGGTGGAGGGTCTAGAGGCAAGAGGCAACGTTGCCCGCTGGCGAGAGAAATGGCAGCGGGGCTGGCTCGGGTGTGGCTCGAGAGAGGAGAAATGGTAGGTAGGGGGGCGATGGGGTGGAGAGGCAGAGGGAAGGGAGCGGAGATGTGGCAGCTGACGTGGGCGTGGCGGTAGTTAAGAGGGAAACCCGGGGGCGTCTGGTAGAAATGCTGTCGGCTGGCGGGGCCGTCGAGGCTGAGTGGGGGAGGCGGCGTCGGACGAGGGGGGAGGAGGCGTTGGGAAGGGAGGGGGAGGCCGCGGACGAGGCTGATGGAATGGTGGCGGGTGACTGAGGCTGGTGGGAGTAGGGGTGGTTGGCAGAGTCGGAACAGCTAGGGGGGGGGGGGCAGGAGTGGGGAGACATACATATCCACTGATGGAGTTACAGACAGTCAATTTAGATTTCGCAAAGGATATTCAATCGTTCATTATATTGAGAGCAGATTCGTTTGAAAGAAAAGTACACGATTGGTTTGTATCTTGACATTACTAACGTATTTGCTGCATGTGAAATTCAGGTTTAATTTGCGAATCAACAGATTTAGGGAAACCGCTAAAACCACAAACCTTAATCATTAATTTCTTGTCGCATACAATATTTTCAGTAAGGGTTAGCAAAGCAGAATCTTCTGCCTTCAAAGTGCAAGAGTGCCAAAGGAGCGTCATCTACATCGTCACCATCTATATACATGCGATTTTCTCAAACAGAAAAAAAATAGTTTTAATGTACAATTTTGATATATTGTTAATCATAATATAAATTGTAAAGCCGTCGGTGCTAATCTTCAAATAAATACATTTAAACATTATACCTCATTCAATTTCCGTTCACTTTCTTCATATTCATTGTACAGTCAGTGCAACATTGACTTCATCTAGGAGAGAAAATGTAGGATGGAGTGAGTGACAGAGAAAACGGAGAGAAATCGATGCAAAAGAGTATGTAAGAGAGAGAAAGAGAGAGAGAGAGAGAGAAAGAGGAGAGAGAGAGAGAGAGAGAGAGAGAGAGAGAGAAAGAGTGAGAAATAGGAAAATAATGTCCTCCAAAATGCTAGGATCTCATACCCCAGGCGATGAACGCGGAAGGAAAAGATCGTCGAGTGCGAAATGCGAAGAGGTCGATTCAGGGAATGCGGTGACGCACGGGGACACGCGGGGAAGAGGGGCAGGATAAGGCGTAGGGAGCAGAACGGGGAAGGGCGGAGCAGGGGAAGGACGGGATGGGCAGGACGGAACGGGACGGGGTAGGACGGGGCAGGACGGGACGAAGGGAATGGACAGGACGGGGCAGGACGGGGCAGGACGGGGCAGGTCGGGGCAGGTCGGGGCAGGACGGGGCAGGACGGGGCAGGTCGGGGCAGGACGGGGCAGGACAGGGCAGGACAGGGCAGGATGGGACAGGACGGGATGGGACAGGACGGGACGGGACAGGACGGTGAAGTGTCGAGAACGGTGAAGTACGAGACGTGGTGTAGTGGGACGGGGCGGGGCGAAGCGGAGGGTGCGGTGGCGCTGGGCGTGGGGTAAAGCAGGGGGCGGGGCGGGGCGGGGCGGGGCGGGGCGGGGAGGCGATGCGGGGGGCAGGACGGGGCGGGGACGAGGCTCCGGAGTCCTGTAAAGATGGCGGCGGCATTAAAAAGATGAAGTGGCGTGCCTCGCCAACATCACGCCACTCCGCGTTCTGCGCCGCGCGCCGCTCGGATCTGCAGGGTGTGGCACCTCTCTCTCCCGCACGTGCAGGCGCAAGGCAACGAGCCATATCAACCGTTTCCTCAGTTTCGAAATCGTTTGATGGATTATATTTCCGGGGATAGAAACGCTTACGATTATGAGTCCCATTAGTACATATTTTCTTCCGAGTGTAGCGGTGTCCTTACCCACTGGTTATTAGCCGTTGGCCGCTATAATTTTCCTCCAGAATTCGGCTAAGTACGTTGCAAATACCGAAAATACGTCACCGCGGGTGCTCAAAATCTATAACATTCTGGGAAGATCCGCAGCAGATTCACAGGCAATGCTGTTTCTGAGATAAACACAGAGCCTGTCTTCAAAACGCTCTTCACATTTTTTGTGCAAGTACATTGTCGAATGCATTTACTCGTTTGGTTGTTATTGATCTGTGAATATGCTCAGACTATATTCCGCCAAGAGATTAACAAATGTTTCTTACGTTATTTTGCTGTAAACGCTTTGGTACTACTTAGAAATTTTCTCGACAAACACTCTTTTTAGATAATGACCACTAGCTGTCAGGGTTTCTTTCTTTCTTTCTTTCTTTCTTTCTTTCTTTCTTTCTTTCTTTCTTTCTTTCTTTCTTTCTTTCTTTCTTTCTTTCTTTCTTTCTTTCTTTCTTTCTTTCTTTCTTTCTCTCGCTGTCTCTCTCTGTCTCTCTCTTTGTCTTTTTCTTTATAGCACACTCACGTTTTGGTATTGAAGACAAGTGAAATCAGATCGTAATAGCATCTTAGTAACTAGAAAATAATTCATGTTCATTACTTAATCAAAATAATACACGTTACGTAAATAATATTATTTTGCCAAAATTTATTATAATTTATTAATTGTGAATAAGACTACTGTTTAGAGAATGCAACTTTTAACAATAAAATTCTTTTAACTTTTTAAAAGAAAAAATAATTTAAAAAACAACAAAAAGCGAATTGACTCTCGTTAACAACGGGATCATCTACTTGTTATTAATACACTCAACTGTGGTGTTAGAGGACTCAACTAATTCAGATTAAAAACAAATATAATTTATCTGGAGTGGGTTCCATTATTCTCACAAAGCTTCAGAGTGCTGGAAATTTGTGATGTATAAAGTTTAATTTTGGAATTTCAAGCATTCCAGTAATTGTTCAGGTAATAATAGCAGACACAATTCTGCTAAACTGTGTAATTGCAGTTTCCTCAAATTGGAATTATATTGCTTATTACGTAAATACCATTACCAGAATGAGTTTAAGTATAAATGTAGATATCGAATTTCATTTCGGTTTCTTCTCTCGTCTTTTCTTGTTCAAACAAGAGGTGGTTGTTGTCCGCGTGGTCTGGTGAGGTGGTTTGCGTATTTTCTGTGGAGATGACAACACTACTCACAAAATGTTTATTGCCATTGCTACCGGCTATTGTGATGTCTCAAACAAAAGAACGTGATGAAGTCCGTGGAAGAAAATGTCGCAAACTACTTGTGTCTTGATTGATTGAAACACAAATTCTTCAACAAAGCAATAAATATTTTTAATATTTAATTAAAATATCTTTTTAGTATTCTTGTAAAGTTATGTGCTAAAAATATCAAATATTTTTTTAAAGCCTTAAAGCTCCTTTAAGGAATCCGCATTTGATTTTTCGTTTTTTTCTTATTTCTACTACACTTTTTCGTCAGAAATTTCGAAAACATTTAATTAAACTATAGAAATAATTTTTATCTAATACGAAGCAATAGAGCATTTGACCTACAGCATGTGTTGAACAAGTTTGATGATGCCTGCTTAGATTTTCTAACATGTTGAAGTACATTTTCTCCTGAAATCGACTTTGGCAACAGTAAAATTGAATCATGCATGTCAACAGTAAAATTGTGAAAGAATGTTTTTTTAAAAAGACTTTATTTTCCTGAAAAATAACGTAATCAAAAAATAGTTAAATATTACATTCAAATATAAATAAATTTTACTAATTAAATTAAATTTACTATAAAATCGAATCGCATTTTATTCGAATAAAGAATTATTTCAACCAAACAGATTTAGAGAAAAGTTTTAATAATTTGTTTCAAAAAATTTATTTCTAAATTAAATTTAAAGAAGCGTTGCTTTTGGTGAATAAAAGGAATGGTCGTAAGCTCTCAACGGAGAATATTGACGGTGTTATGCAACCCGCGTGACGGAGGAGTATTACGGTCATCCGCAGTCTCTGCATTTCATTACAGTGAATATTTCCCTTCACTTCAGCAAACAAATTCGTTTTGATTTTCTGCGAATGTCTTACCTTAAAGGCAAACAACAGAAATTAATATTTGTGAAAATTTTATATTTTAATATTTTATCGGATCTTTTCTTGTTCTTCAAATATTTGCTAGAAGAATTCAAAATATTTTAAATAATATTTTTACATTATACCTATGTCACCTTTTGGTGATTCCTTCCCCAGAATAAATAATAAACACAATGATCCATTCTCTTCAACAAGTTGTGGTTCCCATTGATACTACACATGTATATGTGTGTATAAATGTGATTTGCTAACTTCAAGTTCCACCCATACCCACATTAAATACTTCATCATCATCATCATTATCATTATCATTATTATTATTATTATTATTATTATTATTATTATTATTATTCTATTGGTTGAATTTCATTATATAAATGTGCCCCTTACCAATATGTGTTTATCCTTGCAGCCTTATTGTAGAGCATTCTTTACAAGAGATATCCTACCACTCTTCACTCTTCATGGATTCAAAGTTTTTTTGCAAACATTGACTGAAATTTAAGTTCCAAGAAAGTTTTGTACAAACCATTTTTTCCTTTAATTTTCAATTAAAAACTGGATTTTCTTCAAACGAAATATGGTTAGAGTACAGCAATGGTATGTTCTGGTTTCTCCTTTTACAAGTGGGAAATACAAATTTGAGGAAAAATCGAATATTGGAACAAGTGAATGTTTACGAGTTTCAAAAGTCTATTGACATGTAATTAGAGAGAAGAATGCGTAATAATTGACAAGTAAAGTGGCGTGTACTCTTACAAGAGAAGAATAATGCGACAAGTAAAATGGCGCGGATTGTTACGAAGAGAGTCGAGAGAGAAAAAGTTTTTGTCCCAACAAAATGAAAAGCAAACAACAACTAGATACAATTGGGAACACTGAAATCTTTCAAACTTTATCTGATATCTGGAAGATTTCTCAGAGAAGTTAACTAAGAAGTTTCCTTTCGCACCGCAGACTTTCGAAATGAAAGTCAATGTTTGCCCGTAGTTCACTAATTTCATTGGCCAATGGGAGAACGGAGACGTGTCGCGAAGGCACAACCTAACAGTCAACGGCGCTGATTGTTCTTTTCCAGATCTTGGAGTAGAAAAATACCCTATGGATTCGTTGCTCTCTTTAATCTTTTGAGCAGCCTCAAGTGTTTTGTGAGTATCTTTATTTACAGAAATTATTACATTGCGCAGAGTTTATAACTTTAATACATCCTCTGAGGTAAACTCGATTGGTCGAATAGCAAGGAAAAGAAAAATGATTAAGTTACTTCGTATGGTGAAATATCCCGAGCCTCCTCTCGAGTCTGGAATAACGCGTGTTCAAATTTTTAAGTCGAAATTGATAACGATAACTTCTCCCTGTCATACGCAGTTTATAAATTTAGCGCATAATTGCGTAAAAGCTAATTCTGAATAGTTGATTATGTTCTAAATAAAACTCTGGGACACCGGCAATTTTTTGTATAGTATTGTGTAAAGTGAACCTTCTATATAACACTATGCAAACTACATTAAACATAAGTAATGTGTTATGAACAATAATAAAAATAACAACAGTTGTAGACTCTCGTTGAACTTAAAAAACAGCTTCTTGTTCAAAGATTCAATTCCCAAACTGTTTAAATACTTTAGGTCAACTCCAGCGGGGCGCGGCAGGGCAGAAAGGATCGCGGTGAGGCGGGGCGAGGAGGAGCTGGCTAGGGTGCAGGAGACGTGGGGAGGAACGGGGATGGGCGAGGCGGAAGAGGGATGGGTGAGACGGGGCGGGGTGGGGCGGGGTGGGGCTGGGCTAGAAGGAGGGGCCGGGAAAAGCGGGGCTACGGAGAAGCGAGGTGATTGAGATGGGAGTGAGGCGGGGAGGACCGAGGTGAGGCAGGGTGGGGAGAGAGTGGTGTTGAGCCAGGTGGGGTGGGAAAGGGCGGAGGGGGGAGAGGAACTAGTGGAAGGGGCCGAGCAGGTGCAAGGGCAGTGTGGGACACAGAGGATCGGAGCTCGCCGAGCTGGAGTGGAGTGTGACGAGAATGGGACGGGGCGGGGCGGGGCGGGGCGGGGCGGGCCGGGGCGGGCCGGGGCGGGGCGGAGCGGGGCGGAGCGGGGCGGAGCGGGGCGGAGCGGGGCGGAGCGGGGCGGAGCGGGGCGGAGCGGGGCGGAGCGGGGCGGAGCGGGGCGGAGCGGGGCGGAGCGGGGCGGAGCGGGGCGGAGCGGGGCGGAGCGGGGCGGAGCGGGGCGGAGCGGGGCGGAGCGGGGCGGAGCGGGGCGGGGCGGGGCGGAGCGGAGCGGAGCGGAGCGGAGCGGAGCGGGGCGGAGCGGGGCGGGGCGGGGCGGAGCAGGGCGGGGCGGGGCGGAGCAGGGCGGGGCGGACCGTGGCGGGGCGGAGCTGGGCGTGCACGCGGGCGTGGGCGGTGAGAACGTGGGCGTGGCGAATGCGCCAGCGCAGACGCAGCGCGCTCTGCCATCGCAGACGCAAATTATATTAAAGGCTTAACTAGAAAACGTTTATTTGGACGCGTAACCATAACGAATATTATAAGAGTATATTAAATGTATCGCTATTTTCATATTTTAATAAATACTTATTTTTATATTCTATGTATAATGAATTCGTGAGGTTTAAACTTGTGAGTAAATGTAGGGATACAAATATTCAATACAAATATTTTTGTTATAGTATTATAAAAAACTCACATATATTATGATAATATATTTCAATTGTGATGGTTAGAGAGGTTGAGGATGGGGAGATTTTTCTCTATGTCAACAAGCAACATGTTCTACGAAGTGCAACAGAAACAAATATTGTGAAATTTCAATATTAATTACAGTAATTAAATATTAGAACAATTAGAAATGAATTAGAAATTTAAAATTAAAAAATATTTTTCACCAAATAGTTGAAGTTTTTCTTCTTGAATCAGGAATGTTTGCACAGATTAATTCTAAAAAATTTCTGTATTTCTATATTATAAGTAAGCCCATCAAAATCCTACAGAGCTTTACTGTTGGATAATTAAAAATAAAATTACTGACCAAATCAGAGCGGTTTTAAAATTACTTATAATTTTTAAAATGCAGATGTAGGGACTAAAAATTTATTTCAGAAAAAAATCCAGAAAATACCACGTCAATGGATTCGTTTACGAACGTGATTGATTTGTCATATACATAATCATTTCATTAAATTATTATCCTTTATTACCTCACACAGAGGAATTCAGTAGACATACGACACTAAAATATCCAACAGCAAAAGCTATAGAATTAGTTGAAATTATAAAAGTATTCTGCTAATGTCAGTAATTAACACATTGATATTTTTATCAATGAAACAGAATAATACAATGTCCATCAAATGAATTATTTGTATGGACAGTACAGAAAATATTAACCGCATTTGTATAAACGCCAGCACTTAATTTCATAATTTATTATATTTCTTATCATCACATGTCATGAGAAGATTGATTCGCCCATCCCTTATGCTTATATTTCAGCTGTAGTCATCGGTCTTCGGAAAGTATCTCATTAGTCGGTTTGTGAGACGATGAAATGAACTCTACGATACTGATTTCTATAATTTTCTTTCTCTACACAGAATTTGTAATACACATATGCAGTGTTCTGAACATTCCACGGCCGATTTATTTGTTAATTTGTTTCGGGATTGAATAAAGAGAAAACATTAACAACCTTTTCGTTTATATTTTCTCTCTGAATCGCGCTTTTAGAAGTCAGTAACCTTTCCTCAGTCCTGTGCGAGTGTTTTCCAGGAAAAGTCACGACCTCCTCTGACATTTGCGAATCCTTTTAAGCGAATGAATGAACCACCTACGAGAGCTGCAGTCGCGATTGCAGTTACAGTTGAGGCACATTGGTCGCTAAACGCCTACTCTTCCCCCATGGACCTCCCCTACAGAGGGGTTGACCTTTCAATTTTTTGAGCTCATGGGAGTTCGTTACAGAGAATACTCTGAATTCGAAAAAAATATTTTAATTGTTAATTAATATATCAATTAAATAATAAATATAAAAAACAAAAATACAGTAAAGTTAATCATTACTGTTAAACAAAGGAAGATGTATTTAATAGATAATAAATATTTTAAATATTACTCATAACACACACTTTACACACTTTAAAATTGTGTTTTCTGCACCTCCAAAATTTGTTGTGACCATATTAAGAAATGACTATTCCACTTTCAGATGACCCATTTGATTAGAAAATTAAAATTTTTGACATATTTTATATACTTAGGTTCATATTTATTTCTGATCAATCTAAAGGTAAAGAATGTACAATAGAAATTCAATTACTGTATAATCCTTAACAAAAATACTAAAATTTCGAAATCATCTCTAAAATAATCTCTATTTGAAACTTGACAATATTATTGGTTGTGAAAGTACTCTCTGGAAGAAATACTAAAAATTGTAATGAAAGAACATATTTGACGACAAAACAATCGTTTCAACTTTCTGTGAGTTGAATAAGAGTGAGAATTCCTGTCTAATTCAATAACAATCCTGGCTGTCTTCTGTAAATATATAGAAAATATTTCTTGCAGGCCAAACTAGTGCTTAATACTATTTCAACAACTAAACTGTTATGAACATGTAATTAGATTTACAAATTGTATGAATACTATGTTTCCACTAATGAAGTTAAATCCAATTTTATATAACTGTACATACAAAATGTCCCAATCATGGCGGTCTCAAAAAAGTTTAACGCTTTTTCTATTCTATTTTTCTTACCGCTTCTACATACTGCCCAATCATATACTGTTACTCATCTATATTAGAAGGCGGTATACATCGATCGCTATATAGATGACCAATAAACAGCGTATGTACTATAACATAACCTCTTTGATTTTAACATAGCTTTCAGCTGTTTTCAATATTTGGCGCATTTTGGAATTCTGTTGAACATAATTTCACTCGTGAAATAGTCCTATGAAATGCCACTCGTGCTTTGACAATTGTCAGATAAGTTCCCTCCTCGCTTCCAAGTCGGGAATTTATCCACAATTTACAAAGCAATCGTGGCATTACCTATGATAGACATGTCCTTCGTCTCTGTAAAGTCTCTCATGTTCAATATTGTTCCCGAAAATGTATTTGCACATATGCACGTTTACAAGTGATACGAATAATTCTATTATAATAGTAGTTATTTAGTTAAAACTTGGTAAATACGTCAGGAGTAAGATCTAGTTGTGCCGGATATTATAATTTGGGGGGGGGGGTACTTTCGTGAAGCGTCTTCGACATTTTCTTTAAATGTTTTCGTATAGGGTAAAGTGCATTTATAAATGTAGTAGGGTTACGTTTTTCATTAAAACCTCTGACATTTACTAAATACCAAAACTTTTTTTATTTAAAATACTAAGGGCTTTTATCTAGAAAGAAAGTTGAGCGTTCTAATCAATTAAATTTCCTGATTTTCATTTTAAATGAGTTAGTGGGATACAGATTGCTTCACTTCATAACTATTATCAACTAATTTTTGTATTAAACCACTCAATTTTAATAATATAAAATTAATAGAATTAACTCTTATACATCGCCGTTTGTAGCATTTGACGTAGTTTGTTAATGCCCGTAGTTGTATGAGTTGTTATAATTCCATTGAAAGCATTCGATATTTCTCCATGTTTAGCGAGGAAGAATATCATGACATTTGATGCTTTACGTTTTAAATCAAAGAGGATAGAAGGATATCCTGCTATCGTCAGCTAGTCCATGTGTTCATGTCCATTTCTTAAATGTAAAACATTTCAGTTACAGATATCTCAACGTATTTAATTTTGGGTTGTCAGTAAATAGTGATTGTATTGTCCCAGAATTTGAATATCTCTCTCATTTTAGTAACAGAGAATAAGTACTGAATGACATGAAACAATTTTTGAATGTGGATTTTTATTTTCCTTATAGTGCATATGTTGTATTTTCAAGAGATTAAATTTAAAATATCTGAAAAACGCAAAAGGATTAAAATAGTGATTTTTTGTTAAAAATAAATCGTCAACTCGGCAACATATTTCAACTGTGCCTTGAGTTCTCAAGTGTGCTCGAGTTGCCGTTAAAACCACTACTGGTGGGACTTCATTATGTTCTATTTTTAAAGAGATATATTTGAAATCATTTCATGAAAGAACTTTTCTGTAAACGTGGGTTGAATCTGTACTATTTTTGTGTGTTCTGAAAAAAGTCATCAAATTTACAACTAATTTACACAGCAAAGGGTAAGATCTAGGAGGTTTAACTTTCGTATTAAAAATATTATTTTGATATACGAGCTACAATACATTTTACACGAATATTAAGGAAACTATACACTTTAAACCCTGGATTTTTATTGAACTCTAAATGTTTTCAATATTACTGCAATTTTAATCACATTTGGGGTATTGTATGCCTCCAATGGATACTAATATTAAAACTCTTTAGCATGTACTCTTTTTAATTAGATAGGTTTGAAAAACATTCTAGAAGGTGGTTTTTCTGTGAAGAATGGCTGAAAATAGTATTGTATATTTTGAAGCATTTTAGCAAATACCAGTATATATTTTAAACTTAATTCCTGAAGTAATGATAAGTACCAGAGAATTGAAATAATGCATTAATAAGCAATGTAATGTTGACATATAATTAATTAAGTTCACTTTTTTTACTAAAATATTACGGAAGTTATTCAACGCTAAAACCAGAACATTTTTACGAAAAATAATTTTCTTCGGTTTCTTTACTGTGCTGTGCTCCCTGTGCGTTAATATATGCAAAATTGATACTAGTTTCATTGAATAGATAAAAATGTTTAAGGGAGCTTAGTTCAATTTTATCAGAAACACCGGGAGAAAAATATAAGAATTCCAATGTTACGAAAATCTTATAGTCGTACTGTTTTTCATTTTATTTCAAAGTCAATGAACTAACATTCCTTAAGTGCTTACTTGAAAAGCCGAAATAAAACCCTTCAATCTATTAATACATTCAAAATTTTATCTTACATTACCAACCTGTTTGCAAATCATTGACTTTGTTACGATTGCTATGACGTTATCTATATAATGCTCGTATCTTATCAATAGAACTCATTTCTTTTCATTAGATGTCAAATCTAATTAATATTTTAATGTATTCACGTTACCTCTGGGATTAGTTTGGAGCGTAGAATTTACTCGAATGTTTACGCTTGCCGACGTAGTTCAGAGAACAAGTGTCGTATCACGTGTCTACTTTGTAATATTAATGTGCGTTCTAAGGATGCAAAATGTTGCATTGCGAGTGAGATGGTTCCAGTCGAGAGGATGTTAGGAGTCGAGGCTGGAATTTCAAACGGGCAATGTAACAGTTCCGTCCGTGTAATGACACATATTATTTCACACTATGTTGCATTTTCTTCCTTCAATTTGAATTTCATATTGCAATATTTGACGTTGTACGCGTGCCAATAACAGAATGGCCCATGGAGCCAAAGACCCCGATAATCTTGATATCTACAAAACAATTGGCGTGATGTGAACATTTAAAAATGGAATTGAAAGATAGTTTTATAAAGGTTTATTTCAAATTCAAATCAGAAGCGTTGGTGTCAAATTTCAAAGTTCTTAATTTAACATGAGAATTCATAACGGTACACTGAAACGTAATGTGTCACTTTATGGCCGGCTTTCAGACACAGAAAACTGAAATGCTACATAGTATGAAATAAGGAGTTATCTCGTGTGTAGTCTACAGACGTGGCGCTAGCGGATAGTCTAAATACTCGTAGTTCGCATATAATCCGATAGGAAGTACATTGTGTACAAAATGTGATCGTTAGGCTAGAACACTGAAGAGCAGTGTGGATAGCTTACCGCATTTTTGCCTTTTTTCTGGCTTCGGTGTCTGACATATTGTTTCAAAGCATACCACATGAACTCCAAATATGAATAAGAAGATAAGATAGTGTTATCTATATTGCTACTTTCCAATGGACGCAAAATGTGAAAGAAAACTATCCCTACAGTCGTATGAGAGATGTCTAAAAGGGTCTGTTAGATAAACAGGAATTTGGATAAAAAAAGACCCTGAATAAATTGGTGAAACAATAAAATAAGTTCCGCCTGTTTTCATACAGCGAGTACTCACTGAAATATTATACGTCACTACTTAAGACACATCACATGACATGCAACAGTAGGTCTCTTGTCGCCATAAATTTCTCAAATCCCTTGCAACATCAAATAAATATAAAATAAAAAGCGTTGAAAATTACACAATCAATAGGAAAAGAAAATATCCGAATAAGGACAACCTGAATATGTTAATTGAAGTTTTAGAACGCCGACCTAGCTTATGTTGCACAGGACTGTAAATAAACTCCCTCTCTTTCGGGAGCCGAAAGACGGCCGGTCGAAATGTCCGTTAAACAGCTATCTCCTTCCCCCAGCCGAGGTCCCCCTTCCTTTCTAATAATGCTTCATTACAGTTATTACGAAAATATGCTTAATTAAAACGTTAACCTAACTTTTATTAACGTTTGCGCATGCCTTTTTGGTAGAATAAAATGAGAAACACTGTTTTAGATGCTATATTGCGAATACAATTTATATTCGCCCATTTTTTAGAACTCACGAGAGACGTCAGGACGTGGCAAGACGAGGCCGTACGTGATAGTGTTTAATTGAATTTGTTTTTTAATATTTTGTGCGTGGTTTTCAATATCAGGTGTCATGCTAAGAACGTCTAGGGCCTTTAGAGAGGTCAAAACTGCTCACTTTTTGCTAATGAACAAGTGCTGGACATTTTCATATAATGAAACCTCTTACAGCGTGCAACTCATCATTCAGTGGTGTTGGCGTGTTAATTTGTGACGCATTAAAAGAGATTTTGCGAACCATCGATACACCTTCAATTTGAAAGTATTATATTTGTATAACTTCGTTATATACAATTTCCCATCACTAGTACATTGGGGAAAAGTAAACACTTTAGATTCCTCTAAATATCCAAGACATTTGTATATTTTGTTTCTGAGACATCCTGAACTTATAATAAGATTTATAAGACTTTTTTCTCTCTTTCAGTCGACAGTAATGTACACAAACAAATAATCACGTGCATGCATTCCACATGTGGTTTATAAATTCAACATTCAATTGGATTCAATGCCGACTAGATCCCTACTAGTCTCATTTTTTCTTTGGCCACGAAATGGCTCCGTTTAATAAAAATTAGTTGTCGTAAAAATTAACAATGTTTGTTGTATCACATACAGCAACGCTACGTTTCTTTAAAAAAATTCCCAGTGTACACACCGCATTAGCTCTAGTTACTTGTTCAATTAGATTCCACCGAATTCAATTCAGCTCAGTGAAATTCACTTGGATTCAAAATCGGCCTAAGGGGCTGGTGGAGCCCCTCTAAGAGGCCGTGGCGGTGCGCGTTATCTCCCGGCCCCTCGTCGCACTTCCGGGAAGCGCGGCGCTCTGGGACAACAGCCACCCGGCCCCAACCGCCCGCGCCGCCCCCCCCCCGCCCTCGCACATGTCGAGTCGAGCGGTCGAGCCCAATATCTGGCTAACGCCCGCGCCCCATCCATCGATCGGTCAATCGATGCAATACAGGGGGGCGTAACGAGGCAATAAAGGGACACGAGCACGTCGGCTGGCGGTGGCGGCGGCGGCGTCCACAAAGGTCCGGCCACGCGACGTGGGGTAGGGGTGGGGGAGCGTGTCCAGTGTTAGGGGTGGCGGGAGTAGCGGCCGGATGTGAAAGTACGGCAGTGAGTGGGACAGAGGAGAACGGGACAGGGGAGGGGGCTGGGAAAGTGAGGGGAGGGGGGAAGGTGCAGAGCAGGGAATGGAGGCGAAGGTGGGAGAGGACATGATGGAAACAACGCGGCGGGAGCGATGGCGAAAGAGATGGCGATGGTGATGGGGATGGAGATGGAAATGGCAACGACGAGAACGAGGGCGAAGGAGAGAACGACAGAAAGGGAAAAAGAAGAGGGAGGAGATAGAGAGGATGAGGGAGAAAAGGGAGAGAACAAGGACGAGCACGAGGGCGAGGACGGGGGAGAGAAAGAGCTCGAGGGCGAGGGAGAAGACGATGACGAGAATGATGGCGAGAGCGAGAGCGAGGGCGAGGGCGAGGGCGAGGGCGAGGGCGAGGGCGAGGGCGAGGGCGAGCGCAGAAGTAGGGTTGGTGAGAACGGTGGGCTAGTTCGGCGGAGCGTGTTGGCGAGAGAAAGCGGTAGGGATGGCGGGTTGAAGGCGGGTGGGTGGGTAGCGGGGGTCGTAGCGGGGGTCGTAGCGAGGCTGGCGGAGGCGGGGCGGGGGCGCGACTAAAATTGCGATGGCGCTTGGGAGGGCTCTGGTGGCTGGGAATGTGTGGGGTGAAGGAAGTCGAGTGGACGTGCAGAATTGCCGTTTTAAGGGCGCCCAAGCACTTGAGGGCACGCGAAGTCGACGCTGTCCGTTTGACGCTCGCAGGCGTGTGAGGCTCGTGGCGGGGAGACGTAAAGGGTGAGAACAGGCGGCGGCGGCCGTGAGAGTGGTGTTGAACCCTCTGACGAATGCAAGGTGCTTGCTGCGTGTTCATATTCGAGCAAATACTTGCTTTTGTTTTCGTTTTGCATTCTTGCTTTTGTTTTGGTGAAGATGTATAATGGCGTATAACGAAAATATTTTATAAAACGGTATAATACAAAAGTGTTCATTTATTGCTTTCAAATATTATATCCACATAAGAGATTGAACAAAGATGCGATTTCGTGCTATTAATTCATGAGAAGTAAATTGTTTGGCCCAAATTTGTTAGTAATTTCAGTAACATTTTGAAATGAAGTATTTATTTAGTATAAGTTAATTCATAAACTGGAACGTCTAAATTAAGTTACATATTTATCATTCGTACACACTATTATAACAACAGACGAATGAACATTAAAAAATTCATTCTGGGAGTCAGTAGATTTTTTATGGTGAATTAACTACTTCGTGATACAATTATAATTTGGTTCCTGAAACAGAATTCTAGTTTCGAGTAGTGCGTACGTTTAGGTTTTGCCGACAATGATATTACATATTATATAATGAATGAGAAAATATTTTGAAATTGTTATCGAACTTAAAAGTATTTGATTCGATTTTGTTTGAATAGTTCAATTCTCTTCCAGGAAGCTACTTAATTTTTATTATCTCACAATTCTAATAGTACAAAGACGATATTCGAACTAAAGGGAATAATAAATAATCAATAAATAGCAATAAAGACAAGCAAAGAAAAAGCTGTTCTACCATGAAAACATTTAACTGATAAAAATAGTGATCTATACATCCATTGTTTGTCAGTAAATTGACAATAATATGACCCGGAATGTAAAATATGCAGCAGCATATGACAGAAGAATTCTGACTTCGAATTGACATTGATTACATTTTAACAGAATACCCAAGAAGTATCTAGAAATCAAGAGCGACTTTTGATGTAAACATTTTTATTACGTCCTCTTCTTACAAATATTCAATAAATTAAGGAGATTCAGAGCAGTATAGATTAAGCAAAAACCTAATTTCAAGAGCATTTAATAAATTATCGAACTTAGAAGTGTTTGATTCGAATTTTATTTGAATAGTGCAATTCTCTTCCAGGAAGCTACTTTACTTTTTATAATCTCACAGTTCTAATAGTACAAAGATGATATTCTAACTAAAAGGAAGAATAAATAATCATTAACAAATGGTCAGCAACATATTTTTATTTTTGAACTAAAAGAACTTTTAAGATTTTTGTGGTAGTATAGGCCGAAGAGTGTATTTCTTTTCCAAAATTCAGATATTCTTGAAATACTCTTTATGAGAATTGATGGTTGCAGTAAAACAAAAGTTTTTGTATATGTTCTGTTGTTTGTGATCACTACGTCTTCACTTTCAAGTTCGCATACCGTAACCACCGCTGCCTGAGACATCTTCAAAACAAAAATTGCGTTTTGCAGCTCGTCGCACTGGACGGGAAGGGCGTGGGAATGAGTTTGCCACAAACCCTTCCCCTCAGCCGCCTGGCAGCCCGCGACTGTTTCGTATGCAAAATTCGTTCAAACCGCTAAGTGTCGCAGTGGGCACAGGCACAAACCCATGTTTATTCAAAGAGCGCAGGTTTTACGACCCAAACAGAGCACCTGAAAACAAAGGGCCCTGCTTCCCGCCGGGGTCGACATTCGCGCTACTCCCGCTATTCGCTAACAATGGTCTTCCTTCGCCGCGAGAGACAAGACATGGCGAATTCGTCACGGAATGTAAATGTGTACTGTCGTTTATCTCGTGAGAAACCTGCGATAAATGATGTAACGAAGTTTTTCCTTAGACTTCTGGCAAGGAATATGCATGGTACGAGTGCCATATTCGTAATATGCATCAAAGTTCCCTAGCGTCTGTGAAGTAGGAAGATTATATATTCAGGCCCTCACTTTTTATTGGCTGGCGATGTCAGTGATGGTTTGCCATTACCGTCCACTGGATGGCCGCTGGTGAGGAATATATTATGAGAGGGTGAATGATTTTGGTTGAGATTTTTTGATGTGATACGTGGTGGTCCAAGAAAGAAACCAAACCCCCAACCACACGGTGAGAAAACGTATACCTCACGTGGTATTGGACCCGCAGCCCTGTTCCACATGTAAATTTTGAGACGCGTTACCTGCTTTAGTCAATAGTCTCGTAAGGGAAGCCTAGTTTTTGTCACGGGTGGTAGCGATGATCTTCCGTGGATAGGGAGAACCACCGCTGACCTACAAGACAGCTTGTGCAGAATTCCCCTTCCACGTATCTCCCTCCACCGAGGCACCCCCACTGCCGGGACAAACTTCGAGATGAACACTGATCATCCGACATATGCGGTTGTGTGGCGCATGTAAGCGTGTTAGTTTGTAAAGATTGAGGACGCAAGGAAGAGAAAGGAAATATTGCGCGCAGTCTGTGGCCCATTTATAAGGGTACTGCTCCGACGTTCGTCTGGTGTTGATCGGAGAAACCAAGGGAAACTACCGATCAGAGCACCCGGCCGCTTGAAATCTCGGAAGTGACTGAACGCTTCCTCTCTCCTGCGTGGAAAATCCATCCACGGTCGGACGCGAACCCTAGGATCTTAGGACTAGGTCAGAGGCACTGCAGTGGCATCCGTTGTTGCCCTGAACCAACTCAGCCGGTCCTTGACTCTTCTATAGCGTCGTGTCGCGCTAAAACACGAAGACAAGCGCGTAGCAGACGGCGGGCATCGCCGGATGTTTAACAAAGATGACGCACTGGGACTTTCCGTGGACGTGGCGTGGTAAGGCGGCGGTAGGGTGGAGGCGATGGTGGCGGCAGGTAGCGCCGAAGGGCGTATATAAGGCCACAAGAACAATGCCTCGCTCTTCTTGTTTCCCAGCAGCGTCGGCAGCAGGTGGTGCGTGAGTTTGTGCGAGTCATTGTTGTGACTAGCGACACATGTCGATGGTCTCAGGGTAGAGCAGTGCTCCGCACCGGGAACATTGATCGTATATTGCGGTGTGGTAGCCTTCCGTAAATTATCTCTCCTAGCAGTGGGTTCTATTTATTTAGTTAATTGTAAGTAGTGCAATTGTTTAATTGTGACTACGGTCTAGATGGTGAATAAATCTACCACTCTCACTACAAACCACTCTCGTCTGTGTTCTGATTACAACCGTATGACGCCACACTTCATTCTAGGACACTACTCCAAGTCTTTACGCCACTGACGCTACAAAAATATTTTGCTTGATAATGTTAATTAGCAACTAACATGACAGATGTGTTACAGATACGCAGCTTAATTTTTTGGGTAATATGTTATACACCTAACATGTTATAAAGCATCTTCAAGCAGAAAGCAACCAACAAATGTACAACATTAACACCGAAACTAATGTTTTAAGTCCACAAAGAAAAGTGACACAGAGAAAATTTAATGTTATACTAATTTAATGGACGTGTTTGGATTTAATTTTACGTTGTGTAATTTAGATTACGGAGATTTGAATATCGCTTTTGTCGTTGCGGTTATGTAAATACCGAACATTCTGCTTTTGATTAATCAACTAAATAACGTACACATATTACGTTATCATATGGAATATCGACAAAAACTGCACGAAGCAAATCGTGGTATTTTATTTGACAGTCATAACTAACTTGATTGTATTTTCCAAACAACGCCACCTGTGAACGTGAAGTGACATTTTCGTTAATCACGATCCTCACACTTCTTTATTCTCTACATTCGTTGTATTAAATGTCATTAGTATAGAAAAACAATTATCCCAGTCACTAGGTGTCCGGTGCCGAATAAATGAGTTTTTTCTCACCCGTTCGATTTGTTTTTGGCGATACTTTTTTGAAGATAGTTTGGTCTTCTTTAATTTTGTACATAAAGGTCATTTCCATAAAGTGCACTATGTGATCAAAAGTATCCGGACACATGGCTGATAATGACTTACCAGTTCTTGGCGCACACCATCGTCAATACTGGAATCAATAGGGTGTTGGCCACCCTTAGCCTTGGTGACAGCTGCTCTCGCAGGCATACTTTCAATCAGGTGCAGGAAAGGTTTTTGGGGAATAGCAGCCCATTCTTTACAGAGTGCTGCACTGAGGAGAGGTATCAATGTAGGTTGGTGAAGCCTTGCACGAAGTCAGCGTTCCAAAACATTCCATAGGTGTTCGATTGGATTCAAGTCAGGGTTCTGTGCAGGCCAGTCCATTACAGAGATGTTATTGCCATGTAACCACTCCCCCACAGGCTGTGCAGTATGAACAGATGCTCGATCGTGTTGAAAGATGCAATGGCCTTCCCCAAATTGCTCTTCAACAGTGGGAGACAAGAAGGTGTTTAAAACATCAACGTAGGCCTGTGTCGTAATAGTGTCACACAAAACAACAAGAGGTGCTAGTAGCCTCAATGAAAAACACGAAGACACCATAACACCATTTTGGACGTGTTCGGATACTTTTGATCACATAGTGTATAAGCAAAAAGTAGACAAAAGTGCAAAATTTGTTGTATTTCAGTTTTTTTGTAAAGCTAACATTTCACGGGAAGATAAACCTCAAATTCAAAAGAAGCAGGCTAAGCAATATATAACCGGTTAGAAAAATCTTCCTGAATATTTTCCTCATTTTGACATTTTTGAGGGCCAGGTGGCTGGTATATCTATTGCACATTATTATCGAATACATTTGTAAACTTCTTTTTATTTTTATATCTTCGTATGGAATATTTACAGTGAATGGTGTTTACCGCCAGAAATCCAAGGATCTCTATTTCAGCCATCAATTTCCTGACATTCATTTTGTAGTACTGGCAACTATGTCATAGAAAGCAAAAGTGGAGCCACAGATTCACACGGTAGCGACCAATAATTTTTTTATGACCAAAAAAGCCATGCGGTAGCGAACGGAGGTATTCGTTGGGCGAAGGAGGATTAGAATTTAGTTTAAATTTAGCGCCTTAGGTTTAAGCAATAGTTTAGATTTCATGCTTTTTAAATCGTGGTATCATACATCGTAGTATGTGTGATACCACGATTTAATAATATATAACCAGGTTAATGTTCCTTCTAAAAGCAGACGAACCAATGATTTTTTTCACTTTTGAAAATTTCCAACTAAGACTGTTTTTAGGCCGTATTGCTAATTAGAAAGATATTTACATGAGGTATAGTTAATACTACCCCTTTTTCGAATTCGAAGTTCGCTTTTTGTCGATGTTTGTATATCTAATGGTATATGTTTTGAGTTTTTCTGGAATTTTCTTATCTACAGCCTCTGAGTACTTGTCACACTTCAAATCTTGATTATCCTGTAACTTCTGCAAAGTTGCACAGAAATATTGCTTATATGACATTCTTCTTCTTCTTCTTCTTCTTCTTCTTCTTCTTCTTCTTCTTCTTCTTCTTCTTCTTCTTCTTCTTCTTCTTCTTCCCCTGCTGCCTCTCAGCGTCATTAGCCACTTGACATACTCCTTATTGTCTTGTGCCTTGCGTTTCACCTCTCCTAGTATAGCTCCGCTCCTTTGGCATGTATCCTGTATACATGCGTTCCATGTACGCCTTGGTCTCTTTCCAGGTGGTCTCTTTTCTTGCTGGCCTGGCTTCGATCATTTGTTTCGGTTTTCTATCCTCAGCCATTCTTATAACATGTCCACACCACTTCAGAGCCTTGTTTTCCATTTCCTTCTGTAGCGTGTAACTTTTAGTTCATCTCTAATTGTGGTATTTCTTATACATTATTACTACGGATAAAAAGTTAAAGAAATGTTTATTTTGGAAATTGTTGCGTACACAAAGAAATTCCACGGACATAGCATCTCAAAAAGAAACGTTGCTATATAAGATATTAGCGTGAAAACTCTGTGGCTATGTAAAGAAAATATTGCTTTTAGTAACGAAGATATTCTGCATACAATTCAATTACGATTAAATGCGAGGTATGATTTTAAAATATGACAAATACAATTCAAAATATGACCAATGTTAGCTTAATGTAACTTGATCAATTTTGAAACACGTGTACGAGTAGTTCTTACTACTATAGCTTCTACTACTGTAGCTTCTAGCATTTGTCATTGTTTATTTGCCAATGACCCTATTTACAAACAGATCAAAGTACGCTTAATGATATATCACAGGTTCTATTTTTATGAATATTTCTATAATTTAAAAAGTTGCAAAAGTAAAAAGAAATATTTTTGACACATTTCTACAATTACATTATTGCAGATAAATATTTCTTTCTTAATGCAATTTACTTCTCATCAGTAGATCATCAAATAACTTCCATTTATAGTCACTTCACAATATTAGTACATTTTAGCCATATTGTTTGATATATTCAAGTAATGGCTGAAAAGTGTTAGAGTAATGTAAAAGGCAATATTATTTTTCGTAATCGTTACCAATAATACGACAAAATCTTTGAAGCATCACTAGTTTACTTTTGACTTGTTATATGAATATAGTACAAGCCAATTTTTTTCAAAATATGTTAAATTTACTACAAAAACGCAATGTCGTTTCTCTTGGTATGATTTTGGCACAAATGTATGGTTGTCACGTATAGAAGCAACGAAAATTGACAATTCAATAACACTTTTGACACTGTCTCCGGGGTAGAAACTTTGTCGCATATTTAACATCTTCCCTTGTGTGCCGCAAGGCCTGTTTTGCACTCACTCTCACTGCTACTCCGCGATATGTACTTATTCATTGAAATATTTAAAGCATTGCATATAAAAGAGGTAGAACTATTGTCCATATATTTAAAAGAAAATATATTTGAATATAATTTCAATCACTTTAAATTTGCATTTTAGAAGAAAAACGCTGTCATTAAATTTATCTATTATTGAATTTTCGCCTATCTTTCATCAAAACTGAATTCATGAGCAATATACAAATTACATTTCTTGACGTTAGAATTCCTTTTTGGCGAGTATTTTAAATTGATTACATTACTGCACCTGGTGAGATAGTCTTCCTTATATTGCGCATATCGGTCTGAAATAAAAATTAAATTAGTTTGTGTACACTGTAATCATACCAGCGACATGCGTTTTCGGAAATTAAAAAGAGGATAAATGCGGACGTATTTTAATATACAGAATTTCAATTCCCCTCTTTTCAATTAACTTCTAGGAACAAAAACGATATTGGAGAATCCTCAAATATTGTTGCGATTACAGATGAGTTGACAGAATGTAGAACCTTCTGTATTTACTCCCAACGGGTCCTCTTCTATTTCCCGATTACTCACTCCAAAGGTCATCGCCCTTTCGTTAGGTGAGGGATGTGCGAAGACTGAGGTGTGTTTTCCGGTGTTAAGTAGGGGATGGTGGTGGTTTCGGTGTACGAACCACACGCTATAAGCGGAATGGTTCGTACACCGAAAATATTGTGGAGAGAAGTATTTTGCGATTTTGTACACGATGCGCTTGAACAACACGGGCGCGATGAGGAATGTTGAAAACCCAGTCTCCAAGACTGGAAACAACATACCCAACTCCTGCAGGGTGAGTTAACATGATCGATGTAGACAAAATATTATACACAGACAAATAGACAAAATATTATTCAAATAGCTGTGAATTAAAATACGCAATATTCTCGTATTTATCAACAGTATCAGCAAAATGTTATATAAAATCATTTTGTGGATTTTTATGGATGTATTAATGATCTTAAACAGGCAACAATCAGCGATCTTTTGAAAATATCAAATGATGTGACTTAAAACTACTTACGTTTTGAAAAAAAATATTTGAAATGATTTAAAGATCTACAATTGAGACGTCCACTGACAGGATTTCCCCTTTCATGTATCTCCCTAACGTGGAACCGCCCCAGCCTGCATTAACTTCCGACGATGGGTAGTGGTGTAACGCTTAAAAACCAGTACGGCAAACGCGAAGGTAATTGCTTATTTATCGCTTGTTCGTCCCATAATGGAATGTGAAACAATTTGTTGGGATCCGCAGAAAATTATGCAGTGTAAAAGTTTGGAAAGGATTTAGCGTAGGGCAGCTAAATTTACTTTCAAGGACTAGAAAATGGCAGAATGGGATTCAATTGAAAACAGGCGATCAGTAACAAGACTCTGCGCTTTGTATAAAGCTTATAGCGGTAATCCCAGCTTGGAAAGAAATTAATCGGTTAAGTATTCCTACATACATCAGTAGGTAAGTCGCAGAAAACAGATGTCGGAAAATTTTCTTTCACAAATCGAACTATAAAATAATGGAATAGATTGCCTACAAAAACCTTTGAACCCTTTCCTCAACAGTTCAGGAAATTCATTTAGGTATGTAGTAAATGAGGGACTTAACTAAGAGTAGTAGGTTATAGAGCGAAGTGATGTTATGAAGTGAGGTGTTGTGCAGTGTATAGCAGAGAAATAATGAAGGATGTGATTTAAGCGTCCTCGTGAAGTTCAGTGCAATGCCGTGCCAATGCAGTGTAGTTTTATTTGAACAAACATTCAGTGCAGAGTTATATTGCAAAATTTTCTATTTCTTTAGAGTATTTAATATTATATGAGTAAGTTTTTACATTATTATTATTATTATTATTATTATTATTATTATTATTATTATTATTACTGTATAATTCGTATGTTAGATATATTCTCATATTTAAGTAATTAGCTGCCACTGGGTTATTCCCAATTGCAGTTTGAATAAATATATTATTATTATTATATATTTATGTGTGTGCGTGTAAAGTGAGATACGAGGAAATAAGGAAGATGAATGGAAGATTGCACGCAGTCCATAGTCCATTTGGTTGGACATAACTTCGCATTCGCCTACAATTGATCAGAGAAACGAGGAAAACTACCGACCAAAGTAACTGGTTGCTAGATTTCTCCTCCAGACCCCCATTGAATTTGACATAGTGGCACAACTCATGTCGAAAATGCCCCACCGTCGGACTTCGATCCCGGTCAGACACACTGCAGTCGCTACATTTGTTACACAAAGCTATCTCAGTTAGTCCGCGACCCGGGGATAGATTTGGCTTACCTGCACACACGCCCAGTGCCCGCAGAGTGGGGGGAGGGGAGAGAGCGTCGCCCGGAAGTTGACGGGCTGCGCTACGCGCGACCTCTGCGGAGAGCTGACCTGCAAGCAGCTCGCTTGGGTTCGGGGTCAGCCGCGAGAGGGTGCGCGCGACGGCGGCGGCGAGGTCGAGGCAGGGGGAACGTTGGGCCCGCGGGGACGGCGGGGGAAGCTGAGGACGGCGGGGGTGGCGAGGGCGGCGGGCTTCAGGGCCCGTGGGGCGGCGGCGGGGGCGGCGGGGGCGGCGGGGGCGGCGGGGACGGCGGAGACGGCGTAGACGGCGGAGACGGCGGGGGCAGCGGGGCGGAGGGGGCGGCGGAGACGGCGGAGACGGCGGGGGCGGCGGGGGTGACGGGGCGGCGGGGGCGGCGGAGACGGCGGGGGCGGCGGGGGCGGTGGGGGGCGAGGGCGGCGGGGGCGGCGGGGGCGGTGGGGGCGGCGGGGGCGGCGGGGGCGGTGGGGGCGGCGGGGGCGGCGGGGGCAGCGGGGGCGGCGGGGGCGGCGGGGCGACGGGGTCGGGAACGGTGCGTTTGGAGCCTGGGCGTCGCAACGGTAGAGCCGCGAGCAGTAACCACGGTGATGGATGGAGGTGATGTCTGTGTTCAGTGACGGTGGCTACTGACGACGTCACAACATAGAATGGCGATGGTGAGATTGATAGCTGAGGCGTCGGTGATGTGACGATGACGACTGAGATGCATAAGTGAGACGATGGTGTGATTGAGGAGTTAACAGATGAGTGTGAACGTATTGCCCGCAGTGGTAATGAGTTAATCACTGACGTGAAGGAATGTGTTCAAACTGTGGAACAAAATGTCTACAAACGCGAGGATAAATATTGATTGATGCTTGATCATAGTCAATTTTTCTTTACACGATGGTGATAAGAAAATAGATATCCATGTAGTGATAGTGGAGGTACTGCTAGAAATTGAGATGGGGAGGCGGCGAGGGCCGCAGGAATAATACTTCCAATGGTTTCGTCGAGGATAACTGGATTCGAGACTGCAATGGTTCAATTTACCAACAATATTAGTTCGATTGGTAGGCTATTTTGTTTATCATAGCGCATCAAAGCTATGACCAGTAGACCCGTTAGTGTTGTGCGTGTTATATCCCGGGACGTGGTATTTCTCCCCCAGTATAAAGTGAGTTCCGGCACCAACCTACACGTCGGTTTGTGAGGTTTCCCTCCCTAGATATCTCCGCCTGCAATTTCCCTCTCTAGATATCGCCGCCCTATCCCACCCCACTCCTTCGCATCCCATCCAAGAAATCTATGCCTAGATGGGGCAGGGAAGCTTAATCGTGTGTTTTTGAGGGGAGAGGAGGCGAATGAGAAAGTCAAGACTGCGTGGCCTGTTTCTAAAGGAACTGTTCCTGCATTCGACTAATATTGATCGGAGAAACCATGGAAAACCACCGATCAGAGCAACCGCTCGCTGCATTTCTCCCACAGACAACGGATGACTTGAACCTATCTTCGGTGCGGGCGTTGGCGGAGGGACGCCGACGCCCACGGCAGCAATCGCGCTGGCGTGGCGCCGCGCGGACGCGGGCGATGTGGGAGGCGGCGGGAGTAGAGCGTTGCCATGGCAACTGCAGCCGGGGATTTCACCTTGCCCGTGCGCAGCCGTCTCCCCCCAGCTCCGTCTCTGCAGCGGTCGGAAAAAATTCCCAGAGCCCCCTGCACACTCGATGCAAGGAATTGCTCGCTTAAAAATGAATGTACAACACGGCCGTTCAGCAGAGAATAACTGGACTTTAGGGGTTTCAATAACTTTTTTGGTTTGTTCTCACAGATGTGTACAAACGTTTATCTAGAGTTTTTAATATTAGAATTAAATTGCTTTCAACTAATTAACTCTCAATGATGAGCAAGTCATGCTGAATGAAAAATAAAGTGAATGAATGAAAGACTTATGTTTGAATATGATATTTGAATGTGATGAATGAGAGTTGTAATTGATGTGTCAGCTATCAGTAGCCGCGAAAGAAGATAAGATTACTTTTAATATTGGGATATTATATTACGAGCATATTGGGATATTATATTCTTGCATATATGAACATGTGTCTACGACTTGATAGTTGTGAAGAGATAATATTAATTTTTCATTGAATTAATTTATAGTAGTACTCTCTCCGTATTTCTAGAAGATCGATAGCTTTAGTAGATAGTAATTAGTAGGTTGATAGTTGACAGAGGGACACTGAGAAGCTGAATGATATAACCAGGAGTCTAAATAGAATGATACGATACTGTACGATACTGTAAGTGGTAATACTGTAAGTAGGATTAAATGCGTATTTAAGAATTGTGAAGAGCGGAAGAGATCTATAGCTATAAAAAAGGTTAAGGAAGAGTCAAAATATACCAACATTTACTGAAAAAATATTAGAGATTGTGAAAAACTGGTGGGAAGGAATGAAATTATGTTAACTTATAGCTAACGCAAGCGCAAAAATTTAGATTAAGATTATCAGGACCAACTCATAATATCTGATGTGACTGCTCTGATGGCTACTCGGAAGCTATCCCTAACTTTCAGAACGCCTTTGCCCGAAAGGGATTGCAAGGGCTTAATATTAATATTAAAGAGATATATGTACGGAAGGGGGAATAGTATATGAGAATGGGGAGTTCAAAACAATATCATAAGCATTTTGGTAGAATCGGAAAGTGATGTTGAATGTATGGAGGATTATAGAAGGATAATGTAATGATGAATATGATGTAAAAGTGAATTCAACTAGAATGTTGGTGTAAGGAATACTGTTGGTAATAAAAATTAGTGCTACTATATATACTATAGATAAATTACAAATTTAATAAATAACCTTCTACCGAATCGAGTCAATTTACATAGTCTTCAAACCTATGAACTCGTTCGAAGTTACGCTGCGACAGGTAAGCAAATACAGCAGTCATAACAAACAACGAGCAAATGATTCTGTTGGATAGCTGCCACTCCCCTCGCCAATCACATGTTTAGTGGGCGCGAACTGCTGTGTAATTGTGACCGGAGGGGGAGGGAGGAGATAACTGATTTGTGAAGTACACCCGCCAAAGGTGAGAATATTTAACCATTACGCATTGATTTAGCCCTGTCATTTGCCTCGTATCGCGCCCGTGAACCGTCATTTCGTCGCGCGTGTCCAGCCATTCTGACGTGTAATTGAATCATTCAGAGCCTGTGACGGAGGGGCGCAGCGCGCGTCTGTTTGGACGACGAAGCAAATCACGCGGGGCCGCCACGGACACAATGGGACCCATGCACCGCGAAGCAGACTGGGTCACACTGGGTGAAATGAACCCGCAGGCGCTCACAAGAGAATCGTTGCCAAGTCGAAGTACGCTATGGTTTTTGATTGAGTGCCGCCTAGGTTCCGGCGGTACTCACGTCGTTAGCATAAAGGTGATTGCAGTGAAAAGAAGGGAAAGGCGCCCCGAGCCTCCACGACCTTAGTTCAAGTGGCCCTCTTGTTGGGCTCTTTGCTTCGTCGTGACAGTGCCCAGATACTCTGGGCAAAGAGGAGGGACTTCTCCCGACGCATTGTGAGCGGAGCTTTTATTCGACTGCGGCACCGGCGTGGATAGCTGAGCTGGCAGGGCGGCCCGACTCAGGCATTGATTGGGAAGTTACCGAAATGGTAAACTGTAATCTGACGGTACCAGATCTGCCCCCGTAGGTGTACGTCGGCGATGGGTGCGGATAAAGGCGAACGCTTGGTTGCCTCCCCCCCCCCGGGGAGCAATCCTCCTCGTAGAGCAAGGAACTAGGTGGTGTAGTAGACCACGCGAGACATACTCTGATTCGCTTATTGTCGATTGAGTGATCGTTAATGATTGATTATTTCGTGTTTCCGGGCGCGTCGGCAGCTAAGGTCATGAGTCTCGAAGTCTAGTGAATGTGTTTATCACTGATGACGGTGAAATTCTTCCTGCAGTCGAATGGTGAGGTCCAGCGCCGACTTATACGTCGGCTTGCGGGGGTTTCCCCATCCAGGTATCTCCCACCAGCGTGGAACCGTCCCTACAAGGAGGCAAGCTCTAAACTACGAACTGGACTCCCGACATCTGTGATAGCGTAATGCATCGATTATTGTTTAGCCTAAGTGTGGTTATTGTGCAAAGGCTAGCTGTTGAAACAAAGCTAATCTAAAAAGCAATCAATTTTGTGATTTCGATATGATTATGAGGTGTTTTCCCTGTATTTATCACCATCAAAATTAAATAGCTCCTTCCACGGTACTCCCTACTTCCGTTTCGTCGCATCCTTACGTTCCATTTATGTAGAATTGATTGAAGTTATTGCGTAATGGAATATTTAGTT
Source organism: Gryllus longicercus (assembly GCA_038098605.1). Lineage (NCBI taxonomy): Eukaryota > Metazoa > Arthropoda > Insecta > Orthoptera > Gryllidae > Gryllus > Gryllus longicercus. The sequence continues at coordinate 4,732,935 of JAZDUA010000063.1, forward strand.
ATTTCTCTGACGACATTTGTGTTTCTAGTAGATCTACTGTAATCTAATGAACAGTATGTGGTTTGTTGGGAATTTTTCAGCTGTGATGAAGCCTAAGTCCGGAATAAGGAAATAAATTAAAGAATCGCGGGCGATGAAATGAATTAAAATGCAATTTCGCAAAACTTTGCATAACTATTAAAAAAGTAGAATGATTTTCAAATAAATTTTAGATATAAATTACAATTTGCAATGAATGGGTAATAATAATAGAACAATAAAAATAGTAGGATAGTAACTAGAACAAGAACAAATCCCTACTGATCCTACAATAGCAACAAGCAAACTGGATATTATTGTTCGGGATTTGAAGGACAAAATTTTGTCTACTTACTGCCATGAGTTCACTATCACCATCGCAGAACGTCTTAAACATAAGCTTCTAAATTGAGATCATTCACGTGTGAGGTGTAAAAGCATATGTACTATGGATAGTTTTCGGAGCACTGGAATTTGTTCTTCAAATCTGTATATGAGGGCCGTTGTTTCTTCAAGGTCCGATCGGTCTCAAAATTAAAACCACAGTGAAAACATGACGCCACTTTTCGCTAATGTGTCACACAGTGTGTCTAGAATGCCCATCAATTGCGGTACTTCACAGTTGTCAGTTCCGAGCATGCAGTGGTCACCCTAATATGTTTAGAAGAATAGTATCCCACCAAGTGTTTAAAGCATACTGCCGTTAGATTTCATGTTGAGAGTTGTTATGCAGCCGAAATTCACTGGCGAAAAATAATTTTTACTTTAAAACTATCACGGCCGTGACAGTAACAGCGATAGCGATAGTGACAGCGACAGCGATAGTGACAGCGACAGCGATAGTGACAGCGATAGTGACAGTGACAGCGACAGCGATAGCGACAGCGATAGTGACAGCGACAATGACAGCGATAGCAATGTTCGGGAAGGTTGCAGGAACTTTGAAGATATTGACCTACAGATATTGTTGATGCAGGGGGTCAGAGAAGGAAGCGAACAGAAAAGAAAACCAGCAAAGTTATTGAATATTTATTTTATCTGAATTAAAAGCGTAAAAAGAAGTTCTAATTATCATCTGATGAAGTTTTCTACAAGCAATTTGTTTGATTTTCACGAGGTTCTTCTCGTCTATTTTATGAAAATTATTTGTCATTCAGAGAAGGAAAATCTTTTTTTTCAGCCACCACATATCATTGCTTTGTTTTCGGGTTCACAGCTCTGACGTTTTTGTTTTCCTAATTGTAAAATCTAATTTTGAGTTCGAAGAAATAAAGAAACCGTTTCATCTTCACAGAGATTACTCGGGGATCATGAACACGGGCAAGCTAAATACGAGAGCCCAAAACAAAACAAATAAAATACCTGCAACGTAAAGAAGTTGTACAGGTCGATGGAAGCAATGCTTGACAAAGTAGAGCTGCGTTATAAAACAATAGTTTTGAAGTACAGTTAGTTCCGTATCATGGGATAATAAAAAGCATAGTGAATATAAATCCACAGAGAGAAAATTGTTTAGGAAACGATATAGAATATACCAGTTAGGAAATAAAACCTTTTTTATTCACTTCATGGACTGTGAAAACCTACTACCGACACTTTTTATAAATTTACAACAAAAAAATATTGAGCAAATAATGACACACGACGTAATTATAATTGTAGCCGCAATCGCTATGTGAATCATCACACATTTAGTTGTTTTTGACAGTACGAAAACTACAAAAGTTTGAAGTAAAATATGCAAAAGAACGCTGACAGGTGCCCGGCAACGTTAACATCAGAAATACTTTCGTAATGAAACCACACATTCTATCGACTGTTACATTGTAAACCGAATCCGACAGCTGGCGCAGAAACCAAAAGTCACAGTCAGGTGCTGCTAGGAACGTCTCAAACGCGCCTGTTCAAGTGATCCGCACTGGCTGAGACATTGCAATTACCCCTCCCTCTTGACCTCCACTCACAACGGAAACCCCGCTACATGCGACTGTGCACTGGTTTAATATGTCAGGGTGCATTTAATCTTCCCTCAAATTTTTTCATACACAATAATTTAATAATACGTATTAATAATAATAATAATATTAATATTAATAATAATAATATTATTAATAAATAATAATAATAATAATAATAATAATAATAATAATAATAATAATAATAATAATAATAATAATAATAATAATAATAATAATTATTCGGCACAGTAGCGCAGACGGTTGCGGCAGCCGTCGTCTGCGCTGAGGAGGCTGCAGGTTAGTGTCCTTCGTAGACACTATCGTATTAGTGATTGTCCCTTCGCACCGCATTATCATCTTGTCACCTCATAATTCACACATAATGACGTAACATTCTTGTCATACTGAGGGATACAGCTGAAAAGCTGATCCTAGAAAAATTACACACGTTAATCGTGTAGCGTTGTCAATAATGGTCTATATGCCAATAATAATAATTAGACCCTAGAAGTTTGGCAAATGCCTCTTTTGTTAGTTACTATTTTATGAAATTTAACATTAGGAATTCTTTAATTATACTCCTGGTATTGTTTTAGTACATTTTTATTTTGCCTTTTTTGCCAATTTTAGCTTCTGTTGCCGTTTTGCCAATTTTAGCTTCTGTTTACATTGCCAATATGTCTTACTTTTACCTTTTTCTGTTTTTACGTCATGAACGTGCATGGACGGCACGAAGGCATGGTCGTGTTTTGTCTTTCTGTGGAAGCAGAGGTTGCGTTAAAAATCTAAATGAAATAAGAAGATGATATCTGCCAAAATTTTTTATTTTTTTCATTGATGCCGATAGTCTTTGTTCGCTCTCCAGGAAACCCATCCAACGTTTGAGTATAGCCTCTCATCCCTTTTGAGGACAGCTCTCTGTATACATACTCTTCTCAGTGCTGGCGATTACACAAGTGCGAAGAATGAAAAATATAATTCTTTTTTCACGAATATCATTCCAAGAATAAAAGGGAGTTTACAATAGTTTTAGAACCAGAGAGCTTTGCAAGTAAAACAAACTTTTACCCATCATATTGAATGATCACGTGAAATCAACAACTGTAATAAACTGGTCACGGGCCAAGTGCGATCTTTCTTTCCTCTTTCTCGTCCCATCCTCACCCCTTATTTACACACACTTATACTTACATACACTACACTACCACACACGTCGGGAGATCAGTCGGGAGCTTAGAGTTTGTCCCGGCTGGGGTGGGGCCCTACTAGGGAAAATCCCGCTAGCTACTATGTTGGTAGGCACCGGATTTTGCCATCTAGCGGGTAAATATCCTCACCTTCTCCCGTGACAAAAATATGTACTACACTTCCAGAACTAATAACCTAAGTAGTTTACGTGCCCGTAAATACTAATCTACCAATGTACATAAATTAATTTTGCGCGTTTCGGTCGTCGTTTCGGCCCACTGCGCCGCGCGCTCTTCAGCGCTCTGCGCGCCATCGACCCAGTGGCAGCGTTTAATCAGGCGCGGACCCTTATCCGCAGTTACTGCGACCCGACGAGCTTTTTATTTCTGCGCTGACTGAATGACCAACAGCCCAACCCCTCCAATCAATGGCAGCGCAATTAAGCGTGTATGTGCTTTAGGAGAACGAACATTAAGGCTAACAGGCGTAAGATAAATAAAAGTCTTATTGCAAGGTCTGGTTTTGTGGATTTTATTACTGGAATTCATGTGGTTTGAGTGTATGTTGCAAGCATCATTTTGTATGGGTTTCGTTTCCGACTGAACAGCACAAGTGGTAATGAGATTACAAATTGATCGTACTTTATTTTCATTTAGGATATAACAGGATGATTTCCTGAAAATAGAATAATTTGTGATATTATGATTTATTTAACATCATTCAGGACGAAGCAAAACATAAGGGCAAAGATAATCCTCATGAACTCTATGTTAATGTAGGTTTGTAATATTAAAATAAAGTTGTACAGCCCACGATTTTAAAATAGAAAGGTTAAGTAACACCGTATTTTTATGAATATTTCTCCCGCACTATGTTCACGATCTTATTACAGTCAAGATATGTATTAATAAAAGTTTGTTTTTAATGGATGACAGTTTTTCGTCCAACTCCCTCTAATCTCAAATTAAGAAGAACTTGCGAACAAAGAAACAAGTCTAGCAAACTAGCAAGATATGAATGTCACTTGCCAATGAGTGCATGCCAACTGGAGCGTGGGATGATCTCAGTGCTCGTGGAGGTTGCACTACGTGCCGTTCTCTCGCACGCTTACGATCGCTCAATTACGCACGTGCAACCACACGCACACAAATGCATAGAAACGTATACGCACACACACACAGAAACGTGTCGCCTGCCCGTCCTTCCCGGCTCACGTGTGCTCCCTCTCCACGCTGCGCGCGCTTGCTTTGATCGTGCAACGCTCCGCCGCCGTTGCCAGCAGCCTCACTGCGTAGCGGTGGAAGGAGAGGCGTCCCTTGTTGGCGGTCGTGGCTGCGGCTGCGGTGATGAAGATGTAGACGGTGAGGGCGGTTGAGGGTGGCGGGGACGATGAGGGCGGCGAGGGGGTGGGGCAGCAAGGGCGGCGAGGGTGGCGAGGATGGCGAAGGGCGGGCTGCGGGGGCGGCGAGGGGCGAGATCTGAGGGTGGCGAGGGCGGTGAGCGGCGGGCTGCGGGGCCGGCGAAGGCGGCGGAGCGCCGGGGAGGGCGGGCAGCGCGGGACCGGGGGCGAAGTGCGGGCTTCGGGGGCAGAGGGCGAGGGGGCGGGCTACGGGGGCAGAGGGCGAGGGGGCGGGCGGCGGGAGCGGCAGGTGGCGGTGAGCGGGGAGGCGAGGCGGTGGGGGCGGTGAGGCTATGGGGGCGGTGAGGCTGTGGGGGCGGCAGGGCAGGGCGGGGGCGGCTGGGCAGGGCGGGGGCGGCTGGGCAGGGCGGGGGCGGCTGGGCAGGGCGGGGGAGCGGCAGGGCGGGGATGGGAGGGGCAGGCGGGGAGGTGATGGGGAGGGGTGGGGTGGGTGGGGAGGGTGGGGAGGGAAGAGGAGGGGTGGGGAGGGACGCGGGGCGGGGAGGGAAGTGGAGGGGTGGGGAGGGAAGAGGAGGGGTGGGGAGGGTAGGAGCGAGGAGGGGGAGGGGAGGAGAGGGGTGGGCGGAGGGATGGAGAGTATGGCAGGGCTTGGCGCACCATGTGACGCATGTGACGCCGGGGTGGGGCGAGGTAAGGGGAGGGTCCTGTGAGGCTGGTGATGCGGGAAGCCCGGGGGCCGCACGCCTCCGCCGCCCAGCTCTTCGCCTGTGCAGCAAATTGGGAGCGCCCTGCTGCCTTTGTCGCCCGCGGCGTGCGCCGCTGCGCGTGGACCCCCGGCTGAGCGCGGGGCGGAGGGGGGAGCGCACGTGGAGGTGCGTGTCCGAGGGCGGTGGGGGCGGGGGGAGGCCACGCGCCACGCCGACGACAGCGGCGGGGGCACGACTGGAACACCGGCGGTGGCGTCTGCGATGAGATTGGGGTCGCGATGGAGCGACAAAGAAGAGAAGATGAAAAAGAAACAGGAAATGAAAAAAGACAGACTGGAGTGAAAATAATGAGAGAGGGAAAATGGTACATGGCACAAAGCAGGAGAAATATATGACATAATAAACGTAAGATAGAAGTTCAATGTAATGAGCAAAATAGTGGTTCAATTTCCGAAATAGCAAGTGAGAGTGGAATGAAACTGCACAAATGAAAGAAATTATAATAAATGTACGTTTTAGACGTAATATGATAAATGTTTATATAGATTCCAATCAAAAAGTGTTGGGTTTGTAGCTAATAACATTAATATCAATGTGTGTGCTCTCAAGTTGTGAAACCAAAAAGATAGGTTTTAAAACTTAGCTTTTAAAAAATACTACTGCTGTATGAAAAATGATCGTAATTCATAATAGTATTATGCTCCATTCCATAATCAGAAAGAGATCACTTTATATCTCGCAAAATAGCGCAATCTAAACGAAGCAAGCGCGCGTCGCGCGTGTGATTGCGCGGGCGCTAATTGGAAATCGCAGGAGGCGGGGGGGGGGCGGGGGGCGGGGGGCGGAGAGCGGGTCGTAGGAGGCCACACACGTGGCAGCAGCGAGCGCGAGTGCGGGGCAGCCACGCGTTGGGCCGCCTGTACCGGGGCTGTGGGTGGAGCAGGCAGGCGCCGGGCGAGGGGCGCCGAACGAAAGCAATGTATGCAAATTTAAAAGAAGAAAATGAAAAAAGATATACAATGAAAAATGTTGACTCGTGTTGCCGACGCTGAGAAGATGGGATGCCGTAGCTGCAGAAGTGCGTGTTAAAGTGTATGTTTTTCCATATGTGGGTCGGGAGTGAATCACAATTTCGGTGTATCGACTATTAAGTAAAGTGATGGGTTCGTGAATCGGCGAGTGCGTGATTCGGCGAGTGCGTGTATCGGCGAGTGCGTGAATTGGCGAGTAAGCGAATCGGCGAGTGCGTGAATCGGCGAGTGCGTGAACCGGCAAGTGCGTGAATCGGTGACTGCGAGAATCGGTGAATCCGAGAATCGGTTAATCCGAGAATCGATGACTGGGAGAATCGGTGAATCCGAAAATCGGTGAAGGCGAGAATCGGGCAATGTGTGAATAGCTTAATGCGAAAACCGGTAAATAGATGAAATGATACTAGCGTGAATCGGTGGGCATGAATCGAGGAATAAACGTGTGAGCGTGAAAGTGTATGAGTGGATGTGTAAGTCTTTGCTTGTGTGTGTGTGAGTGAACATTAAGTGAGATAGTGTACGGAAGTTGCTACATTCATTGTCACTCAAATTTACCTGTGGAGCTATCAGACAAAAAATGAAAATAAAACCCCTGTAAATTTATAACTTTCGCATAAGTAATTAGAAAAAATTGACACGTTAAAGTTATAGTTCAAAATCAATGCAGTGTCAGACAGTTTTTACAGAACACGAAGAGCAATAAAGTACGGAAGCCACTTTTATAATACCAAATGAAGAAAGAGAAATACAAACAGCATCTTGTTACAGAACAATACAACTGCAACGAACAAAATTTTAATGGACTCTTCCATACGTTGAACTGCGCATTGAATCACGTAACTAAATTCCAAAAAGAAACAAAACTGTTCACTCAGTTTCATATACTCTTGCACGAAATTGAAATATATTAATGACATTGGACTGTAAAAAGAATTGTGTATGAAAACGTTATCAAACATCATTTCCTTCAAATGACATTTACAAACATTAAGCTATTTATATTTGAACTACAGTTGAATATTCTTCACAAAAAGGTTTATTAAAGAAAATAAATTGTCTTAAAGAGCGCTTTTATTTCTTGTAACTAATTATGTGCAGAATAGACATCATAGCTGTTAATTTGAATTAGAAGTAAATAAATATATTTTACACGTTTTGAATGAAAAACAAATACGGGGCTCTAAGTAAGCCAGGCCTTTGAACAAATTGTCACGCCATCTGTCGATTGGTGGTCAACTCATATCTCGAACTGGCTTTCTGAATCACTGTCATGGACGACTGATGTTGTTAGATATGTGTGTGACACAGCGTACACAACGAACATAAACTGTCACCGATAACGAACGCGTGGCGACACCACTTTGAACAACATCGGGAAGGTTGCCCGCCGCCAGCGGATGGCATGGAAGAGTAACAGGTCTATCAAGATTTAACTCACGCTCATTTGACGTTGTTTCGGGAGATAATACATTTCTTTACGTTAGTCTTCCAAACTCTTTATAAGTGACACAAATAGAAGCGGCGGTCATTGTGCCGCATTAAGATACAAGGTTATATCACAAGGAGTGGATTATATGCTTCGTAATTTGACGTGAAAAGCAATGGAATGCACTACATATAAACATCCACTATTGCATAACTGACAAATAAATCTCATTTTCAGTTTTCTTATAGCCGATTTTCAACATTTTGAAAGGGATACGGCACATGGCAAAAGATTATGAATAAAACGAGGATAACAAAATTCTCTCTATAGAAGCAATTCCAACGCCGTAGTCATCCAAGGAAAAGTGAGGAAAGGCCCCCTCGACACAGCAATCTAGACACGAAAAGAAATTTCCAAGAACCAGAACACCATTTCGTTCCCTCCGCGCCAAGGGAGAGTTCGTTTTCGCCAACTTACCACGTTCTCTATATACACTGCGTGATGCAAGTTTACTGCGCTCGAGAGACGGCCACTCGCACAGAAAGAGCTCCCCGGCAGGAAACGGGCGCTCAACTTTTACGAGGACGCGAGGGTGGGGATGGGGCGGAGGCAGCGGGACGACGATCTGGCGCGGATCCCTGGGATTGCGCGCGCTGCTTAATTAGGTTGGCAGCCCTGCCGTTCCGCAGGCAGTGACCTCGCGGGGCGGCGGTGGCGGTGGCGTCCGCACCCAAACAAACCGGAGCGGAGCGGCGCGCGCCGACCGAAGCGCGGGGGAGGGGGCGGGGAGGCTGAGGGAGGGGTTGGAGGGGCGAAGCGGGAGGTTGCCACGCGCCGTCTCCGGGCCGCCCCCGCGACCCCGCCGTCCTCGTGACCCCGACGCCGCCGCCGCTGAGGCTTCCACCCCCGGCGTTCACGCCCTCCGAAAAGGTCCAGCGCACACTCCGTGCTATGCCTCTCCTTTGCTCTTGCAACACATCACTCTGTCACAAGTATTCGTAATAGCTCATGGTTTTCGTGAGACATGATTGATTCATTGATTACGCCATTATTTCCTGTTTCCAGGCGCGTCAACTGCTAAGATCAAAAGTCGCGTAAGTGTACTGCATGTTTTTATCATGGGTGATCTTCCTCCTCTAGAGGGCGAGATTTAGCAAGTCGGCTTGCGGGATTTTCCCCAACCAGCTGGGCACCGCTTCAGCCATGATAAGCTCTAAGCTCCTGACATATATAGTAGTGTAAAGTATGTAAGAGTATCGTTTCTGTGTAAGAAGTGAGGATAAAACAAGGAAGTTGAAGAAAAGATCACACGTGGTCCGTGGGCCGTTTGTTAGAGTACTATTCCGGTATTCACCTGGTATGGATTGGAGAAACCTCATAAAACTACCAATCAGAACAGCCGGTCACTACAAGTTTTCTCTAGGCAGTGGTAGAATTCGCCCTAGCTGCCTAGCTTGTATCGAATCTTCTGCGGCGGGACTCGATCCTTAGGGCCTCCTGGGCAGAGGTACTGAAGTAGTATCAGTTGAAGCTCTGAGTCACCTAATCTGGCCATGAGAGACGAACGAATGCTCTCAGCTTAACACAACTGACAATCTCACAGAACCATCAATTAACTTAAATAATCCATTATTTTGAGAAAACTGACATTTTAGCTTCGAGACCAGTAAGCTCTCTTGTGGAAAAGCAAATTATCAAATTTTGATGCTGATGAGTCATCTTAAATAATTGAAATAGTTCATTGTGATATTGTATAATGGACTGTGAATTATTCAAAGATGATTACGCAATTTTTACGCTCGTACGCATATGCCGCTGTTAAAAAATATCATGCATCATGCTTAGACATGTTATGATTTTACACAGATATTTTTGTACCCTTCTCTGTAATTTTAAGAAGGATGATGAGTGTATTTATAATATATACATTCATATATGTAAATTTTATTATTTTCACGATGTTTTTGAAGCACCAAACATGTGAAGTATCACAATATTTCACACACAGATCCTTCAGTTTTCGAGCTAATCTAGTACATTGCTTATACATATTCATTTTTCTTAGCATGTTAGAATTCTCTTCCCAGGGTGCAATTCATAATATGATGTGTGGTGTGTGATATGGTGCGGTATTCGAGACAATGTGTATTGAGGTGCGTGACGTTATGTAATGTGTGATCATTTACAAGTAATCGTTTGTGTGTGTCGTGTTTGTAAAATACAAATGTTAGATTGATGTAACGTATTAATGATTGTGAAATGAGAAAATTATTTAAGCTTATTCATGTGTGGTGTTTTACGTGGTGCGTTGTGTGATGTGTGATATATGGTGTAAGCTCTGAGATGTAGTTTGGTATGGTTTTTAGGGCAGTGGTGTAGTGATGTTTGGTTGCCTCTACTGGCAAGTGGTGAAAGTCATTTGAGTAATATTGTGATAAAGATGATGTGGTACCAAGGTGGTTTCCTGAAGGGATGGCAATGGAGCTAGCGACAGTGGTGGAGTCGTGACTGAACACAGCATAGCAGAGGCAAGTTTCAGCTAAAAGACGCGAAGAACGGGAATATGGCTGGAAAGGGATGGCGGCAATACCGGTCGCAAAATATTCACGATGCTCTGAGTAAAGGGATTTTGGGCGGTGGTGATGTGAGAGGGGTTGGGTTTCTGGGAGGCGAGAGCAGAGTCAGCGTCGCGAGCGCGCAGCTCGCCAGTGGTGGTTGGGGAGGAGAAGGCTCAGGGACGTAGGGACGGTAATACCGAGGGCCGGAAGGGATAAAAACGAGCAGAAGAAGTCAGAAGACAGTTGGACGGGTTAATAGGAGGGTGGACGAAAAGAGGGATTGAAAGGGTGGAGGGAATTGGAGGGGACGAGGAGGATTGGATGGGCGAAAGGGGGTTCTTGAGAGCGGACGGAGTGGATGGGGTTCATTGGGGAAGTTGGCGGGTAAGAGTTGGGAGAGTGGTTGGCTGAGTTGGATGGGGTTGGAAGAGATCGAGGGGAATTGCCATGATTGGAGACGAACTGGCAGGCCTGGAGGGGGTGGGGGTGTTCGTGGTTTGTTAGTGGGGGGATGGAAGTGGGCGGGTTATAATTGGCGGATGATATTAGTGGTTAGCGAAAGCGGAGGAGTGTTGACGTGGGCGGAAGTAGTTTGGTGAGGGCGGAGGAAGTTGGTATGGTAGAGAGGATGAATGGGGTGGATGGGGTTAAAGGGGAATACGGATTGGCGAGAGCGAAGGAGACGAAGGTACAGGGAATTGGCGTGAACGAATGGTATTGTATGTGGTAAAGATAGTTGGGAGAAGCAAAAGGACGTTGGATGGGACGAAGTTTTGAAAGAGCAGTTGAGGTTAAGCGAGTTCGAAGGGATTAAAAACAGGACGGAGTTTAATATGGGCAGGGTTGAAGGGGGGAAGGCATATGGGATAGATGGATCGGCGAGGGGTTGACAGGTTTCGAGGGATTGATGGGGTTCAGTAAGAGCAGAGGGTTGCGAGGGAGTATGCTGGGGGACGGAGAGGTTTCCGAGGACCAGGTGTGTCGGTGGGGTTGGAGGGGACGGGAGAGGTAGGAGGGTGTTGGTGAGCCCCAGAGGGCAGGGCATTGAAGGAGGTGGGGGTGTTGGAGGGCTAGCGGGGGCGTCACCAATGCGCCAGCAGATATTGGTGGAGGAGGAGGGGATGGGATGCAAGAGGGCGGGGCCGCTCGCTTCGTTGGGAGAGCTTTCTGCCAGATGTCGAACACGCAAATCGCATTCGCCGCGCTCAAGGACTTCCAAGGATCGGCGAAGGAGACGCAGACCTCCCAGGGGAAGACAAGTTTGAACTCCCTGCCTCCCTATCTTCGTTCAGAGACAGACGCACGAGAGAAAGTGGATCAGAGATTTGGCGTTGAGACCTAGCGCAGAGACAGCGCAGCAAAATTCTTCCAACCGTATTATTGAATAAAATAATAAAACGGAGAAACAACACCTAATAAAACATATGTAAGAAGATAAAAATATTTGTGGGGAAAAAGAAAATTATTAAGCGGGAAAATGTAGACTATTTTCCATCGGGTACAAATTTCTCTGGCACATCTCTAACCTCTTCTACAATAAAAAATATGGTGTTTTTTATCTCTTGAACTCTCCAGCACGTAGTTTCCTTTTGTATGGAACATGTAACTCAAAGTAAAAATACAAATTAGCGTTGGTTTCGCGCAGTTATACACATTGGAATTTATGATAACATTCATTCGCGTTTACTATTCTGAAAATTTTCATTTAGCCTTAATTTGCTGAAACAATGTAGTTGTTACAGTTTATAATAGAAATGATATTAAACAATTCATAAAAAATATAAATGATATATCATGGGAAATAAAGTGGAAACAGAAGTATACGATACCATAAAACGAAGTAATGGCTAATTCTTTTCCCACTCTTACCCAAACACAACATTTCGCATTTTTTATTCATATTTCAATTCACTTTTTGATTTAATATCTTAAATATTACCAAAAAACCTTCCAGAACTGCAGTTTTCCTTAGAAAATGTGTGCCTAGTTGTAATTTTTATTAGGGGCTATACGTTTGTGATCGAATATATTATGAGGTCTTTTCCGTTCATACACTGAATATATACAATATATATATATATATATATATATATATATATATATATATATATATATATATACTGACTATAGTCTATACTCTATTACAGCTAGTCTAAAATAGTTTTTTGTTTCCAAATTAGCGTTACGAACTTCGATCTCGACTAACCGTTGTGTTAAAAGTCAAATGGCACCAACTAAACCAATAACCATCGAACTCGGATAAATAACCCTGAAGTCACTCAGGGTCAAGATAAGTATAAATATTCCGATTAAGATCATGGTTTCCTTTCTTGCGAACTAAGAACTGACACACCTCTGAGATTTTGATCAAGATTAGTGTTCGAATGTTGTTCTATGGTCAACATTTACCCACACTAAATGTTTAGCTAATAAATAGGAAATAATTGGAGTTAATTAAACAGTATTACACACGAAGAATTTGTATTATGCTGTGAAGAATTCAGCAACCCGCAACGAATACTCCAACATACTTGCATTAACGTTGCATTCAATCGAAAACAATGCATTCTAGGCCCTTGAAACTTAGTTTCCAGCCTCCCAAGAGATCTCTCTTTTTAATTTTAATTTTCCTTTCTTTAAATTTAATTATTTTGAGCCTTTTAAAACACATATTACAGTTTTAAAAGTTTAGTAATTAGAGGCATAAGTGCATTAGAACATAATACGGATCAGAAATTAGGGGAATATCAAAATAATGTATAATAAGTTGTTAATATGCAAAGTATGAGCAATTTTATAATTGGATTAATAACCATTAATTACTTAAACTCTAAAATTTTACGCTATTGAGTGTAAAATTAAATTGAATATTTGATATTCGGTGCAATTCAATAGCACGGTCGAACAAATTGAGTTTTTCCCAAAAGATTAGCAATATTAGAATGTTTATCCAACCACCGTACCAGTCAGTTGTATCTGAAACAACGTACAACTCCGAGACTGGCCGATCGAAAAAGGGGCTAAATGTGAAATCATTTTCTTGTTTGAAAGAATAATTATTGTTTCGTGATTCTAAATAGAATAAGATATTGCATTACTAAAGTGTCACAATAACGGCATGTACTATATTACCTAAAACCAATTTTATATTGGAGAATATTACTTCTGGGCGCGTCGCCTACTACAGTTTTAGTCCCGTAAGTGTACTACATGATAAATCTTGCGTGAGACCACCTCTTCTTTCCCTCCAGAAAGTGAGATCCAGCCTCCTACACGTTGGCTAGCTGGATTTCCCCCCCCCCCCTAGGTACACTCTCCCAAGGGGAACAGCCACAACCAAAACAAATTCTTAAACATCCGACTGGTCTCTCTACACGTGTGACGGGTAGTGAAAGTGTGTGTGCATGTGAGTGTGTGTGTGTATGAGAGGAGGGATAAAGTATCAGAAAAAAAGATTTTGTAACATTTTTCCGGCGTTATCGTGAGATTCACTGAAGAATCCACGGAAAACGATCCATAAGATCAGCCAGCCGCTAGAAGATCTCTCCACACAGTGACTCAGTTAGATCCAGCTATGAAATAAGAGTCGAAAATCCGCCGAAGGGACTCAAACCCTCGGACCTACAAGTCACCGATGCAGCCGAGGCAACGATGCTATCGCTGACCCACTGTATCCAATTTATAATAAAAATATTATTAAAGACAAGCAGGTGATAATGTTTCAACGCACCCCGACATCTACCGGCTTTGGAACACGAGACGAGTGGGAGCATTCGGAGGCAGCAGGAGACGAGTGCACAGCATGTCGCATGTCGCAGAGCGCGTTTCCCTTCGAGGAAGAGGAGGTCAAGGGGGAGGGGGAAGAGAGGAGGGATGGCGCCCGCTGGGAGTGCCATTGCGGCTGCATCGATCGCCAAACGTCGTCGCCCTGCTCATCCCCCTCCTCCTCCTGCCCCTCCGTTGCCACCACCACCCTCGCTGTCACTCGCTCACTCCTGCCCTTGCATGTTTGCGACCTTCCATTTCTTCCAGATTTCTGGATAAACTGCAACCAAATAATTGTGGCTTCGGGTCTCTGGGGAAGGTGAAAACGTCAAGAATCCTTCGGAGACCAATTGTTTAGCAGAAAATCAATATCTTACTAATTTTATTTATTGATTGATTATATTTATGGCCACGTCAACTGCTATGGTCAACAGTACAGTCTGGAAAAATATGTAGTAAGAAAGGGCAAAATATGAACTTAAATATGTAATAAAAATTATAAGGATATGTAATAAATATGTTTAAGGGGATATAATATGTACAATTAAATCGCGCTCTAATTTTGAGGACATCTACAAACAAAATAAATTTATACAATTTAATATTACTTACTAAAATTTGTTAACCAATCACTCCCGTAAATAGAGATTGAAGATAAATAAACACGACCTCACAGATACTTTCTCAGTGCTCGCCGCGCACTTGGCGCAACATGTATTCAGTGAAGACGTAAGATCGAATTTTCACGGTGAAGCAACTCGCGTCTTTAACACGCAATTAGGAATATGCGTAAGAAAAAACATGCCAATATGTGTTAAAATAGAAACTATTTTTGAAAATTTATTAATGCTTTTCGCAAAATAAATTTTAATAAAATTGGTTAATAAAGTAAAAGTTATGCAAACAGTGAAAACTATGTAATATATGTCAAATTTAAGCTAATATGTAATATGGTACAAAATATTTGAAAATATATTGCGAAAAACTTTAATATTGCATTAGAATTGACCTGATTCGCCAAGACCGCAATTGTGAAAAGAGAACATAGGGAGACAAAAAATGTAATTTCTCATAAAAATCCAGACTCTTTATCATTAGATCCGAAGCTTAGTGCATTATACCGTTTAGAAGGTTATGTCTCACAAGGGGGTGGTGATACTCCGCCGGAATTGAGATATGTATTTATTTATGGCGCTAATAGGATATAAAGATGGATGTAGAATTTTTACATAGATAGAACGAGGGTAGATCTTTTTTATAGAAATCTCTGAGGAGAAATTATGGGAGAGATAAATATTAGGTTGTACTATAAATTCGAAATATAATGTATTGTAACGAATATTGCATCCCCTGCCAGAATTCACTGCGCGCGGATTGCGTCATCTGCCGGCGCCCCCCCTCCCCCCGAACTGGACGGTTCCGGACTATTCGCGAGTCGCGGGGAAAAGTGGAGCAAATGCTGGTTGAGTCGAGACGAGCGCCGGCCAGGTATAAATTCGCAGGGAATTGGGGTCTGCGCAGGGAATTGTGGTCTGCGCAGTGGACCGTGGACAGTGCATAGGACTGTGCGATAGTGTATACTGCAGAGAACAGTGTACATAAATAATCAGAAGAAGTGAACTGTGTAAATAAATAATCAAGAAAACGGAGTCGTGTGTAAGGAAAGTAATCAAGTGAAGATCACAAGAACTGTGTAATAGATGTGTCAATAGATAAAGTAGAGTTTAGTGTAGCATTAAGAAGCGAAATAAACGTTTTTGTTTAAATACCTGTGTGTGTTGGTTTTAATTCACCACCTAGAAACGTTACAGTATTAGTAATTGGTGATTTGCCATGAACCAAGGGGCATTAGCGGCGGTTCAGTTCCTCCACACGTGTCCGTTTGCCCTCTCCGCTGCCTGGGGGCTGTGCGTCAGCACTTTGAACCTCGCGGCAGGGCAGAGGCGAGCAGAGCTGAGCTGAGCAGATCAGAGCCGGGGCGCCGCCTTCCCCGAGAGTGCGTGCGTGAGCCGCGGCGGGCGCCGTGCACGGCTCGCTGCCTGAGTAATCAACCGCTCGTTACCCCCCTCCCTCCCCCGACGTGCCGTCACTCGGCCTCGCGCGCAGGTGGCGCCACCGGCTCGCGGGCGAGCGCGGGGCAGGATTAACCGCGTGTGAAGGCACTTCAAGCAGAAATGAGACCCCACCCTCCTCTCCTGAATCATTTTTACAAAGCGCTTTAAAACAGTGCGGTCGTTTGAGGGAATTTCGTGTTGAGGGGTGTGTCAACTACTTTGGACGGTCATTAGTCTCGTGTGTGTGGTGCATGTTATAGCCGGCCGGTAGCGGTGATATTCCCCGGATGGATGGAGAGATTCGGCGCCGACCTACCCGTCGGCTGAAGGGCTTATCCCTAATGAGGAATCTCCCACTGTCCAGCCGGGACACGCTCTAAATTCCTGACTTGTCCCCCGGCATGTGTGGTAGTGTAGTGCATGATAGTAAGGTGTGTAAGCAACGGATGAGGACAGAACAAGGAATAAGATGGAAACGTCGCGTGCGGTCCATTGTTAGGGTACTTCTCCGGTTTTTGCCTGGTGGTGACTGGAGAAACCACGAAAACAGCCGATTAGAGCAGCCGACAGCTAGGATTCTCCTTCATACAACGGCTGAATTCGACCGAGTTGAATAATTTGTATTGAAGATCCAGTCACCCTCACAACTCGAAACCTTGGACTTTGAGTCAGAGGCAATGCAGCAAAACCAATAAATGCCGTAAGCCACCTAGTCAGATGGGATTACGGTGTTGTCTCCCTCTAGTTATTTCCCTCAGAGGTGCACTGCTCCAGTCGGTATACGCTCCCGCCTGGATTTCGAACATTTGTGGCGAGTACTACTTCACGTTAGTGTAAATGCGTTTGTGTGTGTTTAGGGTGAGGAATATTAAGAATGAGGAAGGAATGGTCGCTTACTCTGGGGCCAGTTTGTTAGAGCCCTTCTTCGGCATTCGCTTCTTATTAATTGGAGACAACGGAACACTGTCGGCCAGAGCAGCCGGTCGCTATAATTCTCCTGCAGCTAACTGCTGAATTCGACCTAGCTAATTACACTGACCGTACGACATTTTCATGCAGAGCACGGGAATAAATATCGCCCACGTTTGCCGCCTTATAGCCTACAGTGGCCTTGTTCGGAAAATAGCTCTCACCACGCATTTAGGTGATATAGTTCACTGCAATGGTTGCAGAGGTTAACGCTGTCTCGTTTTTACTTTCCGAAATAACTAAATCTCTATGTAAGCTGCCGAGGTTACAAATCACTCCAATTTGTAGTGTAGTAAGTGTGTCACTGAACAAACCCGAATTGAAATTATGTAGTTAGCATTTTTAAACGATGTTTTGATATGATATATTTCGAGCTTTTTTCAGGTTTGTGGAAATTTTCATATTGTAAGTTATCCACGTAGAAGTAACAAACATATTCATATAGTACAAGTGTCATATCCCTCTGCAAACGAAGTATAACAGATGTGAGAGGGAGAGGTTCTTGAGTTAATGTCAAAAAATAATGGAATTATCTACCGCCCAACATTTCGGCCATATACTTAGATCATGGGTTACGATATCATAACCATTTCTCTTCGTATTTTAACCATGAATCTTCCATGAAAGACTACAATTCGCTAAACAAAGAGACGGGGATAATGTTTAAAGAGAAATTGGATAATACTATGAAATCAGAAAATATTTAAAAATGTATTAAATATGACACAACCTTTAAAAGAAGTTATCAATTGAAAATGTAACTCTACAAAGAATGTAAATGGAATTTTCATTTCATGTCAAGAATAAAAATTTATGTTTAATGTGATATACCCACACTAATATATTTCGCTCTAATTTAGTTTTTCCTCAAATTTTGAAATTATTTTCATATTTTTTGCAGTTAAGGAGCTGGTAATTATTGTACATTTATTTTGTTTAACGTCCAGTTACCTTTGAAAACGTATAAAACCTTTAAAATAAGACAATGACACTATTAAAGGGGTAACTAGTGTACCCGTGCGAGAACTCTCGCATGTTAATCCTCTCTGTTTCCCTACCCATTTCCCTATCCTTTCTATTAAGAAGGCAAGATGTTAAGGAAACGTGTTTATTTGTTAAAATATAAATAAATGTAACTTCGTGTGAATATCAAACAATATCCAAGAAAATTAAATCAACGTAATTAAAGTTGGAAACAAATTTTCAACTTAGTATTCAGTATTATGGAGATATGTTCTTCGAACAGTTCACACTTCCTTAAAAACATTTGAGTTCCTTGACAGCTTTTCTCTTTCTTTGATAGTCACAAAAATATTAGAAAAAGTGTTTACTCTTGAGAAAGCCGAGTAAAGTTTTTCATGCGAAAATACAGGATCGGAAAAATACAATCCTACTCTTTGCAATATTATTTAATTTTCTTTGATGTTATAAGGAATAAATGGGGTTTTGGAGGAATATGGCACCAGCTTGCTTGGTTGCGAAAATTGAAAAATTATTTGTATACTAAAAAATGATTGGAATACTTTCTTACGTACATCAATAATAGCAATTGCTAGTCAAAAAATAATAAAATTAATATTTTCACCTTCGACTTGTTACTATTAGAAACAATTCAGTACACCTAGACTTCTCTTTGGTATTTGGAAATTATGCTCAAACAATATTTACCTATTGGATATCTTAGCTAACTGACATACGTTTAATATCAAACAGTGTATTATTTACAATATGAGTTTACGGCTGGGCATTGATGTCCAGACTTCCAGATACCGCCAACATTTAAATCGTCCGTCTGTATAGTGATCGCTGGCAGTTGTCGAATGGCTTGCGCCATTCTTTCTATAATTTTAAATTGAGTTGCTTTTGAAATTAATTGACGTATTACTGTAGGCTAGCGCGTTTTGATTTTTGTTGTTCATTTATTTCAAGGTATTTTTAGTTGAGTTAATTTTAAAAGTTTGTTCTTCGTGTTGTGCCATAGCACAATATTTCCCCTACTACCTCCGCGTATCCGTGCGAGATCCCACTTATGTTAAACCTCACACTCTTACCTATTCTTCTATTTCCATTCTAAGAGGGAAAGTTGTTAACGAAACATATTTATTTGTTTAAAAATGCATAAAGATAACTTCCATTTTACTTACACAATACCAAATAAAAATAAAAAACAATGAAATTGATGTGGAAAAGACATTTTCATTAAAGATGTATTCAGTCTTATCGAGAGAATTCTTGGAACAATTCACATTCCCTTAAAAATATTTGATGAAATTATTCAATATTCTTTGACAGTTAGCTTTTCGCCTTTCGTGATAGTCACAAAAATATTAAAAAATATTTTTACTCGTGAGAAAGCTACGAGACCGAACACGCTTAATGAACTTGAAATAGTTGATTCGGTGACTTGAAGTTTTACCGAATCACTGCTGAAAATGAAAATACTGGTATAGGTAAAACACAAACCAAATGTAACAAGACACGTATTCATATTCACTCACATTCTTCCACAATTAGGTAAGCAGCACATGTAGACCTCGACAAACAGTAAAATGAATGTTTTCACAAAACGCATAAGAAACAATCTTCATCGGTATCAAGGTTTGAAATATTTAGTTGCGTTTTTTAAACAAATTCTTCACATTTTTAATGTCTAAGTGCAATTAGTCACGTCTTCGTGAAATTCTCTTTCTTTAGAGACCTTATTTATAAAGATCTGTTGCGTGTGGGACACGTACAAGGTATGTATACTACTGAAATAATATAGGTGACGATACTAAAGTATGCATCTGTACGTTTCTAAATCGCAGGGATAAATTGCAGCGTATACATAATGCTTTGTGTGAATTACATTACGCGGAGCATCACAAAGTTATATCATGTACATGCTTCATCCAATACAAAAGCTATTATAGTGACAGAGACCGAGAGTTATTACGTGAAAAGGATTAGGTCATATTTATGGAAAGAGGAGAAGCTTTGCCAAATCCGAATGCTGTGTTTTCCGACCGGCTGCGCACAGGTATTCTCATTCCCATCTGCGGGAATTGCCCAATGAAGCAATGGCCTCATTGACACGGAACGGCCACTTCACCCATTCGTTCTCTTATCGCTTCCAAAAAAAACGAACGCGGAAAGAACTGCCGTTCCATTCGAGTGGCCATACGATGCAGCCGAGGCCTTCGATTAGGCTGGGAATGAACGTGGTGAAGTACGTGCATAAAGCTCTGAGGTGGAGAACACGCAGTCAATAACATTACCTCTGACTTAGAAATATATCAATTTTTGTATTGCATAGAGGCCAAGTAAATAACATATTTGACGACCTTTGGAGCTTAAAGTTAGTGCCCCAACAGCCTCGACTAGCGGTAGAGGGATCGATTACTATCTTTGCGGAATGTGGAAGTGTTTGTGCCTTCATTTTAAAATGTTCATATCCCCTAAATTACCTCTGCAAATTACACAAATTTAGTTTTTTTAAGAAGTAAGCTTTGATAAGTAAAACTGTTTTTCTCCTTTCACATATTCCTTCTAAACAAATCTGAATTATTGCAAAAATTATGACTAGGCCTTAGCAAAAGTGACGAGTTGGTTCGAAGTAATTCATTGTTAGCCGAAATAGATTGAATTATTTTCTTCTTCAGGCAGAAAACAACTAAGCAAAAATCAATTTTTACGAAACAACTCTACATTTTATATTTTCTGCTCAATAACTCAATTAGTCAAATCAAATCGTAGGTTTAGCTTTTATCGCCAATCGTAGACTTTGGATTACCATAGAATAAAAAAACTTGGTTCGCCAAATTAGCCGTTTATGAGAATTTATGGAAACGATTCACAATCGTTATTCTCGTCGTTTGTATATTTCTTTTCAAATTTACATATATATTTATTTGATTACTTAAATGCCTTAATAACTTTATGTGACATTTGAGGGAGAAGGGAGAAATTAAATTTATTGTCCATAAGCAACACTAAGGACGATCTCACAATTAATTGTGAGTGCAACCAGACTTTAGCCATCCCTCCCACGCCACCAAGCCCCTTGCGCCTATGCAGACAGCGTGACCTTGCCTTGCGCATAAGAATAGCCCATCACTTAGGATTCCCTTGATCGCTTCCCTAGCGACCGGCGCAAATTACGGAGTAATTACGCAACGTCTCACTTCGGACAACTTCCAGACCGAAAAGATTCATTTCCCTCCAGAGCGGTAGCGCCGCGTGCCGAAAGTAATTTAAGCAACCCCTCCCCCATCTTTTCCTTTCCGCAGGTCCGCCACCCGGACGCAAAATGAACCCACCATACGGGAAAAGCGCTCGCTAAATTTACCGAGAATGTTTTATGAGTTATTGGGAAGAGGCCTTCAAACTTTTCGTGAATAAGTTACGATTATTTCACGGCCGAAAGGAAACTATGAGAAACAACGAGGAAGAAGAAAAAATGAAGGAAACTCGACGTAAAGCACGTGCCGGTTTCGAAAAGTTGTTAACCTTCCATAAATTGGTTAGCGAAGAGCTTTAACACGAAACGGTATGATCGAAACACGGAAGTGTTAATAAACAACACGGGCAATGCAAAGAACATTGAGGAACTGAATGCACAGGTCGATCGTAAAGATGACGATGTAAGCTAAGTAAATCGAATAAAAACACACTGGTCGGAAGTAAATGTAACAATAATTACAGATGGTGATAATGGCGATCGTGATAATAATTAGTAGCCGGCGGCAGCAAAAATACTGATAAAATCTACACTAAATGATTTTTCTGTAAGTAGTACCCACATGGCTCTACAACAACGAATAAAATACTCTCTTGTACCACTGCAATAAATTAAATATTTTTAAAAAACAGTCTTCACAAATACTACAATAACACAGTATAGTACGGATGGGTACACAGTGAAACAGTTCTTTACATTACAAGAATTTAAAGTTACTGTTGCATAACAGAACGTGTGAATAGTAAACATTTAATGGTGGACATCAACTTTGTTGGATCTTGTCACAAGACGTCAACTGTGTCGTTATCAGTGCCGACTGCAAATGAGAAGAGAAGGAATTAATTGAATTAATAAGAATGTCATAGATACGCACGACAATGAAATAAATTATCAAAGATTAAAGACAAAAAGTAAATACATTATGAAAAATAAGAAAACTACCTCTAAAATATAAAAAAGTGAAAGGTAATTTAAAAGAAATGATTTAAGCAGATCAGTGGAATTAGTTAGAAAAACAATGATGGAGTTAATAAAGACTGGAAAAATAGAAGGGTAAGAGTGAAAAGGAAGGAGGAAACGCTGCTGGAGGAAGAACAGCGGCAGCCTATTGGAGGGCGACCTGGCCACTCCATCGAGGCCGTTCGGCGGAAGACTCAGCCGCACGGAAGGGGCGGGGGCCGCTTTGCATAAGCTTCGCGTAACTTGGGCCCCGTGAAAAAAATGAGCAACGTGCCGTGCGCGGCTCTCCTTCCGAAAATAAGCCTGCTTTACGACCGACTGACCTGGGGCGCGGCTTTGCACGGGGCGGGGCTGAGCGAGGCGCGGGGTTTGTGGGGTGGGGCGGAGCCGGGTTGTAAGGGGTGAGGAGGGGGAATTAGTGAGAGAGTGTGGGGGGTATAACGAGGCGCGGGATTATTGCAGAGGGAAGTAGTAGGAGAAGAGGCATTGTTAGACACGGGGAAGCATCGGAGAACATTGGTGAGGGAACGGGGGGGAGTGTACAGTGGTAACGACGGAGTTGGGGAGGGTGGGGAAGTGACACGCGGAACAGGAACGTGGGGATTGGGCGCGGCGACGCGGGGTGGAACGAATCGGAAGAGGGAGGATC
This sequence comes from Gryllus longicercus, assembly GCA_038098605.1. Lineage (NCBI taxonomy): Eukaryota > Metazoa > Arthropoda > Insecta > Orthoptera > Gryllidae > Gryllus > Gryllus longicercus. Next base: position 4,755,797 of record JAZDUA010000063.1, read on the forward strand.
GGGACATGGCGAAGGTACACGAGGATGTGGAGGGGCGCTGCGACGGTAATATAACTCGGGAGTGGAGAGTGGCGCGAGGAGCGGGGGGAGGACGGCGGAGTGGAACGAGAGGACGCGCATTGAGGCGGGGCGAGATATGGAGTGGACAAGAAGGGGCGAGATAGGGGGACTGGAGGGGACAGGGATGGTTGCGTAGAGGCCTGGAGCGAAGGCGATGGGTGGAAAGGAACGGGAAGGGATGATGGGATGAGTGGGAAGGGAAAGGCTCGGAGAAGCGGATGTGAGGGGTTAGGAGAGTTAGGGAGGGGATAGAAGGGGCGGGGCGGGAGGGGAGGGGAGAGAAAGAGGGGGCGAGGTGATGGAAGAGGTGGGAGGGGCGTGGGGAGGGGCAGAAGAAAATGGGAGGGACAGGAGTAGAAGGAATGGGAGCAAATGGCATCGGAGGGGCACGAATTGTTCAGATGGAACTGCACCGGACGGGAAGAGAAGAGAGACTGGGTTTGGTGGGAATGGGGACCTGGACAAAGCGAACAGTGCGCAACAGAGTGAAAAGGCGCTCCCGTGATCTCAACTGCGATCATGGACGGCGTGTTGGCCGCGAAACCAGTCGAGTTTAACCATAAGTGGTGTGGGGTAATCTTCTTCCTTCGCCAACTACGGGGAACCACAGGATATATGAGCAAATACACACAACGTAATTTGAGCTCCCAATCTAATTGTGGACACGCTGGTTTGATTGCCTTTTGCTCTCTTAGCAGTCGTGTGATTGGGATTGGATAATTACAAAACTAGTGGCCAACCACCATGCAGTGAGAATTTTGACATTTAAGTGGAATTAGATTACACTGTTGCTATGACTTTTGTGGGTTATCTCAAGTATTCAAAATGTTCTCCGTCTGCGGGATATTTGAAAACGAAGACTCGCAAGAGGTTATTTAAATGTCCACAATCTCTCATATTCTGTATATTCTCTATTGCAATGTGGAGTAAAGTTTTCAGTAGATAATTGTGTTTCCATTAGATATTTGATCTTCCTATGAGGAAAATCGATTCAACCGTAGGCTTTGAGAGGGTGGGAGATCGAGATCTAATGATACAATATGTGTCAAAGTAGTGCAATTACTATTTAAAAATTATAATAGACGAATTAGCCGAAGTCCTTGTAAGATGTATAACAAAGAAGTCTAGACTGACCATGACGTCATACGAGCGTATGCGGTTCCGATTCAAGATAAAACCAAGATTGGACTGAAGATAAAAACAAGTGAATCTAATACAATGTATTACTCTTTATTTGCTATTCTTGTGGATTACTTCAAATATAATGTCTGGATCCGACAAATTTCCTGCAAATAAGTTTTTGAATAAATATCCTGTTTTTTCTTATTAGAAAGCACAACATTTTTACAGAAAACAATTTAATGGTCAGTAGTTTTTATTCGCAAAACGCGCTATTCCTTCTCGGATAAACGAACATATCTCGCTACGTGCTAACAAACTAAGATCTAAGCCTTAAATATTTCACGACTTCAAATGTAACAATTTATTGGTTTTTGCATGCATTTTATATTTTTTTCAGTTGTGCAAATTGTGCTTTTTTTCTTCGCGATATTGAGAATTTCTTAATGCACTGTAGGGAAATGACGTCGGCACACTATGTTGGGCGTACCTTGACTTTATTTCCACCCACACGGTGACCTTGATTGTCGAAATTAGTAGTCGGTCGACTTCTTGGCAAACACTTCGATATCGACTGTTCGTAGGCTGTTTGGAAAGCCATTAGTGTGATCATCAATCGCCGACGCCCTCTCGGAGGAAAAGTTAAATTGCGGAGATTGTTAGCTTCGACCAGCGCGTTTGCTTATGGTGCAAATACAAAGACCAGAGCTGCTTAAGTGAGTGGCCCTCTTGGCGCGCCCTGACCCAGTGCTTATCTGCGAGCCCTCGCGCGGCCCGCTCCCTGTCGAGACAGCCCGACGAAAGGGGGGGGGGGGCAATGGCGCGATCGGCTCTACTGTAGTGAAGAGCGAGGGAGACACTGGTCACTGAGGTCAGTGTGGCTCCAATATGACCAACTCTGACAGAGAACTCATGCCCCAAGTCGCGCAAAGGAAGCAACCACATTGCGGAATGATCACTTGATTCACGTAAAGGCCACTCCAAACATTCAGTATTTGACATCGGCATTCGGCATTCGACATTCCAGAATCGACAAATAACAAGCAACGCCTCACCCAATTCAGAGAAGCCTAGGATTTCGACAAATGTTCGCTTCATTGATGTGTTAAAAAGACCGACGTGCTGGTAGTAGTAGTAGTAGCGCGAACGCCAAATGTTCGTCGCTCGGTAAATAGCAACAAAATCATCCCCACTACTCGGGACTCGGCGACTGGACGCTGCCTACACGCTGAAAACCGAGAATGAGAGGTCTTAAGATTAGAAAATAAAAAAAGAAAAAAAAGATTGAATTAATTGAAGAATTATAAAATCAATACAATTAACTATTTGCGTGAAATTAAAGAAAATGAAATTTTATTATTCATGTAATTTTACACAGCGTTCATATTAGTAAAGAACAGTACAGCTCTTTAGTATTTTATATTTTGGTACATTTAGAATAGTATGTTTTATCATTATTGAGCGACGTAATTTACGTGTATTTTAGTTAATATGTTCACCAGAGGTTTAAATATCTAAAGCCCAATTTGTAAATCAATCTGTTATAAAGCAACGAAGTTTTCCAGATCTACAGTTGAGAAAAGTTTCAGAATATTTTTTTTCATTAAATAAAACTTAAAAATGTAATGGCTTAAAATCACGATTTAAAAAATTGATATAAACAATTGGTTTAAATCATCGGTGTCCTAGAACCTAGTGTTAACAAATTATTTTTTAAATAATATTTAAAGTCTCTCTTGTTTGAACAGAATTTTGCTTAAAGAAGGAAACTACATCGCCAGTCGTGACGTTGCATGCAAAGAGCGCGCATGAACAAATGAATATGTATGAGCCTCTGCTTGCGAAGGAGAACGCTGCTCCCTGCCAACAGGATTAACACGCAAACTGCGTTATTGCAGTGTGCACTGGACTTTGCAGCTGTTCGTAATAGTCCAGTATAGTCCTATAGAACGTCACAAAGTTAGTCATTGCGCCATTCTTTCTCAACCTATGGTCGAACTCTAAACCAAAAGGAGTGACGTTTGTCTGCGACACATTACGCGTGCTGGGCCCTAATGGATGGCCCTAAACAATGTTGGTTCACCACGCCAACGTTGACCAGGTTCAGAGTCACACATCGTTCAGAAATTTATTACCTGCACTTCGGCAATTTCCCTTACTTATTTGCATTTATTTTGTATTTATTACATAAATCGTGTGCATAGTTTAGCGGGAGATGTATTTTCAGACAAAATAAAATCAATTTTATGAAAAGTACATATGTGCCAGAACAAAGGAAAACTATATATTATGATGAAGTGCAAAAATGAGCAGTGCTACAGCAGCACACTCTTTCTCGCATTATTGCTAACTTTCCCGAGTTTCAAAAATTTAGAGAATTCGATGAAAAATAGGCCTGAGTCATTTTTAAGCGTCCTTTGTTTAAGCCGACGAAAATATTAAAGAAAAAATGGTGAGTTTTTTGAGAATTTTATTTTATAAATTGAATTAATTCCAGAAAAAATGCGATAATTACTGGCGTTTTCAAAACATTGTACGTTTCCTTATTTAAAGTTCTAATTTTTTGAACAGATTTCGTTAAAGAAAATCTTCGTCATTAATATCTAAATATAATATCTAAATTGGAATGATAATATTTTGCCACTTCGGTAAATACAGGGTGTTTGCTGAAATCTATTCCTGATTTTAAACCAAGGGGGAAGAAATAACCCGGAAGAAAAGCAGTGGAATTGTGTAAATTAAGTTATTTTTTATTTCTAATGGCATGGTAAAAACTTTAGATAATTTAGAAGGGTTATATAAAATGAAGTTTTGTTGGCGTTTTAGAAGTTGCACTAAATGCCCAGGAGTTATAACAAAGCTGATATTATGCTGATTCATGCACTAACTCTTGTTCGCGCTAGTCCGTAATGATATATTTTTGTTTATATTCAACAGAATTTCCTTTGACACAATTCAAAACCACAAAGATTATTTGTAAAACGGTACTATACGGTCTTCAAACATGTTAATAACAGTATGACGGAGTACGTATGGACAGTACATTTAAAAAAGGTGAAAAATCTAGACACAAACGAGTTAATAATTGCCGCGCGCGGTGTATATTCTCATTTTTAAAAGGAGAGTTACACGATATGAAGTGTTTCAGAATTAAATGTTACTAATGTTAAGGTTATGTAGAGAGGTAGAAGATTTTATTTTTGCCAAGAAATTTCATAAAACGATGTTCTACGCATGATATTCGCCCCAGATTCGCAGGTAAATCCTCATGTTTTGCAGGTGGCATTCTTACGAAAAAAGTAATCGCTTACCTACCAAACACCAAAACATGAGGAGATGCCTAACAACCAGGAGTATATACCACACGTATAACGTCATTACAGTCGCGACAATCCGAGGTAATTGGGGCTGATGGTACCTCGGATTACAAACAACTCGAATTACACAAAAAAGGAAAATACATAACGGAATTTTTAACTGCAATGTATAATGAAGTCATATTGAATGTTCAAATACTTAAAATTTCAGTTGCATTGACACATACATACGGGAGCGCGAACCGATGACAACGTAGCAGAGAATGACACTGCAGAACCCGACGCACATGTGACCTTCGAGGCAGTGTTGCCAACACATCAAGGCCCAGCTCTATTATCGCCGCTTGGTTGCTTCTTTGGGGACTTGGCGCACATCAGGCCATATCGGATTGCACGGAATCTCGGGTTAGCGAGGCTCGCATCACCGCGACTCTACTGTATTTGAAATTTCCCACCACCAGTGTACTGGCAAAAAGTAATCAATCGTCGACCCTTCCACATGCCTTAGAAGTTTCCAACATTTCTTCTGAGATAACCTGTGCGTAACCATGAACTGTAATGAACCGTAACTCTACACAAAGATATAAGCGTGGGAATTAACTCTCTAGGCATAAGCAATCCATGCTCTCTCCTGTACAAAAACCAAAGAATAAAATGTTTTTTAAATAGATATAAAATTAGAAAATACAGAATTACCTAGGCTGTCTTTTCTGAAATGCGACAAAATGTTCTCTTTTGTAAGGTGAAAACCGGGAATCTTCTTTCAGTTCATGGAACTGTTTACCGGTATAATGGATTACCTGGCTTGTTTATCATTACCTCTAAGAATTGTTGGATTTGCATAAATCAGTTTTCCTTCCTCTTTATTTATCTACAACATTCTATTTTCCAAAGCGATTCACCTAACGCGCTTTATCTCATAACACAATTTTGCATATAATTCATGCAACACAAAAACACTCAACAGTACAGAAATGTTTGCTCCCGGCTCCCTCGTTGTGTCCAGTGGTGCATTCCTAGATAAAGCAATGGCTACTGGGGCACGCGGGGCGATCATGGTCGGGTTGATGTGGACGGACAGTGGCACCACATACTGGTCAAAATCCGCGAACGTAGGCAAAAAGAAGTTTGAAAAAAATGACAATTACATATTAATGAAAATTAATTCGACCGTAAAAATGTAAAACATTAACATTTTTAACGTGAATCTTTCATACGAGCGGTAGAAGCAAATCAGGATTCAGACGAAAAGTGAAACACACCTTTTCGCTGAAGTCATATTCGGCGATGGATGCTTAGATACGTGGAGTACACACGCTGCATTTGTAGGGAAATGTGTAGGAAGTTGTGATGAATATATGAGGAAAGATGTAGTAGGAAAAATGTGTGAGGAAAGATGTAGTAGGAGCATGCAGAGTAAAGATATTGATGGGTACAGAAATTTCACTGATAAATACCTACTGAAAAATGGGGAAATGATAATAATTTACATATCAAGCAATAGGTAATGGTATCATTGAATGCATCCATGAAATCTAGTTGGCATATAATTGTCTTCTTGGCATGCCAATAGTGGACACTTCAGAGGTTTGAAAACAAGAAGCTAGAATTTTTATAACATTTATAACTAAAACGTTAATAATAATAATAATAATAATAATAATAATAATAATAAACGTTAATAATAATAAATGTTTTGAAAGTTGAATCTTTTACCTGATAAAGTTTTCCACTGACTGGCAATGAAAAATCAGGAATATTTGAATGTTTATAAATTATTTCCTATTGAAATTTCACGATTTTTTGAATATATGAAGTTCTGAACAAATTACAAAATATATTTAAATATTAATGTGGTTATTATTTTATATTAGGTAAGTATTTGCAACTGCTAATGGTATAATTTTAACTTGGTTTAACTGAAAAAAAAACTTAAGTCGATTACAAGAGCCCACTCACAAATGCCACGGAAATTCAATAATAAGTTACAAAATCAATATAATGTATGTGATGTCCTGCTGAAATCAGTATTTTATTGGCCCGCCGCTTCGAAAATGAAAATACTTTAAAGTTTAAATTAAACTTAAAACCTTTTAATCCGTAAGTTATCTTCATAATTCAAAGTGTATTTGAAAAGAACTGCAGTACATGTCTCGTACAGTCTTTTTAGGAAAGCGAGGCCTCCCGCGCGTTTGTGCCCTTCGCAGCCCACTGCGCGCCGCTCCGCCGCCGCCGCCGCCGCCACCCGGAAGGGCTACTTCCGCCGGGCGCTGCGCGAGGCCACGAGGCCGTTCGTATCTGCGGTGCACGCCTTATCGCACCCGCCGACCCACCGCGCCGGCCACGCAATCTGCCCGCCGCAGCGCAGCGCCTGCGCCATCGACTCCACGCTTTGCCACCCCGCAGCCGCTGCTCTGTTGCACAACGCCACCGCCACCTCTTCACCGGGGTGCTGCCTTGCCTCCTCTTGGCGTTGTCAGATCCGTTCTTATCGGCATCACTACGATGATACCGTTCTCACTGCCCCTATTCGTTGCCACTGTGGTTATCACTGTCACTGCGCTTATCACTGTCACTGTCACTGTGCTTATCACTGTCACTGTCGATATCGATGTCACTGTCAATATCGGTGTCTTGTTGCCACTAGTCTCGGTGACTGTTGCCACTAGTCTCGGTGACTGTTGCCACTAGTCTCGGTGACTGTTGCCACTAGTCTCGGTGACTGTTGCCACTAGTCTCGGTGACTGTTGCCACTAGTCTCGGTGACTGTTGCCACTAGTCTCGGTGACTGTTGCCACTAGTCTCGGTGACTGTTGCCACTAGTCTCGGTGACTGTTGCCACTAGTCTCGGTGACTGTTGCCACTAGTCTCGGTGACTGTTGCCACTAGTCTCGGTGACTGTTGCCACTAGTCTCGGTGACTGTTGCCACTAGTCTCGGTGACTGTTGCCACTAGTCTCGGTGACTGTTGCCACTAGTCTCGGTGACTGTTGCCACTAGTCTCGGTGACTGTTGTCACTAGTCTCGGTGACTGTTGTCACTAGTCTCGGTGACTGTTGTCACTAGTCTCGGTGACTGTTGTCACTAGTCTCGGTGACTGTTGTCACTAGTCTCGGTGACTGTTGTCACTAGTCTCGGTGACTGCTGTCACTAGTCTCGGTGACTGCTGTCACTAGTCTCGGTGACTGCTGTCACTAGTCTCGGTGACTGCTGTCACTAGTCTCGGTGACTGCTGTCACTAGTCTCGGTGACTGCTGTCACTAGTCTCGGTGACTGTTGTCACTAGTCTCGGTGACTGTTGTCACTAGTCTCGGTGACTGTTGTCACTAGTCTCGGTGACTGTTGTCACTAGTCTCGGTGACTGTTGTCACTAGTCTCGGTGACTGTTGTCACTAGTCTCGGTGACTGTTGTCACTAGTCTCGGTGACTGTTGTCACTAGTCTCGGTGACTGTTGTCACTAGTCTCGGTGACTGTTGTCACTTTTCTCGGTGACTGTTGTCACTTTTCTCGGTGACTGTTGTCACTTTTCTCGGTGACTGTTGTCACTTTTCTCGGTGACTGTTGTCACTTTTCTCGGTGACTGTTGTCACTTTTCTCGGTGACTGTTGTCACTTTTCTCGGTGACTGTTGTCACTTTTCTCGGTGACTGTCTTTTTATTTTAGTTGCCTGTTTTCTGTTATATGTTTTTTGTAATCGTTGTCCATTGTCAATGTAGTCCTCATTGTTATCTTTGTAAAAGAAACATTACTAGCATTCGTATTCTCGCGCTGCCACTATAAATAAGTGCTAGAAATGTCACGCAGCCATATTCAAACCAGTGTCATCTCCGTTTTCACTATCCCTACTAAGATGACAATACATGACTAAAACACATCATTTCAAATCATTTTACGTCCATAGTGACGCTTCAATAGTCAGCGATTATATTGAACCACGTTAAAATTTGACTCATCCCTTTATCCTGTAAATAAAGGTGGAATGTAGACGACCGTCGTAAGTACTGGGCCCTATTTTCCATCCACAATTATTGCACTTCAAACGGAATCTTCGGGTCATTCGCAGTTGCGAAGTCTGGAGAAAAGGGGGGGCCATGGATGTGTTTCACCCTGCCTAGAGATCGAACCAAAGTAGTTTTTTCTTTCTCAGAAATATATCCATTTAAATGATAGATTTATAGTGAGTCAGATATAATGCCCTGATAAAACAAAAAATAATTATGTGGTCTGTGCAGCTGCCATCTACATCTCATTTACATGAAATAAAGTTTACATTATTTATTACACTGTATTCTCCAAGTTTTAATAAATTATCTTGTTTGATTCTCTTATATTGCCCTCAATCCGGGGAATTACTTAACAAGTAAAATCAGATAAAAACTTTATTTAGCTTTCTTCAATTTCTTTCTGGGGCGAACAAAGCTTCACGCCAATAATTAATACACGTACGGTGGTTCAATGTAGAATGTTCCACTAAAACTTCTACTACTTTGCATCTTCAGTATTCTGCGCGCATAATAAATTTAAGAATCCACAGCCGGATTAACTTGCCTCGCTGTTTCTTTCCCCCCTTTCCTCCTCTCGTGGCCCTTATTTCTAATTTCACAGCTTCTGGCCGCCTGCAACTTTCGTAGAAGAGTTGTTCCGGGCATCGGGCGACGCGCTTAGCAGAAGTTGGTACGGAGACCACATTTGTGGAGCCCACCACGATCGCCACGCCAGGGCGAGAGAGGGCGCTAGCGGCGATGCTAACGGCAGAGGAGAAGGCGGTGGGGAAAGTAATAGCAATGGCAATGCCGATGGCCATAGGATGGCCGGAGGTGACAGGGGACATGGTAGGAAAGGAGAAGGCAGGGGCAGTGAAGGCAGGAAAAGGCAGGGGAGGAGAAGCCGATGGGAGAAGCTATAGAAAGGGGGGAGGGAGGGGGCGTGGACAGAAGGGGGCGTGGACAGAGGGGGCGTAGAGGGAGGGGGCGTGGACGGAGGGGGCGTGGACAGAGAGGGCGTGGACAGAGGGGGCGTGGACAGAGGGGGGCGTGGACAGAGGGGGGCGTGGACAGAGGGGGGCGTGGACAGAGGGGGCGTGGACGGAGGGGTCGTGGACAGAGGGGGCGTGGACGGAGGGGTCGTGGACGGAGGGAGCGTGGACGGAGGGGTCGTGGACGGAGGAGGCGTGGACATAGGGGGGCGTGGACGGAGGGGGCGTAGAGGGAGGGGGCGTGGACAGAGGGGGGCGAGGACAGAGGGGGCGTGGACAGAGGGGGGCGTGGACAGAGGGGGGCGTGGACAGAGGGGGGCGTGGACAGAGGGGGGCGTGGACAGAGGGGGGCGTGGACAGAGGGGGGCGTGGACAGAGAGGGCGTGGACAGAGAGGGCGTGGACAGAGAGGGCGTGGACAGAGAGGGCGTGGACAGAGAGGGCGTGGACAGAGAGGGCGTGGACAGAGAGGGCGTGGACAGAGAGGGCGTGGACAGAGAGGGCGTGGACAGAGGGGGGCGTGGACGGAGGGGGCGTGGACGGAGAGGGCGTGGACGGAGGGGGCGTAGACGGAGGGGGCCTGGACGGAGGGGGCGTGGACGGAGGGGGCGTGGACGGAGGGGGCGTGGACGGAGGGGGCGTGGACGGAGGGGGCGTGGACGGAGGGGGCGTGGACGGAGGGGGGCGTGACGGAGGGGGCGTGGACGGAGGGGGCGTGGACGGAGGGGGCGTGGACGGAGGGGGCGTGGACGGAGGGGGCGTGGACGGAGGGGGCGTGGACGGAGGGGGCGTGGACGGAGGGGGCGTGGGCGGAGGGGCCGTGGACGGAGGGGGCGTGGACGGAGGGGGCGTGGACGGAGGGGGCGTGGACGGAGGGGGCGTGGACGGAGGGGGCGTGGACAGAGGGGGCGAGGACAGAGGGGGCGTGGACAGAGGGGGGCGTGGACAGAGGGGGGCGTGGACAGAGGGGGGCGTGGACAGAGGGGGGCGTGGACAGAGTGGGCGTGGACAGAGAGGGCGTGGACAGAGAGGGCGTGGACAGAGAGGGCGTGGACAGAGAGGGCGTGGACAGAGAGGGCGTGGACAGAGAGGGCGTGGACAGAGAGGGCGTGGACAGAGGGGGGCGTGGACGGAGGGGGCGTGGACGGAGAGGGCGTGGACGGAGGGGGCGTAGACGGAGGGGGCCTGGACGGAGGGGCCGTGGACGGAGGGGGCGTGGACGGAGGGGGCGTGGACGGAGGGGCCGTGGACGGAGGGGGCGTGGACGGAGGGGGCGTGGACGGAGGGGGCGTGGACGGAGGGGGCGTGGACGGAGGGGGGCGTGACGGAGGGGGCGTGGAAGGAGGGGGCGTGGACGGAGGGGGCGTGGACGGAGGGGGCGTGGACGGAGGGGGCGTGGACGGAGGGGGCGTGGACGGAGGGGGCGTGGACGGAGGGGGCGTGGACGGAGGGGGCGTGGACGGAGGGGGCGTGGACGGAGGGGGCGTGGACGGAGGGGGCGTGGACGGAGGGGGCGTGGACGGAGGGGGCGTGGACGGAGGGGGCGTGGACGGTGGGGGCGTGGACGGAGGGGGCGTGGACGGAGGGGGCGTGGATGGTCGAGAGAAGGGGCCCTAGGATAGAGGGCGGGGGCGGTGGAAGCGAGGACTGATGAGGGAGGGACGGAAGATGTGGGTCAGAGGATGTGGGGTGGAGAAGGGGACGGATGCTGACAGTGGAAGCGGTGACGGAAAGGGAGGTTCGGAGGCGACAAGGTGGGGAGAGGAGGTAGGGCTTTGCGTCCCGGAAGCGCCAGGTGGTGTACAGAGCAGGAAGGGGGGGCGAGGCACAGGGAGAGTGGAAAGGGGAGCACTGCCGGCGGTCGATATCTCGCCCCCGTGGGTGGCGGTGACCGTGGCGATGATGCTGCAGCGGTTGGAATTGGTTGCAGAGTACAAAGAGAGTGGAGAAGTGAAGGAAGATGGCGGGAAGAAGGTGCAGAATTTGATGGTCGTAATGGGATAAAAAGGTAGCAGGGCGTTTGCAGTTGTAGAAGGAAATCGTTAATTGCGCAGTGGAAACGTGGAAATATTTGTGGGTATTAAGCAACGACGTGGAAAATATTCACAGTTTTGAGAGTGACCCGGAAAGGATAAACAAATTCGATTGAGTAAGTGAAAGAAAAGAACATCATTTTCATTATACTGAAACTGTCATTGCGACAATGAGGGAGAAAATAAGATCGGTAGTTACCAAAAGAAAATACAAAATGTAAACTTAATGAATCGATACGAGAAGGTTTTGAAGCAGCTAAGAAGTCTCTGAACGAGGAATTTGGCTTCTCTCCTAATCGGAAGTGTAATGAAATGCTAACAAGTCGGTCCTGCAAGGAACAGATTGCAAGTTAAAGCGGAGGGAGAAGGGTATTGAGGTCCGGACGCGATGTCTGGGCAGTATGGCAGGGGCGAGAGCGAATTTGCATCGATAGGGCTGGGCGTGGCGGAGCGGCGCTTGTTCCCTTCACGTCACGTGGTGTGTTGGCGGTGGCGACATGTGTGGGTGAAGTGGGAAGGGGAGGGGCGGGGTGGAGGAGCGGAGAAGGTGAGGGAGGAAGATGAAGTGGTGGAGAATATGAAGGAGGGGCAGGAGGAAGAAGAGGAGAAAGTGGATGAAGAGAAATGTCAAGAGACGGCAAAGATGGAGGAGAAAGCGGTGGCGCATGTGACTGTGAAGGAGAAGGGGCTTTGACAGAGTGACAAATAGATAGGCGGAAAATTATTGGAAAGAGAGGGGGTGGAAGCGGCTGGGAAGAGTGCAGGCGGAGGTGCGAAGATGAATGTAAAAGTAAAGGAACAGGAAGGAGTAAGAGACAGAGGCGGCGGTGTTCTGGGCGGACGGGACGGTTAGAGCGGTTAGGTCGGTGGGGGCAGTGGGGACGGTGGGGACGATGAGGGCGGTGGGGACGGTGAGGGCGGAGAGGGCGGTTAGGTCGGTGAGAGCGGTTAGGTCGGTGAGGGCGGTTAGGTCGGTGAGGGCGGTTAGGTCGGTGAGGGCGGTTAGGTCGGTGAGGGCGGTTAGGGCAGAGAGGCAGTGGGGACAGAGGGGGCAGAGGGAGCGGGGGCAGTGGGGTGCTTAGGGCGGTGAGGTGGTTATGGCGATGGCGGCGGTGGAGCGGTTAGGGCAGTGGGGGCGGTGGGGCGGTTAGGGCTGTGTGGGCGGTTAGGGTGGTGGTGGGAATGGAGGCGTCTGCAGTGAGGGTGGAGAGGGAAGTGGGGACAGACGGTGGTGGGGGCGGGGGGGAGGGCAAGGGGAGTAGGGGTCCGTGGGGGAAGTGGGGTTGGTTTTTCTAGAGGTGACTGAGACAGCCGAGAATGCTGAAGCGGTGGGCGCTGAAACAAAGGAATCAGAATCGGAAAAGACGGAAGCATAGGAGAGTGAAGACGGGGAGTTGAGATGGTGGTAGAGCTGGTTGAGTGGTACAGACGGGGAGAAGATGCGGAGGCATGGGAGGCGGCCGAGGCAGAGTAGACAAAGACGGCGGAGGCGGGGGAGACGGACACGGCGGCGGACGGGGTTGTGCTGCAGGCGTCTGTATTCGATTTCCCAATATCCGATTTACTCTGCAAACACGGGGAGGGTCGCCTTGTTCTCTGGCGTCCCGGGAGGCGGCTATTGACTGCACGTACACCGCCGCCGCCGCGCATTTTCCACCTCTTCCGTCTTCTCCTGCCTCGTTTGCACCCGGACTCGCCTCTCTTGTCTTTCGCTCGAGTGTGTGCATGGAAGAGGCAAAGAGAGGAAATCTAAACATTTGATCGCGCCGTCGTTGATTAACGGAACCGTAATTATAGGAGCTTTTACGTGACAGTAGAGGCAAAAGAAGAATATGATGACAGAGTTATTTGCGCAGCGGTAATACAAATGCATACAATTATGACCGTTTTGTGCAAAAAAGGAGCACACTGTATTACTTAATGTATATGACCAGATCTAAAACAAATTCTAGTCATTATGAAAGAAGGAAACTAGTATCTGAATATATGTGAAACATTAGTTGAAAATGACGAACATATTTAACTTTGTTAACAATATTAAAAATAGATACAAATGTATTGACTGGATATTTGAACATTTTATGCAAATTATTCGATCATATACTTATTTATCTCCGTAATCTCATCTTCACTGTTCGCGTTTCACATCATATACACGCAATAAATGCAAACTAACGTCTGTATGTGTTCTCATGTTTATGCATGCCCTGAAGAAACATGGACTGAAAGAGCAATATTGTTTGGGGTGATCCCATCTGCTGAGTCAGCGAGGTGGCAAACGAAAGTAGATTGTATCTACCACAATGAGTGCTATACCAGAAATGCAATTCAAAAACGGTTTGAAGTAGTAATCCGGTGTGCTTTGGGCATGAACTTTTAACAAGGGTTCTATGGTTTTAAATTTTTTTATATTTGCCTATAACAAATGACATTTTTGTATGAATAAAGAAACATTAGGATGATAATGGTAAAAAGCCATTTTTAGAAAATAGATGATAGAAATAATATTTCTAATGTTCTTATGCAAAATTTGCATTATTTGTCGATTCATACCAAATAAAACGTGATCTCGGTCGATTCTGAAAGCTACCAAAGAACGCAATGAAGTAGTTCCCATAATGTCACCGAGGCGGACGTAAGATTTAACGAATATAGAAAATCTGCATAGATTTGCATTGAAAACCACAAGTAGTTCCTTTACTATTCAAGAAAGGAAAAGCATGTCATTTGTCAATTCGTTTGTCAAACCAGGGACGGATCCAGCTTATCATTTTGGAGGGGGGCATCATATATTTTTTAAATAATATACATTTTCGTTATTATATTGTATAAATATATATATATATATATATATATATATATATATATATATATACGTATAATATTTTATAATATATATTGTTTAAATAATTACATAATACAAACATAAATATTTAAATCGATTTTGCTAAATAATTGAAGGAAAACGAAAACTCTTGGTCTTTTCTGGGGGGGGGGAGCATGGCCCTCATGCCCTCCCTGAATTCGGCAGAGGGTCAAACCCTGTATTTTCTCTTATCTATCTAAATTTTAACAAAATTTATATTTATATTATACGTGTAACACAATAACGTAAGGTGTAAATATCCGAAATTTAGAAAAATTGTATTATGTACTTATATAAAGAAAACATCGATGACTTAGTTCCCAAACATTGTGTGCCTACCCAACCCCAGTTTTGAGTTAATATCATTTTTCAGACATCTCATTCATATATGAACAAAGAATATAAATGGAATCCGCGTCTTTGTACAATGAATCACGCTTTTTTCTAGAAACTGAACATTGTCGCTTCATAAGTAGCAACATATTTACAAATGTTCGAGTTTGGTTTTCTCGAAAGTAGAAATTTGGGACGTACAGTGTGTACTCTAAGCCATTGATTTGTTCTCTGAATCTGGACACACTGAAATCCAGTCGCCCGCAATCTCTTTGTTGGAGAGAACTTCCTCCTCAACACCTGGAGGTGACCCTTTGAGCATTATTTAGTTCGGCCCAATCACTAGGGAAGGCCCATGAGGACAAGAAATCAACGGGCTGCGAAGCACACAATATCTGGTGCACCAGTCGAGGAACAAGCGCTTAAAAAAGCAAAGCTCCGGCGAGGATCGGAGTGAAACATGCGAGTAGCTGGTGGCGTGTCTCACGCCAAGGCGCCAAGGAGGGGGAAAGGGATGGAGGGGAAAGGGTAGAAGAGGTGGGAGGGGGAAAGAGAGGGAGGGTGAGCGAGGGAGGCCATGAACCGCGGAAGCCTGTATCTGGCGCCCGCCCTCCGCAGGCCAATCAACAACGGAATTGTGGCAATGGTTCGTCATCAATCGATGAGCGTGTGTGGGCGTAGTGAGATTTTAGGACACAGGTTGATAATTACAAAGTAAGAAGATTGAAATTATTAACGTCGTTAGACAGATACAGCAATTATCAACCGTGTATGTTACTTGTGTTGTCGACCGTGTTTCGTTCTTTAAGTTTCGTAATAACATCTTCATAAGAAAACATCATATAAACCATAAATATTCATGGAAAGAAGTCTCAAATACTCATGAGCCATCTTTAGCTGCAGGACATTGATTCGTTTGCCTCTAATGTCCGGCAGACATGAATCCGTAACGGACGCCGGCCGTTAACGGTAGCTTTTCGTTCTGATGCATTACTTTAATATTTTTTTTAAAGGTCACTTTTCGTGGTCATATATCGACCACTGTAATTTTTAAACTTTAGAGGGAATTGAAGGGAGATCGCGAAATGACAACACAAACACTCACAAACATCCATGCCTGAGGTGGTATTCCAACCCCAAAGCCTTCGAGGCACCTACGGCCCATCAGCCTTTACGACCTCGGCTGTCCAGGCCGGCTACGTTCATCGTATAACAGAATTACGAGAATTAATAAAACAGCATTAGGAAAATTAATAAAATCGTATTTACAAAAAGTCTGCACCCCTAAAAGCTGATTGCGTTGTTAGTGAAATCATAGAATTTAAATCATTTACTTGCGTACGAAGGTCCCAAGAGCTTTTCGCCTTTGGCGCAGGGAGTAATTATCTTGAACATACTAAAGTCAGTCTTACGTCGAGTCGAGACGCGTCATTGCCCTTTATCACTATCAGCCAAGGACTCAGTGGTCGTTAGTATCCAGGGTTCCAAACCGTCACTCATATGGGAACTCGTGGCGAATCTAGCCTCTTAGAAGTTAAATAATTCCGAGACTTCACGGAGTTGGTTTAGACGTTCGGTTACCGGCACTGACTGACTGACTGACTGACTGACTGACTGACTGACTGAATGAATTGCAGATTGCTGACTCTCTGAAGTCTGCGACTAGCCGGATGGTACAAGTGTGCTCAGTTCTCGTCGAAAAGATAGAAATGTGTATTCGGCCGGCGGTCAGGGAAAACGTCCTAGAAGAATAAATATTAGTACTTAGTAGGTGCGCCTGTTGGTCATGATTGTAGTTATTTACGATATTAGTGTCGTAATACATCTGATTACAATACGAGATTGGAAAATTGTCATACGAGTTTGGTAATCAATTGAGTATTGTAATCCGATGTTACGACACGAATATCGTACAACGTTTTATCCACTTTGTAAAACTTTGCTAGATTTAAGATTAAAATTTTCATCTAGTATTCACATTTTTCCCCTTCAAGTGGTGACACTGTTCTTAACAAGGAGAACAATTGAAACGCGCATGGCGTACACATTTCGACAACATGAGCGAATGCAGTTTAGACTCAGAAATAGAAATAGCAGCAAATGCTGCTACAGATTCTTTGTTACCATACAAATCAAAGAATAAATATGAGCGTGAGTACTAAAGTTTTAAGGATTGGTGTGAAAACAAAAACGTTCATTGCATAACATTAAAACATAACCCTACATTAAATGCATAACATTAAAACAAACCCTCGTATGCCATTATCGCACTAGTGTGCTAATGAAGTTCATTACCACACTAGAGCGGTAAAGTACTTCATTACGAAACTGATTATAGTAGCATAATGTTTCACATTACCTAACCAATAGGATAAACAAATTTATAAATTTAGTATGTTAAAAATGTTTAAAAAATTCCGCGTATGTCGTTATAGACCAGACATCAAAATAAAAATTGAATATTTCTTACCATCGAGACTGATTACTGTCCGTGAAATAAAAATGTAAATACATTCTGTGATACAAAATGGGAATAAAATATAATTAATATTACCTAATTGTGACAAGAACGTGAAAAAAAGTTTATGATAAAAGAAAACACTTCTGACTGATTCTACAACAAAGATTTTTGAATAACAATTGCATGGACAAAAATAATACTGAACAATATTTAGTGGACTAAGGACCATTACATGCTACGTACAATAATGTGTACAATTAAAACATTTTCACTGTAATTCAATATTACTATTTCGATTTTTTCGAGACAAATATCTTTAATAATACCAAGAATAGTACCTTCAAAGGTAATTTCCATACTGACTGAACCTTTGCGGTCAAAATAGCGGCAGATCACATTTTATTTATCATACATTTTAATTAGAATTAATTAAAAATTAACTCTTAATAATTGTCGTAAATTTTAATTTGAAATTCGTTTTATGTCGATAATATTAGTCTGTCTGGTCATCTTTCTTGGCGCGCCTAACCACGAATTTTTGACTTGGCGATGTAGGCAGAGCCTCTTTGCCGCCGGATCAGAGACGATCCAGTTTCTTCTTGGATTCTGATACACTTCGAGGGCGTAGATAGACTGGAGTAAATGGTATGCGGCAAAAAAAGATCTAATTATGTATCCAACGAAATAGAAGTCTACACATGTGTCCTTCGGAAAATATCTAACACTCTAATTTTATCCCTTTAATTATGGCCAACTGATCTCACAGCACCGTAAGCTGCAAAACTACGAAACTGCATTAGTATTAAAGCAATTCCTCCATATCCACGAAATTGCTTTTAGCGAGTAGCACACACGTGATTAGGAAAATGCTACCGGTTCGCGACGTAAGCATTCGATATTTGGTCATCACATGTTTTTCTTGAAATGAGCGTAATAATATCAGCTTCATCTGGGAATCCAATTCGAAAGACACCGGAGCTCAAAGCATCACGTTCAGGTAAAATGTCAAGTTAAAATTTCAATTCAGAATAATAGAAGAACTCAACTGTGAAGGAATTAATTCAGTTGCATCAAAATGCAGACAAGAGCTTTGACGACTTAAACAGAAAAGACGTTTTGGATATTTACAATTCTCGTGATAGTGATCTCACTAAAGAGGAGCACACTAGGAAAATCATTGTCTGGTGGAAAGGGAATTCACGTGTGATCCCATTATAGAAAGAACTTTGAAAGTAAAAAACTGAAGTAGGCACTCTTCCGTATTTGGAAATTAACACATTTCGGCGGTTGGTGAAACTATTAAAAATAAGTAAATACTATGTCTAATCAATTTCAACTTTTAAATCTTTCAAATTTGTGTTTTGTTTATTCTTTTATAAACCTTAATTGTGAATTATGTTGGTTGTAATTGCCACTTACTCAATACTACTGAAAGAGTTTGTGAAATATTATTTTTCTTTCATTTTTAAACCCTTTTTCCATATCCAGAAACCTAACCTACCTTTCTCCTTTAGAAGACAGACTTGACATTCGCGGATTTAACATTCGCGATGTTTTGGGAGACACCAACCCTCGCGAATGTTGAGGGATTACTGTGCATTTCTTGTGATTTCTCTTATAACTCTGTTACTATTTTCAACGCGACATGACGTTATCACCCAGATATTTCCGAGATATTATTCCCCTCTCTCCGCCTCTGGTCACAATTATGATTGTAAAACTACTTCACATATTTCGAGGGGGATGTGCATAAATCCTAATGTCAAAAGAAGGGGGTCGGGTCGAGATTACAAAATAACTTCAAATCACAAATTGTTTCAATTTTCTACGTATATTCCATATAAGAAATAAATCTCTCTGACTGGTACCCATTTTAGTAGCATTAGACCTTCAGGACGTGTCCAAGAGATAAGTAAAGATGATAATTCCACAATTTCTCAGCACTTCTCAGAATCTACAACGCAATTCGATTCCCAAGAGTGAATTTCTTTCCCATTTGACAGTATTCGCTGAAGATTATTGCCAGTAATATGGCCTTTTGGTGTTATTACTCAACAATAACTCAGAGTTTTTTTTAAGATAGTGCATGATACTATCAATTACTATTAATATACTACAATTAAATGAAGTTATGCAAAAAAAGTATAATCTCCAAGAATCAATGACGTTAAAAATGACTTGTAAAATTAATACATATCTTACAACTTTGAGCAGTAAGAGTGCAAGCTGAAAATTAAATGTGTTACGAGATATCGCTGCAGAAAAGTAGAGAAGTTCTTCGTATTTACTATGCGGAAAATAACAATAACTCCAAAAAATGTTTCATGTCGTTAAATACTAAATCTAAAGTCTAATGAAATGAGGGGTTTTACAAATTGAGCACAGGTTCTAGACGTACAATCCGAGAACAGCTTTTTGCAACCTCAGCGAGTTATCAGTTACACTAAACAGCACCAAATAAGCTACATTTCTTCTAAGTTCCACCTCGTGTGGTAGAAAAGAGAATACAAAAAACATTGATTTTCGATGGAGGTCCACAATTTAATGCGCACATATATTATACTAGAAGTATATTTCAGAGGAACATTTCAGGCAGAAACACCACCAGCGTGTTTCTCGTAATATTAGTAACATATAGACTCTCTACCATTTTGGCATCAGAAACCTAGACTTCTCACTTTCTTAGAAATAATTTTTTGCAGTAGTCGTTTGTCACCGGAACTTTGGGCGCATTTCCAAGATTCGGAGCGCTGTTGTAGACTCGGGACTTCATTAGCGACATTTGCCAACAGTGAATGCACTGTAATTCTGACGACTGGCTGCCGAGATCGGAAGCGATAACAGGTACTACCCGCGCGCATTGAAGCTGTTGTCATATGCATCACAATTACTTGAATTCATAAATTTGGCTTTTTTGTCGTTTGTATGTCTTACTCCCATATATAAACTTATTTGGCAATGCCCACTTTAAGCATATCATTCTGAACGTCGGAGAAGAAGAAGAACAAGAAGAAGAAGAAGAAGAAGAAGACGAAGAAGAAGAAGACGAAGAAGAAGAAGACGAAGAAGAAGACGAAGAAGAAGACGAAGAAGAAGAAGAAGAAGACGAAGAAGAAGAAGAAGACGAAGAAGAAGAAGAAGAAGAAGAAGACGAAGAAGAAGAAGAAGACGAAGAAGAAGAAGAAGACGAAGAAGAAGAAGACGAAGAAGAAGAAGAAGACGAAGAAGAAGAAGAAGAAGAAGAAGACGAAGAAGACGAAGAAGACGAAGAAGACGAAGAAGACGAAGAAGACGAAGAAGACGAAGAAGACGAAGAAGACGAAGAAGACGAAGAAGACGAAGAAGACGAAGAAGACGAAGAAGACGAAGAAGACGAAGAAGACGAAGAAGACGAAGAAGACGAAGAAGACGAAGAAGACGAAGAAGACGAAGAAGACGAAGAAGACGAAGAAGACGAAGAAGACGAAGAAGACGAAGAAGACGAAGAAGACAAAGAAGACGAAGACGAAGAAGAAGAAGACGAAGAAGAAGAAGACGAAGAAGAAGAAGACGAAGAAGAAGAAGACCCACGAAATTACTTTGCCGTAATGAATAATTTCCCTGAAGAAATGAACGTTTGTCAATCAGCCTATTACTTATGAAATCTTAATAATGTATTGCAAATAAAACAAATATCCATTTGATAAAAATCCCAATAAAGAATTGAAATGAAGAAAACTAAAATATATTAGTCTGTTGAATTTGGTCAATTAAAACAACTTCTTCAAACTGTGGATCATTACATCATCAATGATTTTTAATTTGTACATTGAATTTGTTACAAGGTACCTAAGAGGGATCAGAACCCATAAACTGATCGAAAACGTAGATAATCCAATGTATATTGTGTAATATATAAAACGTGACACCCACTTCTTATGTATGTTAGAGATAGTATATACTATTTATTTGTTTAACACTTTTGTCATGTTCTAGTGTAAGGGTCAAGTTATATTTTAATATTTGATTATTAAACTGTTGAATCGATAGAATTTTAAAATAATACTTATTTACTTTATAATTTACGATTAAATACCAACTTCTGTTGAAGTCCTTTTGCTCTGGGACTCCATGTTAAACTAATGGCGCTACATTAGCATATACTTTCACGCATTATTTCAAAACTACCGTGCCATTCTATTAAGAATTCCTTCTTTTATTCGTGGAAATTAATGTAAAGAGAAAATTAGGTGAAGTTTGTAAGAAAAAAATTTAACGTTTTTTAATTGCCTGTATTTTGCGCCAAATTACACAAGAACAACTTATTTTCGAAAAATTTAGCACGCCCTTATTAAAATATCCGTCCTTGAGAGACAGATGTCATTAAGAAAGAAACCCAATCGTCAATATTATAATGGTAAGAAGACGCCACACAAAATTGCACTTTTGAAATTTAAAAAATGTACAATTACAACGTATACTAGGCCTTCACAATTCTCTTTGCAGTACTTGCTATGCTATCCGAAGAAAAAGTAATAAAATGTTTGTGCCTTTTTGAGAAAATTTCGAAATGTTTTTGAGGCTTCATGTAAAGTACCCTCAAAAATCAAATTATCTGTTTGAAAGTCCCAAAGCCTCTATTTCATTCAGATCGATTGAGGAATATCAATTTTGCAGAAAATCGACCGAACGGTTTAGGCGCTGGTGTTGACAACAGATTGACGTTTTGCCGTCAATAGATTTTTCGGTATCAAAAACCCACAAAACCTGGATTTTGTGTACATCACCTGTAAGAGTGATTTTTTTCTACATTTAGCAACAGGATTTATCCACTTTTTGTTTCCAGGTCCCGATAATAAAGAGTTTTTCCGCCGAAAGTTGAAATATACTTGTATAATTCAAGAGAAGGCTGTCACAAAGTGATAAACTATACTATCTATTTATTAACACAGCGTTAATAAATAGATTTTTCCGGCGCACGATTCCATAACTTTCTCTTCTTACGAAATACCTTCCGGCGAGAAAATAAAAAGATTTCAACTACAGAATGCTTCAGAATGCTTCATATTCTCTACAAGGTGTTCCTCGATCCCTGTCCTCCGGTTTCAGGCCGAACGCCAGCCGCACCTCCACAAATGGACCCACCGCAAAAACCTACAGCAGTGCGACCGGCATGCAAATGGTATTTCCATGTCCCCGGCGATGGATGGCGATAGTCCCACGCGACGCCACGGGGAGCGCTCGAAAGAGCGTAAACGTTGATTACTCCTCTTTGCGGTGGGGCAAAAAGCACTCATCAACATCGGCCGTGCACTTTACTCGGAGTCCTTTACTGAGGATCCAGTTTCCGCGCAAATGTTTCCGCTGGACTTCAAAGATCCTCCTGTCGCTAAACTCAGGTTCGGCGCTTTGTAATTGAGATGATTACTTGTCTGAAAGTCTTTTATTTATTTTTTATGCTCAGCAAACAAGCAGCAAATTTTAAATCATACAATTTAAGGTAGACAACACCGCTTAGTGTTAGTGTTGGTAGTTATTTTCTGGTATCTTGAGAATCTGCCGGTAGGAGAAATTGCTTAGTTTTCACAATCTGGAAGTAGTTTGATAATAGACAGATAGCTGAGAATCAAAAGCGCATTACCGGGGTAGCTGAATGTGATCAGTTCTAATAAATCATGAAGGAAATCTATTCGACGATCGAGTGTACGCAACCTATTGTCTTGTAGAAATAAGGAAACTGGCAAGAAGTAGGGTATAAAAGAAAATAGCCAGGGAATCATTGATGTTTGATTGCCACGTTCAATTTCTTCTAGGAAAGCATTCATCAAAGTCTTTTCTGTTTGCCGATAATTTTCTAATTAACATTGACGTGAATAATGTATGGTCAGTCGTGAAAATCTACAGGAAGGGAGATATGTGAATTGTGTTAAACGTGCGGTACGTGGGACTTTGTGATTGCTCGCATTGACCGAGACATTAAATAGGACAACAAAATGTTTTGATGTTTCAAAAAACTCAGGTAAATATATTCAGAGTCAGCACAAGATATTTTATTAATATTTAACCTAACAGTTAAAGAATGAAAAACTATTTATAAATGCTATGACTCTACATTACAATGAAAAGAAAAAATGTACACATATTTTGTGACCATCCCGTCTTGAATTAGATATTGTGACATCACAAAGTAATATGAACATCACTAAAATCTAACTATTTTCAATTTTATATTGGTCTTCAGTGGATTATCTTGATTCTGTTGGTATTCATGTACCATGTTTTTCATTTCATCACTAATGTATTATGCTACGTTGCTTATTCGAACTCACGTTACATGTTAACTGCAACCTACACGTCTTCAATTGTAAATACCTACGGATATTGCTATCTTTTAACGTTAACTGCAACCAAATGAACCAGTCTTCAACTGCACATGTCTACAGCTATTCTATCATTTAAATGCTTCGAACTGAGATGTAATCAAAATTGCAATAAAGTGTAATTTACTTAGTTTTAATTACATATTTTTCTAATCAATGAGTACATGTCTACTGAATTTTCCTACAGTAATAGCGACGTCCTCTGTAGATACCAACATTTACATGGAATGCGTCCGCTTCCCATTGTACGCGGTGGTCCTCCGAGTTGATACGAAGCTGCCAAGGCAAGTGGAAGGAGCTGGCTGCCAGCTCATCCGAGCCACCTTCAACAATTCACTGCCTCCTCAGCCAGCTCCCTACAACTCCGGAACATTTGCATAACCCTTACTTTTGAATCTTGCACCATTTCCATTCTGGACACAGTGTCCGCGAACTCCATAACTTGTTACCTTGCCCGCGACATTGACGTGCCTGCACTGTACTTATGGTGCGAATGACCATTTCAGTTATCTCGCCCGGAAACACGAAATAATCAATTAATCAACTCGCTGGCCATTCTTCGCTTCTGCAATAATCCCACATCGTAGAATTCTGCTTTGTACACGTGGGATGCGCGAAGACCAGTATAGAACTGTAAATAATGATTTACATTGTAGTGATGTGCATATTACATTGTGATCTGGCCAGTGGCGTAGTTGGGGGAGGGGCAGAACGAGGGTCCGCCCCAGGTGACAACCTACGAGTGATACCAATTATAAAATTGTATAATTGGAATTATATAATTTAAAAGATTTATTTAAAAATTATATATATATATATATATTGAAACACATAATGTGTTTCCTTACACTAATTAGAACATTAGCGTAAGTAATCAGTATATATTTTGGACTGCGCGGTACGTACGTCAAGCGCGGCGAACAACGATGGGAACTAGCAACGGTCACTACCGCCGCCGTTGCCGCCGCCGCGAGGACAGCGTGAGAATGTCGGTTACGAACTGGGCAGCGAACGGCGAAGATTTCAGCCGTTAGGACGGTCACGGAGAAGTGGCCGGTAGGTACGGACGTGTGGCGAAGAGCTCGCCGTTAGTGCATGGACAAAGGGAACATGCGGTGTATTTTGTAAAGTAGTAGCAACTGTAGAACAATAGATACGTGAAGTAGAGATCGAGAATATTATTAGGATGAAAGATCAGCGACGAGAGAACAATCGATCGCGCTTGTATTATTTATCGCGGTAAGAATAACACCGGAATTGTGTGGTGCGGAACTGAGACCAGCACGTGCAGTAACCGTGGGTTAAGTGATTAAATCCAGCGACGGAAAATAATCAGAGTGAGGTGCAACACCGAGGTACCAGGAGCCGAATCAGGAAGGATTCGCAAGGTCACCAGCCGAGGCGATCGCTAGGCCATCAGCCGCCGACGACGCCCAGCTGCTGCGAAGGTCGGCGACCCCTGCCGACACGAGCCGTGCTCCAAGCATCGAAGGTATTGGTCGGGGCCCCGAAGGTATGATAATATGTATTACACCTAATCTTGGTACCAAGGCAGAGTGTATAAATGTTGTAAGATCATGTAATTATCAAATCTGGTTTGTGAATAAATGCTGTTCATGATTGTACTTCATTTATTAATTAACTTTCCTAATGCTATACCAACTTATCGTAGGGACCCATTCACGGAAAAGATACCCTCCTTTAGTAATTTCTTGCAGTGAAAATACCCGGCATCACCAGGTACGTCACAGCTGGCGCCCGAACAGTCTGGAAAGCGTGTAATTAAGAAATGTGGCCCTAGGAAAGTTGATAAAACATTGGAAAGTATTGTGCATGTATTTGATGTATATCAATGCAGGTTAAATATAATAGGCAGGCAATGTAAAGCTCATTATTAGAGGGAACAAAAGTAACAGTACATGTACTAACAAAGCATGCATAAGTCAAGAAAGCATAATGAATACTTGGTAATTACAGAAATTTTGTTGTTTAATTAATAGCGGGCAGATATATGAAACTATTTGAGAGTAACCAGTATAAAGTTACTACTACAGTTACTGGGTTTATGAAAGCTATAAATGTACATATTGTAAGTGATATAGTGCAGTATAATTTCAAAGATTTTGTAAGACAAGTCAATAATGTTTGAATTGGTTGGTATTTTTCATAACATGGAAGTTAAAGAATTTGTGAAGTAGTAATAATTCTTGTGGAAATATAAGGGTATTTAATATTATTATATAAATCGTGCACATTACCCGCTGGGAATTTACATTCAGCAGTGCATTGTTCATTAGTAATGGTAAAGTTTGTGGAATTTAGTGGAAAGGATACTAGGTTGGGAAGTGTGTAGCAGCATTGTGAATGTATATTTTCAACATTCATGTAGTATTATTGAGGGAAGTTTATGGAGAAGACATGACATGTAATTGTGTGTGATTGTTGTGCACATAATATAGCAATAATTGTGTTGAGAAGTAATTCCAAAGCAAATAGTGGATTTACTAAATTCGGGAGCATTTTTGTAATAATTTTAATGAGTTTATTAGCAGTACATATGTATTCAGGTGGTAATAATATTACTTATTGTAAAGAATATGTTTATGTATTGGTAGGTGAGTGGGAATTTATGTGATTACTGAATTAGTGTTATTGTGTTTTTGTGGTGAGTGAGGGTTTGTTCTTCATCAATCAGCATATGAAATAATAGTGCATTAAAACAGTCACGAAGAGTATACAGTGCTGTGGCGGGCATAGTAAATTAATAGGGTAACTGTTGTATTGTTGTTAAGAGAGGCAAAGGGAAAATTGTATGAGCATTTAGTGGAGTTGGGGTCGAACGTGAAGCTAAAAGGTAATAAAATGGAGGAGCAAAATGTAGTATTGGACTCGGAGGGGAAGGTGGAGCAGGTAAGGGAGATAGATGAAGGAATGGGGAGTAATACATTATCAGAAAGCAGGGATAGTGGAATTGGAAGCAGGTTGGATGATACGTCAGGGGAAGGTTTTGATAAAGAAGTAGAAATCACGTCAACGCCAATGAACCAGGCAGCAGGAAGTCCAAACCGGGGGGGTGGAGAAGACGCCCATTCAGGCATGATGCAGATGATGATGAAGATGTGGGAAGATCAGAAGAGATTCACAGAGGAACAGAATAGGAAGATATTGGAAGAACAGAATAGGAAAGCAGAGGAACGAAGCAGGAAGTTGGTTGAAGAACTAAATGGGAAAATTGAAGAACAGAATAGGAAGACATTGGAAGAACAGAGCAGGAAATTAGACGAACAGAAAATATTCACAGAGGAACAGATTGGGAAGTTGGCAGAAGAGCAGAGTAGGAAATTAGATGAACATAAAATATTTACAAAGGAACAGATCAAGAAGTTCGCGGAAGAACAGAGCGAGAAACTAGATGAACAGGACAGGAAAGACGAGGAACGAGTCAGTAACGTGCAAGAGAAAATATGTGGGCAATTGGACTCCGTGAGTAAACATATTGGAACGCTCAACAATGAAATGTCCAGGGTTGCGGATCGACTGGAGGCTCGGAACCTATCATTGGCCAATCTATTTGAAAAACAGAGAAAGGAAATAAAGTCTATAGTAATCAATTGGGATGAGGTGCTAAAATTTCAACCACACCATCAAGTGGATGCTAGGGTTACTGCAGAGGATAAAAGCGAGGGGATGACGAACCAAATTCATGAAGAAATCAAGACAGCGAAGGGCAAAACGGTGGAGGTCCAAATCGAGGCCGAGGAGGATGTTTGTAAAGTGGAGGTGGAAACGGAAGAATTGAAGCAAATAATGGAAGAAGAAGTGGAAATGAAAACGGAAGAAATGGAGCGTATAATAGAAGAAGAAATCGAGGAAAATATACAAGGGTGCGAGGAGAAAGTAATAATACAAGATGAATTTGAACAGGAAGAAGTAGGGAAAATGTCACCGAGTGTCAAGAATGGGGTGACGCCAATTATGCCTCCAAAGTCGCTGAAATATTCGGAAGATGGTAAGGAAAACCCTGACGCAGTTATGCGAGCAGCAGAACAGCATCTAGCACTCATTAGCACCATGGAAGGACACGGGATCCAGTTCTCATACCCTACTTTAGAAGGAAACGCCAGGACATGGACAGGAATTTTTAATGTATTTCCTAAATTCTTGAAGAAATTTAATGACAAAATTTTCATACGAGATTGGAACGAAGAAACCCGGACAAACGGTAAGATAAACCTGAGGAACAATCATCACAACCACGTCATGGAAAGTATTAGTGAATACACAACGAAGAATATTATGAGGCCAAAAATATCATTTATTCCTAGGAACTACCAAGCAATAATTTGCGTAGTAACGCGACAGCTTTCCATCACTACGCAGAACTTATTGGGCAAAGCAAGTCATGCCGAGTTAGGAAGGTATCAGAAGGCAGTGGTAGAGTATGACTGCACATTCGCAGATACTCCAAAGAAGAAGATAGAAATACTGAATGCACAACAGAGAGAGCAGCGGTCGCAGTTGTTGACAGAAAATAAACAAGAACCACCGAAGACGAAGGAGAAGACATACCAAGCATTGGTAAAATCAGAAAAGGAAAAGAAGGAGAAACCGAAGAAGAAGACTTACCAGTTTAGTGAGGGACAATCGGTACGGCTACGGGTTCCCAGAGTATCGAACCCAAACCTAAAATTATACCCAAAATTCTTCCTGTTATATGAGGGGCCATATTTTATAGACAAAGTAACGGATAAAATGTGGCCAGACTGTTAAATAACAAACAAGAAGTGATAGGACACTATAATGTCATCAGTCTGAGACCGTGTCCAATAAACGAGGACAACAGTGAAGTGTAAATAAAGTGTATTATTAGTATTAGTCTAAACAATCACGTGTTAATCTGATTTTAGGGAATAAGTGTATATAAGGATTCGTGTAGTATACAAGACAGTGCAACTATCGGCAGAGACGATGGTGATGAAGTGAATTTTTCTCAGGCAGGAAAAATCCAAAAAAGGAGAGGAGGGGGTGATGAAACACATAATGTGTTTCCTTACACTAATTAGAACATTAGCGTAAGTAATCAGTATATATTTTGGACTGCGCGGTACGTACGTCAAGCGCGGCGAACAACGATGGGAACTAGCAACGGTCGCTACCGCCGCCGTTGCCGCCGCCGCGAGGACAGCGTGAGAATGTCGGTTACGAACTGGGCAGCGAACGGCGAAGATTTCAGCCGTTAGGACAGTCGCGGAGAAGTGGCCGGTAGGTACGGACGTGTGGCGAAGAGCTCGCCGTTAGTGCATGGACAAAGGGAACATGCGGTGTATTTTGTAAAGTAGTAGCAACTGTAGAACAATAGATACGTGAAGTAGAGATCGAGAATATTATTAGGATGAGAGATCAGCGACGAGAGAACAATCGATCGCGCTTGTATTATTTATCGCGGTAAGAATAACACCGGAATTGTGTGGTGCGGAACTGAGACCAGCACGTGCAGTAACCGTGGGTTAAGTGATTAAATCCAGCGACGGAAAATAATCAGAGTGAGGTGCAACACCGAGGTACCAGGAGCCGAATCAGGAAGGATTCGCAAGGTCACCAGCCGAGGCGATCGCTACGCCATCAGCCGCCGACGACGCCCAGCTGCTGCGAAGGTCGGCGACCCCTGCCGACACGAGCCGTGCTCCAAGCATCGAAGGTATTGGTCGGGGCCCCGAAGGTATGATAATATGTATTACACCTAATCTTGGTACCAAGGCAGAGTGTATAAATGTTGTTAGATCATGTAATTATCAAATCTGGTTTGTGAATAAATGCTGTTCATGATTGTACTTCATTTATTAATTAACTTTCCTAATGCTATACCAACTTATCGTAGGGACCCATTCACGGAAAAGATACCCTCCTTTAGTAATTTCTTGCAGTGAAAATACCCGGCATCACCAGGTACGTCACAATATATATATATATATATATATATATATATATAAAGTCGGATTAGTTACAGCATTTATAACTCAAGAACGACTGGACCAATTTTAATTATCTGTGATTTGTTGGATTCATCTCCGCCCCTAATAGCAGAATAGCTATTAAAATATGAGAAAAAGTCATTAGATAGCACTGTAGAACAATATTAATAAACAAAATTTATGCCAAATGCAACCCGCAACACACACAAGGATTTAAAAATAATATCGTAAAATAACTCCTAAACAAAACGTTCTATGGCATTATAAAACTAAAATTGTGAGGGTAGGCCTCAAAGAAACGTTTCTCACACCGTAATCTACAGGATGGGACCTTTTTGAACATTATCTTACATTTTCGAGGGGGAGGAGGGACACAGAGAGAGAGAGAGCGTACAGAAATACAGACAGACAGACACACACAGACAGAGAGAGAGACAGAGAGGGAAACAGAGAGGGAGACAGAGAGAGACAGAGAGGGAAACAGAGAGAGACAGAGAGAGACAGAGAGACAGAGAGAGACACAGAGAGACAGAGAGAGACACAGAGAGACACAGAGAGACTGAGAGAGACAGAGAGACTGAGGGAGACTGAGGGACACTGAGGGAGAGTGAGGGAGAGTGAGGGAGACTGAGGGAGACTGAGAGAGACAGAGGGAGACAGAAGGAGACAGAGGGAGACAGAAGGAGACAGAAGGAGACAGAAGGAGACAGAGGGAGACAGAGGGAGACAGAGGGAGACAGAGGGAGACAGAGACAGAGAGAGACAGAGAGAGACAGGGAGAGACAGGGAGAGACAGAGAGAGACAGAGAGAGAGAGGTATTTGATCTACTTATGGCTCGACACCCGGTGGAAGATTTCTAAATGTATTACAGTATACTACATTAAATTACAACTTACAGGGAATTGAAGATCAGAACAATGTCTGCCGGGTTTCGCTAGTAAATAAATGACATGTGTAAATATACCTATATTTTTTATTTAATAATGTATAAAACATTCAGTAACATATTTTATACTTAGTTTATGGGGGAAGATACCATTAGTTCGTCCAACTGATGCTACACCATCGGTCACAATATACTTGTATAATTCAAGAGAAGGCTGTCACAAAGTGATAAACTATACTTAGGTTATTGTCATTGTAATATAGAAACACAGCGTTTATAAATAGTTTTTTCATTCTCTGACAGATTAATTGTTAACAAAATGGCAGAAAACATGCTGTTTGGCCTGTGGCCCACTGCTCGTCCGCCGTCCCCGACGCGGCGCGGCGCGGCTGTCGCCGTCCTGATCCGACGCCCCGCTGCGCGCCACGTTCGCATCGACCCAGCTAGCTTACGCCTCGGCGCATACGAGTTAGCGACCTGGAAAATCAGGGGTGGTGTCGTTACCACTTTATAGCACTGTCATAATTCTGGCACTAAAGGCGATTTAACCGCGTTCCCGGCAGGATAATCAGGCGTTGGCTCGTTGTTCGACTGAGGTGAGGTGAGAATATCTTGCTTCTTTGGTATTAGTTTAGGGAGACCTTGTTCGATAATCGATAGTGACGAATTCTGTAAATAAAACAATTAGGCGAGTTAAATGGAGCTGTCGGAGATATAATTTTGGAGACCATTTAGGGCCGATTCCAGTAAAAAGAGGACACGACAGTGAAAAATGTATTTTGGGCAGTTCGCTGAGGATGTTCTTAAAACAATTGAATTTCTTCTGCACGAGCAAAAACCAATTGAAGCATTTTATTATAAAAACATTATTTTAAAAATGATGCAAAGTGCTAAATAAGACAAATATTCAAAACTGTTTTCAAAGTTACTCTTAAGAAGAAACTGACATAGAAAGTGTAGATAATATGATGTATTCTTTTAATTGCATACTGAAGAACTAATATTCATTTAGTTTCTGTGTCGTATGTTTACTCAGTTGGAGCCTAACTCAAATACTTCATAAACGTGAACCCAAAACATTAAATAAAATTATGAATTTCACATTATTTGGATCTCAAATTCGTATTAAATTGAAAAAAATTTATTTATTTATTTATTTATTTATTTATTTATTTATTTATTTATTTATTTATTTATTTATTTATTTATTTATTTATTTATTTATTTATTTATTTATTTATTTATTTATTTATTTATTTATTTATTTATTTATTTATTTATTTATTTATTTATTTATTTATTTATTTATTTATTTATTTATTTATTTATTTATTTATTTATTTATTAAAAATGGTGTTACAAAGAGTATTCAAGGACACAACGCCGATGACACGAATAACATACTCGGTTCGTTATAAATCTCATGCCTTTTATTTGCTGTTCTCGGCCTAAGGACATTAATAACCATAACAAAGTAAAGCTCCCGGCGGGTCTATTACTATTTTTCAAAAGGAAAAAGAGAAGTAGAAACCAATGAAGAGATGATTGTATTTAGACAACTTTGCCATTACAGACTTGATTGGCCTAATTCATACTGTTGTTTTTGCTGCTGCTGGTGATGGTGATTCACTTATTTATTTCTGTATTTGTTTTTTATTAATTTATTGGGGTTTAGGAGTATTTTAACACCTAAGGTCCTTGAGTCCCTGGGTATTGTGAGTGAGTATATAGCAGCGATAATGAAGACACGATAAATAATAAAGGAATGGTACAGCGAGGGGCAGAGGAAAAGAACAGAATAAAAAAACGCTAAGAAAACCAACTCTGTACAGCAAATAAAAACTGTATTGATAGTGCCTTGTTCGAGCATCATGGCGCCAGAAATTTTGTTTGCGAGGATTGTCAATTCGGAATCCCTGGCTACCACTTTAATATCCTCACCGGGAAACTTTGTCAGTTACGTGCCAACTCGACTGCGCGACAGTTATCTCTACCTACCCTCCTTCCCTCCGTCCCCCCTCCTTGCCCCCTTCCCCGTCGCCACTCCGGGATTGCCGCCCAATCCGAAACATCTCATCAGTGGCTGAGACCAGGTTCCGCTGAAAAACCATCCCCGAGGAGGCTCCATTAGGGCAAATCCTTCCTAATGGGAGCTGTTGGCGGGTGCGCCTCGGGAGTGGGCGTGGGTGGGTGGGGTGTCTCTCGCTACCCTGGTTTTTCTGGTCGATACCGCAGACGCTCTGCAGCGCAAGGAACGCGGGCCAAGGCGCCGGGTTCATCGACCGCCCAACTGCCATCAACTCATTGTGCCATTACCCATAAGTCTCAATGAACCGTATGTTAAAAGACTCCTAAATCTCTAATAAATTAATAAAAAATACAGAAAGACATAAATAAATAAATAAGTAAATCAGCAGCAGCACCATAGATTAGACCAATCTACCCTGTTCCTGCTAAGTTGTCTCAAGAAAACCATCTCACTTCATTGGCCTTCCTACTCCTCTTCTCTTTTTCGGGAAATAGTATTAGGCTCGATGGGAGCAAAATCTTGCCGTTATTACCTGAACGCCAATACTCCTGTTGTAGTTATTAATGTCATTTGTCCTATAAACGGCAAATAACAGGCGCAAATATCTACGCCGAGTCTGTTATTTGTGTTATCGGCATTGGGTCATACAGTACTCTTAGTAACACCGTCTTCTTTCAAGAAAAAAATCATAAGTAAGAAAAAACATTTCCTTAACCCTAGATTACAAAGGCGCCGTCTGTCAGATGACGCAACTAGTGCCGAACACTTCCTCTACCCCTTCCCCTGACTCCCCGTTTCTGAAACTCTGGGTGCCTTCATTCTACGACTAGACAGTGAATTAGACACGTGACCTTGAGTGCGTGCTTATTTCCGGTGTACGCCAACACGCGTCGTCCAGTAAACTACGTCTTAGTAATTACATCAGCTTTTTGGGCTATATAGCCTTATATTGTGAATAACGAATACAAATATTAATAATGAATATCTTGTCTTGTAGCATTTAAGTTTTGTTCTGAACATTTAGCAACCATAATGGGACGACGGCTATCATAATGAAGGTTACATGAGGTACTACTGCAGGCGCTTCTCAAAAGACAAGTGTGGACAGCACCAAGCAAGTGTGTGCTGTGAGAGTGAAGTTTTTTAATGTATATATAAAAACCTTTAAAATGTATTTTGTAAATCTATGTCACACATGTTCAATCCATTCAATTTAGGATTTATTGTGGATAAATGCTGGAATAATTTATGAATAATGATGAAATTGACGCCGTGCTAATGAAACCTGTTTGTTAATTAGTAAACCCTAATGTCAGGAAGTCAAAACAAAATCAGGCAGAAAAGGTAAGAAATCTGCAGGTACTAATATTACCTGAAAAAGAAATTAATGTGCATTTCCAGATTTACAGTAAGGTTATCATATTTCTTAATATCATGTTGCCACGACTGTTACGAAAATTATCAATGGAATGAATCATACAGCTACGTAATATACAAGCTGAATCCAAATGGCGGTTCCCTACTCCCATTGTATAAGTCTGCCATATGATGGCCGCAATCAGTTGCGTAATGATACTTATTACCAAAGAGATTTCATTATGCTGCAGGTTCTTGACCAATCATAGAGGGGTTTACGAATCAAGTATTGACAATCATTGAGAATCTATCTAGTAAACGTTTCGTTCGATTCAGTACATTAAAATATCCTTTGATATTATGTTATGTTTGTCAGTTTTAATTTCTTTTATTATTAGTATTTTTTCGTGGAACATTATTTAATGGATCGTAATTTAACTTTGACAATATTTGTCTAGTGCAGTACTCCCTCGCAGGCGGACAGGTAACCAAATCCACCTGCGGCAGGTTGGGGGTAGGGATAGGGAGCTGTTCACTAGGTGGCCTTGGCTGAATCCTTTACATCAACGATTTCATGTAAAAGTTTAATTTATAAATGTTTCCATAGGTCGTAGAAAAAGCACCCTACGAAACTCGATGTAATGAGTGCACTCGTGCACGATGTAATGTACTCGTGTGAAGTTTACGATACTCGCTCTTTTAGTAATATCACAGTCGTGTATAAATACCCATCATTAGATCATTGTTTCATAATGTACAGTTATTTGATGTAACTCTGCACATTTAGCATAATCCATGAAGAAAGATCTTAAGAACATTTTTCGAGAAACATTTTGTTTTTAATATTATCAAAATTTTACTCAAAATTATACAAAAACTACCGATAGTAAAAAAATGTACATGACAATTTGAGAACCAGATATGAAGAAAAATGTATTTAAAGAAAAAAATCTCTACCATCATTAATGTAGTTGTCCGAGGGTCCAGAAGCAGAAAACACTGTGTTTACCTGCAGGATAAGGAAGTGCTGCATGAAAAAATAAGACGTTAAATAAATAAACGTTCTCATAATTATTATATACTGGAATAGACGCGATTCCACAATTATTATGGAAAGGGAAGAAAAGCAGATGCACATGAAATCATGGGAATAACTCGAAAACTAAGCACTTTAGTACATTCACACCGGGTTTGGGTATACGTTGCACTTTTTATTCCGCAAAGTGAGAGCTTTTACAACCTTTTAATAAATTTATGGTTTAGATCTCGTGGTTACCCAGTACCTAAAAAAGATTAATTTGAAGGAATAGAGGGCACAAAGTTTCATGAAAAAATTGAAGTGTATAACATTTGCTTTGCAAATTAGTCTAAATGATTCGCAGTATTGTGTTTTCTCAGTTATATCAGGCCTGTAATGTTGTAACGCATAATTCAGACACATATCCTTCGAAGTTGTGATTCAATATAAAGCCATATTCACTTTTCGAACAATGATCTGCAATGCGCGAAAGTTTCTAATGGGATGCAGCAAATATCAATTATTATTATTATCATTATTATTATTATTATTATTATTATTAATTTACATTATTCACAGTATCTACTGGTCGGTATGTCAACCACACACAGGAATGATGACCAGGTGTGTGGTTGCTTTACTGACGGTTCAGATGGCTTCTGACAATACGGCATGTATTCAAAATTACAGACTTTTGCATATTATATACATTCCTGGCATGCAAGTGAAGACACTCCAGTGCCCGAAGTGTCATCTTCGGGACCACTCCTGTAGCTGATATTATTATAGGCACAGTTGACACTTTACTGAAGTTCCACTGAGTTGCGACTTCATGGGCGAGATCGGTATACTTCTGGATCTTCTCTTGATATTTTCCCGATATGTTGTGGGTATTGGGTATTGATATATCGATAAGGAAAACCTGCTGATGGTTTCTATCAATGTACGTTATATCGGGTCTATTGCCGCCGACATGTCTGTCAGTGATAATGGAGCGATCCCAGTAGAGTGTGTGCTCACTACTTTCAAGCACATTCTGAGGCACATATTTATAATACGGCACGGAAGTGGCAAGTAAGCCCGTTCTCAATGCCAATAATTGGTGTACCTGCTTCGCCACTTCATCATGCCTCTTTTTGTATTCCAACTGTGCGTGGCTGCTACATCCACTTATCACGTGTTGGATAGTTTCGCCTGCAGCCTCACATCTTCTACACGAGTCGGAATGAATGGTAGAATCTCTCAGAATGTGTTTTCTGTAGTTCAATGTTGGTACCACTTGGTCCTGGATAGCTATCATGAAGGCTTCTGTCTCAGGAAAGAGATCCCCGTGCTGGAGCCATGCGTGCGACGCAGAGATGTCGACTTCTGGTTTACTCAGCTCGTGAGGGTACCTTCTATGCAGTGCCTTCGCTTTCCATAAGGTTATCTTCTCTTCCGTTTCAATGATTGGTTGAACAGGCGGATCAAGCTTTTTCAAGTTCAGAGGACTATAGTTATTATCAACTGCGCTCACTGATTGCTGTACTCTCCCACAATGTTCCAAGAAGTATCTTCTGAGGGAAGCAATTTATGAGATCTACAATACCTCGCCCTCCTTGCGACCTTGGAAGGGTAAAACCCTCAGTACTTGAATGGGGATGATGTTTTCGGTGTTGAGTCATAGCGGTTCGAATTGTCCTCTGGAGGTTGTCGAGGTCGGTATTGCTCCATTTAATAACGCCAAAGGAGTATGTCAGCACTGGAATAACAAATGAATTGATGCCCTGCACAAGGTTTCTAGCAGAGAGTTGGGTTTTTAAGAGTCCATGCAATCGTTTACACACTTCAGTTGTTAGTATGTTCTTAGTAACAGTGTGTTTGATTCGGAGTGACTGTTGGAAACCCAAGTATTTGTAAGTTTCATGGGGTTCCATGAAGGTAATCTTTGGTTCATTATCAGTTTCCAAATTTATAACTTGCATATGACCCCGAATGATATTCACTCTCCTGCACTTATCCAAACCGAATTCCATCTTGATGTCGTCAGTGAACTTCTCCGTCACGTTTATTAGTTGCCGCAAATGACTCTCAGTGTCTGCATAGAGCTTCATGTCATCCATGTAAAGAAGATGTGAGACACGAAGAAGAGTTGAGTTCCCCTTTTTAAGAGTGATTCCATAATTAGATGAATTAAGTAGAGAAGACAGGGGATTCAAGGCTAAGCAGAACAATAAAGGGCTTAAAGAGTCACCCTGGAAAATCCCTCGGCGGATGTGTATAGTATCTGTGTGGACGGATTGTTTTCCATTAGAGAGATACAGTTTTGTAATCCATCGACCTATTATTATTATTATTATTATTATTATTATTATTATTATTATTATTGTTATTATTGTTTATTTTCACAGCTTTCTGGTACATGTTTGCAGGAGTCGCACAGGTATTTCTATCAAAGCATGATCTCCATAATACAATAGTTTTACAAGCGAATTAATTTTAAGAGCTAATTAAAAGGCAAACAATTCTACAAGTATGAACACTTAAATATAATTATTATTATTATTATTATTATTATTATAAACTTTGTTATAGCATTCAGCTGAAATATCATATTCAACAATTTTCTTGGCCCAAAAAAACTCTATGCAGAAAACGACACGAAAGGCCGTAGATCGGCGGGGTTTATTTCTTCCTGCATGACGTCAACCCACCTACGTTCATTCCAGAAAAAAAGCGAGCAGAGGACTTTTATCCTCAGGCGGCTCTGCACTGACGCAGGCTCCGATTCACCTTTGTTACAATGCCTTAGGTGAAGGCTAAAGCATTCACAAAGCGAAAATTGCATGCGTCTGTTTTCAAAAGAAAATTTTCCCTTTTTTCTGATTTAATACGTTCTGCTTCTGATGTATAGTATTGTAAAAGTTTCATTAATTTTATTACATAAGTAGAAAATTGGCTTAAATATTGAGTTAAAGATAAAATTAGAGGGAAAAGTAAAAATAAAGGCGTTTATTAAAACTTTTGATAAATTAAAGGGCTGTGTGAATGTATTCAACCGTAGAAACTAATAATTCTTCTGATTCTGTTTGGAGTAGTAGTAGTTGAAATATATAAAAAAAAGGCGAATTAGTAGCACAGACTTTAATATTTTGTTTTCTATTATTTGAGTCGGGGATAGATATTCAATTTTGCTCCAACCTCTTTCTAGACGCCATTTACACCTAACAAACCTACCATTGTCCTCGCGATGTATCTACGTTAACACTCCCTTGGGTACAATTCTCAATCAAGAAATCGTTCTTGCTCCTCATACATGACGCCGAGAAAAACCTCGTTTTTGTTCATCACGTTTTTGTACCATTACATGTATGTCCAAGGTAGACAGTCTCCAGACGTTTCTTTATTCCCTATTTAGGAATCCATTTCCTTAATATTTCACATACACGAATTGCAGAGGCATATCATATTCGGGTATCGGTCAGGTCAAGAGTTTATGGAAGGATGAAGGTATTGATGTAACACAAGATAGGCTGGAAATCCCCACCACCATCATCACAATCCCAATTGAATGCATCAATGGGATTTATGAATAAGAATGAGCTATTACTTTTTTCTCCAGTTTTCAAAACAATTGCTTCAAACGGTATAAAGAAAGGGTATGAGTAATTGCTCTTGTTTTGCGATTTTGATTCGTAGTATTTACTGTACAAGTGCTTTTTCTTATTTAATTCCATAAACACGCTACAGGAAACTATACTAAACCATTGTTTTAATTATATCTTTCCGTAAATAATTTAA
Source organism: Gryllus longicercus (assembly GCA_038098605.1). NCBI lineage: Eukaryota > Metazoa > Arthropoda > Insecta > Orthoptera > Gryllidae > Gryllus > Gryllus longicercus. The sequence continues at coordinate 4,794,361 of JAZDUA010000063.1, forward strand.
CGGTTTTTCGAAATTTGATAACGCCTTTTCTTTGGCAGAGTATCGTGTAATCGTGGATTACTAATGTTGTTTTTAAAAAAAATACCTGTTCATCATTTACCTCATAATATTGTTCTAAAGGCTTATGGTGCTCTCTCTTCATGGAGATGTCACGTTTTTGGCGAGGTATTCTCATAGGTATAGTTAAGAATCAAGAAACTCTGATATAGTCTTTGACATCGCCAAGTGTTTCACAAAACGATTCTACTCACTTCATTATCATGTGGAAGAGATGATATTAAATGAATAAAACTGATGAGGCCAAAAGATTCTTCACTAGTATTTTGAAAAAGAGATTACTAACACAATTTTAAATGCAATGCTCATAATTAGCACAAAATTCATTAAAAACGCATTGATTTCATTCCCATTTTATGACGCAATTTACCTGTACCCAAGTATAATTGAGCTCAGCGAAAATATGTAAGACCCGTATGTTGAGGGAAAATATTATTTTTGTTATCTAGGTCATTAGCACCCACTATTTAACGTTATAGTAACAGTAAAGATGACATGATATGGTGATGATAGTGGGTAAAAGAATTAACACAAACGCAACCATGTCCGAGGCGGGACTCGAACTCGTGATCCTTCGGTCCGAGATCGCTATGACACTACTGCCTTACCTATCTCGGCCATCTGGACCGGCTAAAATATTCTTATTTGTAATCAGGCACACTTATTAATTATTCAAATACTCTGGGGCAAAATTTCCTTCAAGAGCAATTTAACTCGAATCTCCGTTAGCCGAAAATGAAAAACCGAATACCAATGTGGTTCAGACGAGGAACAATACAGGATAAAAACACCAACAGTGATTACTTTTAAGATCATGTTTGTAGTTTTTTTCCAAAACGCTTGAGTTACTCTACTAAATTTGTTATGTGGAACCCAATGGGGAATTAAAAAACCTATTTCGAAATATATTCCCTATTTTTAAATATATTGCCTAAAAATTGCAAATTTTTAGTTTATTCTATTTTTTTACTAATTTACAAATGCTGGTTTTATTATAGAGGTGATCTGTTAAAAATTACAAATTGTTGGATCATAGTGTTAAGATACTTGTTTCAGAATGGCCAATTGATATTTTACCCGTGTAAATGTGAAGAATAAAAACCAAAGCAGCGCCTGTTTATGTTAAGTTATATCAGTGCTAATACTAGTAAGATGTTTTAAATTAATTCTTTAAATACAAAAGGATTCAAAATAAATGAATTAACTTCCTCACCTCTAGAAGGTATACGGTCTACGTTCAGCAAGTTTCAAGCAAGGGGAACACCATCCATCCTATTGTTTGTGAAGATGGAAAAGAGGCATGGTGGCAAAATTGCCCTCCGATTATGCCATGAACCTAGACAGTTCCTATTTCTCTGCTAAAGTTTGAGGCAGGTATCTCAAAGTAAAAGGCAGTAAGGCAGTAAAAGGCAGGTATCTCACGATGGGTGGAGAAGGGGCGGCACCACGGCTCGTCAGTGAAGCGATGAAGAATCATCCCTGACGCGCTGCCTGTGCCTGGCGCATTGGAACGGAATTTTCAGCGAGGGCTCCCAAGAAGAGGCGACTGATTCCAATTAGCCTAATTCGATTCGTGCGGTAATCAGTGACAGCGCCCACAGGCGCCAACCCACATACACAGTCCCGTATCCTAAAACTCAGTGCCGTTACTTTCCATTGGCGCTACGCCCTGCTGGCGTTGCCTCGTTCCCTCTTTCGGGTTTTGTTTCTCTATTACGATGACTCTCGTATCTTTATCAATTTCTTTTTCTTACCCTTCTCGCCCTTTCCCTTTGGTTCATCCCTAGCTTTCTCCTCATTCTCCCCTTTTTTGTTCCTCTCATTCTTCCCCTTTCCTCCTCATTCTTCCCCTCTTTATCCCTTCATTCTTCCTCTCGTTCTCTCCCTTTTCTTTATCTTCATTTTCCCCCGCTTTATTTATCTTCATTTTCCCCCGCTTTATTTATCTTCATTTTCCCCCGCTTTATTTATCTTCATTTTCCCCCGCTTTATTTATCTTCATTTTCCCCCGCTTTATTTATCTTCATTTTCCCCCGCTTTATTTATCTTCATTTTCCCCCGCTTTATTTATCTTCATTTTCCCCCGCTTTATTTATCTTCATTTTCCCCCGCTTTATTTATCTTCATTTTCCCCCGCTTTATTTATCTTCATTTTCCCCCGCTTTATTTATCTTCATTTTCCCCCGCTTTATTTATCTTCATTTTCCCCCGCTTTATTTATCTTCATTCTCCTCCTCTTTCTTTCCCCTCATTCTCCTCCTCTTTCTTTCCCCCATTCCTCCTCTTTCTTTCCCCCATTCTCCTCCTCTTTCCTTCCCCCCATTCTCCTCCTCTTTCCTTCCCCTCATTCTCCTCCTCTTTCCTTCCCCTCATTCTCCTCCTCTTTCCTTCCCCTCATTCTCCTCCTCTTTCCTTCCCCTCATTCTCCTCCTCTTTCCTTCCCCTCATTCTCCTCCTCTTTCCTTCCCCTCATTCTCCTCCTCTTTCCTTCCCCTCATTCTCCTCCTCTTTCCTTCCCCTCATTCTCCTCCTCTTTCTTTCCCCTCATTCTCCTCCTCTTTCTTTCCCCTCATTCTCCTCCTCTTTCTTTCCCCTCATTCTCCTCCTCTTTCTTTCCCCTCATTCTCCTCCTCTTTCTTTCCCCCATTCTCCTCCTCTTTCTTTCCCCTCATTCTCCTCCTCTTTCTTTCCCCTCATTCTCCTCCTCTTTCTTTCCCCTCATTCTCCTCCTCTTTCTTTCCCCCATTCTCCTCCTCTTTCTTTCCCCCATTCTCCTCCTCTTTCTTTCCCCCATTCTCCTCCTCTTTCTTTCCCCCATTCTCCTCCTCTTTCTTTCCACTCATTCTCCTCCTCTTTCTTTCCACTCATTCTCCTCCTCTTTCTTTCCCCCATTCTCCTCCTCTTTCTTTCCCCCATTCTCCTCCTCTTTCTTTCCCCTCATTCTCCTCCTCTTCTTTCCCCTCATTCTCCTCCTCTTTCTTTCCCCCATTCTCCTCCTCTTTCTTTCCCCTCATCCTCCTCTTTCTTTCCCCCATTCTCCTCCTCTTTCTTTCCCCTCATTCTCCTCTTTCTTTCCCCCATTCTCCTCCTCTTTCTTTCCCCTCATTCTCCTCCTGTTTCTTTCCCCTCATTCTCCTCCTCTTTCTTTCCCCTCATTCTCCTCTTTCTTTCCCCCATTCTCCTCCTCTTTCTTTCCCCTCATTCTCCTCCTCTTTCTTTCCCCTCATTCTCCTCCTCTTTCTTTCCCCTCATTCTCCTCCTCTTTCTTTCCCCCCATTCTCCTCCTCTTTCTTTCCCCACATTCTCCTCTTTCTTTCCCCTCATTCTCCTCCTCTTTCTTTCCCCTCATTCTCCTCCTCTTTCTTTCCCCTCATTCTCCTCCTCTTTCTTTCCCCTCATTCTCCTCCTCTTTCTTTCCCCCATTCTCCTCCCTCTTTCCCCCATTCTCCTCCCTCTTGCCCCCATTCTCCTCCCTCTTGCCCCCATTCTCCTCCCTCTTTCCCCTCATTCTCCCCCCTTTCCCATCATTCTCCTCCCACTTTACCTCCCTTTTTTCCAGTTGTCGATTGTATTAATTGCCAGTTTACGTTGAATTCGTTGATTCCGCGTTGTCATAATTTGTTGTGCAATCGGAGTCAATGTCAATATTGACCCTGGATAAATGCTGCCATGCGTCAAAGCATCTCTCGACTAACATCCAAGTCGATTGAAGTGATCGATTCTAGGTCTAAGTGACTATTGCTTCGAACAATTTAAATCAACTAAATGTACACACTAAGTACCATTCCACTCAAGCCAGCCCGTGTCGTAAGTAACCTATGCTAAGTATGTCTACAGCGTCACGATATCAATTTTGCACTACTTCGCAACAGGACAGGAATGCTTGCCAAGCACATGTAGCCTATGAATCGAACGTACTTATGATGGAAGTGTATTGTCACTTACACATGAGGATGATTCAGCCTACAATCTTGTTATGTAATGAATTCACCCTTGAAAGGCAGAAACGACAAGCAAGTAGATTTTTTTTAATTTTTAAAATATTGCACTTCACTGAAATAATTTTGTTTATCTTTTTGTTGTTATCGATATCAATTATTTTATGTATATAATAGTTTGTGATCATCAATGTAATATTAAAATTAATCATTTTGGTAATGTTTAAAACTCTGATACTGAAGCTATTGTTAAAAAATTAGTGCCGAAAAATAGCTAAAGAAACAGAGAAAGCCTGTGAAAGCAATTTAAAGATTTTTGTTAAAAAAGAAAATAAAAATTGATAGCTTAAACTACAATGAAATTTAACACGTATAGAAATATTGAACAATTAATATGCGAATATTAGGTGGTCAAGAGTTCAACAAATATGCTATCAAAACTGTGGAACGTTACAGACAAATTATACAGGAAATTACTTAAATGAATTTAAACATATTCAATTCATTTGAAATATTGCTAATTTATTGCACATTGATAATTTAGCTTCTACATCTTCTATTTCAAATACTTTCATGGAATTCCAGGACATGGCAAACTTCACAACCTACAACCTTAATAATTATGCTTTTAATAAATGTTCTTGTAAGAAGTTCTGTTACAATTGTATTGTGAAAACTTTGTTATCCTATGTTAATTTGAAACATAGTTGAAATCATTTTCTACATTAAACTGGTATTCATATTTTTCTTGGAATATACAATGTTATTTCTGAATGCAGTGATATCTCGGAGAAGAATGAAAGTTTCGCAAAATCAGGTAGCAGTTTTGAGTAACATTTTTTTTGTAATTCATGTGATTTTAATTATCTATTTGATTCATGAAATGAGTTAATTCGAAAATAGTCTTACTAAACATCACTCAAAGTACTGTGATAATCGGTAAATTTATTCCTCGCAAAACGAGTAGTTTATTTACTGGCTGCCACAGCACTTCTCGTAATATTACTTAACACATATTAGTAAGTCATTATTTAAAGAAGACAAGTAGTGTTGACCTAACTATTTTAGAATATGAAAAAAAAGATAAATCATAAATATAAATACGAAAAAGTGAAGGAGAAAGTGGGTGACCTTGATGTACTTCTGCACGTATTGGATAATCTTTAAAAATTTCAGAATTTATTTTATTTTTAAAAGGCCGAAATCTGAGAAAACTTTAAACATTTTTTGAAGATATTGAGAATATCCTTACAGCCATAATTTATTTAATTAATCCATTATGCCAAACTTAATCAAATGCTTTTTCAATATCTAAAAAAATAGCTAATATGTGTTTGTATTTTTGAAAATTAGAAACAAAATCTGTCAGTCTTGTTAGCAGTTGTATTTTAGAATGTTTTTTTTCTGACATTCAAATTAAACGTTAGCAATTTAAATTTACTATCCATTACGATATGTAAACTTTTGAATATAATAAGTGTTTTTTAAAATACATTTGATAAGGAAAGGAGTAAACTTATGAAGCGAAAAATGAACGATCTATATTCGTATTTAGAAGAGGGAGTATTAAAATTAATTTCCATAAAATAATTTATTATTGGGCAATAAAGAGTCAAAATTCAATATTTGCATCATACGAATGGCCCTCTGGTGGCTCATGGACTGCGCACTAGCTTTCTGTGAGGCGGTCTCAGGTTCGACTATTGGCCGGAGCAAAACTGAAACTATAGCTTTCTAATACAAATCGTCTGAGCTTCTTCAGTTGCGTGACGAAATAAAAAGCGCAGGCAAAAAAATGGTGATGGAAGTACGGTGTTGGAAATACGTCATGTGGTGTATGGGAGTACGTGATACTGATGGGAATACTATATAGTCACCGTGCTCGTGAATCTCTTACCCCATGGCGTGGATAATAAATGAGGACTCAGGCCTGGAAACATCGCTAGGTGACAAAAGTAGGGTTAATCACACTTTAATGCCAAATACATATATACATTATAAGAATAAATCATCGAAGTACAGGTGACAGAGAAACAGGAAATTGAAAATACAATAGTTGTGATATTTTGAGAGCTAGTTTTGCGGAATCATGTTCTAGAAGATATTTTTATCTTCAAAAACATTATGTAACTTTCAAAAATATTCGAGTACAGCTATATAAACAAGCCCTCATGTTGTCACCCACATTCGCAATGAAACTGATGCACGCAATTTCGTAATAACACTCGTAACCACGACACAAAAGGTGTAAACAGAAACGTATTGGCCAACAAAGTACTAACGAGTTATGATATTAGGAGAGACACACAACACGGCATGATCAGACGAGATAATGCTTGTCTTCTTGGAAAACCTTTCTCTGACGCCAGTAAGCAAACGGTTACCAACTACGGAGCGGAGATGACCATAACTGATGTAAAAAGACGTGTTTATTGTCGATCTTTGTTAAGGAAATTAAAATTTTGATTTATGTGCAAAATTAATGAAATGTGTGTAAAAAAATAACGTTCATGGATAAAGGGTTTGTGAGAATGTATCATTGAGAGAGGGGACGTACATGAAATTCAGTTTTTAAAGAAATGATAAATACATTTATGCAAGTACTTCTATTCAATCCATAATGTGAGTTGTCACTGATAAAATTAATTAGTTACATTAATGAATATTTACCGTCCACATTCGAAGTAATGGATCTCCAGTACATTCATTTGCACACTAATGTCATTGTCCCTCTCTTTATATATGTGTGTTATAATTGAGGAAAGCTCTTCTAACAGGTTTTTTTGAAGAAAATCAATATTATAAATTTAAAAACATCCATTCTATACAAATCCATATGCATAAAAAGCTTTAACTCTAATTAAATAGTCAAAATACAATATCAAGCAAAAACGATTACGCAGTGTGATAAAGTAAGCAAACTCAACACATGAAGCCTGCAAGCCTGCACGCTATCTTGCAATTCATTACATAAAACCAAGAGTTTCTGCAAACACAAAATGGTCGGTGAGCGCGCATTTCACCTACCGCCTTCAGAGTTAGTATGAGGTTCGGCATGATAACGTTTGTATCAGTAATGAAGGCAATGAAATATAAAGGTTTTCGTGATGGTCGAATTATGTTACGAAGTTAACTTGCAATGTTAAATAAATTCACTTTATAAATTGTCTGTGCTATGTTCCGTGATATACTGTATTCGCTACTAGTGATCGTATGTTCAATGAATGTTAATGCAAACAAATTATCTCTCATCGGAAACATAACATTATCTAATTCAGATCTTGTGAATGGTGATGAGAAATTTGGAAAATCTCAAACATGTTTCGATCTATCTAAAAAGTGCGATAAAGGGAATACAAAGCTAGATGATTTGCTGTACGAAGGACATTATGTCAACTTCATGACGCATTCTACTGCAACGTTACCATTTACATCTTTTTGGGAAAACAAAAATGGCGGGAAAGAATTCGATGGAGCTGACTTCAAAACATTGCTGGAGTTTCAACGTATCACACGTTTTCAGCTGAAATTAGTTGTACCCTTCAATATTACAAGTTACACAACAATGATGGAATTTGTGACAAACGGAACCGCCGATTTTTCGTTCACTCGTCTGTACATGACTCCAGGAAGATATAAAATTATGGACTACACAGCAACGGTCGGACAGTCACCATCTTGTATAGTAGTTCGAAAGGCCAAAGCAATTTCTTTCAATCTGGTTCTGCTTCTACCGTACAGTGCAAGAGTGTGGTTCGGAGTTCTGACTACGATGATTGTCACATGCGCATTGTGGCATCTGACGCACAGCATTCGTCGCTCAGGGGAATCGAGCCTTCCTTTGTGGGAACCACAACAAGGACTTGCGCGTGCAGTGATAGACATCGTCCAAGTGGTGCTCGCCAGCAGCTGCTCGAGACCAGCTCGACATGCGTCTCAACGTTTCGTGCTTATCGCGTTGCTGCTGTTCTCGTTAGTGTTGAGCAACGCCTACACCGGGCAATTGTTGGGATTTTTAGCTCACCCTCCGCGGCACGCAGAACCTCAAACTTTGGAACAAGTGGAACGCGTCATTCGCAACTTGTATTCTTACGCTAACGTGCACCAGATTTTCGACGATCCCGACGCTAGCGACGTGTTTCACAAACTGGATAAAAAATTGTTCCCCGAGACGCCTGCAGAAACGGAGACCAGGTTAAAAGGCATCGTAGAAGACGGCAAAGATGGATACTTGATGTCAAAACTAATATTTGATTTCCGAGCCGGAAGTGAGGCCTTGAGTGAGAACGGACGTAGAATTCTCCGTTTAGTGCCGCAGTGTGTGAATCCTCCAGGGCATCTCTGTTTTCCTGTGAAAAAGAATATGCCAAAATATGACGTATTCAACCGATTTGTATTGCATATTGTGCAAGCCGGGCTTCATGACTATTGGGTTAGTAGTCTTCTTTACCGAATGACTGTACATGGCGTTCGCTTTGTGAGCGGAAAGGCAAGTAAAGATCCACAGCCTCTGCAAATGACACAAATGTCTGGACCATTCCAGATGCTTTTGATTGTTGAGGTAGTGGCGTGTTTCCTCTTTGGAGTGGAAGTGTGTTTAAGACGAACTTTTTTTAGTGTAAAGCAATCGCACTCTCAGCACTATAAAAATGTACCTATGTCGAGAAAGAAACCTTCTAGATGGTCGTTGGAATATTTTGAAGCTGGAACGATGCAAAAATGGAAGTTATGAATTACAATGAGCGACATCCAAAATGTTCGAGGTTACTTGGATCTTGCGAAATTAACGTGCTTTATTTTCGGGTTGGCATAGTTTGATAATTCAAAGTGAAAGATTACTTCAAAGTGATCCTTACAACGAAATGCAAATTCAGTAAATTCATAAACGCAGCGAACGTGGTCGATTCTAGGAATATCCATATTTTCTAAAGAAACGAATTATGCTTAAAGAAATAAGACATTCATATTAAAAGTATAGTCTGTATAGTTATAGTCTGTAAAACAGTAATGTGTAATTCCTTTTAATTTACCTTTATTGAATAATTTTCCTACAAAATATCCGTGTTTTGTGTTCAAAATTGCTGAATGTGATTGAAAGAGCTCTGTTTAAATTGAAGACTATTCCCAAGTCGGAATAGGCATATTGCTTACTTCATAGAAACATTACTCTCATTTCTGCTTTCTCGCTTACTTCTTACGTAGTTCAGAGGCAGTTGCTGCAGCAAAAAACGGTGACTTTTTGCAGAAAAGGTCGTAGTGTGTGTTTTTGATTCCTAAAATGAAGATAATTCTTGTTCCCATATTCATTAAATAACTTTCTCTAACATGGTATGTTGTTAGAATCCACGTTTTCTTGCTTCTTCATAACGACAAATAGGTATTCGGTCAAACATTTTTCATTGAACAATGCTAGCGTTACAACTGTAAACAAGATTTTTACCAATATTGATATTTTCCGATCGATCTGGCTGATGAAACAGTCCTTTGAATTTGAAAGAACTACTTTGATTTTCCGAGAACATGACATAAAGGCGAAATAGCATTTCAAATTTTTCTTCAAAATGCCTCCAAATATGTTTTTCTGATTTTTTTCTTAGATGTTACACTGATACAAATGGCACTAGTCGTATTTTTCTTGAAATTTTTAAATTTTTGAAAGCTGCATAAAATTATCTTTTTGGCAGTTTCCTACAATTACATTTAGTTAAGATATTTTTTCTTAATGAAATGTATTCTTTTAAATTAAATATTTAAATAAAATCATGTATAACTTTTTTAATGTTTTCACGTAATTAAACGTGAAATAAATGCAACTATAAAAGCATGTTTTCTCAAACGGATCTTGGAACTTTTTAAATGGTTAAAACTAAATGAACAGTTTAACATGTCAAAAGTTGTTTTCATGTAACCTTTTAATTTATCAAAAATTACAGAAATGTATCTTTAACTAGTATTATGTAACCGTTACATATAGAGAAAGTTTGCTCTCATGTATCACATGTTTTCATTTCCGGCAAATTTAAAATCTAGGAATTTGGGAAATGTCCCTGTATCTGCAATATCTTTACTTGAATGAAAACAAACACCTAAAATGAATGAAAACAAACAACTAACAGCCGTTAATAAGGACATACGGCCTAAATTATATCACATCTATAGGCATTTGCGTTGATAAGTGACATTTTCGTTGAGTCATCTGATCAAGCAATCTATAAAAATGAGAGTAACTGACTAATCTATTGGTCATCACAATTGTTCATTTGGATCGAGGTATGGGAGGTGTGTGTAGAAACATCCAAACACCTCGCAATATTCCTATAATTCTCTACTGTTGTTGTATTTCGACATTCAAATTCATTTTAATTATTTTCCTTTTATTTCATAATCGATTTACAGCCATGAAATTTTACTATGCTTATGATTAAAAACTTACTTAGAAACATCCTTGAGTTCATAACAATTTCGATATTAAAGCAAGAAATCAGTTACATTAGACATAGAGAACACGGAGAATAGGAATTTTCATTGCAATCCGAAATGTTTGAAGTTACATTATTTACTTTATGATAATAAAGTTGAATTTGAAAGTCATTGCTTTTTTTATTTTAAGTACTTCAAAACGGATATATGACAACCCCATACGATACACTTCATGACCAGAAATATTACAGTAAAACTTGCTAAGTGCTAAAGGTATATAATGCGGATATCTGTCCAATGTGGACATAAATCGCTTTCATGGAAAACTTAAATTATAAACCAATACAATGTAAAATGCAAATCCTGGTCTAATGCTAAAGAAATTCGTTGCATGAGATGGCCGCGTGGAGCAAGTTTTATTGACTTAAATATTTGTATGTTTCAAAAGTAAATGAGAGAAAATAAAATGATTGCAAAAAATAGCAAGAGAAATATCAATTCTCAACGGGAAGCGGCTTCAGCGAACGTATTACGCTCGCAATAACTTCGCATCAATTCATTGAAAGCATCGTCTCCGGCCTGCCTGCAACATTCACAACCACTGTCTCCGCCTTTTTCGTCCCTGCGTAAACATCGCCCATTCCGTCCCGCCCCATTCCGTCTCGTTCCATTCCGTCCCTCCTCCTTCCATCCCATCGAAATTAGTTTCTTTAATCAACCCTGTTGTTAACATAACGCCAAAAGAAAACTAAACAAAACAATTCTTCACATTACCAATAGAAATACGTGTAAAGAAGCACACATTCATAATGTAATATATAATTTTGAGAACGTGTAATCATTAAAGGTACCTTCTTAGCCGAAGAACGTACAAGTGGATGGCATAATTTTAAAACTGTGGGCAATAGGTGTAGCACAATCTGCTATTTTATTTTTTGGCGTAATGCGTTTCTAAAAATACAATTTTCAAATAAAATAATGCATTGCAGCTTTAGTATGGTAATTGTATTGTTATTACGTTCATAGTTTCGATCTGTACTTTCTAGAAGCCCCAATAATGACAAATACAACAATCTGCTAACAAGTCCTGCAGGGTATATGAAGATAAATGTAATAAAAATAAAAGTAAAAAAGCTGCGACAAATGAATAAATAGAGTACTAAATAAATATTCTCTAAAGTTTGTAATTAAATTTCGAAAAGTAACCCATTTCAATAAGTTTTATGAACCTTATGTCTTTTAAGCCGGTATATTTTGTTCAGAAAACTTTTTTTAACAGGAACAGTCATTTCTTCTCTTCACGCGAACAGCATTGCGTAACACCTACTCTTAATTTTCCTGGAACCTTTTTACCGGTACAGATGGACAGGGTTTCCTTTTTCCTAGTAATGTCTTCCAGAGAGCTTTTTCGACGGCACAAACGCCAAACAGTGGCAGCGGAGAAACTTCGAACTTGGTCGCTGACCTGCGAAATTGTAATGAATGGGCGCAGAGCGACTGGGCAGTCACCTAGAGCACGACCAACTGCACCGAGTGTAGAAGAGACACGCCCTTTTCGGCGAAGACGGGCGAAAACCTACGGAAGACGCCTCGATCTAGTGTTCCCACATGGGTGGAGTCAAAAAAGATAATATTTTGGGTAAAAAAATGGTATTCACAAATGAGGCGCTAGTGGTAGATAACGGTAAGCTCACTTTATCTCATTAAAGCCAAGATTAATTATTATTTTTGTATAGTTTCATTTTGCATTTCATATTTCGTAAAGATGCTTAGATTTGTTTTATTTATTACTTCGTGCTTTTATTTAAAAGTTATAGCCTGGTACATAGATACATCTGGGCTCGAACACTTTTGTTTTGTCACACAAAATAATTATCAAATGTAGTATAAATGGGTAAAAAACTCGCCGCTCTCCCTACCGCTTTTCTCGCCGCTCTCTCTACCCCAACCGCATTTGCCCCATCTCATATGCATTCTCTCCCCACCCTCGCCTCCTTGCTTCTCGGCGCCGTGCCTCATTTTTTCGACGTTTCAACTGCTCTATTGTGGCTTTTCTTGGAGTGATTTTCAATTTTTCCGGATAAAGATACCTGCCGGGGGGTCACAAGCCATTAATTGAGAACCCTTTAGATCTTGGGTCAGAAGAAATAAAAATTTTCTGCGACTCCACACACGAGATATCTAAGGGCTAATGGCCTTGCCCTGACCTCACCTGACCTGACCTTGACATGACTGCATTTGATCCCAAGACCCTCTGCGAGTCAGTATGATTGGGTTAAAATTTTGTGAAATATTAAGACCTAAAAATGTCACCATCTGAGGTCAATAGTGACAATAACTTGATGTACAGTACGTATGGTTCGAACAACATTCAGGGTGTGGGTGCTACAAATCGTGATATATTTTCTCGCACTCATTTACTCATCTTTCTTTCGAGTCGGAGCCAACTTTTCGATTACGCCATTATTCCTTTCATGGCTGCCGTCTTTCGGGACCTAAAAGACGTTATCAAGACTCACAGTGACTCACTCAAGGGTAACTGAGAATCGCTCTTATTTTTCATCTCTGTCCACTTCATATCAGCCTTTCTCTTAACATGCGAATGTCGCTCTGCCCTGTCTTAGCTCCGCTTTTGCACATACGAACAGAGACTACTATTAGTCCCATTACAATTACTCCTCCGCCTCATTACAATTTGCTTGACCTGCACACGCACTGGCCAGCACAAGACCGATCGATTTGCTAGACGGGTGGTGGTAGTTGGACAACGAGGAAGTTGTCTTTTGTATTTTACCTGTGTCCTATATTTCAGCGCCGCACTGCTCAACGAATTATGTTACAAAAGCTAGCATTCAAACGTTATTAGTGCATTTACGCTTAATTGAAAAGTTTCTGTAATAATGTACTGCAGAAACACTTTAGTATTTGCTCATACATCCAATATTTCTTCGGATCAGATTTTTTCAATGTTCTCTGCACTGTTATCACGAATGAAAACAATTTAAATTTGGAATAGACGAAAAAATGAATAAAAGTAAATATTAAATTATGGTACTATGTGCTATTAACAATTGTACTGAACTCAACTATGAAGAAAATAGATGTAAGTTCAAACGTAAACCTCATGAGAGAGCAATTAACGAGAGAGAAATACGAAAGAAATCGACGACAACAACGTCACCATATCAAGAAAGTCAGCAACAGCAACATCAAAACTGCCAGCGACAGTGTCAGTAGAGATTACTGAAACACAGACAATTATTGAACCATACACAAAGAATCATTAATGTTTTATACTTTTGTTTTTTCCTTCATCTTAAATATAATATAAATTATCATTGTTGTTATTATTATTAATGATGTAATATCTATTAGATTTACAAGGCTCAATGGCGAAGCACTTCATCAAAGTACTCGGAACCGAAGAGTGTTCGTCAAATGTGACAAGCCTGAATGCTCTCATCATGTGGTTGTGACATAGAAAGCTCGTCATACCACCACGTATCCGATTTAATATCATAATCATCTATTGAATACCATCATCATGCATCCATCATCATGCATCCACATCATGCATCCACATCATGCATCCAGGGAAAGTGAATGGCAAACCATCAGCTTCATTACCGGCCTAGTGTTGTGAAGAGAATAGAATAAAGAAAAAAAAACATCGTCGTCGACACTGGAAAATCGATCGTTGCACACACCCCACTATACTCCTGAAGATTTATAGCAGATGAAAGGACGTCTGAATGGTTTTCAAGTATTTTACAAAATAAATTGAACCCAAACTTCGAGAATGTGCATAGCTCCGAAAATAGGCAAAAGGTTTCTTCATTCGAAGAACTCCAAAAAGTGTTTTTTCGTGCGTCATATAGCTTGTGGAATGAACGGAATACTAACGAGAAATTCCTCAAAGGATTCTCAAAAATTCTCCGAAGACGCGCTCTGGACTCACAAGAGCCCTAAGATATGCAAATTGCGTTGGGCTGTGGCAGGGACGACTCAGACCTCTCTTTGTTCCGATATTGGGTTATTAGTTTAGGATCTCAGGAGAGATACTTTCAAAAGACGGCGCATTTTCCGCTAGCGATAAAAAAACAGACAACAAACTGGGAGAAATAGTAAATATCCGCTTGAGAAACTGATGTGCTAGTCTTTCCAGACGCTTGTGGCTCTGAAAACAGCGCTTCCAACGATTTTAAAGTAGAAAAGACGTGTAAAGTAAAAGTTCATTAGTTTGTTTTAGATTGAAAATATGTTTCTTGTTGAAAGTATGTTTTTCGTATATGTATATATGTATTGTTGTTAGTAGCAAATCTGTAGAAATCAAATAGCTAAGTGGACTAACCTAAATAATTAATTGAAATGAAACTCTCTATTTAACCTAGTACGAAATAAGTACAAATTTGTACAAACATTCATGGAACTGCAATACATTAGAAGCTTTTGACCATCTGCAGTATATATTAATAATTTTGCTTTATGTTAACGGTAATAATCAGATCGAATAAATAATAACATTGTATCTCTCTGTGTGCTACTAATTAAGTATTATTAATATTGATGGGTACACTATCATAAATACTGAAATGTTAATATCATCAACATATCTATTATAATATACAAAATTAATTGTACCTTTCATGAGAAAAACTGTTCATCGAAGAAATGCTTCGTTAATAACTCAATTTATCTTAAGATCTTATTCACTGATATTTCATCTTCGTTCTTTCAGAAACTTCGTGGCGGTTACAAGAGATTACTGCAGATTAGTATCGGTCAATACTGTGGAACAAATATATTAAATTACTTAATTGTCTTTTTCGACTAGAATTATACCTTTCGAAGCGTTATAGTTCATTAATTGATGCTAAAATCACACCAATACGCTGTGTATACACTAAAATTTCTTGGAAAATATCAAAATGTTTATTCAGGGAAACTACAAATCCATGACACGCCACAACAAAGTCACTGAGTTTGCTTCACTATCTCCTTCCAAGTGTTTAAACCAAAGGCGCTAATCGAATTCCAGTTTCCACGCCATCTAGAAAGAAATGTGGCTAAAAATTAATTTTGCCGCTCCTACACTTGTCTCGATAACTTTCCTCTCGAAAGACCGGCGGCGCCGCGGGATGATGCGAGGCCAGGATAGGATAGGATAGGATAGGATAGGATAGGATAGGATAGGATAGGATAGGATAGGAAGGGTGAGAGGCGTGGCGAGGCGAGGCGAGGCGAGACGAGGCGAGACGAGGCGAGGCGAGGCGAGAGGCGAGGCGAGAGGCGAGGCGAGGCGAGAGGCGAGGAAAGACGAGAGGCGAAGCGAGGCGAGAGGTGAGGAAAGGCGAGAGGCGAGTCGAAAGGCGAGGCGAGAGGCGAGGCGAGTAGCATGGCGAAGCGAAGTAATCGTTGGCTTTCGTCGCCCCGAAGGAGGTTCCATTTTGCGCGAAATGACGGGGCGGCCTTAGGGAGTTGAGATGTTACAAAAGAGAGCACTTACCCTTTTTCCGACCCAGTGACCTCTTCCTCCTCAGTCTGATTCATTCGAAAACGCACTCGAATTTCCAACCTATTTTCTTGGTACAATCGTTCCCTGTATCTTCTACGTCCAATTCCTCTCAGTCACTTTATTCTGCTTTTACCTCACGTTCTACCATTGCGATATTCTTTTGCATCGTCGTCTTCTAGGTCACTTTTCTCCTCTAATTCTTCCTCGTCATCGTCATCATAACCTCTCTATTCTTTCATGTTTTCAGTCCCGCATCCTCGAATTCCATCTTCTTTTTTATTGCCTGCTTCTCTTTATTTATCTGTTCTTTGCCTCCGGTTTTTTTTTTTTTTCGAAAGCTTATTCTTCAATTTTGTGCGTTTGTCGGTTGTGTGTTCTTCGACTTTGTGTGTGTCTCACTCACTTGAGATTGTTTTCCTCCTTTTCTTACAAGTTTTTATTTTTATCAGTTTTCGATCAAACTTGTTGTTTCGATCCGAATCTTGCGATTCAATACTATTACTCTTCATGTCCTCCTTCGTTCTGTCTACCTTTTAATTCATTTTATAACTTCCCTCGTTTGATTACCTCTCTTTCCCTCCACATTCGTTTATCACTCTTCGCCTGCCAGCCTGCCGGTCTGCTTTCCTACCTGTCTGCTTGTCCGACAAACGTTCTCTCCCCCTCCTTCCTTTCTCTCTCCCTCTTTCTTCTCCCCTTTCTCTCTCCTTCTTTCTTCTCCCCTTTCTCTCTCCCTCTTTCTTCTCCCCTTTCTCTCTGCTTTCCTTTATTTTCCTCAATTATCCTTCCAACTTCCATTTCTTCGACTGTATTCCCTAAAGTCTTGTGGACCGTCTTCCTCCGCACGCTCTCTCGCAGGGGCGAATTTATTCGTCGGGAGCGTGAAAACGGCCGTCGCGCCGTCGCCGCCCGTCCGTCCCACGAAAAATCTGAAGAGGAAATTGCAGCAGAACAGCTGACTGCACTTAACGTGTCGCCATGGCAACCGCAGGCCTGCGCGACGGCATTTCCAAGCGGAATGAGGTTCGGCAGCGCGGGGCGTTGGCGTCGCAAGGAAGGTAAGCGAATGAAGATGACAACGAAGAAGTGGATCTCGCAGATTGGATAAAAGTGCGCAACGAAAAAAATTGACAAAATGGATACGGAAAACATAAAAAAAATTGAGAGTAATGGAATGGTAAGAAAAGGAGTCTAACTTCATACTATGTTAATTGTAGAAAGATATGGAGAAACTTCAAAGCCATACGTTGAATTGAAGTTGTAAAAGATGAGAGGTAATAAGCCACATGACGCTAAGTGGAAGAGAGCAGTGAAAAGAAAGTTGAAATCATGAGACTAAAAGGGAGAAGGCAAGAGAAGGGGATAAAATATAAAATAATTAGAACGCAAGAGACCTTTTAATTAGAGACGAAAGAGCTGAGAGAACAAGAGAGACGGGAGAGATGGAGAAGAAGAAAAATAAACGGAATAATATGGCATTTGATGAATGTTGTGTGCATTATGTTCTGGGGATAAAAAGTCATGATTCTAATAAATGAGAATAAAGAATATGTAAGTGAACAACAGGCTCAAAATGCTACAAAAAAGTAGAAAATTGATTACAAATTTAAACTAAGCAGAAACAATTTAAACCAAAATTGGATCTTCTGCCTGAAGTCAGATGAGAGTGATTTTCTACGACGTCAAATTCTCTATTTAAATCGGTCCATTATATTTGAATTCGGAAATGATTCCCACTTAGCAAAGTTTAACTTTTCCTCTTGCATACCATTATTTATCTAATTTGATACAAAAACAATATTCATGTATCCTTACGTGTACTTTTATTTAACTATCTTGTTGTCTGACAATTATTTGAGTTATAAAAGTTTTCTTTTTTCAGACGACTCCGTATCAGATATTATGTCCAAAATACCCATTACGTAGGGTTACTTTTCTTGAAATTTGTTCTGAGGAGTTAACGAAAAAATTAAATTAAAACCATAGATCAAATAATAATAATAATAATAATAATAATAATAATAATAATAATAATAATAATAATTATTATTATTATTATTATTATTATTATTATTATTGTTGTTGTTGTTCTTGAAATTATTATTGTTAATAATATTTATTATAAAATGAAAGTAACCAACTCAACACAAATTTCTTAATGCCATTACTGTATTTCTCTCGGTCTTCAACCCACCCTCGTACTACGGGACCTCATGGACACGCGGTGTCTACACGATGCCTCAGTATAAATGTTACAAACATCTAGAGATGTAGAGGTAATAGAAATAATCACTCTTTGCCGATGAACATATAGTGAGAATATTTATAATAGTGAGTTATATGCATTTATATACGAGCTACTAGTCCCTGATTTTAGGCAACCCCCGACTCATAGATGTACTCTGGTACTTGAAGTCTCCTTGACTGCACGAGAACGTTACCAGTTGATCATCAGTGCGTAAGAAGTTGCCTAAAAATTAGGAACAAATCCCCAATGCATGCAAAATACGTGTAACTTTGTTTAAGAGCAATTTTTCATTTCATGTCCATTGGCCAATAGCTGGCGATCTCTCTACAATCCCTAAACGTTTGTAACATTTTTTACCGAGATTACTATTTTTCTACGCAAGCAGCGCCTGTCCTCCGCAAAGTTACGCCTGCGTTCTATTGGTATTTTCTCTTGTGTATCCCCATTCATCAAATTAATGAGAGCCAAAGATAAGTATAAAAGGGTTGATTGGATATTTTGTGATTCCGGGCGCGTCAACATCGGTGTCTATTAGCCCCGTGAGTGCAATGGAGGCTGTATCCCGAGGGATGACGGTGTACCTCCCCTGCTGGAATGTTCTCCACGTCCACTTCGGACCTCCACGTCGGCTTGAGGTATTTTACTCCCCCTGTTATCTCCGTCAACCACCCCATTAAATGTTTCTCGTGGGACGATCGAACTAGTGAGCATGAATTTCGTGGAATAAACAGATACGTTAACTTGGGGATAAAACGATTTTCCAACATATATTCACCGAAGTTATTTTCTTCTCTACACTTTGTATGTATGTATTGGGATTCAGAGGCGTTACACTGCTTACTGGAAATTCACACCATGCAACAGCTGAAAACATCAATGCTTGAGGTGAAATTACATTACAATTACAAGTAGGTGGAATCACATACCCTCAGCACATTACATAATGACAAGAAAAATGTATACGTGCCAAAATTGGTTTGTCGTTTTTGAATGACCCTCACAACACCTCGTAGTGTAGTAATTATCGCAATATCCACGAGTTGCACGGTCTACAGATTCGAATACCGCCTCGCAATGTTTCGAGCTATGCCGAAAGACCGTGTATCTCCCAAAATATAACCTTTCTTTTCCTTTCTCCTGTCAAAAAATACGTAGATGTGTTTGAGTTAAGTGCGTGGGTGGAATGATTTGCGATCATTGGGTTTATGAATTGATACTTGCACGTTCTCTTCCCTCCGCCTAACCGGCCAAACCGTAACTGGTTCTAAATGACTCTATGAAGCTAAGGGCTTCTGCGGTTCGATAAGGCGATAGGCTAGGTAACGTTACCCTGGGCAGAGTTCGTAATTGAAGGGAGAGGTAGTCGACTTATGGCCTACAGACGCTAAAAGCAGCCCTTTGTTCCCAAATATCCTTATTTGGAAATTGTTATTTGTCCAAATTCTTGAATATCCTTGAACAATGATTGATATGTATATGTTCCTCAACTTCAGAATTTTTAAGGAATTCATTACCACATTAAAATCGCTCAGCTCTTTCCTTGTGGCGTTTTCTGTAATATTTTCAATTGTTTCGAATCATTAATGCTGCCATTGTCGGCTCTTCTTCCCCTTTCAAATGCCGGCGTATGACGTGGCATACTTTTTTTCATATGAAATTAAAACAATATTTGTTATGAATCTATTGTAAAAAAGTTTTTAATTTGCTTGCTTATTTCAAATAGCATTCGCCTCATTAACCCGTAAAATACAGGAAAGTAAAACTTAATAGGACGTGAAAACGTTTTCTCGCACGTGAAATATGAAAGGGAATGTGATTAGGTTGAATTAACAGAGAGAACACGAAATAGAAAGATTTAAAAAGAAAACAATAAGAAGAATAAATAAACACAGAGAAACAAACAAGAGGATCGACGGGAGACAAATCACATGACACCAATACTTTGGGAGGACGGAAAGGATACGCTGTAGAGGGCGCGGGAGAGGAAACGGAAAGCGTCCGCGCGGCGGAGAGCAAACGCGAAGCGACTTCGTGTCGCCACCAATCGCTCTGCAGACGAGATCCTTGGTCAATCAGCCCCCACCCCCACCCCACCCGCCGCCCGAGCCGTCCTGCCCCTCTGCGTCCTGTGCCGTGCCCTCCCGTCCCGTCCAGTCCCTCCGCGCCGCGCCGCCCTGAACTCATCCACATGTCGCAGCGGCCGCACAGATGGCGCTATCGAAGTTTAATTCGATTCCCTTTGGGACGCGCGCGCGGCGCGGCCGCGCGGGCCGGCGCGACGAGTTCAAAGGGAAGAGAGAAGGCGCGGATGGGGGCGGGAGCGAGAGAGTGGGTGAGGGGGCTGAGGGGAAGGGGACTGGGGATGGGGCGCGTCAGGGTCAGGGGAAGGGGACTAGAGGACGGGGCGGGACGGTGACTGAAGGAAGGGAGCTACAGATCGGCGAGGGTCAGTGACTAAGGAGTCGCCGGCAGGACGACGCCAGAGGTGAAGGGGTTAGAGGCGGGGCGGTGTCAGAGGAAATGGAGACGAGCAGAGACGCTCACTGAGCACACGGAGGGTGGAGAACGGAGAACAGCGGTGACTGAGGGGAAGAGGACTGGAGAACGGGTTGTATGGTGACAAGAGTGAACAAGACACGGAGAGGGATGGTGATTGAGGAGAAGAGGACTGGATAGCGGGGTTGACGGAGGCAGTACAGTGGAGGGAGGAACGGGACGGGATGGAACGGGACGGAACGGGACGGGACGGGACGGGACGGAACGGAACGAGAGGAGAGGGGACGGAACGGAACGGAACGGGAGGAGAGGGGACGGGACGGGACGGAACGGAACGGAACGGGAGGAGAGGGGACGGGACGGGATGGAACGGGACGGAACGGAACGAGAGGAGAGGGGACGGGACGGGGCGGAACGGGAGGAGAGGGGACGGGACGGGACGGAACGGAACGTGAGGAGAGGGGACGGGACGGGGCGGAACGGGAGGAGAGGGGACGGGACGGGACGGAACGGAACGTGAGGAGAGGGGACGGGACGGAACGGAACGGGAGGAGAGGGGACGGAACGGAACGGGAGGAGTGGGGACGGAACGGAACGGGAGGAGTGGGGACGGAACGGAACGGGAGGAGAGGGGACGGGATGGAACGGAACGGGACGGGACGGAACGGGACGGGGCGGGACGGGACGGGACGGAACGGAACGGAACGGAACGGAACGGAATGGAACGGAACGGAACCGATTTTGAGGTATTCATAAAAGATATTGCCTTCAAATACATTAAATATCTCTGAAGTAATATTAATATTGTGATAAGTATACGAAAGGAAGTGTTTGGTTTATTACTTACATTAAGCTTGCATTTTAATGAAAATATATTTATGACATCCGTATAATTCAACGCATTGCATTGTATTCTATCAGTACAAAACTAGTGGTGCTAATACAGCATATACTTTCCCGACTTTAGTTATAGTTATGTAATACATTATTTTGAATAAATTACAAAAGTGAATGAATGTTTAATCATTTGAAATTTTAGGTCTTCATTTTCCTTTACCTTAAGCACCTCGAAAATATTAAAAACAAAAAAATAGCTCCGTTTTTCATTATAATTTGTTGTTCGATAGTATGAAGGGCATTTATGCGAATGGTGCAGATCTCATTTTCGTTTGAAACCCGTATTTTTCGGAAGTTGCTAAAATTCAAAACATTTTCTACATTCTAATTTCTATCCTGCAAATTTTATATCTTTATTATATCCACCAAATTTCACCTAATATCACAGGTTAGATTTTCCAGAAGTAAGGATCTTTTCATTTCTTCCATCTTTCCAGTACACCGAGGGAAGTGTAAGAACTCTTGTTAAGAACTTGTCGCTCGATTTGGATGAAGCGCGCTACGCGCACTGAGAGGCCGACTTGCGCGTTTCCGTCCTGATCCTCTAAAGCGCGCGCGAGAGCTGCATTCGGGCTAACTATGGCTTGATAAAATGTTATAAAAAAATATGTCTAATACAAAGAAATGGAATTTCCTTTTAAAATTATCTTTCAAACAAATCATAAGACAATAAACTCTTAGTTGACGAATGTATAAAACCTGCAAAGGAAAACTGTCATTCTACTGGCGTGGATGAACATGTCAACGTATTTCAAATATAAGTATTTAAATACTGCCCAACCCTGCTCATTACAAATCGTACAAACTTTGGTGGAAAATCTAAATACTTTCAAGCAAATATCAATACAAATTTGACACTTATAAATGCTTTTCATGCAGGTAAATAATGTCCCAACAATAAGACGTATTTCACAAAAATGAGCTCCCGAGTCATTGTTGTCGAGTCATTATAGCAATCCAGTCTGACATTCCCTGAAAGCTAGCAGTATTTGAAATAAGTTTTAAATAATTTTTGAAAAATTAAAGCGTAAATGTTTAACAAAAGGTCGAATGTAGGAAACGAACGAAGCAATATTAAATAATAAACAAATTCTGACAAAGCATCCAACTGTGTGGAATCATTCAGGAAGCGAAACAAAATCGCAGCGGGCATTTAATTTTGTTGACAATGCTAATGTTTTCAAATCATTGAAGATGACCTTACTGGAATACCTAGTTTTAATAAACACATTTCATTAAGGACAAAATTCTATTTTCACAATTGTACTAAGAAGACGCCGAAAACGAAGCAGTCAATTCGAGCGGGCTATTGTATTTGTCGCGAAATTACACAAAAATTCTAATATTTTCAAAAAATTCAACATAACTTTATTTAAAAATCTGCTTTTAGTGAACAGATTTCATTCAAAAATTGAATCTTTACAACTGTAATTGTAGGAAGACGCCAATTTTTTTTTCGCAAAATCATTCAATGATGAGACCTGCAGCATTCTCTTAAGCTTCTTTTATGCTATCTAAGTGCTCAATTTAATTAAAAAACGTTGTGCGGTTTTTAAGAAAAAGGGTTTTAAATAAAGTAAAAATTGCATGTTTCACCCAAATTTTCGCAAAAAATACTCATGTTTTTGAAAAATTGAAAATGACCTTATTTAAAGATCTGTTATTGGTTAACACATTTCACTACAAAAATTGTATCTTAAGAATTGTAGTTGTAGGGAGACGCTAAAAACATTTTGAATTCGTTCAATTGCCAAAAAATTAGGGTTTTCATCCAACATGAGACCTACACCATTTTCTTAAACGTCTTTCAGACTATCCAACAACAAACAACCAAAAACGATGCAGCCGATTTTGAGGGAAAAAACTATTGGAACAAAAATTAAAAATTGCCTATATTTCACGCAGAATAACGCTAACGAAAAATACTCAAATTTTGAAAAATTGTATATGACCTTATTTCAAACTCTATCTATAAGGAACAGATTTTATTAAGAAAAAACTCTCTATCTTTAATATTTTAGTTTTAGAAAGACGCCGAAAAAATTGATTTTTTTTCAATTTTCGAAAAATCAGTTTTTTACCAACATGAGACCCACTAGAAGCCCAGAGGCGTCATTTCGACTCCTGGCGTTTTTTACATCCTTGATACTTCTTTGTTTTGGAAGATTAGTGATTTCTTGACTTTTCATCATTTTTACTTATTCACATGATATTCAAGAAGGAATCGTGTAAAAAATGTATTTCTTCAAAAATAATCGAATTTACCTTGAACGCCCGTGAGACGTCAATTCAACTCCTTGGACACTGACCCAATTGTGTAGCTTCTGTTTGATATGTTTCAACGTTTCAAGAGTTTGAATGTGTCTCTTACTTTGAATTATTTTATGGACTTGTTCAATACATGAAAAATCATTAATCACGAGATGTTTCGTCACGGTACAGCAAATAGTTTCGAAAAGCAAATTATTATCACATGAAAGAACAGCATTGTGATATCTTCAAGTCATTTAAACGAATATCAATGTTCGAGTTTGTTACAGAATTTTGGCGTACAGCAGGGCCCTTCGGACTCCATGGTAATGATTTGGTCAAATATATTTGTTTACTTAGTCTCTGTATTGTTTCATAAATTTCAAATAATTAAGACAGGTTTGAGAAAAATAACGGATAATTTCTCTGATTTCACAGGAAACAATATTTTTCTTTTGGATGAAGATATTTATTTGCTAACTACCCATATTGTATGTTAGGGGAACATAGCCGATACAGCGAGTTTTTCCTTCCAAACTTGATGTATCTGCAAAGTTCCTGGCTTAAAAGTGAATGAAAGCAGCAAAGAATTGTGACCAGTGGCGGATAATCACTGAAAACGTGCGTGCCAATGTTTTATTGAAATATTGGGGTAGTATTGAGAAAAAGTAGGGGAAACATCTGGAAAATGTGGCCATAATCCACGCATCAGGATACGAAGCAGATATCTGAATAGTATTTTATAGTAGGTATCTGGTTAGTATTTTACAAAATGTGCTTGACAATTGTGGTTAGCACTAGTCATTAACAGTTTGAATCTTTCATAATGGTATTGTGGTAAGTTATTGTTGGCATTTACAATAAACTAATTAAATGATCCGTCATTGCCTACAATATTGTTTATTACAATAGCATCATTCTATAGCTTAACCATCATCATTAGTTTTCTGCTGTATGGAAGCCACAAAACGACTACGTAGGCAATGACGACTCATATAATTATTTCATTGAATCTTTCAACTATACGTATTTTAGACTGCATGCACGGAGAAGTCAGTAATGTAGAAAATATATACAATGAAATCCTAAAAAAGAACTAAGAGCTATTTAGAACATGGGATTAAATGTATCTTAGAATTGTCATGAAATACTACATACCAAGTTCCTATCGGTGTGAAACCAACATAAATTAGAAACATATATGTTTTTTATAATAAATGCAATAAAGTACGTAACAAATATAAATAAATTTGACATATTGCGAAGTAGTACAGGAAGTGAATTGCTAAGAAAATATATTTTTGTGATGTGTGAAACTGATATTTCTTAAATTCAATGTTTATGAAATGGTTATATTGTTAGTGTTACAAAAATATTACTCGTAAATAAAAGTTTACTTTTCAACATTATATTTTGTCTATTTACTTGCGCATTCCGTACAAGATGTTTAACTTTCATTCCACTAAAAAATAATGACATTAAATATTTAAAATATATTTGAACTGAGGTGTAATACTACTCTTATACACTAAAATATTATATTTTAATAATGTTTTAGTAACGTAGATAAATATTTTTGCAATTTTTTTTAATAAGTATCATTGAAAGCTCGGAGACGAAATTACTCCGCTGGGAGTTCTAGGGGCCATTAGTAAGCCGGGTGCTCTAGTTTAAACGTCCTTCAGACTAGCCAACAACAAAATTTTATTAAAATCATTTTGCCATTAAAAACCATTTTTTTGAAAATTTTGAAAATGTACCAGGGGCTTCATATTAAGTACCCCTCAAAATTCTTAAGTCCCCTTAAACTCAAGGGGACATGACATCAGCCAGATAGTTTGAGAAATATCCAGTTTGGAGAAAAACGGCAGAACAGTTTAGCCGCTAGAGTTGTTCAGAGATAGACAGACGTTTTTCCATCAATCAACTTTTCAATATCAAGGGTCAACAAAACATGGATTCTGGCTACACCGCTTCTTCTTAAGAACTTCCTTCTTATGCGCGAAAAAGTAAAACTTGCAGATATTTTTGAAAAAATCTTGTTACAGATGTTTAAATCGCCAGGATTTTATTAACAATAACGCGAAAACCAGTAATAATTGTAAACTCTGAGTATGACATTGCAAGTTCATTTGACTCAGGTCGACCCGAGAACGTTTCTAAAGAATCTGTTGTTCTAAATAAATCCAACAACTTCAAATGTACAGGTGTACTTGTAAAAGCCCGCAGTATGTGAAAGAACACATGAAATGAACTCTGAAACATTATTACCATTATGTATATATTCCCCATTCGTTTTCAGGTAATCGCGTCTTAAGACTCTTTCTCGCTTCTTTCTCGCATTACTTCTAACTTTTTCGAAAATTCAGAGTGTTCAATGAAGAGATACCTGAGCCATTTTTTAAACGTGTTTTGCTCCATCTATGAAAACAATGTGATGAAACAAGTCAAAGCCGATTTTGAGATTTTTTAATAAATTGTATTAATTCAAGCCGAAATTACGTGAGTACTCATTTTTTAAACAATTCTACACGATGTTATTTAAAGATAAATTTTTAAAATATTTTGTTTATAAAACCTCTTTCATCAATATTGTATTTTTTGCAATATTTATGTTTTGTCTTTTCCGAAAATGCGGGGATATCGCCGAAACTTGGACGAGCAAAAAGATTTTTACGCTCGTTGATAAACATGAGAGTGTCAGTTTAAAAATTGCCTATATTTCACGCAAATTTACGCAAAAACTCGTATTTTCAAACAATTGTACATGATCATATTTCAAGATTCATCATTGAATAGCAGATTTCATTCAGGGGTAAAAATCTCTCTTGAATATTGCAGTCCTCGATAAGATCCTGAAAAAATTGTAAACCAAACAAAAAACAGAGGGATTCCAATGGAAATGAGTTAAGTTCCATTTTTAGGATGTATTTACGCCATACAAAGACAAAGTTTCATCAAAAAATTTGGTGGCATTTTGGAGAAAAGTATTGAAATGTTTTTGTCTTCATGTAAAGTTCCCTCCAAAATCAAAATATACGTTTCACATTTGCAGGATCTTGAGTTCATTTAGATCGATTGGGGAATATCAATTTTGGAGAAATAGATGAGTGTACAGACGGACAGTTTTGTCTTCATTCCATTTTTTGGTATCAAGGAACCACGAACTGAGTTTTGAGTACACAATGTATTATATGACATAATTTACTGAATTTACACGATTTACACCTATTTTGTTACCAGGGCCCGACAAGCTTTTCTGTCGGAAAATCGCCGATTTTCGCCGCACGATTTCAATTATTTCTTTACTACTTCAAGCCAATAATCTTATCCGCGTTATCTCACAGGTTTTGCACCGAGTTCTGCATTGATATTTCTTCTTGACACGAAAGTATGAATAATTGGCAATTGGCAATTCCTATTCACCACGAGCTTGGTTGTCGGCTGAAGTTTACGAATTTCGTCTAGAAAAAAATTAAAAATAAATATTTTTCCGGAGCTCGGAGGTTAATGAACGTCATTGTCAGAAATCTTTGTTTTTCAAGACACAATGTTCACGGGATAAGTCAGAAAGTTTCAAATTGATATAATAGCAATCGTAGGATAGATTTCCTTGAAGGAAATGCGTTCGAATTGTTTTCACATACCGTTGTATTTCTTTTACATTGATTTTTGGATCAACGTTTAAGAATTTGCAAGTGTAAGTACTAAAAGAGGCTCAAGAAATATTGTAAAAACAAAGTCAGCTATTTTTTCGAACTGTCCCGTTTGTAGCTCGTTGTAAACCCCATAATTTCTCAATGAATCAATCCAGAAATAGTTAAAGTACTTTAGTATGATTTTGTTCGATTTTGGAATATATTAATCAAATTGTTTAATTATTATACAAAACAATTTAAATACGAGTACTAGAATTAAAAGAAGAAATTTCAATAAGAAAAAACCTTTTAGGGTATATTATCTCAATGCTCAAATCGTTCTTCTCTCAGAATAATACTAAAATGAACAATGTCCTTCACTACAGAAAAAAAATATTTTCAGATACCAACACAACTATCTTACATTTTCAATTTGCCTGATTAGCGTTATACAAGGGCACTAGATAATGGAAAAAGAAGTTGAAACTCCGATAAGCAGTAAAATGATAAACCAGTACATACCTCAAATTTTGTCGCTCATTTACGTATTATTTTAATAAAATAAAGAAATTTTAAAATTATTGAAGTAAACCAAGCCTTTATTAATAATATAAAATTAATATAAGAATATTTTGTGAAAGGTTAGGATCTATATATTTTAAATTTCCTATTAAAACATTTTTGAAGTTCTTACAACAGCCAAGCTTTTATTCTGAGAAAAGTATTTAGTTAAAAAATTATGATATATACACATGTTCTATTTGTTTTTCGATATAGACCAATATTTTGCACGATTTTCCGAACGAAAAGAAAACAATTGAGAGGGGGTCTGAATACCTCTCGGAATATTTTGAAACTATAATTAAAATATATCGACGTAGTACCATTAGAAGGATGGATAAATATAAGGAAATAGTGAGACATTGGGGGACATGAGATAACAGAGAATGCGAATAAAATTTATCTGAATACTTTTTCTAATATTTTAAATATTAGAAAAAGTATTCAGAAAAATATTAGAAAACAAAAGAAAATCAATTCAAGAACATATTTTTACGTAATACATTGCTAGGTAGACAAAGAAACTTTGAACACTGATATATGGTAACATTTCATAAAAAATAAACTAATGTGCGGAAAATGTTAAAAACTTGTTTTTTTTACTATGCTAATGTTTCCGTTTATCAATATTATGGCTTAAATATTTTGTTCTTTCATATATAATTTGGGATTCAATATTATTCATTCATAATTTGGGATTGAAAGGGCTAGGCCCTGAAAATTCAATAGTGTTATTTTTTCCATCAGGGGAGACAAGTTGTTTCTGATTATTTAAGTCACAAAACGCAACCTTTTTGCATATTCTATTGCATTTTTATAAGAATTCCACTTAGCATGAGTTATCTTTCGAAATTGGGCTCCAGTTTAAAGTTATTTTCACGTTTTAAGACAATGTTTTAATGCGTAATTTTGCCAGGATCTAACTAGTTGTAATATATTCATCACACAAAACATCTAACTCTTATTTGTATAAGTTGTCAAAAAGTTAAGATAATTTCAGATTAATTTATTTTACAAAACTAGAGCAAATATATTGCTCATGATTTTAACCAAACACAAATTTGCAATAAAAGAAACAAATATATCATTAACGAAGTTCATAAAGTGAAATTCCATCCACCTACCTCTTTGCCTGAGATGGGGATCTGATAACTGCCTGTGTATCTGCGATCACTAGTGCGTAAGTACGCAATATACGAAATTAATGTTCGCGCTTGTTCACGCAATTAGCATGACACAGGTTCGCTCGTTTCTGCTGAAATATGTATGCAATTAGAGGGATCTAAATAAATCATTGAAACATAGAAGCCAAAATTCGGTACGCAGCTCGGTGAGGCCGCTGTGAAACGGGCGGTGAGCTGAGAATTCTCCAGATTTATTATCGGATTCATGCTCGGTGCTCTCTCACCTGCTCACTCAAATTAATTTCGCACAAGCCGCACTGTTTCTTTGCTTTTCTTTTTTCACGGTTTCTCTCGGGATTAAATTGCAGAGACACTGGAGAACTCAATGGAAGAACATTTGCAAATAAAGGTTTTCTGAAAGAAATGTATTATTCGCTACAGTTCCATTTCTGTTGTTCATTCAGAGAATTAACATTCAAATGTAAAAGAGGAAGAATAAAAGAAGAAACGAAATTAGTTTTCAGAAACAGAATTATTCGTTAAAACATTATAAAACGGTTGACGGGTTTGTACTGGAAAATGTAATATTACATTCAAAATTTTTATATGGGTAGACATTCCGAAACTAGCAACGAGTGAAGAATAATACATCAAGCGCAAAACATATATGACCACACTTTACAAAACTTGACAAGCACTGCATTAAGTAACATGTGTTTTTAAATTTTGTTTATGCAGTTGCAATACTAAATAAAAATGCTATGTGCCATATGCGTACGTTCTTAATAGAAAGCTGCGTTAAGAGAAGAATGATGGAAAATCGATTTCGACCAAGTGTTGACATGAATAAGCACTAGAAAGACAAACTTTTCTGGGGAGTAAGTTCAACCGTGTAAGTTAACGCGTGACAAAATTTTGGGCGCATAGTTCTCGTCTATTGTCGTCGCTTTCGTGCTGACAGAGTTGTTGAAGCACTCTGCTAGCATGTGTTTCTAACTTTTAGCGCCAAACTATGGTTTTGTTGCTAAATTATACTACTAGACTGCTTCAAGGGGCTAACCATGATTATTTGAGCATTTGTTTGTAGAAGCATTAACTAAACCTGAGGCCTTAGCTGAGTATGCCCCGTCAACTTCCCTGCAGACCCACCACTGTTTACACCTTCTCCTCCGTTCACTGACAACAGTTTGATTTTACCACAGCCATATCTCAAAAATTGAAAGTATTTTAATCAAACTTGCAGAAAATGATTGTAATATATTTCTAAATACACGTAGCAATTGTTCTCCAATTTATAAAATGTTCCTCCAAATATTTTGTAATTTATTGTGGGTGCTGCCGTTGACTCCCCCTCAATTAGAGTTCTGCGGGAGCGTATTGCTGTATGGCTGTTAACCAATCATTTTGTAAGACTGTGAGAGTCCGACAGTTTTAAAATCACTTGAGTTCAGTGTCCAATGAAGAAATTGAAACACTTGCAATAGGTAGAACAAAACTAGTCTTGGAAGAAACTTACTCCAGCGTCTCGCTCAGTAATTTTCAAATTCACTGACTTTGCGGGGACTCGTCGGCACTAGTCTGGAACCGCGGAGGCCAAGTTCACGCTGAAGACAAAAGCAAGGGCGTAAAATGCGAGGAGGTGATGAAGGTGGAGGAATTAAGTGGGGGTGGAAAGCAGCGAAAGAGGCGGAGACAAAAGCGGAAGCTACAAGCAACGTTTAGAGTTTGCAGTGACGTGGTGATGGAGTCCGTGATGACACAGATATGTAGCGCTTGTGGCGAAAGAAATGGCAACGCAAATGACGATGGTGATGGTGATGACAGTGATGATGGAAATGGTGATGGTGATGACAGTGATGATGGAAATGGTGATGGCCATTAAAATGGTTACGTAAATGGCCATGACGACGTTAATAATTATGGCAATGGCGCAGACGGTGATGACAAGTCTAAGTTGATGACGATGACGATCATGACCACGATTACGGCGATGATAGTGATGGTGATGGTGATAAAATAGCAGGGAGGATAATGATAGAGAAAATGAAATGTTTCAAGGGGACGTGGGGGGGGGGGGGGTGAAGGTTGGAAAAAGAGATTCGCAGTTATTGCCGAGGTGGAAACACAGATCATAGAAGGGAAGGAAGTGTTCTGGGAGCGAGAGGTAAAGAGGAGAGGGGACGAGAAGAGATGTGGGGAGTGGGAAGCGAGAA
Organism: Gryllus longicercus; assembly: GCA_038098605.1. Taxonomy (NCBI): domain Eukaryota; kingdom Metazoa; phylum Arthropoda; class Insecta; order Orthoptera; family Gryllidae; genus Gryllus; species Gryllus longicercus. Next base: position 4,825,718 of record JAZDUA010000063.1, read on the forward strand.
AATGAGAGCAGGGGCGGGAATGCGTGGAAAACGGGAACGAGAGGGAGAAGCGGGGGGGGTAGCGGGGAGAGGGAGAGGGCAGAGGTTGGCGATAACGACGAACGGGAGCGGGAGTGGGAGTTGGAATGGCAGTGGGAGTGGGAATGGCAGTGGGAGTGGGAATGGCAGTGGGAGTGGGAATGGCAGTGGGAGTGGGAATGGCAGTGGGAGTGGAAGTGGAAGTGGCAGTGGGAGTGGAAGTGGCAGTGGGAGGGGAAGTGGGAGTGGGAGTGGCAGTGGCAGTGGCAGTGGGAGTGGCAGTGGGAGTGGCAGTGGGAGTGGGAGTGGGAGTGGCAGTGGGAGTGGGAGTGGGAGTGCCAGTGGGAGTGGCAGTGGGAGTGGCAGTGGGAGTGGGTATGGAAGTGGCAGTGGCAGTGGAAGTGGCAATGGGGAGAGGCGAGCTTAGAGCGTGGGCGCGTGAAAGGCGGGCAGCAGCGAGGGTCGCCCGCCCCCGAGCAGCGGTGGCTTAACAGAGGGTTGCAGGAACTCAATTTAAAAGCGCCCCCTCGCAGCCGCTTCCGCCGGCGCGTCCTGCGCTTGACCCGCGTGCAAATTAGCTTTTTGCGCGTGGGCGGCCTGGCGCGGCAGGGGCTTTAAATATTTGACGGCGCCGAGGCTGCAGCGGGCGAATGCGAAAGCAAGGCGCGGAGGCGACGACGTCGAAAGGGGAGAGGGGAAGGAGGTCGGCAGAGGTTGCGAAAAAACTCTCAAGGGGCTATTAAAATACGGAATGTTGTTCAGTTTTGTTTTATTTCAATACCCGACCGGTATAACTGACCTGGAAACTACCCTCATGGAAATGAATTTTGGTGTAGAATGAGTTTCGAGAGCAGGTATGTAGTTAAGTGTAAGGTAATATGGGAAACAATTTATGAATGGTAACTGGCATCGAATTGGTGGGGGAAACAAAGCATTACTAAAAGGGAAAGCCGCTTAAAACATTTGAGTGAAATTAGATACAATTGAACTACTAGGTACCAGGTTTCTGTGTATAATTGCTGAGGTATCCCACCACATTCAAAATGAAATCGCGGGTTCAAGTGGCCAATTAAACAGGATAGTAGTAGGAGCTGATCCTCGGACCGGGTGTGTTTTGCGATATTACAGAGAAATACTGATTTTCTAAGAATTAAAATTAGTAAATGATACGGGAGATGAAAAATATTATGCATTAAAGAAATGAATGATCAATAAAATTAGATTGGTTGAAAAAAAGTTGAGCTCACATAAGAACTAGAATTTTTCATTTCACACTCGTGTCTCACTACCAAGATGCTTAATATTGTATCTGTTACGATAATGATAGAGGCAGCACAAACAAAAACAATATTTTAATATTTTCATTGTTGAATAAAGTGTCCAATATTTTTAATGATAAAAATATATTTTAATTTAACATTGACCCATCCGCGTCGGTATCTGATCGTCCTATATTTTTGATTCCCAATCAATAAGGCAAATTAATTAATTGCCTTTTATCAGAAACGCCTAACACCATTGTTTCTGTATTTACCACCTCTAAGTGTGTTAAATGAAAAATGCTTGAATTGTAGAAACAATAAAACATATTTCAAGAGAATGCTCGATTTGTTTTTCTTAGGACATAAATACATAATTTATTTAATACTTACGTAAGATTAAACTTTCTTTAAAAAATCATAAGTCGATTCTGATTGGAAAACAGAAGAGCTTATATTTAGCAAGGGACTTGCCGATGGACATTAAAAGCGAGGTAAACCGTGAGATCCCTAGAAACAAAATCCTGATAGATGGTTTGCGTACACAAAAGCGTTTTGGCTCGCTGCCACCCTAACCAATCTAGACTCACTGGTTGTATTTAATTTTTATGCGATTTCCTTGAATACTCAAAAATACTATACAGACTTAGGTTGAATAAAAATCATAATATGCTGGTGATGAGTGACCGAGTTGGTTTCCGAACGGGAGCCAGGACGAAGTTTGTATGCCCACCCTCTCTTCTATAGGCGATCACCATTGCCTTTCACTTGATCGATTACAGTGCTTCGGGGATATTAATATAAAGACAAGAGATAAATGGCTGTGGATAAGATTTTGAGATGAAATACCTCATGGTATCTAGCAGTCAACCACACCATAATCGTATTATTAAAACATACATGCCTCGTGAAACTCGGACCCGCAGCCTTTAACTCCTTGTTATAGGACGCTTCTCCACGCCCGTGAGCGGAGTAAGCAAACAATTAATGATAATTTGAATTAAAATAGTAAAATTAGTAATGAGGTAAATTCGTGCATATTATAAACTTCAGTTGAATTTTAATTTCGGATTGTATTCAATACACTAACAGGCTGAACATACAATAAATCATGCACTCTGAGTTTCTTTTAAATCCAGCTCTTGGAACAGTTTCAAATTCAAAACATGGAGTGAACACACTAGACTCCTCTTGAAGAATGCATCCGAACAAGAGAAACGTCTCTGATGCAACAGATGTGCAAGTCAGGGAGAGAAAAGATAACTTCTGGTCATTCCACATCCGATAAACCATCTAAGACAAATTATACGCGTGTCCCGTTGTTCCGCTTAACTTTACACATCCAGAAAACTTGCCGTCATAACTGAAAATATTCTTTTCCACACACAAAAAAACTCACTAAAAATAACAAGGGTTACAAACGGGCAAACATGTCAGTCGCGGGACAACACCTAGACCCCGTATTAGCTCTGTTTTCACGTGTCCCCTTTGTTTCATTAGAGACAACACGGCTCGGCTCAACTAAATGGAACGAACATCCTGCACTCTCTAGCCATTTTTCAGAACAAATAAACTGAAATGCACTAAGCCAGGCCTAACGTTTACGTTCAGTTGAAAATTCCAGTTTTATTAAAGTCGGCGCTTGTCCCGTTGTATGCAGCTCACTTTAATTACGTGCTCCCCGGAAATCGGCAGCAGCGCTTCGCGCTGTCCAAGCCCCGAGTACCCACCACGCTGAAGGTGCCACAAGCCACAAGACCGACGGCACACAGACGGCTGATACGCATTGAAAACCAGGAATTGGAAAAAAGCATAATGTTGTTACCATAATAAACATTGTGGTAATACCGACATGGATAAGCATTTATTCTTTTAATAAGTTTCACTTTTAAATTTGCAATTTCCAGAAGAATAAAAATTCAATGGCGCGCTGGATACCCGAGGTCACCAAGGTTAAAGAGCCATAGCTCATGCCTGAAGGGTCGCGGGTTCAAACCATGCCCGGGGCATTGACGTTTGTGTGTCCGTATACCTTTACCATATTAATAATCCCCAATGTTACTTACAGTGGTCTCTGTATGACCTCCGTAGTTAAAAAGCGACCTTAATTAAGGAAAAATACAACATATTTACTAGAAAATAAAGGTCATGCATACTAGTCATGTAATAATAGAATTTTTTTTCGTTTGGCTCATTCTGCGGGGACATGGCCAAATCCGCACCCGTGTATTGATTCAAGACTTCCTTTGAAACCTACCCCCGGTGCGGGTCTAAAGGGCATTTTGGGTTCCGGCGCGCCCCGTGAACGCCTCCTGAATTACCTGGGTGTGACTCTTTCTCCACTAGATGTCGGTCTCGGTTAACTACGTCCGAGCTAGCAGGTTGGGAGAATGTGAGATCTCTTTAGGACAGGAAATTGACAGAGAGGTTTCATTTTTTCGGGAACCTGTTGAGGTTATTCGATATACCACAAGCGATAGATGGCAACTGTGGAATATTCCGATCTTCAAGACCCCACGCACCTTACCTGGGATTGAAAACGCGCACTGGGGTTAAGTAGCTAGTAATCTAATCACTCTCCCTCCGAGACACGAGGTATAATACGAGTATTTACACCTGTTAATTAGAAATGCCTAGTCCCTTGTCAAAACGCACGGCATTCATTAAAATGAAAGTCCCTGAATTGGTTGTACCGCCATGTGGAAGTGTAATTATCTTTAAATAGTTTTTATCTTAAATTACACAATAAAAGTAAATTCAACGATACGTAACGGACATTGATACCATGAAAATTAGAGTACGAATAGATATGAAATGTTTACAGGCTCTTCAGTTTTGTCTGTGTCCTAGCAAAGTATGGTAAATATTAATACAACACACATGCGGAAAATAAATAATTGAAATAATATGCTGGTAGATCCACCACAATAAGTTTTTGCCTGTTGTTAAGAGCAGATTAGTTCCTAACATATTAGTAACGGTCCGGCAGAACTGGTACCTAATAGTTTGTCGATGGCAGTAGCAGTGCGTAAGATAAAAATATTCATCTAAAAGCGAATTACTTTAAAATAAAATGAAAGAAACCTATAGTACTTCATTAAAATTTAAACCAATTACATAAAAATTAATATTGTTTAACACTGTGGTGTATATAAAATTGATTTTTTCATCATTCTCAAGAAACCCTGTCCACGCACTTCCGCCCATTGCAGCCCACTGTGCGCGGCGCCGGCGGAATCCGGACGCGGCGTGGGAGGCGCTGCGATAGCGGCAGGGGGCGGGGCTGCGCGCGGAGGGTGAATGGAATTAATTGAAATTGCGCTCGGGAAGTTCCACTGCACACCCCCTTGCGACCCCCCGCGACACCCCAACGCTGCGCAGGACCGTCCATTCCGCCTCCGCCTCCGATTCCGCCTTCGCCTTTGCCTTCGCCCCCACCCCCGCCTCCGCCTTCGCCACAGCCTCCGTCTTCGCCTTCGCCTCCGCCTTCGCCACAGCCTCCGTCTTCGCCTTCGCCTCCGCCTTCGCCTCCGTCCCCGCCTTCGCCTCCTCCACAGCCTCCACCCCCGCCTTCGCCTCCACCTTCGCCTCCACCTTCGTCACAGCCTCCACCTTCGTCACAGCCTCCGCCTCCGCCCCGCCCCCGCCTTCGCCTCCACCCCCGCCTCCGCTTCCGCCGCCGCCTCCGCCTTCGCCTATCCTTCGCCTCCGCCGACGAAGACGCTCGGCCCAGCGCCTCGGGAGAGAAGCAGTGGCCCGCACGCTACGGCTGGCGGGGGGGGAAAGGGGTTGACGCAGACTGACGATACATGACTTCCTTAAATCTGTTTTCAGTTGCAACTCATCACTCCCAATCCATCTCTCCGGCTCAACTCACATGTCCCGTTTTCAGTCTCGACACACAAGTCGACCCCACTTTACTTGAAGACTGTTATGGATTTTTTCGGAGATTCTTAGGGCGGTCGATATGTTTTTTTCTATATACAGGATGTGCATGAGGGAATGGGGCTAATGAATACCTGTATTCATTTCTATTTTATTAGGTAGTAACTGTACAATTAGAAAGGAAATATAATTACATGTGTGGAAGACGGGAACATCAATGGAGTGGACCGAATTCTTGGCAAATGGAGGCTGAATGGAACTGGACGACGTTGAAGTTTGCAGTGATCTCCGAAAGGAAAGTAGCAAAACGGGGAACATTAATTTTTATTTGTACTTGCCACTATAAGAAGACCAAGTTCTGTGTTAAAGTAAAATTTCTAAATTAATGATTACGAGAAAATTTGGCCATGTAAGCAAAAAGGGATGGATTTGTAGCGAGTTTTTGATAAGGAGAATAAGAGAATTCACGAAAGAACGATTGTGTTTACGAAAATTGTTATTGTTGCAGTTTTCAAATGGAATATTTGTATGAATATGTATGTTTCACAGCATAATACATAATGAAATGTTTATAACTAAAGTAAATATTATTATTTATGAGTAAAAAACAAAGAGTTCCCAATCCTAGGAAACAAACAAATTACTTTATATTAATATATCTGTATAAATGGCTTATCAGACATTATATATGTATATTTTTATCCTGACGGGGCGATCTTGGAATAACCTTTAGGCGACAGTCAGATGAAATGTGAAAATTGAAATAATGAAACAAAGGAGAATCATTAAACAAAAAGGTACCAGGAACGGTCCCCAGTCAGAATATGGACGAGCTTTCCAATTCCCTCTGCACAAAATGTTGCCGCCAGTGAGTTGAGAAGGTCGTTTATGTTCTGTACTCTAGAAGCTCTGCCCTCCTAGCCACTTTTTCAGCTCAGGAAAGAGATGCAAATCGTTTGGTGCTAAATCAGGGCTACACGCCGGATGTTCAAAACCTTCACATCAAAATTGTGCTACAAGTCGTTGGGTTACAGCAGCGTGTGAGGGCAGGCATTGTCATGAATCAGAAAACTCCAAAAAGTCCGCACGCCTCTTCTTTATTTTGAATAGCGTAAGTGTTCTGTGTGCACAGTTGAGTTTTCAACTTCAGAAAATTCCACCCACAACTCTCTGATGGTAAATCTCCGTTTTTCTCAAACCATTTTGTCAATTCGTTGAAGAATGTCTTCTGACGCGACAGACTTCAGTCCTTGTCCCCCTTCATCGTGAACATCGGCTCGGCCTTCTTTATTAAACTTCCTACACCATTCACACACAACACCATCCACCGTTAAGTTATCACCGTATACTCGGTTTATCCTTCCATAAATTTAAGCTGCACTGTTCCCTTCTGTTTAAAGAATTCGAATTAAACTACGTAACTCGCACATGGTGAGAGCATCAATTATAGCGGCCATGTTTATGTGCCTGCAACTCGGCAGAAAGTGGCGTAATGACGTAGCTAGTGACAGAGATTACAGTGGGGGAAATGCGCAGTCTTCTGTGTATCCCCGCCTCTCACTACTCGAGTTATTGTTTGCAAGCACGAACTGAGGTTAAAAAAACAGCTTTCGTATTTTTCAATCTATCATGATCGTAAAAAGACGAATTCAATAATATACGTCTTGTTATATTTTGATAAGCGTTTTTTGAGTAATTTTGATTTTTTTGCGACTAGTGTTTAACGGATATTTTGAATGTAACAGTTTGCCACACAAGGTCACACAGCGCTCCCCCTGGTAGCGCGCGCTCAGGGAAGGGAAGGGATCTTAAAGATGCTAAACATATTCCAAATATTCAAAAAAATGTAGCAGTTTTTTTCTTATACTCTGCTTTCCATCCTTCCACATTTTCATTTTTTTTATTAAGATTTAAAAAAACGGATTGGTTACAAGTTGTATGTATTGAAATACGATTGTTCGTTATTTCAACTTCATTTAAAGGGGTGACATATCACAGGATATTAATGGGATCTTGAAACTAAACACACTGCAACAGTCTTGTGAATTTTTGGAATATATTACGTATCTTCAAATACTAAGATCCCTTCCCTTACCCGTGCGCGTGCTAGCAGGGAGAATGCTGCGTGACCTTGTGTGGCAAACTGTTACATTCAAAATATCCGTTAAACACTAGTAGCAGAAAAAGAAAAATTACTCAAAAATATGCTTAACTAATATATGGCAACATGTTTCACATTGGACTTGTCTTTTTACGCTCGCCATGCTAGACTGAAAGAATATGTGTAGTTTTATTTGATAAAACAAAGTTACCTCAAATATCTCTTAAATGTAAGTGATAAAATAAAAATGTAACACCTATCAATTTCCTCTATTCCCTCATACACTTAGTGAAAACTGCATTGCGACACCTTCAACCGTTCAAACTCTATAGGAGGTGCTAATGTTACGCGACTCGCCCTGTTTATTAATGAGATTAATTATATCATTCCTCAAAAATAAATCTTCTTAGTCTTCCATACATTGGAGTTCAATTTTTCCAATAAGATTCAATATTCATAGTCATTTTACCAGCTAAAGAAAACGATATATCTAATGAAGTACGTAGGTATTTAACTGTATAACAAATGTAGTATAAATAAATGAATAATTATTTGATTAACACTACAACAGTCGTAACATAACTTGAAACGGCAGTAATCGTGGGGTGTGATCATTCTCACGTAGCTTATAAATCTGATCGGCGCGACACAGACGAGAACTAGGGGCAGCGAGCGAATCACTGCCCAAAGAATAAAAATACAATTAGACAAATGTTAATTAAAAATTTAACCATTTTAAATATCCTGTAATTGAATTTGAATAGAAGGACGAAAGGGATGGTTGTGTAAACCTGCAACGAAGTTAGAAACATGTTTTACGAAAATTTCTTCAATAAAAATAAATTTCCACCTAATCATTCGTTAGCCTGGAAGTCCCCGGTTCGAACCTGCTACTTGATTTTCCTCCTTTTATCGCCGGCAGAATACGACACAACAACGATCTCAATCATTCTGTGCGTTTATTGCGTTACTCCTAGGCTGAACGAATATGAATTATGATACGGAGGAAAATTGTCAGAGTATTTTAATTTTGCAAGGACGTTAGTGTGAATACTTTCATGTCACAAGCTTGGAATTGAATACGGATATCGTCCGCAATGTGTAAATCTACACTTCTAGGGGGTTTGGCAGTGAAATAAATTGCTTGTATGATTTTCATGTTCAATTTCCTTCTGAAATGAAAATAAACAACCCATTTTTAAGTGGTAAATTTCGACTACACCGTTTGCAATATCCCGTTACAAGACATCAAGAAACCGGCCTTTCTCGGCTTTCCCGATCGTAACATCGATCGCTGGTTCGGCAAGAATCTGATTAGTCTCAGCCTGAGCGCAATGAACGAGAAAATTAGTTTTGCCCGTCGCAGCAGTAGCAGACTGTGGTTGAAGAGTGATTTAAACAAGGAATGTAACTTGCAGCTTATGTTTCAGAGTAAATCAATTTATTACCGTCGAGGCATTATAATGCGAAAGTGAAACTAAACGTCAAGGTGACCTACGTATTTAATTGATTAAGCTGTGAAGTGTACATCATATTTCAGGAAATTGTTCACTACAATGATTTTAATAACAGTTGTAAAATATTAAGAAATTTTATTTTATTTTTCAAGTACTTTCAAATACACTAGTAGAATTTTCTGTTGAGAATACAAGATTCCAATCGTTTCTATCATTTGCGATTAGTTGTTTGGAAATATGCATAAGCATGAAAGAATCCAAGGTAAACATATTATTATTAGATAGTATTCTTTATAAGTTAATATGTTGTAAGTGTAATTTATTTCCTGATTAAAAAATAACACGAAATAACGGTTTGATTAGTGTACAGTGTTACTTATTATTTCATTCAGTGAATAATAGTTTTTTAAGAAATATGCATTGTAACGTACGAATTTGGATGCGTCTTCAGTTAACACAATGCGTTTCCAAGCGTATTCATTCATTCATTTCATGTGATGTCAATTATGAGAAACAATCGAGTATTGTATTACGATCGATAAGAATATAGAACATTATATCCATTTTTCAAAAATATTAAATTTACAATAATTTTCGTTTCGATTTGATTTATTCTGGGAAAGAAGACAGACTGACGTTGATAAAAGTTAATAAGAGGCCAGGAATTATTGGAACACTTGTGTTCTAATAACTCGAATAAAAATTATGTTCTCTGTTTCATAAACATTTACTTAAGACAAACAAGTAAATAAACATGTATTACGTTTGGAAAAAGTGACTGATTTTAGTAATTAATATGCGTCCTTGTATTATTGAAACATTTATGTAGTATTAATTAATACAACTATCTCAATTTCATTAAGGTATATTTTAGATAAAGTAGATAAACAATTGTTAACGTTCAATCCACAGTAAAAGAATTCACGAAATTCAAAATTTATTTCGTACAGAAACAACAGAGAAACCTGTTCTCCGTTAAAAGTAATAAAATGGAACAGTAATTGTACCGTTCGTTTTAAAATGTGTTTGTATTCTCACGTTAGAATTGCTATAAAGTAAAATTGAAAAAAGAAACAACAAATATATATTGAAGATATTTCTTGGTAAAGTTTGGCAACAAAATTCGTTCTAATGAATTTTGTGATCTGAAATCATCTTTCAGACGATACACAAAGTAAACCCAATTTTTGTATATCATTTTCGGGTTGGCAACTGAATTCTAGTACTACAATAAATGAAGCTAAAGTTTTTACATTATAAATAGGCGAAGAACTTCACTCGTAATGTAGTTCAAGTTCAAACTGCACCAAAGAATTGTGACAGTTATCGCACGATAGCCGAAACCTTGAGTAGGGTATGCTTCACAGATAACCTTTACTACGCGTCTAATGACGAATATACCAACACACCTGGATGGTGCACTGTTAAAAACTTATCCTTTTTCACAAAACTAGAAACAGGATATTTTAATGACTCGCAGAAAGTAAAACCCGTACGTCATTTCAAAGAGAATAATCAAAATCACATTTTCTGAATGTCAGGTTAAATTAAAAACACTTTTTTGTACTAATATCCTCTTTCCATTTGGTCCTGTAAATTAGAGGAACCGCGAAGGCACCAAACGGATGCCAAGGCACTTTGGAAAGACAGGTGAACTGGTATTATTGATCGTTGTTTAGTTACATACAAGTGAAAAAAATCTTTTATTAGATGCTATAATTCTATATTTCCTTATCGGGACAGATTTTGGAAATCCAATAATAAATTCATTGAACATTTTTACTCAATGATGTAGCAAACATACTTGAAAGACTTTCATTTTTGCCTATTATTTTTGTGAGAATGTGAGAGTGAAATATTTGTAAAAAACCTTCAAACTAAAGTACTGTTGGAAATACAGTACTGTTGGAAATGCAGAATATGCATTTCCAACAGTACTTTAGTTTGAAGGTTTTTTACAAATATTTCACTCTCACTGCATATTCTGTATTTCCAACAGTTGGAAATGAAACTTGGTGCTCTTAACAATATACTATTTCTCCTAAATCCGTTATTTCCTAAACTAGATATTAAATAAAGTTGGTGTACAAAATTATTGAGCACTCTAATGGCAGCATTTGATAGTGTCTTTGACATTCGTCCAGTTTCCCCGATCCATTCAGAAAATGCTGAGATGGTCCCTTGTTTTGCTTCTGAACATAAGTGTAGCATCACTATCCAAAAGCTGTGTTCAGCCCTCTTTTGCTTGTTGTGGTTGGAGTAGAATCGGGAGTGAGAGTTACTATTTTGTTAGCAATATTATAAGATCAAATTTGTAGTTCGTTTACCGATGCAAGTACATTTTTTATAGCTCCGGAACGAAAATATCTAGTTTTAAAACCAAGGTTTGTTGATACTTTTATTCATCTTTCAACTATGTTTAATACAAGAGTGGGGTAAGAATTCTGGAGCTTAAAAAATCGTGCGCAGTTTACACTATTGTCCCCTGTACTCTACATACAGGTTTTTTAATTGTTTTGTTTTTTTGACGAAATAAAAAAATCGCAATATACAGATCCCATATACTTTCAATACAGTGCATCACCCAACATGCGTTTCACAAACGCAGTACTACAACTAAAATTCAAAATTTTACTTAACTGAACCATAGATCGTCGACCCAAAGTGTTTACATGATTCACTTAACACAGAGTAGTTGATGCCAAGTACTCAAGAAACTACGGTTCAGTTGAACGTTTTATAAATGAAGTATAACATAATTGCGATAAAGAACATTTAGAGATAATATTGAATTAGTAATGAGCAATAAAAACTTACCAGGCAGAAATAGTGAGAACGGTAATACACGAAATACGTCTTGTAATTCACCAATGACTGAGTACAGTTATTAATTGAAATTTTTCTGATGCGAAAAAGCACAGCGCATTAGTGCTACACAAACACGTAGGACAAATAGTAGTAGCTAATATTAATCACTTTCCAAGAACACTGGAATTGAAACACGATGCAGTTTTCACTCTAATACGTATTAATTCTTTCTTTATATTTATCGGCTTGTTCAGTTCACTATACAATCAAATAAAGAAAAAGAATTCACTATTATCACGGCTCAAACGATCCTGCGCTGTGAGACACCGGCTTGACACTGAAACCAAAACGCGGTTCCAAGCATCAAGTTAACTTGCTACGTCACTCGCAGGGTGGGTAACGTTTTGGCATCTTGTGTCAAAGAATCTCCACAAATGCTCGTATCAGCTCAAAGATTATTAAGAAAAGTTTATTGCTTATACAGAACATCTTGGATTAAATGAAGGCGCGAAGATTGAAACAGCAACAGACCACCGAGAGACTTAAGAGATAAGATTTAATTCCATTATAAATAATGCATTTCTTGTGATTGGTAAGAAATCATTTATATTGTATAAAGTAATACTAATTTATTATTATTATTATTATTATTATTATTATTATTATTATTATTATTATCATTATTATTATTATTATTATTATCATTATTATTATTATTATTATTATTATTATTATTATTATTTTTATTATTATTCTTTCGGATCACTAACCTTGGAGTACGTTAGATCAATTTCTTCTTATGTGTTTTTCTTTCTTTATGTTTTCCAATATTCCTTCATTCTTTCAGATGTTGCCTTTTTTCTCTCTTCTGACACTTTTGCCCATCTTTTGGATTTAGTTTTTTCTAAGAATCTGAGCTCCTCATCTTGAATTATTTTCCTGAATTGTTCTTTATTTACAATTAATTTATCAGTAATTGTTAATTCATTCTAGCGTTCTTGAATTAATTTAATTCAATTGCTCTTAGTTTTTATATTTAAAAACACTCAATATTTGTTTAGTTAGTCTGTAACTATTCATTCTCAAGATATGGCCATAGAAACTAATTCTCCTCTTTCTCATTGTATCTGTGACTTTTTCAACTGCTTTGTAGAATTATTTATTAGGAATTAACTTTATTTCATTATTTTTGTATTTAAAGCCTAGCATTTTCCTTAATAGTTTTCTTTATTTTCCAAACAATCTAGTAATTCTCAGTTAATTTGGGCTAGTGTTTCAGCTGCATATAGTACATCTGGTTTTATAAGTTTTATGTTTAATTTTTGAATTCCATGTTAGTGATCTTTTGTTATATGCATCTTAGTTAATTGAAATGCTACTTCAATGTTTTGTGCCCTAGTTTCTATGGCTTTCCAACTAATCCATTCACCAAAATATTTAAAGGGTTCTACCCTTTCAATTTTTTATTGTTTATTTTTAGATATTTGGGTGAGTTTTTAATGTTTGTTAATATTTTTTTGTTTTTCAATGGATATTTGAGCCCTACTTATACATACTAACTGCTTGTAATTCTTGGATTTGTCTTTGTGCTTCTGACCTGTCTTTGGCTGTAAGAGCCATATCATCTGCAAAGGCATATACCTCTTTCTAGTGTGCAATTAAAAATAATGGAGATAAACTGTCACCTTGTCTGACTTCAGTTCTTTTTAGAATGGTTCCGATAACTCTCCCATAAATTTGACTTAAGCATATGTTTCTATAAGAGTGTTTTTGATCAGATTTGTAGTTTTATTGTCCAGACAAAACTCTTTTAGTATTGATATAAGTGATGCTCTGTTAGATATAAGTGTTAGTTCTGTTAATGTTAGTACATAGGTTTTATTAACTTATTTAGAATAATTCATAACACTTTTAAGATTACATATTTGTTCTGCACATAATCGATTTTTTCTAAACCCACCTTGATATTCTCCAATTTGGAAGTTCAGAAGTGGTTCTGCTCGATTCAATAAAGCTTTCGAAAATATTTTATATGTTACGTCCAGCAGTTAAATTCCTCTATAATTATTTGGATCTTTCTTTGAGCCTTTTTTATGCAGTGGTCGTATTATTCCTTTTTTCCAATCTAATGGTATGTCTCAACTTTCCCAGATTTGTTTAAAAATGGTGACTAGTAAGTGTTTAGCATGAATGTAAGCTTTTTCCAAAGTTCTGTCACTATTAAATTTTCTCCTGATACCTTGTTTTTAAGTTCTGATATAATTTTTGATTTACTTTGATGTCTTGGTGTTTAGTAGTTTGTTGTTTATAATCATGATTTATTTATGTACATTTATAAACATTAGTTAAACCTGTCATTTGTTTTGTTGAAGTAGTGAACTAGTAGTGATCCAACATTCTCGTGGCATTCAAAATTGAAATTAGCTTTTCTCAGTCAACTTTGTTACATCCCGCTTACGTCCATGGCATTATGGCTAAGTTACATCTTTGTCAATCACACGCGCTGAGACAATGAAGAAAACTTCTTTTTAAGCCGTCTTCCATGATCAAAGTACAGATTGTAAACAACTATGAGGAAAATTTTAAAAATTATTATAAAAGATAAATCAAAAAGGCCGAACACTCATGCATTGTTAGAACTACAGATCAAATCCTTTAAGGTACATGTCCCGAGTCTTATCTACGTCAGCTTTCAAGGTAATATTCAATCAATGAAAAAAATATTAATACTTCAGTCGTCTGCAATAGCTCCCTGACAACATTGTTGTTTATGCAACAAGAACCGGAAACTCCTGGTGTTCGAGTCCCGACAGTGGCGAATTTTCGATTGATTGATTATTAGTGATTACGGACTCATCAACTGATAAAGTTATTATTCCCGTAAGTGTAGTATATGATTTTTACCCGCCGGTTGGTGGTGGTGATTTTATTCTTGCCCCGCTGATTGGCGAGGTCCGGCGCTAGCCTACCGTCCGCCAGCGGGGTTTTCCCCAACCAGGTATCTCCCACCAGCAGGGCACCGCCCCAGCCAGAACAAGCTCTAAGCTCCCGACCATTCACCTGGCGTGTTTGGTAGTGTATTACCTGTACGTGTAAGTGTGTAAGTAAGAATAGGACAATGGGAAGGACAGATCGAGCGCGGAGGCCCTTTTGGTAGGTTACTGCTCCGGCATTCGCCAGATGTCGATCGGAGAGACAACGGAAAACTACTGATCAGAGCAGCCGGCCCCTACAACCCTCCTCCATACAACGATAGAACTCGACCCAGCTATCAGTCTATTGTGGACAAACCTGCCGCCGTCGGGACTCGAAGCCCAGCACCACCGGGGCAGAGGCAGTGTAGTGACATCAGTCGATGCCCTGAGTCGCCTCTCCCGGTCGGAGTTTCGACAACAGCTGGATCGCATTCACCCATAGTGTGAGGAATTCCACAGGCGAACTGTTCTGATCGATTTCCGCAGTTTCTCCGATTAATACCAGGTGCATTACCCTAATAAATAGATCACGGAATGCGCGAAATCGCTTTCACCTTATTCTCGTCCCCTCTTTACACACCAACATGCATTACACTACCACTCACGTCGGGTCGTACCAGTCGGTAGCTTAAAGTTTGATCCAGCTGGGCGCTGCTCTGCTAAGGGAGATACCTGGAGGTGAAAGACATCGCAAGCCGAGGTCGGCGTCGGATTACACGTTCTAGCGGTGCGGAGGGGCGGCCAATAGCCACACCACATGACGGCTGCCCCAGCTGTATCCAGTAGATCTGACAGAATTAAAATGCTTTACTGGGTTAATCAATTAAAAAATCGAATACTTTCCAAACCGTTCAAGATATTGAGATGCAATTTTCACCAAACGATTCATGTCGTAGGGGCTTATTTGAGTTTTTTTTTAACATTTTATAGATTTTTTTTTAAACTTCAAAGATATTGGACTAACTTTTTTTAAAACAGAAAACAAATCTTTTTACATGAACTGATGGTTTTTGATAAGATAAATTAAACAAAATGTAATAGAATGTATTTATAAATAATTGTAAACGCTAATGAATTTTAAATTACTGCAGGTCCGGAAGTTTGCGGTTCCGCTGTTGTTCGCCAGTTCAAAACGTCACGGAGTAATATCTTTGACCCCGGTGAAGAAGCTGATAAGTAATAAATTGCTTAAATTTTACAGGAGAGTAGAAAACATCTTTCAATTGAAGTATATCAGTGATTAATGATATTCAAACGAAGTTGATATTCAAACTAAACTATTTGTGAGTAGGTTTCGTTTGAAATCATTAATCCTGCGTTTATGGCATCAGCGGTCTTATATATATATATATATATATATATATATATATATATATATATATATATATATATATATACGACAATCGACACCGCGGTACAGAAGAATAAGTAAGGCAGAAGTATTAATAAATTCGGAAAGATAAATTCCTCACATGTAGAGAGGGTATGGTATAGTATGTGCAGAGCTAACAAATGAAACTCGCGGTGGGGGGAGGGGTTCCGTTTCTGCGGAGAGTTGATGCAGATACTCAGAAATTTGCGATCTATTTGTTACCAACGGCATAATTTCATAAAAGTTGTTTCGATTTATTAATGGTTTAAAGCAAGTTCACTAGTTTGCATAAGAGGAAATGAGATAGTTCCGTACGTAAATTGCTTGAAAAAATTTGGGTTAATATCTCTGTTACTGAAAACGTTGCTATACATTTGAATAGCGCAATGCCGATGTCCAGGAATAGCAAGATTTTCACAGAGAAACAGTTCACATTGAAAAGTATTTCTGAACTTTTGCTGCCTTTCAGAGACCTACCGAAAATATTCAAAGCGTAGATAATGGGCTAACCGTGCTATTTGGCACGCATTGATTTCGTAAAATCAGCCACCTAATGTTTATCATGGGGTGTTTCTCGCAAGATTAAAGTTACCACACATACACAAATATTCCCCCTTTAAAAATCGAAGATGTTCAATTGTATTGTGGATGATGCTGTTAATGATAACATATCGGTGATTTCCTACTCACTTCGATTGTTAATTTTGGACCAAATTTGAATTCAATTCCTTGAAGGGTTATTACTACGAGCGAAATATCACCTCACGGTGCCACCTTAGAGGGTCCGATGTTCAACATTAAGAACAAATTTGCAAATGAAGATGTTGCCGCAAATCTCCAATCACAAATTAAACCGACAATTTCATTTTTCACATCAAGTTCTACCTTCCTTTCTTTGCAGTAAAATTCCTTACCACCTTTACGTACGTACCTCGTCCTTCGTTTTCCTCCCTCTCTGCCTGGCAACCAACCGTCTCTGATGCGCTGTACGGCCATCATTCATCCCGTTGACGGGGCGATATGTTAATTAAAGCGTACTTGCCTCCGGGCCCCGCCGCCGCCGGCAACTTTGTACAAGTTTTGATGGTATTCCTTCCTGGAGCATCCTCTTCCTCGTAAAATTTTACGCCAACACGGTGATCGACCGGAGCGGTAAATTTATTTTCTCTATTAAATTAAAAGTTTTCGGGGGTGAGGAGGAATTTTGTGACATTTAACGTTTTTCGTGTATAGGAACAAGATAACTTTAAAAAAGTGGTTTGAAACGACCTGTGCGCAGTTTGGAGTTTTGATGCTTGGGATAAACTGGGTTCGTTAGTTTAGGGATCATTGTAGATCTTTACGAGTTAGAAAATTCTGGGAATAAAAACTTGGTGTTTTATAGCCCGGTGTTTTTACTCCACCCAACTTCCACTTCTTCAGTAGAGTTTCAATATACTCTTAAATGGTTTTAAAAACAAATAAACATAATTTAAAACAAACTTTTTTAACATGTTCATTAAATAAATGCCAGAGCCTTCCTGATATTATTTTATAATTTACATACTACTTCAGAATTTATTTCTACATTGAAGTACTTTTTAATTTTAAAACAAAATTTTGCAACAAGTCAGTTTCGCCTTAAAATATCAAATCTCTTGGATCTTCTACTTTAATCTTCTAATTCCTCACATAAAATAAAATTGGAATTAATATTGAATTCTTGTCTCTTGTGTTTGAAACCTTTCGTAAAAAGATGTATCAAACTGATCACTTTCACCATGCACGTATTTAGCTATTGAAGATGACATGTGGTAAATTTGATGAAACATAAAATACTGCATAAACACTACAGAACTAACCCTAAAACCCCTAATGTATTTAAAAAATTAAAAAGATATAAAACTAAAATAAGTAATAACTAATTATATTTTGAAAAAAAATGATCGTAAAATAACTTTTTAAAAAATTGACGAATAAATGGCATTGAGAAAGAACTCCCTCGCTTCAATATTGAGTGTTGCACAGGAACTTAGAAGCAATGTTATAAAAAAATGCAGGATATCTAATATTTTGAAAAAAGTGTACAGAAAAAATTTAAAAAGTAATACTGTGAAATATGTTGCAGAAATATCTACATTTAATAATGTAGTTGTAGAAGAGCAACAGAAAAAATAATCTTTTGCCATTTGAACTTTTGCTCTCAAAATTATGAGAAAACTATTCGTCTATTGAAAAAAATGTAAGTGATGTTATTTAAAGATATAATATTGGACAAAAGTGTTTTAAAATATACCTTTAGTTTCGATATTAAAGTCAGATGAAGTTAGAACAATTATTAAACGGTGACTATTTTTAAAAATCCAGAAAATTTAAACAAATTCAACTTTCACCATATTAGCATAAGTGCATCTATTCATAATAAGAGACTTTAAGAAAAAATTTAAAATGTAGCATATGCTTGTAGATATAGTGTCATATAAAGTACTCCAAAAATTGAAAGATCTATTTCTAATTGAAAAGGCATAAAGTTTATCCATATTGATACAAGAATATTAATTTTTGTAAAAATCCTTTGAAGATTAAGCACCTGTGTTTTCCAGACAAGATTTTTAATATGGAAAAAACCTAGACACTCTGAAAAAAGATTATTCGAGGTTGATTTTTGTAGCTTTACATAAGTTTCTCTATGCTATCTATACTATTTGTAAGTGAAAGTAAAAATAAAATACTCCTCAAACTTAGCTTAATTTGTAAAGTCAAAATCACTATTGACAAAAGAACTTCTTTAGTGCCAATTAAAGTGTATACCACATATAATTACCATTTTCATATTCTACAAATAAACTAGAACTTCACTTAAAATAAAACTTCTATTTTCCTGTAGAATGTTTTAAAGTCGGGTTACTATTTTGGATATGTGAAGTGAGTACTAATCTTAAAAAGCATAACAACTTTCTTTAATTATATTTGATACTATTTATTCCATTTAATATATACACATCACTGAATTTGAAATGTACAAATGCATGTTATATGTATACTGCAAGTCTCCAATACTCCTATACGACACACACATAATATTCTTTATTTGTAACACTTAACACAAACAACTGGCTCTTGCATTCATTTAAATATTTGCTATTCCCTCATTTCACTCAAAACATATGAATGGCAAACAGTCATATAAATGCACAAATGCACACAACATTTGTAGATAGGTAGTATTGTGTTTCACCGCTTGTTACTGAACTGTTACACCCAAATTATCAATGTACATACATTTCAGTGAAGCACAATCATAAAAAATTAAAATAATTTAACATGCCAACAACAAAGAAATGAAATGATCTCATTTGAAGAATAGCAAACATGAAAGTGAATATTCACCAAGTAATTCATAATACTCAAAACTTACAAAAATGTAAAAGACTATTCAAATACACGTTTGTCAGCATACACAGGAAGAACAATAAAATAATGACAAACGCAATGTGAAATTGCTAACAAAAAATTTACATCGAACAGATCCCTTGTCTTCATTTAATATTTAACAATTCTATTTGATAAGATATGTATGTAAAGAAACAGCTCAATAGGTGCATATTTTCAGAATATAGAGGTCACATTATTTTCTAATTGGTAGTTCAATTAAAGGCAACAAATTTATTTTCAATTATTCTCTATTTTTTCACACAAAGAGAATATGTTTGTAGAGAATCTAACCAACAGACATTTCGTTTTTGAAAACTCTAAATTAGAATCTCATTAAGATTCCAAATGAGTTTATTTCTTGAGAATTTCCAGTTAAAAGCACTTCACAGTCAGATGTACTAGCTTACTACATGTAATAATCCTACCTCATATTTTCATATGAAAAGAAAAAATGGGATCATAAGTAAAATAAATATTATGGCCTTTCTCAAAGTACTTCCTTCATGCATAATTTTGGGCAGGTGCAATTATCACCTGATTGGCAAGATCCATTCAACAGACAAAATTTAAAGTCAAAGTTTAAAGTATTAATTTTCTCATGTAATGCAATGTGACCACCACATTCTACCACAGGACCTACGAGATTAATTTGCACTAACTTCAAAAGTTTATCTGAGGAATGACCAGTATTGTTCACAGCTGATTTGTAACGTAACTGACTAAACGGAACATTCCCTACATGCTCAGTGCATGCAGTATGTGGCATGTTCATATACAAGCCTATTTTATAACTGAGTATTTAGCAGATTTACAAATCTACTGTCTAATATTTGTGTCTTTGGTTGGAATAAAAACAATACAGACTGTGAATGTAAAGACGTTCAAGGTAAAGAGGTTTTGACACTAATGTAGTGACTAATCTATATACAGACTATTCAACAAGGTACTTTATATTTTAAAGCAATAACTTTCAAAGTCTTAACAAACTTGGTATGCATCAATATTGTGTGGGAATTTTATTATTCAATTATTTGCCTAATTATTGCTGGGGGCATGCATCATCAAGAACTCAGTGACAAGAAAAAAAGGGTGACGAGACGAATCTTTTTAACGTAATCTCGTGAAAGACTGAATGAGCATGGGCACTTAACAATTTTTTCTAATTGTAGGTATAATTAGAAACAGGTTACGTCCCCGCGCGCTTCGGCGCCTACTCTCGTAGCAAAGGCCTCTTTTAAACTTGGAAAGCTCTCTGCCAAAGTATCACCCGTAATCGCCACTCAATTCCAGAACTCTGTAGTAAAATGTTACTTCCAAAATAGATCAAAGCCATCTCTCTTCTCAAACCCCTCAATCATCACCGTTACAGCACAGGCCACTAACACGTATAGCCGAAGAAGGTACATAGTACTCCGTTAAAGGGAGAGGTAAAGAGATTTTGTATAACAAAATAGCGTATAGACTTTCTGTTAAGATACGGAATAAGGCTTCAACAGGAGTTAGGTCATGGCGCGACGGCTAACGCGCCCCGAGCGACTCACGCGGCGCCCCGAAGCGTTTATCTGCCTCTCGCACGCACACGACCTGCAGCGTATCTCGTTCCGGTAGGTCGCGACGTCGAGCCCTGTCCGCATTCCCGCCGATGTCCCACTCGCCCCACAGCGTTTCCATGCACACGACCACAGACCACCAACGTTAACGTACACACGATTCTGGTACAGGGACTCCGTCCTCTTCCCGCACGTTTAGCATTGTATAACTGCATCACCTCGCATGTTTTATGTATGAACGTCTGTTTTTCAGTTCGCACGATATGGTGGGAGTCGTTCATTTTTCACACGCGTGTTTTCTGTCCTTTTCTGTTCGCTGTTTTTTGCTCTCTTTCCGTCCCAACGTGTTCGTTTTTTTCCTTTTATTCCTTTTTTCACGGTCCAGGTCACCGCCGCCTCGGCAGAGGTTCCGCGCCGCGCCGCGAGGTCGCGTCCGATGGCAATCATGGCCGCCGAAGGCCACCGCGCGCCGCCAGCGCCCCTGGCGGCGACCGGCGGAGCGAGCCTCACACCCGCACGCAGCGCGTCGTGGGCACGGCGTCCTGCAGAGGGCACTTGAGGCAGTCGTCGCGCGACGAGGCGCACCCGCCGCCCACGCCGCCGCCTCCGCCGCCGCTCCCG
The DNA here is from genome assembly GCA_038098605.1 of Gryllus longicercus. NCBI lineage: Eukaryota > Metazoa > Arthropoda > Insecta > Orthoptera > Gryllidae > Gryllus > Gryllus longicercus. The sequence goes on from JAZDUA010000063.1 coordinate 4,847,178, forward strand.
CCGCCGCCGCCGCCGCCGTTCCCGTTGTCGATGAGCTCCGCGTAGCCGCTCTCGTCGCTCACGTTGTCCTCGTCGGCGGCCATCTTGGCGTGCCGGTCGGCCGGGTCGGCGGGCTCCTCGAGCGGGTCGTCCTCCTCGCTGAGCGAGTCGAGCTCGAGGGCCTCGACGGCGAGCGCGGCGGGCGGCGGGAAGGTGTGCGAGCGGCGCAGCACGACGGCGAGCGGCGGGCGCTGGTGGCCCTCGGCCGCCTCGCGGTGCGCCGCCCCGGGCGCCGCGCCCGCCGCGGGCCGCCAGTCCACCAGCACCTCTGCGCCGGGCGACGGCGGCTGCGGCGGCGGCAGCACGGGCGCCGGCGCGTTGCACTCGTACGGCAGCGACGGGAAGGGCTCGCGGAAGTCGGCCAGCGGCCGGAAGGACGAGCCCAGCGCGTCGTCGCGGAACCAGCGCGGCCGGCCGTCCGAGCCCTCGCTCGACGCGCTCGACACGCTCTGCAGGCTGCTGGTGCCCTCGTCGCTGTCGGGCGCCGCGTCGTCGCCGCCGCCGGCCACCAGCAGCCGCTCCGCGCCGCCGCCCTCGCACAGCGCCTCCACGTCGGGCCCCCAGCTGATGCGCTTGGGCAGCGAGCCGCGCCGCCCGGCGCCCAGCGAGCTGCGCCGCTCCGGGTGCGCGCCCAGCGCCACCTGCTGCTCGCCCTGCATGTTCTCCTGGTGCTCCGCCAGCCGCGTCACCACCTGCAAACACATTCGTCTCCCGTTAGGGTTCATTCACTCTTCTCCAAACATTACCACCAAATACCACACAACAGGGAACTTCAATAATCCCCTCCCTATACAATGCTTTAGAATAAAATAGATATTACAAATCACATATGAAACTTCCCTTCTCATCTTCATTAACACAAAATATTAAAAAAAAAAAAATATTGTTCCACAACTGGTAACGGACTACCCCCCTCCCAACTGCATGCAAGATTTAAGACGAAAATAGTAAAATGTCGCATATAATGATATAGAAGGAAACCATGAGCAAAATGCAATCCGCAACACACGTTACCATCGACTACAACTCGGAAAACATACGTCTTAAACCTTTTAAATCAAGATTTCGTTTCCCCATAAGGAGACGGGCCGTTTCTTATGACGTAGTTAACAAAACGAGCCGATTTTGGATCTTCTATTGCATGTTGGAGAGGTACCCCCACTGCGAACCAGGGGTTGTCAAAAGCGGTCGAAGTCCGGTTCCAGTACGAAGATATTTTTAATTTTAAAACAAATAATTTGCTAAATGACAAATATTCGTAATAGTACAACTAGTAAAAAATTGTTTTCAATACACGGTAATTAGGATAAATAATAAATTTAGTTGGACAAATTATTTATTAAACATAGGAAAACTTTAAAAGAAAGCGATGTAAGAAAATTTTACTTTCTATGAATCGTTTGCTTCATTCATACGTTACGACTTCTATATATGTAGCTCCAATAAACTCCCTTTGGGGAAAGAAAATCTTGATTTAAAGTGCATATGACGCTTTCTTTCCGAGTTATACCCAATGCTAATAAAATAATCATGAAGCATCGGTAAGCATCCCGACTGGTTGGCTGTTCAAACGCCTCACCTGCTGGTAGTCGCGTCCCGACGCGGAGTCCGGCAGCCGCACGTCGTCGCTGGGCGCGGCCGCTAGGCGCTCGGCTAGCCTCTGCACCTCCTCGTCCCCGGCCTGCCTCCTCGCCTCCTGCCCGCCGTGCTCGTCCTGCTGCTGCAGCTGCTCTTGCTGTTCCTCCTCCTCTTCCTCCAGGCTCTCCTCGATGACCATGAGCTTGGGCGCGGACTTGGAGCGCTCCAGCGGCGGGCGGTAGTTGTGCGAGCCCGTCGACAGCAGGATCTTGCGGCGCGGCAGCGACGGGTTGTCGTACACGCTGTTGGCCAGCGACAGGCGCGCGTTCTGCCGGCACACCTTGTCGCGCTTGAACTCGGACAGCGCCAGCGCCAGCTTGGCGCGCAGCTGCGACGCCATCCGGCGCGCCACCGCCTCCTTGGAGCACAGCACGGCGTGGCAGCGCAGCTCCTGCTTCAGCTTGCGGCCCTCGTGGCGGTACACCTGCGGACACACGTGAGCGTAGTCGGCGATTACTTTGCGATTCCAAGTGCGCCAATTGCTACGGTCCTTAGTCATGTAAGTGTACGACTTGGTGTGTCCTGGGAGGTGGCGGTGCGTGCTGGAACGTGATGATTGATTGATTACTAGTATTTTCAGGCGCGTCAACTGCCAAGACCCCATTAGTCCCGTAAGTATGGTGCATGCTTTTTTGCTCGGGAGGTGGCTGTGATCTTGCCCCGCTGGATGACGAGATCCGGCGCCGACCTGCCGTTTCCCAGGTATCTCCCACCAACGAGACCCCGACCCAGCCGGGAACAGGCTCTAAGCTCCCGACAGAACTTTCGACGTGTGTAGTCATGTAGTGTATGTAAGTATGCGTGTGCGTTTAATGGGTGAGGATAGGGCAGGGAAGAGGAAGGAGAGATCGCGACGGCCCATCCTTGTTTCTTGTGAAACTCGGCATTCGGTCGGTATTGACCGGAGAAAGCACGGAAATTACCGACCAGAGCTGCCGATCCTCCGAAAAGGGGTTGAATTCGACCTTGCTATCTACCTGGTCTCGGAAATCCTCTGGTCTCGAATCCTTGAGTATTCCGATCACAGTTGCTACAGAGACAACGGTAAATCTATCATTGAGAATCGGAAAATGAATTGAAAAAGGCTACGATTTTACAGCAGTCACTTAATGGCCCCCAAAAAATACTTAGAGCTAGGGAGCAAGCATGCGCTTATCATGCTCAATGGGTCAGCAGCTCGCCGCTCAGGAACACTAAAGAAATGAACGAGTGGGTTCTTTTTAATTTAACGTAGGCTGCGAACAAGCCTTCAGTGAGTGTGGTGTGATTCATTTTATACTCTTTCCTACGTGTTGGTGTGGGAAGGGACCCTTTACGACTTTACTTTCCGTAGCATGTGACCAAAGAGGTGGTTAGCCGTTGCTATCCACAGGATAAGGGATGTTAGTAACCATGAAGGTGAATGATTATAAAAGGCATAATGGTTCAGATGGAATACGATACATGAAGTCAACCACGCCACTATTTAACTCGAGATTCTAACTCACAGCCGTCGGCTCAATGCACTTGGATGCTGTTCTAAGAAGAACCTGCGCCATCGAGGGTGGTCATTTTTCTTTAAAGAAGATTCGCACTAAGGAAAACTGCCTCAGACCTGTCCTATTTTCATTCTGTTCGGGTCTCGAGGATGAAGGCTTGACTATGCTGATACAGATTTTTTTTCATCTAAGAGAACTCAAAATCATAAAGTTTAGGAATAAGATTTTGCGGTCTTAATGTTCATATGTTAAGAACTACTAACAAGAGCATGCACAAGAAAATTTTAACCGCCACATGTAATGAAACAGGATACACTCATCCTGTTTGATAGCATCATTGCAAGATAAATATTACGTCTTCTAAGTATTAACTTGGAAGATTGCAAAGGGGAAAAAATGTGAATTTTAAAAGAAACGAGTATCTCCAAGAAATGCATCCAACTATAAACAAATTATATTTTTAGAAATTCGTCCCGGAAGAATATATTGAAGAATATTCAAAGAAAGGAACCAAAACTTTGTAGGAGGTAAGGCCGTAAGTAAATAAATCAGCGAAACGGCACAGGAAAACTGGACAGACAAATGTGAAGTACGTAGAGGAAAAAGGAAACCGAAGTGAGACAGAGAAACATAAACGAAAGATAGAGCATGAGTGAAGGAACATCAAACAATTTTGAGTGTAACATCAATTGTCAGAATGAACTGAGTCGTAAAGCTTGCAGATACGCCACATGTAAGAACACTTTACGTGACAGCGTCTTCCACGGAAGAATCATTCCCACTAATTAAAACGCAATGCATTCACCCTTACTAATTAGACGAGTAAGCAAATTTATAATACAAACTTATATTATTCTATTGTTCAAGCCGACACCTTTTTACACAGATGGAAATGAATAAGGAAAACTCTATAGAATACACATAGCTCGAGACTCAAAGATGAAATCCAGAATTTTGAAATGTTGTGAAAAGAGACATTTACACATAAAGTTGGTTAAATCTTAAAATAAATCATGTCAAATAGTAATCATGTCAAACAACAAAAAGGAGGTACGTGATGTCTTTGTCAGATTACTATATCAAATCTGTATTATATAATATACGATTGTGCAACTTTTACCAATGTAACAAGACTATGAGCATTTATTCTCCTTATGATAGGAAATTTGTAGCTGTTCTACAAAGATAACAGTAATTCAGATAAATTAAATCAAAATATTAGTGATATGTAAGTAATGCCGGTTTCCATAAATTCAACATAATTTTACAATAAAACGTAAACAACGAATGAAAAAAATATGAATATAAATGGATTTGATTTAAAATTAATTTCAAACAATTTGCAACAGATAGATTCAAATAAATTCCAGAACCCAAAATTCGGCCATACAAATAGCTCCACATGTATAATTTTTATGTTCAAAGCAAATATCATTTTTCTTTATTCTGGCATGATTGACATTTCTTTTCACCTACCCTCTCGTTATGTTAAAAATGCAAAAAAGTTAGGGATTACATTTTCAGATCGATTAAACAATATTAAATCACTCCACGGAACACTCGATGTTTTCGAGTTCTTTTTGGATTCCTCACCAAAATGAAACAATGAAACAAAGGTTTATATGTAATTGCATGTAAGTGTCTTAAAAGAACGTACTTTGGATTACAATTAAATCAGTTATTTCGACATGACCTCATCTCACCAGTTGATCAGAATAAAATAAAGGTTTTTTTTTTGTTATTTAAATACATCAACATCTAGTTCATTAGCGACCACTATTGGATTGAATGTTATGGTAATTGTAAAGATGATATGATATCGTGATGATAGGGGTGAAAGGACGAACACAAATACAATCATGCCCGAGGCGAGACTCGAACTCTCGATCCTTCGGTCCGAGATCGCTAAGGCACTACTGATCTCGGCCATCCGAACCACAAAATTAAGCTTTGGTACATGTGAGAACCGCATACATCTGCTGTTCGTGACTACAATGGAAGCAAGTGGTATTCTGTTTACCTCAAAATGGCTGCATCTACGAAGATGTGGCGTTTTACGTACATGAGACGACCAGCTGATTTTGTCCTTTCCGTAAATAATAGATTCAACTTCATTTTTTCGCGAAGAAATATATATATATTTTTTTGCAAAACAGCGCCCTTGAAGTGAAAACAGTGCGGGTTTTTACTGATATATTTATTTGCCTATAAATCTATTTTTCAACTTACCTACCTACATACCTACCTATCCCTCTGACACGTGAATGACGTACTTACAGAGAACAAAAGAATTATAGGAAAAAATTAGATCAATAAATTATTATTATCGACCTATTTATTTACCCTCTATTTATCTATTTTCGTAATCAATGGTGTTTGAGTGCCTTACATGTATAAGGTCAAAGAGTTCCAAGATGACCTAACGACAAGATGACCTAACGACTAGCTGAATGAATTATGGAAAAATGATGGAAGAGGCAGAGAACAAGGGAGACATGCCGTGAGCTCGCTCTTCGAGGATTGACTGAGGTCGATCCCGGGTCCAGCGGGAACGCTAACCCTCACGCCACGACCCCCTCCCGCTGAACCCAGTTGCTCCTCAAATAGCTGCACGGCATGCACAGCCTACATTTCAGCATCAACAGGATAGGATCACCCAACTAACTATAACGTCCGCGACCGATACTCACCCAGCAAAATACTCGCGGGAAGGACGAGGGCGCGGCGCAGTAGGTGATGCGGTGGCTCCAGTACTCGGTGAGCCCGTGCTCTTTGGTGACGGCCTTCAGCCCGGCGTTGCACACGGTCAGCTTCATGGGCACGTCGGGCTTCGACGACCCCGTGTAGTTCTTCCACAACGTGGACAGCGGCTTCTCCACGCATCCGTCTCCTGCACACACGAGGACAAGCACACATTAAGCATCGATCCACACGTGGCATTATTGCAATGCTACAGAAATTTCTAAACATAAATTTAAAAAATACATACATTCATAAATTACGAGAAATCAAAGTCTTAAAGTAAAAATTATAATATAAATAAAATTTATAATCTAGTGGATATGAGTAAATATTCTGCATATTGTTTTCTGGAGGGTTAGAGGTATCTGTAGGTACGTAAATGTGCAAAAAACGTAAAATACGAATACATGCATTCTACATTTGGTTTTTACGTGCATACAACTTACAAATCGTTTTTATTAGGATTAAATTATATTGGCTAATTGACGTACTAATTTAATAGCTGAATATCCGTAAAAAATAAATCAATATAGATTAATTGAATAGAAATATGCAAGGATTATTTGGTTTAATTATAATTAAATTACATTGATGGATTGGCGATGCAGGCTTCCACAGGTGGGATAAACAAGATCAAACTTAGGAATTCAACGTTTATTATTTTCTAATGGGCGTTTAGTTTTTTTAATTTTCATAAACACTCGTAAAACGCACCTCGTAAGTCACCCTGTCCGAACTTTCACGCAGAAATTTTTCGTCAAAAAGGTATCATTTTTAGCGATTTCTTTCAGAGTGTGAACTATATTTATCCGAACGCAAACATCGCCCGTTCCAACTCCGCGCCGCGAAGCTGTTATTCCGGCAACAGCGATAAAAGCTGTCACTTACGGAAACAGCTAAGTGGATTAGTAATCGCCGGGAAACTACCGCGGCTCAGCTCGGCCCGGCCCAGCGCCGTGCCGTGCCGTGCCGTGCCGCGGGCTGAGTGACGGGCCGGGCCCAGTGGCACCTGGCGGACGGAGGATTCCCTAAGTACACAGCAAATTCTGGGCGTAATCCGTTTAGATATCACACAGCGCGGCAGGGCTGAGCTAAGCACAGCTGAGCAGAGCTAGGCGGGGGTGCCCCACGTTGGAACGAACCGCCGGGTCGATAGGCCAAAAAATAAATGAATAAGTACATGATTTTAAATAAGTGACGAATCAGGGTTTTTCTTTGGAGGATGTTACGGGTTTAGTACCCAGTCATCGTTATGTTTTCTTATAAAGAAGTTTGCATTCATGCCCAATTCGAAATCTATTTTTCATTTGTTCATTTATAGATATTTAGAAGGCAGCCAATTGAAATATTGAGAGGCTTTGGTAACTATAGAATATTAGTAAAAAAACTTCAAATAACTAAAAATTCAAGAAATAATATTATATTGAGTTTTCCACTTAAAAAGGCGTCTTTAAAGTTCAACGTTTCGGCGGAATGAATTATAATCCTGACATATGAAAATAATGTTAAAAAAACTTGCTTATCCTAATCTCGCATGTGCTTACATCGCATTCCTTTAACGATTTTTTGTATTATTTTGTATAATCTGTATTATCTATTTCAAATTTCAACGACATTTTACATTGCCCTAGAATTAGCCGTGTGCTTCTTTCCTCAAAATAGTACGTCAAACCTATAATCAGTTTTAAACAAAAACATTTTAAGAGCAGTTTAAAATCACCAACTGCCATAAAATCTTCTTAAAATTAATAAGTTATAAAATGAACAACAATAAATAGATTTTCGTTGACATAATCCGCTGAGTTCTGTTCCTTTGAAAATGGCGAGCGTTTAAAAGTTATTGATTACACGTAATGTAAAAAATGGGCCTACAGTTGAGTAAATGGGATAAACTAATATAATTGACACTACTCCGAATGTTAAAAATCGTTAAAAGTATCATTAATATTCAAAATGTATAGGCATGAAGATATTTTGTAATACATTTGTAATAACAATTTGATTTCTATCGTTGCGTCCCGCCCTTTCTACGCCTACTTTTGGTTCCTGGTCCGGCCACTGTGCGCCGCGCCGCGCTGCGAACGCCTCAGACGGGAGTTGAGGAAGACGCCCAGGGCACCGTCGGTCGCCGCCAGCGTCGACCCCGAATTTAACTAGACTACAGGCGGGGGCAGCCTCCCTTGATCCAGAGTAAGCTTTTACCACGCGGAGAACAACGCAAACCGCTTTTCGTGGAAGGCAATGGGTTGTCTGACCTCAGCTTAGAATTCCGCACGGTTTGTGAAAATCTTGCGCGGTACGTCGTGAAAAAAAAATGAAGCTAGTAGTCAAGAGGTAGATTTATGGCCAAACAATGCTACAGATTCAGGAAGACATTAAAAGTGTTCGTGCACTGAATAATACGTTTGCGAATAGAATGGTTCGTTTCAATAGACGTAACGTAATTAGTTGCATCGCAGAATAAGCAGTCAGCACCATCACCCTGCTTTTGCAATTAAGGAGCACATCACTTGTGTAAATCAGTGAAAATGTTTTAGACTTACTTCTCGCAAATCTTTGTTCCAAAAAGATCTACCGTATCGTAGATTCAGTGTGAAAAAATGAAGAGGATAAAATATATACTTCGGTTGATTTACACAGTCTTCTGACGTTTGATCAGATGTTATGGTGTCATCCAATCGTCACTACTGTGTCTTCCTAGCTCCTGATTGGAGGACACGGTAACAGCTGATTTACGTCAACAGACCCTACGTTTAAATCGAAGTGTAGCTGGCGGTAAAACATGGAACTAAAATGGAAATGACAATAGGAAAGAAAATATGCTTAAGAACCGAATTTAATAATATTTATGACGAAAACAATGTAAAAAGTGTACTGCAGTGTTGCCAGAATGTACCAGATTACACCATAAAATAACACTAGTCCCAATATTTAAGAAGCTTAACACAAAAAATATAATGTAACGGTATGTATGTATTATAACATAACATTTTAAAGTAACAGCATTCAGAAAATGCAATTTAAAATTTTTGAGGATTTGTTGTTTTTTTTAATTTTATTTTTAATTTCACATCTTTAAACGTAGGCTTGAAACGTCTGTTACAACAGTACGCGACAATAAAACAGCTTCTTTATTAGACGTCCATCCCAAAGAGAAACCTTCCACCCAAGCAACTCGCATTTCCACGCGAAGTGTGTTCTGGGAAGTCGGCCTTGGCACTGAGACACCGTCATCGATGGAATTTCTCTCCCTCTCTCTCTCTCTCTCTCGGGCGCGCGCGCGCGGAGTCGAACGGGAAGGAACCCAGACAGCGCCAGGCGCGCGCAGCTCGTTTGCAGCGTCGGAGGAGGCGGGACGGTGCGGCGCAGCGGAGCGGCAGAGCAGCGGGGCGCCGGCAGCTAGCAGCCCCGCCGCCCCTGCCAAACACGCCCCCTCGCTCTAATCAGCCTCCAGCTCCGCCTTAGGGCTCGCCCTTTGTTGCCGCACAGTTACAAGCTGCCGGTGAAATTCCATTATTCGGTCGTAGCGTACATAATGGCGGCCATATGCTGAATTACAATGCATTTTCCATCATACATTTTATTTTATACCTAATCAAAATAATAATAATAATAATAATAATAATAATAATAATAATATAATACGAATGAATGCCTAGTGCTAAAAACTGAATTATACTCGAACAATGATGGTAAAAGATAAAACCCCGACACAATTCGCATCTATCCCTTTTTATCAATAACAAATCTACGAGTAGTTAACTTGTGAAGACGGAACAGGCTCAAACCTAATCCATGAAGCGCAGAAGAAAAAGATATACATCGTCGGAAAGTGTAGTTCCTAATTCTGCGATCTTCATTTTTAGTCATCTAATCGCTGACATCTATACTCCAATCGCAAGCTCTTCTCGCCACGTCCCACACTACTCCCCAGCTTCTTACCTACTTCACCGCAGTTGCCGCGCCCGTCTCCACCGCTGTCGTATCCATCGCGCCCTCCGCCGTCACAGCCAATTAGATGAGCACATCTCGTTACCCCGTCCGCCTGCGCCTCCTCCGCGGAGTGACGAGTCGTGGCGACAGCGCTAATTAACGCTGCTTCCGACCGCACCGCCGCGCTGTAGTTCGCGGTTGACTCCTCTACTCTACAGAACCGCCGCTCAAAATTGAAGAGTTATTTTAAAAGCGAAAGATCTCCAAAATAGAAGAGCTATTTCCAAAGTGAAAGATCTCCAAAATAGAAGAGCTATTTCCAAAGTGAAAGATCTCCAAAATAGAAGAGCTATTTCCAAAGTGAAAGATCTCCAAAATAGAAGAGCTATTTCCAAAGTGAAAGATCTCCAAAATTGAAGAGACATTTCCAAAGAGACTTATCTTCATTTCATTTGTTTTCTAGTTTTACGTGTCAATATATTCTCAAGACGATCCTCCATCATGCTGCCAAATATTGGGTTCAAAATGTGCGTTTCTCTTATGTGAAACTGTATGCTTAAACTGCTTAATCTCATCTTAAACAATACAGCTGAATGTGAATATTGGGTTTCCTAAATAATGCATTTTAATAAGTATACGCTACTCTGAAAGTAAGTGCTTTAATTTAGTAATAATTTAATTGTAACAAAACTTACGACAAAAATTGTAAGCTTTAAGACTTAATATCCTAATAGAGGTAGCTGGTTGATGACATTTGGGTAGTATAATACAGTTCTAATTCTTTTTTTACTGACGTTTGGGAAAAATATTTACATTGCATCAACATGGCATACACCCAACAACACATAACGAAGCTAAATTCACATGTGATATATGATACGTTTGCGTGGGAACATCTCACCACACCATTAGCATCATCGACAGCTACATCTCATCGTCATCGTGTATAAACGTCAATTAGAACAGTAGAGACTTCTTCAAAAATTGAACAATAATATTGTACGAAAGTTACCTTTTGATAGAAATTTCACTAATTGATGCGGTTGATACGTTCGTCATAAAATGAGATTGCACTGCTTAGGGCTAGCTTAGGAGGCCGCCAATTGCCAAAGCAAAGTTATCACGATACCGGATGTTGCTGCTGGTTGGACATAGAGGGCTGGTTGGATGTGTGGCGAGGAGTTGCATTCCGTCACATCACTTGTTAAGTCATTTAAGTAACTGCATAATCTCGCCATTCTGCCCAGCAAGACAATAAAAGCATTAAATTATCCTTAATGGATATGACCCTCAAAGTAAAAATAGTTGAATGCGAGATTAACATTAATGTTTGTTATATTTCTAGACATAATTTTTATGGCTACTGGATTTCCACTGGACCGTCGAGATTTCGAATCTGAAAGGGAACAGATGAAGTTTACGTTATCGAATATTTAGAATGTTTGAAATAATTATCGAGATACCGAACGAACGAACAAACGAACGAACGAACGAACGAACGAACGAACGAACGAACGACCAAAGCAGAGTTATCTAGAAATATGAATTTATTGTTCACTTCATTTTAAATTGTAAATACGAAATAAAATGTTGAAAAAAACAAAAGTATTTGAAGATTTGCAAGTCGAAAATACGCAAATAAGTTACACTGAACCATGGACTTCAAATATTCCGAATTTCCTGAATACTACTTCATAGAATAGTATCAACTAAGGGAAGAACTGTGCGAGCCCTCCTTGATAAGTTTTTTTACTACGACAGCGTTAACATCACATTTTACTAGAATTGCTTTTGGGAGTATTTTGAATACGCATATAACCTCGTCTGTCGAAAGTCAGCGCATGGTGATAATAAAGAGCACAATAAAGTCTACTAGTAAAATATTTACGACGTCATCCATCCTCAACGAGAGCGCAAATTTCGAGGAAGCATTTCGTATCGTATACATAACGCTTCCGTAGCCGAGACAGCTGCTTTTTCCAACCAGGAATATGATCGGTGGTTACATCCAACACTTTTTTGGCACGCATTTGAATACAATAATTTTACACACGATGAAACTGTAAAGAGAGACACAAATATAATTAGATTATAAAATAAATTTGAGTAAAAAACGATATTTTAATTCATTGTTTTTATTTTTAGCGCTTGAGCCCGGATATATTTTCTCCCGACCACACACACATAATCGATAGTTGTGTATACGTAATATCCGAGAGGGGGCGACTTGTAGAGTCGTCATCCGGATAACAACTATGGTTGCTGATGTAGGAGGTGATTTATGAATGAGGAATACTTGTGAAACATAAATTCATAATCTCACATGCATAAAATCTCTAGTTTATCGTCAAGGCAGGAGTGGAACCCACGACCCTACACAAGCCAGACAGCCTGCCTTAACGACGTCGGCTATCCCGGGTCGCCCTCGTCGGTTTATCCAATTTCCCATTTAATTAGAAATGTTTTCATATCACAGAAGAATAACAGCATCATGTAGAGAACTGAGGGCACGAGGAAAAACAGCACTTACCCCGGGCAATAAGGCTGCACACCCGTCCGAGGGAGGTTCATTAATTCAGAGTCCCAGCGCGCTCGGAGAACGAATGCGGATCCGGAGTCCGAGGTTGCCCGTAACCTCGGGGGCAGCAAGACGGACGAGCGGCCGCTTTCCTGGTCGCAGCGCGCCCAGCAGCAGGGGCCATTTTTCACGCGCGCGAATTCGCGACGACGTGCGCGGCGGAGGCCCAAGCCGAGGCGGGGGAGGAGCAGAGGAGGAAAAGGAGGAAGAGATGCAAGAGAAAGAGGAGGAGGAGGAAGCAGCGAAGAACGCAGGTGACGGTGGCAGGAGGAGGAGATGACAGAGGAGAAGGAGGCGGCGGAGATGGATGAGGTGGAGGTGGCGTAAGAGAAGGGGGCGGAGAAGGAAGAGGCGGAGGAGGTAGAGGAAGCGGACAAGGTGGAGGCGAAGGAGGTGGAGATACAGGAGATGGAGGCACAAGAGGTGGAGGCGGAGGAGGAGAAGGTAGAGAAAATGGAGGCCACAGAGGCGGAGGAGGAGAGGAGGAAAAGGAGGAGAAGATGTAAGAGAAAGAGGAGAAGGAAGCAGCGAAGAAGCAAGTGACGCTGGCAGGAGAAGGAGACGACGGAGGAGAAGGAGACGGCGGAGATGGAGGTGGAGGTTGCGTAGGAGAAGGGGGCGGAGAAGGGAGAGGCGGAGGAGAAGGAAGCAGAGGAGGCGGACGAGGTGCAGGCGGAGGAAGAGAAGGCAGAGGATCAGAAAGCGGAGGACGTGGAAGCGAAGAAGGTGGAGGTACAGGAGATGGAGGTACAGGAGTTGGAGGCAGAGAAGGCAGAGGAAGTGGAGGCCATGAAGGAGGTGGAGGCACAGGAGGTGGAGGTGCTTGAGGCACAGCAGGTGGAGGTGGAGGAGGTAGAAGAGGCAGACGGTAGATGGTGGGCGCGAGGTCGAAGAAGCGCAATCCGAAGTGGAGTACGAGAAAGCGTAGAAAGTGAAAGAAGACGGGGGGATGCGAATGAGGTCCGCACGTAGGTAGATTAACCAGTTATGAATCCCGGCACTTTACGGTGGGCGATAGAGTGCGGAGGTGAGAGGGATAGAGAGAGAGAGCGAGGGCGAAAGATACCGAGGGAGAAGGAGGAGGACGAACGAGACGAAACGTACAGGAGAGGATTAAGGAGTTGGTAACGAGAGTGCAAAAGAAAAACAAAAGAGATGGAAGAGACCTGTGGGAAGGAGGAGAGGCCAGGGATAGCGAGAAGTCAATAGACGACGAGAGAATGAACTCCGAGAGGTCAGGGAACGATGAGAGCTAGACGGAGAACCGAACAAATGGGCAACCAGTGGCGAGAGGGACGTGACTCCCCCCCCCCCACACACACACACATGAGCAGCAAAACATTGGAAACCGCGCCTATTTGTACTCTCTACACTGACGTTGACTAAACATCTTCACCCACCACTCTCGGATTACGTAATTTTGGGATGGTCGCTAAGTGTTTGTAAATCGATTCCTCTCTTTCTTCATTTATTCCACGCTCAAAACAATCACCCAATCTGTCTTTAAGGCCGTTAACACTTTAGATATTAAAAATGTGAATGTTGAAAAAGGATCTCAGTCAGTAAGATGTAAGTAGGAAATGACGTGGAGTGCAATGCACGGCTCAAAAATGAAAGAAGGACTTTACGGTACATTTGGACATGAGGCTTATTTCAAACTCACATGACGTTAGGCTCCTTTATTGTAGTTGTAACAGAAAATTACTGAAAATATATTGTTCTTTCAGTTTGACGTAATGTTCCTCTTCGTATTTTTATGCATAATGCGCTCTTGCACGTCACGGCCATTTTGTAAAGCAAAACACCCAACGTTAGTCTGACAGCCCCATTTGTTGTTTAGTAGGTCGTTTCCTACAGGTGTAATGCAAACTGCATGTACGTTTATTGGTGAAGCAACAAAGGCTGGCGAATAATTGGAGCAAGAAGACTTTTGAAATATGTGGAAGCATGTGTTGTTGAAAGTTAACAGCGGCTTTGTATGTCTTTTGTTGGATTTCCACGCACGTTAAATAAACAATTTTAAATGTATTTTTTAATCTCTGCAAGTTGTCTACGTTTCTTTAACCATTTTTTTAGTCCAACATTTTTTTATATTTCTGGGAGATATGGGACAAGTATAAAATGCACAGTATTAAGATTTGGTGTAAATATAAGGTTTTGGATTGTATGTTAATCTTTACTAAGTGGCAATAACCTAACTCTGTGACATCAACACATTACACGATTTCAAACCTAATAACTAGCTTTAAAGGAAATTCCATGTCAATTATTCATTAAATAAATAACAAAAACAACAATTTTGACAGCGATAATTAAAATTTACTTAATGTATAATAAGCATGGTGGTAGTGACGTGCAATAATGAGGGTATGATATTTAAAATGTTTAGTGTTCATTGAAAGGTTTTTTAAACACATAAGATAATGTTGAGAAGAGAAGCAATAATTAGGTTGCTATCCGTTGTTATCGTTGCTATAAGTTGCTATCGAGAAATATGGAGAAGTTATGAGAAGACGACATGGAAACGCAATCATGTGTAACGTGATCTCATTGAATTTGTATTCTCCCGCACATGACATATGTGTAAAACAATGTTCTAACGCAGAGAGACAAAGACTCAATATTATGGGTGATAAAACCATGTATGTGGCGAAAGGATAATTATTAAAATAATTGAACGGTTCAAGTACGTCGTTGTGTAACTCAGGAGCCATTGAATACCGGAGCCACTTCATTACGCCCGCATTCATACCATAACTAGATACCTGGATAGAGCTCCTTCTGGATTAGACTGAATTCAAGAGTTTCCTTTCCCGCGGTCCGTTCTGGCATAGTGTTCCACACACGCGCATTCAAGTGACTCCTTTGGAAATTACGATGGGACTCCAGATAGTCGTTGATCGTGATCTACGTAAAAAATGATGGAGAAATACAAAGAGTGCAGAGTGCTCATTAGTGACAAAACTTCAGAATCAAATACCAAGTATATCTACGCTGATCATGAGGGGCTCAACTGAAGCACTAGTCAATAAGATTTTTTTCTCCATTAGTGCTGTCACATACATTATTATCTATTCAGACATAACCCATATAGCTCTTTCCTGTCCTCCCCTTCGTATGTAGAAAATAAGGATAAGAAGCACAAAAAGTATGTAAACATACAAAATACTATTTAAAATGAAATTTTGACTAAATAAGATGAGATTTACACATTATAAGTATTTACCTACACAGTGAAAGAAATATTGTAAAAAGTGAAAGGGTTCGTTGAAATATGATAATTATCATCTAATTTTGTATTTACAGAGACAGGAATATAATTCTCCTTACAAAACTCATGACCTCCCTCTAGCACAAATCCAGGCTGCGTGACATTATAGAACAAAACATTTTCTCGCATTCTTCTCCAGTGGCCACGTTTGGTCTAACACGTTTCACAGCCCTCGGCGGGTAGGAATGCAAGTGCGGCAAGGACAAACTTGGCACAAGGTTGTGTAAATAAAAATTCGTCGCCTTTCGGGTGGTGGCGTTACAGGAACAATAAATGTCGCAAAAGCAGTCAAAATACGTAGAACGAAGATTATCATCCTGAAATTGCATCAGTATTTCACGAGTTAACAGTTATTAACGTAGAAAGGAATTATCAGTTTTTTTACAAAGTAGTTCTTTGCAGAGAATTTTAATTGGGAATACTTTATCATTTTGCATACCAACAGAAACACAAAGGCAACAACAGATTATATAAAAATAAATTATATTTTGGTATTATAATGGTAAATTATATTTTAAATTACTCATTAGTTACGTTTTCATTGCCTGTCTAGTTGGCACTATTAGTATGAGGAGCCCACGGCTGCAGGTTCAAACCCGTTGAAAGTATTCGTGATTTCAGAAATGGTTATGCAATGGTTGACGTTTCATATAACCATGTATAACAACTGAACTATCAACACTTCTCGCTCCCTATCATTCTCCCTTCAAGTTTATCTCCTTTCATCCATCCTCTAATGCAATGCAATGGCAAATCAAAATTGAAACCGTCTGCCCAGAAATAGGAACGATCATTCAAACGTAAATCTTCTCTCTCGCCTACGATTCATCATTATCATCATCATCGGTTCATTAATAAAAGCTTTGAGTTAAATCACCTCTACTACTCGGGAATACCAATTAGACTCCGAACGAAATTCAAGCTCAAAATTATCTTAATGCACACTCCTGAATAAAAGTAAGGAGTTCAGAAAATATTGCGCTCGCTCTGGGATCGTACAATAGCTGCTTAAATTTACAACTGCAATAGAGCAATTTCTAAGAACAATAATCCTTTTATGATAGTCACGTGTAAGGGAAGAACTTGATTCCTCACTAAGCTGGTTTTTCGTTCAAGGTCCTCTTTACGCACATCCCCTCTAGATGAAGAGTAAAAAACTCACAAAACTTGGTAGTTGGAACGAACGATAGTTGCATATATTTGCAACTATAAACAGCAATTCTCCATTTCTATAGCCTTTTTATGTCGCACACATGGTTTTACAATGACGCCGGAATTGGAATTTTCACGACAGCCCTCCGCGGCGAGAAAAACCGAGCTCCCCTCGATTTCCATATTCAACACAGCAAACAAGGCGAATTGTAAGTCGCGTGGCTTCTCCCGCAATCGCGTGTCCGTAAAGGCACGACGACGCACAGCACGGCGAGACGCGACACGGCGCGCACCCAAGACGACTCGCAGCCACTCGCAGGTAGCCCTGGGACGAAGCGAGTCGAACGAGGAAATGTAGAAAGAAAAAATGAAAGACGGAAATAAATATATAAAAGAACGAAAGAACGTTGAAACATCATGATACATATGGGAGAGGGGGAGAAAGAGCGACAGAGGGAGAGAGATAGGGCGACAGAGGGAGAGAGATAGAGCGACAGAGGGAGAGAGAGAGTGACAGAGGGAGAGAGAGAGTGACAGAGGGAGAGCGACAGTAGGAGCGAGGCAGACAGAAAATAAGAACTATCGAAAAGGAACTGGATAGAAACGGGAATAAGTTTACCAGCTAGTTAAAGGAGAAGAGCAAATAAATCAAAATCGCGAAGAAATAGGGAGTCGAAGAGTCGAACAACAGGGTGACTACAGAATCTCTTGAAGAGGTCGTAGTGGTTGCAGAGGCAAAGACGATGTAACTCGGAACAACAACAAAATTAGCAAGAACAGCCCGAAATGTAAAAGAACTAGGTATGATCTTATGGGTGTGGATGGCAGAAGTGGACTTGGAATCTACCGCCATGTTAATAGTGCCAATGAAGTGAATGGCAGTGAAAACGGACGAGCGTGGTTGAAGAAGCTGTGGATTCTGTTTGTATAGAGAAATCGAAGGAGAGAATCACAGCGGTATACGGTAGAGGTGATTATGAAACGACGGTCGACGCGAAGGCGTCTGCGACAGGCAGGGACGGTGGCAGCGCGGAGCCGGAGGCGGCGGCCAAGGCAAGGACGTGAAGCTGGATTGGCCGGGTGGCGGTGGCAATGGTGGCGGCGTTGGAAGTGGCTGCGGAGGCGATGGAGGAGGCGGTGGAGGCGAACCTCGAGAAGGCGACGATGGTGAAGGTGAGAGTGGTGAATCCAGCAGCGGAGGCGTCGGTGGCTTGATTATTTCGCGTTTGCGGGCGCGTCAACTGCTAAGGTCATTAGTCCCGTAAGAGGAGTTCATGTTCCCCCTCGGGAGTTCGCGGTGATCTTCCCCCGCTGTATGGTGAGATCCGATGCCGAGATGCACGTCGGGTAACGGGGTTTTCCCCAAGCAGGTATCATCCGAAAGCGGGGCACCACCTCAGCCGGCACAAGCTCTAAGCTCCCAAACCGGTCTCCAGACATGTGCGGTGGTGTAGTACGTGTTGGTGTGTGTGTGTATGTGTAAGTAAGGGGTGAAGATACGGTAAAGAAGAGGAAGGAGAGATCGCGCACGGCCTGCTGTATGTTTGTTATGGTTCTACTCCGGCATTCAATTGGTGTTGATCGGAGTAACCATGGAAATCTACCGATCAGGGCAGCCGGCCGCTACAATTCTCCACGTAGCAGCTGAATTCCCCTCTAGCTATCAAGCTAGTGTCGAAAATCCTGCCACCGTCAGGACTCGAAGCCTAGGACCTCCCGGTTATACTGCAGTGACACCGCATTGGGGAGCCGACGGCGACGATATCGGATTCGATGGCGATCACGGCGTCGGCGTCGGCGTCGGCACGCGATGGGGCGTTGGGGGCAATGGCGCGTGACCTAGGTCGCCCGCGGCGCCGCTGGCCGAGCACGTGTTGACCTTGGCGGCGCCGCTGTGGCCTTGCCGCAGACCGCAGCCGTCGCCGCCGACACGTGATAACAATCATTCGAGGCGCGGGGCGCCGCCTGAGCAAGCCAACGGAGGCTATCATTAATAGGAGCCCGCCACTTCCTTAAAGAGATTTTCGGAAGAAAAACATCGATATTTCTTTACAAAAACAGGTTCATGTGTGGCTAAAATTAATGATTACCTACATTTCGTTTTCAAGGTGACAGAAGATGATTTTAACTTCCTCGCATTCATTACAAAGAAAATATCGTGAAAATGGGAACCAACCATGGCATTATTTCCGTTAACACAAATCCTATGATCGATTTCACACAGCAATGTTTCTAATCGATAGTTCTTAAGTAATTTTTTTCTGCTCGTAAGTCGCACAAAAAGGAAAAAAATCCCTGGCATAACAGAGAACACAGTACTACCCAATTTGTACGAGACCCAATCGCTTTAATTAACTATTTTGTTGCTGTTACTGAAATAAACATGGGCACGCAACTTCTGAAACTAGCAACTGCTTTCACCCACAACTGAGTCAAAAGGAATCACTAACTTAGCGACCAATTTCTTCGACATTTCTTCACCAATCAATCGGTTCAAAGAGCGCAATTTCGACGTAAAAATTGATTTATACTTGCTGTAAATTGAACAGTTTCATAAAAAGTGTGTCAGTTCACTCATTGAAAATCTCAAACAAAAAATAATCACGGAAAGAATACGTTCGGATCGGGTACGTCTGCATGAAATACGAGTACGAAAAATATTATTCCAAACTAAAGAATTCGTAAACATGAAATGTCAAACCTGGCCAATTCAATTCATTTTGTTGCTAATTAATTGTAATACTAGAACGCGGTTACCTTTCATTTATAAATGATGTACTATGATCTATATTTGCTGTCACTTCGCTTGATAACACTCTCGTACTCCACCATATTTCCATGTCCCAACGTCTGTCCTACATCTGAGATATTACTTTTCTCTTCCGGTACCGCAACTGCACTCGCGTCGGAAGCACATGGGCACGTACATTCGTTCATCTGGTGCTAGTTGTCTGGCGCTCCACAGACAGCAGGGCCTTGCGTGTGGGTGTGTACTGTGTTACATCAGCGCATGATGTCTGCGTGTCACGACAGTGGCGAAGCTAAGAAGAGGGTAGGTTGAGCGCTGCTTCGAGTGACATACTATTTTTAGGGGCAACGTTGCGAAAACACAACAACAATAAAAAAAAGTAAAGGAAAGAAAAAGAAAGTGTCGAGACCAATCTTCCTATAACTACATCAACTCTGACAAACTATTCTCTTTGCTGTTTCGTAACTTCGATTGATCCAACGTTGTATACACTATTAAGTATAATGTCGTCGATCGTCTTTAAAAATCATTCTATGAACTACGAACACTTTCTCTTGAAAGTTACAATTTTATAGTTCACAATGAATTGCTTGCACATTTAAATAATTTAATTTCTCAAAATGTCAAACAATCCGACGGCCTCATTCAAAAATTATATAAAGTCCTCTTTTTTGTTCGTTAAAACTACAGCGACACAGGATTGTTAAAACACAAATCACGTGGCGTCCTGGACAGAAGAGCTTCATTACAACATGTTACCAAACATGCTCGCTATGCGAGGTGCCTCACGCGGTTCAATAAATTTTCTCTCTTTAAGACTAAAAACCAATGAATATCTCAGTATTATTTCTTCTGCAAACAGTCGATCAAATTCAAGGGAGATTATTAATTAAATTAGGGACGTACTCTATCTGAATGTAGAAATGATCAGTTCTACAACAATGTACGATACAGTACATGCGTAGTCGTAGTCACTCTTAAATACACTCGTACAAACCTACTGCGAACATTACCTACCTTCATAACGCAGACATATTTACTTACTACATACCTACGAGTACATACATACATACTTACGAGTACATACATACATACATACTTACGAGTACATACATACATACATACTTACGAGTACATACATACATACATACTTACGAGTACATACATACATACATACTTACGAGTACATACATACATACTTACGAGTACATACATACATACTTACGAGTACATACATACATACTTACGAGTACATACATACATACATACTTACGAGTACATACATACATACATACATACTTACGAGTACATACATACATACTTACGAGTACATACATACATACTTACGAGTACATACATACTGTAACCACCGCCTCCCCGATTACCTGATTCCTTCGGCGATTCAGCTTTGCCCGGCTGCTTCGTCGGCAGACTCCCTAGAGGGAGGCATGCATGATTGCCTAACTACTTGAGAAAAAGACTCCAGCATTTTCATAAACTACTTTAATCACTTAGTATAGTGTGTGGGTGAAACCCAGTGACATGAATAAACTTAAAACTAACTTAAATCTAATCTTAACTTATTCACGGCCGGTATGGCCAGAGTTAATTTCAGCTCCGGTGTCGTTGCCCTCCCGGGCGGTCGTGATCCAGCTCACAGGTGCAGCGTTCGGTCATCCCTGCGCTCAGCGGGTCTGGCGGCGGCGGCTACGGCATTGCTCCAGGTCCCTTTGTGGCGGCCCCTTGGCGGTCACGGCGGCGGCCCCGGATTAGGCCAGCGGCGGTCGTCGGCCGGTGGCTTGGTGCGGGCGGCGCTTGGTGGCGGCCCCGGATTAGGCAAGCGGCGGGCGCCGGCCGGCAGCTTCTCAGCGGCGCTTGGTGCGGGCGGCGGCGGGAACGTGTCCGGGCGATGACGGGTCGCTTCGCCTTATAGTTTGTCACGTCCCCGGTTCGCACTCACATGGCACTCTCGGTCAGGCACTCAGTAGTAGTGTCCCGTCCCATCGGCCGGCTGTCGTCTCACGAGTCGGGCTGCGATGTGGCGAGGCGGCGTGGCATTCGGGCGGTCAGGCACCAATTAAGTGGCCTCGCTACTGCCTCAGAAACAAGTCTCCTCCTAGCTACCTCCGATGCAAGTCTCCTCCCCGCTGCCTCTGATACAAGTCTCCTCCTCGCGACCTCCGATACAAGTGATCGAGCTGTCCCTCCGCGGTCCTACAGGAAGGCTCGCGTACCACGTGATTCCTCCCCCGCATTGTCTATTTCTATTGGATGTCGCGGTACCTGTAATCCTTCCGCCTATCGCGGCGCCAGCGGTGAAGTCGCCTCCAGCAACCTCCCCCGCAGTAACATTCGTCACCGAAATTCCCGGAAATAGGCGCGGGTAATTCCGTTGCTCGGTGAAGGGGTTGTGGGCGGAGTATTTCCCCACACGTCATAAGGGGTGCGCCCGGCTCGGGTCTGTGCTGAACAAAAGAGGCGCCTTTCTCGCCTTTCCCTAGGCTCGCTAAGCGGCTTTTACACAGGTACAGCGGAAACGGCATTTCCGGCTGCTCCTTACGGCGGCGCGGCTCTTAACTAAATAAAATAAATATATGGCTCGTGTCGTCATCCGCGATGTGCGACCGTCCCATTACAATACATACATACTTACGAGTACATACATACATACATACTTACTAGTACATACATTTGTTGTCAATGTATACATAGTACATAAGAGTACGTATATACGGCCTCCCAGGTCGCCAGGCTCATTTTATTCTTTCCTTTATTTTCTTTTGTCTTTGTTTCTTGCTTCGTTTCATGCGATTCAAAACCGGTACGAACAGTAACTCTCTGTACCACCAGTGTCAGTCGGGGGACGTCTGCCAGCGCAACTAGTGGGCTTCCACTCGGTTGCGAGGCGCCGCGTAGCGCGTCTGTGCCGCCGTCCCGTTAGATATCCTTCACGCTGCAAAAACCGGATTCGCGATCACCGAGGGTTTGCGCGCCGAAATTTCGCCCGACGCGCATTGCGACGCGGAGCGCGAGCTCGACGCAAAACAACCGCCGGCGGCCGGACTTCGATTCGGCGTCTGCGAACGGGTACTGTTCGAACGACCGGAGTATAGAATGAGGTCCCCGTAAAAACCGCTACGTCTGGATACCTGCGAATGATGCTACAAATCGGTAAGCACGTAATCATTTCAGAAAATTGCTTCGTCCTTTCCCACGGCGGACGGGAGAGAAAAAAACGTGCAGACAAACACATGGCAAGGTGCATCGGTTGCGAAATCTATACCGGGGAGGTGTGCACAATCGATAGATTGCAGACGAGTTTAACAAGGGACCAGAAATGTGGAAAGCAAGCTTCTTGAACATACATTTCCCAGGTTTTGCTTCGCACTATACGCAGGTCACAAATTTCACAATGTTTACAAATTTATGTTGTAATCATGAATAATGGGCCTTTAATCACGCATAATAATGCGAGTATGAAATTACATGAACAATGCGCATATAAATATGTATTTGGTAATTAAATAAAGTTGGGCTCGCAGCACGATAATTATCTGAATGTGTGTCAATATTTAATGCAAAAACTACAAATAAAGAACACTGTTTTCGAATTAATTTGCAGGTTTTTCCTGAGATTTTCCTTTATCTTGGGTTTCATCAAATTTCTGTTTTATTTAATTTCCAGCTTTGCTAACTCCCCTAGTTACGGCGATGCGACGGAATCTCGTGCGCTATTACAGCTTAGAAAGTTGTGATTCTGAATTGCTTCCTATCGTACAAGTGAAAGAGCTCGGAGAAGTCGGCTGTTTACCGCTTCAGGAACAAGGAAACTTTCTTGAAGTCCACACTGAAGAACGGAAACACTAAGGTTACCAATCAATCACAAGGAAATGGCTGCAGTGATATTACCGGAAAGACAAGAAAGCTTACCGTTGAGCAGACCAGTTTCTCCGACAAGTTGTCACAAACTAGTGCTTTCGTAATCTACCGAACGTAATTTACACTTACACTTCTCTCACTGGGAGATAGTTATTAAGGAAAGAAGTTTCGTTACGTATAACAAACCACTCAAATGTTTATCTATGACAAACACAAAACAATTACATTTTTCTAGACTAACAATCTGTATTCACGAGTTTCAGTGTCGTCACCTAGTACTCATGCATAACTTGTACCCGAGCCAGAAACGATGGACCGCAAAACTGGGGCAAAAGCAAGGGTAGGGTCAAGGCTGAAGCTCGAGAGAAGGAGAGGGCGCAGGAGAGGGTGCAGGCAATGCACAGGCGAGGGCGGAAGAAAGGACGGCGGCTACGGGCGGGCAAGGGTGGCGACGAGGTCGAAGGCGGGGAACGGAGGCCAAGAAACAGAGCAGGTGCGAGTGCGAGGGCGCGGGCGCGGGCGCGGGCGGGAGGGCAGGTGGCGGCTAACGCGATGCGCCAGCAGGGCAGCGGGACAGCGGCGTGGCGGGGCCTCCTCGGCGCCGGGGGCGGTGGAGGGGGTGGGGGTGGGGAAGTCGGGGCAGGGCAGCCCCTCCCTCTGGAGCGGGTCGAAAGGGCACCTCGTAACCGCCGCTGAGGAATGCCCTGCCTTCCTCCAGAGGACAATCACCTGCTACCCCCAGGCCAGGTAGCGGCGCACCTTCCCCGCCTTGCCTTCCCTTTCCTTTCTCTTCGCTGGCTTTTCGTTCGCGCTTCAGCGGCCAGCTGAGACGGCGCCGGAGAAGCGCGACCAAAATAACTTCGGCGGAAGGCGGCTTTTCATTGGATAACCGCTTCGCTTACGTAGCAATCGGCACCAATCGAAGAGGAGACTGTCAAATAAGGAAACCACCATACGAATTCTTTCGAGTGTTCAACATCACACTGCCGTAGATTACATTTGTGTTGGAAAGGCACTACAAATATGTATTACAAGAGAAATGCATTGAAATTGTATCGCATAAGAGACATAATCAATTTCCCTTGGGAGGGAACTACAGTGATATGGTACTGCCGCGTACTACAATGAAATGGTACTTGTCCCTCTTGAGCGATTAAGAAATGATAAGTAATGATTATATATTAATATCTAATGTGTGTTTGTTCCTTCTGCCCCAAGAGCAGTGCGGTGAAAACAACAGTGCCCTACGAGTCATCGGAATCCACAATCCTTACAGAGATTGCCAATGGATGCTATCTGCGTTGTTTAGTTCAGCTAGTGTATCATATATTTGTTGTTTCTTAAACATATTAGGTCCACGACGTCTGTACATTATTTGAAAAAAAAAATTGTTTTCATCACTAGGAAGTTTCACGGTCAAACGATAGCGTAATTGGCAGAAAATTAAAATCCCAAAACGTTTTTTACACGCCGACTTCACGAACGAAATCAAAGAACTCGTGAAACATGCAGACTATACTTCATCAGCCCTCCCCTCGCCGTCCTAGTGCAAACAAAGGAATGCCGTTGCGTGTTTCTACGCTTCAGAGCCGCGCCGGAGTGTGAGAAGAAGACAGCTGTCGAACCGCTCCGCACCGACGCGACTCGCGGCGCACCCTTTTGATTCCGCGACGCGCGAGCTGGCGGCGAGGGGGGGGGGGTGATGTATTGCCCTGCGCTCTGGCGGTGGCGCCCCGCCTCGCGAGATCCCAAAGGCCCCGCGCTGTACACCCGCGGCGGCACCCAATCGAAGGGTTGAAATGAGGTTAGCGACGCCCGTCCAAACAGCGACTGTGTGGCTGGGGAAATGCAGTTCGCGAAGTAGAGACGCGGCGAGAAATGTTGATACGAAGATACGTATGTTCGATATCGGCAGGGGGCGGATCCAGCTGATCATTTTGGAGGGACCATCGTAGATTTTTTGATAAATAATAAACATTTTTTATTATATTGTATATAATTTTCGTAGTTATATAGAACGATTCTATACAATATTATTTTTCAAATAATTGCATAATTTTAAAGTATAAATAAACATTCAAATCGATTTTGCCAAATACGAGAAGGCAACAAATGAAAAGGCTATGGCTTTGGAGGAGAGGTATGAACCCCCCCCTCCCCTCTGGATCCGCTACTGGGTATCCGTACTAACAACAGGCCAAAACATGGTAGCGATATTATGAAGACTCTAGCATCGATTAGAGATTTAGCATACCGTGAAGCAGCTTGGCGTATACCATTTTTGGGTTTCAGCGAATGCGTCAACTCGATCTGGAACTAGAAGTGATAGAGGAGTCTGCTATTCCTCCAGGGAAGACATTTCGCAGAGCGTGACGCAAATTTACATACACCACTTATAATTCACGCAAACGCAAATGACTGCTCAAAAGTAGCTAAAATTTGGCATACGTAAAGATGCTTCAAGCCGTCCAAAAATTCTATTTAGCGAGTGACTTATATCAAACACTAACTGATCACTCGATCACCCACACTGTCATTGATTCTGACCTCAGACCTAAATGATTATGAATAGGTATCACCAATTATTTCCAATAGAAACTCATCTTTTAAAGAAATCTGGCATCGATACTTAATACCATCGTGTCGTATCAATATTATGCAACCTGAATTATCGAAGCTTTCACGAACGGAAACTGATATGAAAGAATATTTAATATAGACGATGGACGGTCGATAAACAGCGGCGTAGGGTGGCGGGCACAGAGTGCTGGTCGGCGAATGATGGAAAGGTAAATGGATAGGGAAGGGTGTGACCTATAGATGGCACGCAGTCGGCAGTGGGAAGTGGACGGTGGTCAGAGGACAGCGCTCAGTGCTTTTGGTGGCACCGTGCGTAGCGCCGAGACGCGAGAAAGCAGAGGAACACGGAAACAGAGGCTCCATACAGCTGGAGACGTCCGACACAGCGAGCGGAACAGGGCTGCGTGGGACGGCGAGAGAGACCTGCGGGGGACGAGAGGGGGAGGGAGGGGGGAGGGAGAGGGGGTGAGCGATCGCAGGCGGCCGCTTTCCTTTGATCCGCGGCGCGAAGCGGAGCGGAGAGCGCGGCCATCGAATCGCGGCGGCGCCACCGTCGAAACAAAAGACGTCCGCGCTTCGCATGCGCCTCGCCTCGGGCCGCCGCGTATAAAAGGCTAATGAACAAAGGTGCCGAGAGCCGCGCCACAGTCGCTGCTGTCGAGTTGACGCACAGACTACGAAGCGCCGACAACACCTAGGGATGTTGACGCTGTTTCAGGAGACCCAGATGGAACTTGTGGCCCCGACACAACCCTGACCGTTAAGAAGGGGAAAAGCAAACCAGCAAAATGTGTAGAGTCTATCACTAAAATACACAAAATAAATCGGGTGTGTATTTTAGCCAGCTAAGCAGATTTGTTCCATACTGCCCTTCTTCTACTTCTACCGTCGTTCCTAACAGTTTGTCGGCCAAGTCGAAGTGTGTCTTGCACTCCCGCGTTATACACAGGAGTAAAGTACAAAGATTTTCAACGACTACAGCACGGACCTTCAAGAGAAATCGACAGTAATGTTAATCTCAAAATATCACGATATTGTTTACTCGAAACTTCATCAACTCATATGTATTTCACAAGTGCACTGCGAAGTAAAAAAAAACGCCATCTGATTCGTGGATCATTAACTACATAAAATAATCTCGTTATTCTACGCAGCAATATTTGTTTTTTTGCTCACGTATGTACGAGCAGGTGAAATTTTGACATTCACAGACAGGCAAACGTATCCTTGTTCCTTGTGATCCGTCAAGCGATGTTGTTGCGTTACAATACATTGTTACCATGAGTGGACCCACCTTAATTGCCTGGCCTCGCGGGTGACCACGTTCTACAGAGCTGCGTTGGATCAGTAAAGTATTTTGATCTTCAGTGCTGTCATTATTGGGATGCTAGCACCCCCCCCCCCCAGCGTCCGTGCGAAATGCATTGTCCTCCTATATATTTTCGTAAATCCCTCTCAATTCAAATAAACAACAAAATCTGTTTTAACATTAAGTGAGTGTGCTTTCAATAGAAGTCCGTTTAAAGTCTACTGATACCTTAATCATTTCTACTCATACTCTATCCCTTTACAAAACAGGATGTTGACAAAAGAAAGAAAACATAAATATGAAGGATATTCAGTGACATTTTCTTAATCTCTCTTAATTTCGCTCGTGGAGTTAACGTAACACACATTATTTATATTCTGGAAATTCTCAGGAAATTGTACTCGGTGATCCAAGTATGCAACGATTTACAGTCCATGTCGAAAGTATCACTCATAATCACCATTTAATATAAATTACTAGAAGCTAAGTTCTACTGAAACGCGTTTTCGCAATTATCTCGTATAGAAGGTAACAAACTGCATCATTATCATTATTTTTACTTTCACAATCTGGTTATTTTACGCATAATCTTTGTCTATTGTCATTATATTCTTTTCTGACTACAGTATTCTTGTGTTATGCAGATAATTGTCTGCGCATATTAACACGTGAGTCTTCAGTATTCACCGTACTTCTTCCCATCCACGATGGACTTCAACCGAAAGCCGGTCTTGGGAAAATTTCTCATCAAGAAAACAGGCTCAATAAGAAACAAATTACAAAAAAACACTTGTGCTTTGGAACTTGTCACAAAAACACAATTGCTGTTCCGTAAAACATGGCCACTTGCCAAACAACTCAATAAATCGATATAAATAGCTAGAAGGAAGAAACGTACGTATATTTGTAATTCAGAAGAATATCAATATCAATACCAATATAGTACCATTCTCACTCGTGTTTTTCACTATCCGGATGGGCAAGCGTTAAATCTGGTGTTCAGTACAGAGGGGTCTAATTATTATTGTGCACAATGTGAGAGCTGTGTTAAATGATAAAAACTGTTTGACTTATAAATGATAAAAACTCTTCGATTAATGGTTTCATTTGAAATAATTTTCTTGAACCTTGTATTACCTTACTATCTTGACATTTACAAACATTCCTCACTTTGTACATTATATTTAAAAAAAGTGAAAATAGCTTCATATTGTAACCCATTGTCGAATATTACGTACAACCTGTTCTCCAAACGTAATAGAACGCCAAAAAATTCATTATTTCATAGTTTATTCTATAATAAACATAACTTGTGTTCAATAGAGAAACAAAACACCCTGTTTAAAGGCCTGAAACGCATCCTCTTTGAGTTTTGCACGATGATAAAAAGTATTGCAGCGTTCCGTACGTTGCGGGTTGCATCACAGTATCATTTCTCTAAGTCATGGTCCGCACACGTACGTTTTTCTTATTAAATCTCTTTGACGCACGACTGGAGGAGGTAATTCTATCCACAAGTAGTACACTTAGGGGATTTTATATTGATGGTTTCATAAAAACGATATAAATGTGTCCTAGTTTCTTAACTCTTATATTATTGTGCACTACACTTCGATTTAAATATTAGATTTATTAATAATTCTGCTATTAAGTTTGAGAACTTGGTGGCAGAATATAATGGCACTTTTAGGTTACGAGCTGGAAGTAGAGGGGGGACATTTTCATCCAATTGGGTGCTCCAATACTAAAAAAATAAGATCTAACGATGCCCACTATTGGTCCTCTCCGTCCAGCTCATGACCTCCATGTGCCACCGTGTATAATTCGGATTATACACCAAGTATGTAGAGAACTTTGTATATGTGACGTTTCCAGTTACGTATCCTCCTTCCTGCCCATTGCTCGCACATGTCAACTCGAGCACGTGCGTCTTCACTCTCCTCCAGCAAGGGCGTCCTGTTTCCCATCCTCGTTGGACCTTACCCCAACGCCGCGCCGGGCTCGAGGCATCGACTCCGCCGCAGGAAGAGGCTCCGGGTGAAGGCCGCGCCTCGTGTCGCGCCGCTTGAAACGCGAAAAGAAGCGGCGCGGGGCGGGGAGGGGCGGGGCCGGGCGGGACGGCGCGGGGCGGGGCGGGGCGGGGCGGCACAGGGCGGCGCGGAGAGGGGCGGGGAGGGGCGGGGAGGGGCGGCGCGGGGAAGGGCAGGGCGGGGCGAGGCGGGGCGGCGTCGAGCGGCGGGGGGCGGGGCAAGGCGGCGCGGGGCGGCGCGGGGCGGCGCGGTGCGGTGCGGCGCGGGGCGGCGCGGGGCGGCGCGGGGCGGCGCGGGGCGGCGCGAGGCGACGCGGGGCGGTGCGGGACGGCAGGAGGCGGTGCGGCGCGGTGCGGGTGGCGGCGTGGGTTGGGGCGGCGTGGGGCGGGGCGGTGGGCGGGGCGACGAGATGTCCGGG
The DNA here is from genome assembly GCA_038098605.1 of Gryllus longicercus. NCBI lineage: Eukaryota > Metazoa > Arthropoda > Insecta > Orthoptera > Gryllidae > Gryllus > Gryllus longicercus. The sequence goes on from JAZDUA010000063.1 coordinate 4,876,974, forward strand.
GGGCGATTCTCCCGTCCAGCCAATGGCAGCGGGAGGCGTGACGCGCGAGGTGTGACAGAGGTCTTCCAGGCTATTTCTGCGGCTTTTCCTCCTCGCGTTTGTCACTGTCGCCTGAGGCGTTATGTGACGCGCGGGTGGTAGCTACCGATAGGTTCGTGTATGCGAGGGAGGTAGTTGCTGATTGGAGGAAAACGGAATTATAGCACGATTTATTTAGTCGCGCAATTGACGTAAATCAGCTGTTACGGTTTCATCCAATCGGGAGTTTATATGACGCTACAGTGACGTCACTATGGCGTCGCCAAGCTCCCGATTGGATGAAACCGTAAACAGCGTATTTACGTCACGTGTACGGTTAAATATATCCTAGTATATATTTCGATTTAAACATAGTGGTACTTCAAGGTCACAAGCTAGATGGAGAGGAGCACACTGCCATCCAAATGGAGCTTCGTTTCTTGGAGCTCCCGATTTGATGACGATGTCCCTTTCTCCTTCTAGCGGGTGAACTTTAAATGCCACTATCTTTAAATCCGAGTATACAAGGAGGAAAACACGGCGTCCATCTCGTTTTGAGTTGGGAAACCAGATTGGGGAAGAGGCCTTTGTCATCTTGATTTGGCAGTTTACGATGTTATTCTTCTTCCCGGTTAGTTCTATCCGCCGGGCGATCAAGAGCTCGCAGCAATGGCAGCGGGAGGCGTGACGTACAAAGGGGCGCCAGAGGTCTTCCAGGCTATTTCTGCCACTTTTCCTTCTCACGTACGTCATTGTCGCCTGTGGCGTTACGAGATGCGCCGTACGAGGTGAGGGAGGGAGGGAGGTGTGGACTGGGGAGAATCGAATTTACAAGGAGTGGGGAAAAACACGTCTTTCATGTGGGTTTGATTTGGGAATGCAGAGTAAGGGAAAGGTCTTTGTCATCTTGATTTGGCAGTGAGGTGTTATTCTTTACCCGTTTAGTTTTATCCGTCGGGGGAAGAAAAGGATATGTGACCGGACTCAGACTTCTAACATTGTCTCTACACGATACACGTCGGCTCTTGTCTTGTCACATTTTCTTAGGGACATGAGATCGCCGTTGCGCCGAACCATGATGGTCTACTCGTAACTCTGGAGCAAATTCAGTCGTCTGCAGCAGAGCTGCTGAAGTGGTCGGCCCTCTTGGCGTGCCTGGCCCAGCGCCTATCTGCGAACCACCGGTACGGCGCGCTGCTTGTCGAGCCAGCCTAACGAAAGGGAATCGGAGAGGGAAGGGCAGATGCTCGGACGCGTTCGATTCCAGTCCACTGGAAGGGGAGTGGCACGCGGGCAACTGCAGCGAGCCACGTCGAGCAGTCTGGCCCGAATTCTGGCATCTGTGCAGGTCAGTTGTACAGTGAAGGTAGCGGTTCTCGCCCAGAGCAACGTATTAACTGTGATGGACAGATGGCCGCAGTTATAAACTCCGAACTTGATAAACCCGTGTGGGCCAAACTGGGAATCAATGTGCACCTTCTGGATACGATCATAAAAAAATTCGCAAACACGGACGGTTAATACTGTTGTTTACCCGTAATGTGCATGAACCCCAACAGAGCTTCTTTTCCCAGCAGATCTCCGTCATTCGCTTCACATCAGTCGGCTGTATACAATTTACACTCTACAAAACCAGGCTTCCCAGATCTACGAGCAGTCAAACACAGAACTGTCCAAGGAACCCCAAAGAACCTTACCCAGTGAATCTACGGAACTCATAAGAAGTGCGGAATTCTATTTCCTGCTAATGAGGATGGAAATGATTAACGATGAGTAGACGTTCTAATTGAGTCTGCAATTCAGGTAGGCATTTTTATTACTATTACAGTAATACTGTCCTGCATCAAATTGTAATGTATGACATTTCTTGTTTGTGCATTACAGAAATGACGACTGTGCCGACACTGCACAACTAAGAATCATAGTTCGGTTCTAGGTTCTTCTAGCTCACTGGAATATATATCCAAGAACCTGTAGCATGTTAAGAATTCCACACCCATTAAAACTTTAATGTTGCTGCCAACACGTTTTTAGAAAATTTTACCAATATTTAAAAAAATGTATTTGTGTGTTTAAATTTTAAAAACTTCCTGAAATGTAATACTATAGGAATTTATTAACCAACTGTACACAAACACAACTGAGGATCCAACTCATTCCGAGAAGTAATCTCGCGGTGGATCTTCCCAATAATAAACAGTTCCCTTTCGCGGAATAAAATTTGTCGACATAAAACAACGCAGGAAAAACGTTGGACGTGCAAGCTGCAGAGATATCTCGGGGAGTTTCCTACTGCAATGGTGATCTTTCCGAAACTCAACAGATGTGTACACAAATCAATGGAGGAATTTCATTAGTTTGCCTGCTTCGCGGTGCATTCCGGGCAGCCACGCTGCAGGGGCAGCGGAGGCGAGGGGGGCGGAGGAGACGCTCAGGCGCCGACGATAACGGAGGCGAGGAAGGCGATGGACGCGATTGAAGCGATGAAGGCGGCGGAAGAGCACGAGGCGAAGGCGGCAGTAAACGGGATATCCAGTGAACTGGAGGTGAAGGAGTTAGGGAATTCGATGAATGCAATGGCCGTGATGAATATGATAAAGTCTACGTAAGTGATAACTGGGATGGAGGGGGCTGATGTGTAATTATTGTTTTTTACTGTATACATCATACAAGTTGGTTTGCTACATCACCGATCGTATAATATACTTTAATTGAAATTGTCAGTTTTTTTTAGCATTTTTTCATTATTTTTCATGTTCATATTGCAGTAAATAACATCAATTATAACCGGCAAATGCTTTAGTCACTTTCTGCCCGCACCCGAAATAATATACAATTTGTATCGTAAAAATAAATGTTTAATTTACACACTAACAATTTTGAGAATGTAATAATGGTAACTCAGCATTCCTAACACTTGCATTCTTTAAAGTAGTGAAACCTCCATGTGCTGATATGTGGAAATATGGAAACGAGCCGCTACCCAGCCCAGGAGAGCAGGCTAAAAGGATTGAATTACTCGAACAGACCCAAATAATGAGACTACAGTGGTTTCGGATTCGCGTATTAGGGGGCGGGGGGTTGAAAGTTTGGAAGGGTCCGGAACAAAAACCCATAGGACTAGCCTCTGGGGAAAGAAAAAGTGTCATAAAAGCTGCGTGCAGAATTATTTCTTGTGAATACTAGAGAATATTATACGTTCACATGTAATGGCATCTCAAACATTTCTCATTATAATGTGAATTATTAACGAAGTCTAATCCTTACCAATGACTAGTTTTTTTCAATTTCAATCTGATTACAAGTCTCTTCAAGACTATTAGAGACAGGGAAAAGTGAGATAAAAAATCACAATATTTCGTAACATAATTTAGTGCAATATAATAACATTACAAAAGTTGTATTATTATTGTGCACACAGTTAAAATAAAAAAAGTCGGATCTTTTTGCACGTCACACCACAAGACAACGAATATTCCCCATACAACACAATTTATACCACAGAATCCTAGTCAAAACATCACGCGATATTTCAATATATTTGAATAATTTGTTAGAATGCCACAGAAAGAACCTTTGCGTGACTTGCTGCAAGTTCATATTAATTTTTTATTCTAATTTGTACATGCTGTATTTACTGATTATTTCAAGTATAAAGAATTTGTACATTTTATTTGTGCACATTAATATAATATAAATTAGATATATTTTATAATTCCTGGGTTAAGCCATCCTAGCTCCAATTTCAAATCTACACAAACTTTCTGGCAAGGTCTCTTTTTCTTTCAGAGAAGAAACTCATGCAAGTTTTGAAGGAACAATTTCCCATCATTTTATCAATGTTATCTTAAATAGACAGTTTAACGCCAAAAAATATAATTATATAATCTAAAAATCAAATTTAACAAACAAAATAGAAAAACCCAATGCCAACGGGGACGTAAACAGAAATGCCGTCCCGAAGGTACGCTTTCGTGCTGGGGAGGGCGCCTGCAGGCGGACAGAGACTTGAATTACAAATTTTCGCTCGAATGTCATCGCGCCGTGACCTGGGGAGGTGGGAAATGAGGGGGGAGGGGCGGGCTCCCTCGTCACGCAAGCGGTCGCGTGCCTCGATTGGTTGCGAATAAGAATACACGTATGGCAACTTTTTACTAAGCATTTCTGCGAATGCTCTTGGCTGTTCGGGTGACGCCGTCTCCAAGGTTGTGTGTCACTTATTAAGGATTCCTGTATTTACGAAGCTCTGCTACAGAAACGGTCAGTAATGTGGTGATTTCATCAATATTATTTGGAATATTTTTCTACAAAAAGTCGTATTCCGCAAGACTATAAATAATAAATACAAAATATATTTGTATCACAAAGAGAAGAATTTCCTAAATAAATGACAGTTACTATTACATTACAAAGAACACTTATAAAGGAAAATGTGTGCAACTACGCAAAAATCACATTACCGATATTTTAATTTTCGAAAAAGAACAGTTTTAATTTTAAGATTAATTAACACATCACCTAGGTTACACCAACAAGTAAATGACAAATAAATGTTCGCAGTAATCAGTTCTCTTGTACTGGTAGTCACAAATTAAAATTAAGTGGAATTACTTATTGATTATTCAGGTTATCAATTATTGAGTCAACCTAAACCGACAGATTCTTGTCGATAAAAATACAGATGACAACTCCCATTCCAGGAGATTCGAACAAATTCCAGAGGTTCTCATGTCAAACACACCCGACAGAGCAAGTATCTAACATTTGTGTTCCGGAGGTGCTATACAACGCCGCGTGTTAAGCAAACTTCCTCTCCTTTGACAACAAACGTCCAAAGATCATGTATTGCGCAATGCCTCTCAAGTTCACGGTCACCGGGGCGTTAAAGAAAGGAATGTCATCAGCGCGTCTCAATGTTTTTGAAGGTTGTCAGCACAACAGGTACCACATCAGCCAACTGCTGACAAACAAAATTTGATACTAACAATCACGAAATGTTTTGAAGAATATTATTTTCAATAATGTAGCAAACCACAAATGCATGTGAATATTATAATACATGTTTGAGGAGTATGGTTGGGTCCGAACATTGCGTGTCAATAAATATACAACATGAAATAGCCAAAAGCATTCGTGAATATTTCATGCGCAGGAGGCAACAGCCATGCAAGAAGTTTGGAGGAAGACGATTCAAATCGACATAAAATAATAGAAAGAAGTTGTAGAAGAATAGACAATTACAATTTTTTTTCTATTTTTTCGTTGTCAACCCTATCTATATTCTGTTTCTTTGACTTTTCCTTTTAAACAAATATGGAGGGAGTTTTTCATTATTGACACGTTGATTTCTCAGCCTTTAATTTCGTTCTCATGCAATAAGTTTTCTACTGTTTCTTTACTCTTCATTCTTCCACCCATTCTCATCTTTTTAACCTCCTATTGCTCCCCCTCCATACACACACACACACACACACACACTCACTCACTCACTCACTCACTCCCTTTACTCTCCGAGTTTCCATTTCCCCTCCATTATTCACCATTTCGTTTTCTTCCTCTTCTTTTGTTTGTCACCCCGAAACAACTCGCGGCCATGTCCTCGCCGCTTCGTTGCCTGCCAGTGTTATCGCAAGGGAGGCTTTAAAAAATGTTTAATGTATATGATAACTATCTTAGGCTGGCGTCTTCGATGGTGGGTATTTTCGTGTGAAAGTTTTTTTGTGTATGCTGTGTATGTTCGTATTAACAAGAAAAACAACAAAACAAACAACAAAAACCGAAGTTGTCGGGCTCGTCTAACCTCAGAAACATCGTGTTACATAAAATGTAAAAAGTATCGATGCAAGTACATTAGTGTTTCTTTACGCTACACGTTTAACTATCGTCAATATAATTAATCATGTCGTGGGGACTTCGAATGAGCCTGAAATTCAGTGCAGTAATCCAAAGGGTTTCAGCTCTGTACGTGCCATTAGCCCCCCCCCCCCTCCCTTCCCCTTCCCCAAGACATTTTCTTTCCAGAATTCTTCAAGAATATTCTAAAACGATTTTTCCAAAACTAGAGCAAACCGATTAGTCTTTTCTAGAGCTAAGGAATATGATTACGTCTGTAGACTTTAAAACTTCACCCAAACGCGTTTTAGGTGCTTACCGTCCCCCTCTGAACTCGTATTTTTGGTAAATCAATACAAAAGTAGTTCTTTTACAGTCCAGTCCAGTCGTAAAGATATGTGAAAATGCCGGAGAGTATAGTAATTCATAGCGTTTTATCAATGTTCTAATATGTGCATTGAACTACCAAAAACACCCGTTTTCTAGAATTCTTTCAAAATATCCTAGAGAGAACCAGCTACGAATTAACCGAATCGCTGTGTACTGAGAGGAATGGAATGAACATTTCGATCACCTCTCTCTGTTTCGTTAGTCACCGAAACCGGAATTAGTTGTAAAAATCACAATCAACAATCATCAGACCAAAAAAGGTCCCCTCTCGGAGACCGAGATATATCGAATGACACTTTATTTGTCATGATTGAGTAGAGTGGATGTGTTCTAATCGTGAGTGATGAACAGAAAGACGGTAGACTTTTCTACTACATAGGAATTTATAAATATTTTGAAAATAAAACGTGTCAACGATATATTTAAACATATTTCTACAATTACCATTTTTTCTACAATAGTTTGAATTTGTAGGAAAGCACCAAATATTAAATATTAAAAACACCTTCAATGTTAATAGTACCTACGTAAATAAATTCACAAATAACATATCATTTTCAAGAATATTTTATAACAGCTCAAAGCTATTTTTTAAACATGGAGGGCCACGGGCCCCCTTGCTTCGCGAGCAGGCGCTAACAGCAAGGCCGGGAAGGGAAGGGACGGCGGCGCGGCGTGCGTGCGTGGAGTGCGTAGGCGAAGCACGCAGGTGCGCGGCGACGTCGTCGTCGTCGTCGTCGTCGTCGTCGTCGTCGTCAGGTGCGTAGGGGGCGGGAGCCGTGCACGTGGGGCCCCGCCCGCCCGCCCGTCCGACCGTTTGCTCAGCGCGCGCTGGCGAAGGCGGCGGGCGACCTCGAGGAGGCCGCCGTGGCGCGCCGCTCCCAAGCGCAGTGGGCCACACGCGCCACACGAAGGGGCAAATTAACTAGTACGAGCATCGATCGAGGGGACATATTACAAAGTATGAGCATGTGAAAGGGCATACTACACAGTAGGACCACTATTTATAAGTACTAGTACCACGTGGAGGGACATATTTACAGAAACAAGCATCGGATGGAAGGGTAAATTAAGAAATGCAAACATCGCATAGAAGAGCAAATTAACAAACACAAGCACGGAGCGGAAGAAAAAACTAACAAATCCAAGTGTAAATCAACATTCAAACAGCAAATTTAAAAAAATATATATACAAGACCTGAACGGAAGAGTAATTTAACCAACACAACTACTGAATAGAATGGCAAATTAACAAATAGAAGCATAAAGTGCGCGGGCAAATTAAAAAAAAATATTTCACGCGATTTAAGATTACCGAATAACTATTTTGAGTTCTTTACTTTTATTTTCAATATTATTTAATTTTACGTACACATCATTTCTTTCATTTTAACAAAATTACTTTCTTAGCGTCTACTCCTTTACGATAACTGTGTCCATTGATTTTTTCCCCCAACTATTTTTTTTACTGCACCTTTCACTTGTTTGTCCCGGCGTGCACCGCGCCGTGGCGTCGCCTGCGAGGTGCGCGGGCGGCGTATGTGCCGGGGCCTGCAGCCCTCGGCCGGCGGAAAGCGACAGCACACGAGTGGACGATACGCTGCCGAGCGACGCGGCACCAAACACCTCGCTACAACACGAATTTCAAACGAACTTGGGGACGAAGTCGGGGATGCTCGATTGAAGGAGGTGGAGGACTTCGAAGAAATTCTGCGCGGCTTACTTCACGAAAAATAAATAAGTAATTTAAGAAAAGGCAAAATAATAAATCGATAAAAATCGGTGGATATGGATACAAGCGCAACATTCAAAGCAGGGGAGGGATGCGTTGACATCTTTATGTGCTTTCCTTTTCTACGCAGATCATCACATTGAATGTTTCCTTATTATTTATAATAAATGGTGTGGGGACCGTGAAGGGTAAATAAAGATAATAATGAGATGAATGATTATGGATGCGATGATGGTTCAGTCGGAATACGTAGAGATATCAAAAGGCAACCACGCACAACCATGTAGTAAAAACATCAATGTTCTGCGTTCTGCCTTCCCACGCTCCATGCACTGGGATGCTGTTTGAAGCCATGAAGACCAGGTTGGCAAAACAAACATATAAAAGCAAATTTAACCATCATGGAACGATATTCAAACGCCCTATCTATTCTACGAATTGGTTTGGTTTCTAAAGTACCATGGGGTTTCTGCTCGGGTCCATTTATGATCGATGATATCACCAGTGCTTTGGAGTTTATGATTTCCAAAGCGTGGTATTTTGGAGGATTATTATAGGAAATAATTATAGTTAGAAGCAGATCTTCACATTAATACGATATTGGTATGAATTACGAGAATGAACACTACTGAAAGCTGATGAGGCTTTAAAGTTCATGTTTCACTAAAACGAATTGCACGTTGCGATGGAAATACGAAAGAAAAAGAAACAAACGAAAATATTATAATTGCGTGGGTAAAACGACTTCAATTGACCGACATGGATAGAATTATTGACCCTTTTGAATAGAGTTTATGAGCGAGATTATCATATTCCGTTTTCCTTACCCCATAATTCACCTTCCCTACTTATAAGGATACTTGTAATTATAGAGGAGAGATGTAGAAGCCACTTCATCTTTCTTGAATATTTACGGAAACCTATTGTAAGGGATGAGGAAAACTGTCTCTGTGCATCAAGGAGTTGAGAGTGCCCATGCCACATGTTTCGTCTATATTAATTCACAGAGTCAGTGTATATAATATATAATATTAATCCCAATAAAAAATTAGGATAAAAAATGTTCTAATGAAACAAAAATAATAAAAAATAATTGAATCAATGTATGTACTAATATGCAATATTATTTTTGTTATTTTGTAAATATTTTTAAGAACGTGTTGCGAAGTGTTTTTCATTACTGGAATTCCGACAAACACTGCAGAGGTAGAAACAAAATTTAATTCATTTTATGCACATACAACACACAAAGACTTTAAAACATTGTCGGCTTTAGTGAAGAAAATATGGATTCACATTTTCAAAAAATGATGTGTTGCACGTGTGCACAAAAACACACGGCTTTGCAAACTGAAAGCTGCAGTCTTTTAAATAGATTTCCACATGAATGAGCATGGCGCCAGCGATACCATTTGAGACAGATGACAAATTCCATTATACTTTATGCATGTAGGAACGTTATCACAAGTGCGCACCATACAAAACTAACATTCGCATACACCACTCGTAGTACTGCGCGAAAATTTGCATGCAAGAGATGTTCTCTGTGTAATGACTACATACTACGATTTATTTCATCAGGGAAATATGTGCGTAGTGGTTCTTCCTTGATGTGACCGAAACACATTTTTAAATCTCATTCATTTCATATGATTTGAATACAAATTGATGTATTTTTAAGTTGTTTTTGGAGAGGTTGATGACTTTCATATAAAGCGCTAGCTATGGGAATGATCAATCATAGTGATAAAAAAGCGCCAAAGTTATTAAATAAATACCTCGACAACATTGGTCTTTTCATTAGTTAATAAACGTATGTTTCTTTTGTCAACACGATATTTTCAAATATTCTATAGAGATTGCTAGTTCTTCAACATTTAATATTGGCAGGGAGGTATTTGCATCATTTTTCGACACACTGAAGCAGTATTCGCTCTACTGCATTAAATAGATACTCCCTGCATTCTAAATAGCATTATTCAGGTCATCACCAGCTTGCTTGAAAAACTAAACTCTACGAACAACGACAGCTGAATTTATGACAGTAACTGTAATATTCTTTTATTCACGAATTTATGGCTTGGGTTTCGAGGCACAAATGGAGACTAATCCGAGATTCAACTTTTTTTTTACTTCTCACCACCCTCCATTATACCGAACTTGGGCACTTCCACATTGAAAGCGCAATCCCCCCCCCCCCCCCCACACACACACACACAATGAAACAGAATATTGAAATTTTTACATTTGCTTCCAAGCAGAACCGTATTAATAAACTATAATCATTAATAATCAATGATAATAAACCATAGTTCAACGCAAACATCAACTGAGTATCCACAGTGTTCATGAAACTACAAATTAGGAAGCACCAATGCTAACATATTTCGTTTATACGTCAAGTGAAAAAAATTAAATAAAATAAAAAAATCACACACCATCTCGGCCAGGAATTTAACAAATTTCATTGTCGTATGCAAACACGCAAACCGGGCGTTCAAGCGAGCGTGAATCCGCTTGCGCAGTACACCGAACGAGTCTCCGGAAGTGCGACTGCAGGTAGCATCGCCGTCGCTGACGGAGGCGCCGCCGCCGCCACAGCCTCTCCCGGCGACCTCGTTCCGGGAACGTAGGCACATTAAAAAGCCCTTTCTCAGCTCCCCGGCCCGCCCCTCATGCGCCCACCGCTGAGTTGCCCGACGCGGTTATTACGACGGCCGCGTTGAATAATCGCCGCGGAGACTCTGCGGCGCACCGTCACGCTTTGATGGGGACGCGATGAGACAGCGCGCGCGCCCCGCGAGGTGAGGACGAACGGAGGGAGGCGAGGATGGAGAAAAAGAAGCGGGATCAGGAAAGACTGGTGAAGAAGGCGAGTCGAGACTATAGTGGGACAGGTGGGGAGAGGTGGGAAGAGGGCGAGGAGGGGTGAGGCGAGAGCGCAGAAAGGTGATTGATAAGTGATCCTAGGAGCGTCAACGCCTAAGTCTATTAGCCCCGTAAGCGTAGTGCTTGATTTTCCTCGAAAGGTGGGGATGATATTACCCCGCTGGATGGTGAGCCGCCGCCGAGCTACAAGAAGGCTTGTGGGGTTTTTCATCAACGAGGTATCTCCCTCCAGCGGGGTACAGCCCGAGCCTAGACAACCTCTATGCTCCCGACTGGATTCCAGACATGCGTAGTCTAGTGCATGCACGTTTAAGTGTGTGTGTGTGTGTATGTGTGTGTGACTCGATAGAACAACAAAGTGGAAGAAAAGATCGCATGCGGTCCATGGCCAGTTTGTATGGGTACTCTACGCTCAGGCATTCGCCTGGATTTGAACGGATAAACCACGGAAAACTACCGACCAGAGCAGCCGGCTGCTATAATACAGAGGTTCAGTTCGACCTTTCTAGACGGCGTGGAAAATCCTCAGACCGTCGGGTCTCGAACCCTCGGACCTCCCAATCAGAGGCACTGCTTTGGCATCAGTTGATACCCCGCGCCAATTCAAGCGGTGGGAGAGATGAGGCGTGGCGGGCGACAGGTGAAGCGAGGGCGGGGAGAGCCGGTGGAACTAGGAGAATTCCGTACATTAAGCAGTAACGATACAACAAACACGGTGACGTAGCAAGCGGAAAAGAACACAACTAAGCAGTCATTACGGCGTAAAGTGTAGCGAAGATGCAATCAAACGCTCACAGCGGCGAGGCATAACATTCTAAATCAAAAACCAAGGTTGTGTCACGAAAGCCGCTGACAGTGCTTCAAATCGATTAGAGCATTGGGGTTGGCATCATGTTTAATTAGCGTCGTCTCGACTTTGTATGATCGATCCCCAACCGAGCCTCGTTTCGCTTCAGACGCAAGCGCAAAGACCTTGGGGCTGAAGAGCTTTTGCAATATCAGGCTTATCGATTTTACTGCTTTCACACGACGAATTTTATTATCCACCCATTGAAGCACCCACGGCGTTATTCCTGAGAACCCCTCGTGTTCGGGACAGCTAATTCTGGGAATGAATATGGGCGAGGGGAGGAAATAAGGAAGGAATTAAATAAAAAAGCATGAGGTTGATATGACGGGGGATAGCGATCTAAAAATTGAGTGTCGCACTGCGTCTCATCTACAAAGGATGCTTTCCGATAGCCTTCTTGATGCAATGGTAATTATTGATTCATATGGCGCATAGACCGAATATAAATCGAAACAGCCGTCTGCACTTCGTCTTTGAAATTCATCATATTTCTTTCCAGACACTGACATAGCTCAGCAATAACATCATTGCCAGTACAGCGTTGTTGACTGGGAGGTTTTAGGGTTCGAGTCACAACCGGCGGAGTTTCGGTACTAGCGTCATGGAAGCCTCTCCCTTATTAGCTGGGTCGAACACAGTTACTGTCTGAAAAATAATTATAGAGGACCACTGATCATCAGTGGTCCTCTATACAATTCAAGCGGTGATCTCTGTTCTGATCATCAGTGAAAATGAAGCCTACATAGCAACAATTCTATACCTGTTCTGGATTATAAAAAGATATTGAAAGGCACACGACCGATATCAAAAGTAACGGACTTGGATGATTTATTAACATCGGCCAATGCCTCGGTTTACAACCACGCCAGTTATTTGTCCCTTTTCGGCGCCCTTAATAACAAACCAAGCATTGCTATTACAGCAAGGGAAATCGAACTCCGTAGGAGGCATGGGTCCGACACCCCCTCCCCCGTACGTCAATTCGCAGTCTGCCCTCCGCAGACCCCTTCCCTCTGCTCCCTCTAATAACCCTCGAGCCCTCGACCTTAGGGCACTGGATGTTGCAACATGCCACACGCATTCCCGGCGTGAGTGACGGTTCCTCTGCTTGCCCTCCAAGGCACAGAGTGACGTAGGACGCGGAAGCCCGGAAGTCCCGGAAGTCGCGATTACAATAAGCACGTGGTTGAAACTTACATAAAGTAGCTTATTTTCTATGGCAGACTTATCATCTGTTAGAATAAAGTAGCTTTTTTTCTATGGTAGACTTATCGTCTGATAGAATACAGAGGTTATGGCCTTCAGTGGAAATGCTGCAGCATCTCAAAGTGGCGACTCGTATTTCCTTGGTTTGTTAATTGATGTTTTCGGGCACGGGAACTGCTATGGTCATCTACGTCAGTGTAGTGAATGTTTTATGCCTAGACGAGGCGGTGTTCCTCCCCCGCGGAATAGTGAGATCCGGCACTGGCCAACACGACGGCGTTCGGGGTTTTCCCCATCCGAGTATCTCCCATCAGCGACGCACCGCCGCAGCCGAGAACACTTCTAAGGTCCCGACTGGTTTCCCAATATATTTGGGGGAGTATCGCATGTAAGTGTAAATGTTGGAAAGAAGTTGAGAGGCTAGGACAAGGAAGAGGAAGGAAACATAAATGCTGTTTGTGGCCTGTTTGTTAGGGTACTGCCCCAATATTCGCGTAGTGTTGATCGAAGAAACCACGGAAAACTATCGACCAGAGCAGCCGGAGACAGAGAGTGAATTAAAGCTTGCTACATTTAGCTAGTTTCGAAAATCCGCCATGGCCGGGTCTCGATTCCTAAGACCAAATCATCTCGCTATTAATTTGTTAGTCACTAGTGATGAAACAAGAAGTGCTATCTAATAGCTTTCTACAACACAACTAAACACTAAAGCGCTGGATATAATGTACCAATTAGTGTGTAAAATAAATAGAAATACTACTGTGAAATAAAATTTCCACTCATGTAAATTTATTAAACAATTTCAATTACATTTATGACTAAATTGGAAATAGAATAATAAAAAATTTCTAACGCAGTCTTTTAATTTGCTTGCCTCGTCTGAGCCTTTCTCGCACTCGAAGGACGTTGTTTTGTTTTTTCATCACCATCTTTTTCATCCTTATTGTTTTTCAGAAAACCGGAGCAGCAGGTAATAGCAAACAAATGTCAGCAGCGAAGACGCGGGCGTCTTTTAATAAAGCGAATCACTACTAACTCACGGAGTGTCAGTGAGTGAGTGTCAGTGTGTGTGTGTCAGTGTGTGAGCGTGTGTGTGTGTGTGTGTGTGTATGTATGTGTGTGCGCGCGCACGCCCTTTGCAGCTAGCGATTCCGTGAAAAGCAATGGCATCGTCACATGCCGGCGACGGCTGAGAGGACCTCCCGCGCCCGAAGCGCCCCAAGCGGGACGGTACGAAAGCTTTATGGTATGAACTTCACAAAAAAAGGCGTCTGGCTGGAGCGCTCAATGGCTGCAGAAAGCGCATAGGAACAGCTGCAAGCGACATTGCTATTAGCGCGGATTCCGGTTCTCCATTTCTGCTGCATTTTGAAAATGTTGGTGAAACGCAGAATCAGCGGTTATTTGATAGCATATAAATACCGCAACGTTCTGTTCGCGATTAGCTGTCACTACGTTTGAAACTTAATTGGCCTGATTACTGTGCAGAATAAAATTTCTATAAATTTTCTATGAGTGTGTTCTGAAAATTCTATAAACGAACAATGTTCCCAAACCTGAAACACACGAGGCTTCCTGTGAGTATAAAATGTAAAACATGACGTCATTCTGACCCTTCTATAGAAAAATCATAATTTATCATAATTCATTGTCATATTTAAAAGGACCATTTTTCTTTTCAATGTAACAATTCACGATCAAGTAATTCATGAACTTTGTTTTCCTAGATATTTAAATATATCTTCGTTATTCCGATGTCATATAACATTTTCAAAATATGCTTCTTTTATAATTAATGAAATTTTTATAATGAACAAATTCCTTTTTTGATGTAAACCTCAGTTGAACCAAAACTTTGCAAAACTTATTTACAAGTGTACAACAGTAGTATTCATTAACATCTCTATAGGAAAAATAGCGAGAGAAAGCCATGCCATGTCTGTTCTGTTCGGCATTCCCTCGGCTCTATGCCGAATAGGTCAAACGGACACGTGAAATCCAGGATGTTGACGAATAAAGCACCGATACCACAGTGCAAGTGTTTAATTCACGCTTTATAAACGCTTCATTACGCTGCTTTTCAACAGAGCTATATTGAGAGGAAATGTCTCTTAATGCGATTGTTTGGAATTTCCGATTTCACCCAAATGCGTTTCCGTTTCGTATTTTGCTGCAACAACTTTTTGAGAGGGAGGGAGGGAGGGAGGACTGCCAGAACCGGAGGAGCTGTCCGGGAATATTTCCGGAACATTATTGACAATGCAGATCATTAATAATACCCGGATGGGCTTTCGCGTGAAACGATACATATTAAATTGCAAGATGTTTATTGGTTTTATAAAAGAGAGCTGATATAATCTTAATGGCTTCAAAAATAAATCAATGGAAGCCAGTATACGCAAGTAAATGAGGAAGACACTACTACATCGTACAAATATTTATTTCAAGCACATACATTTTATGGTCGCGCGTCCGCCGAATTTTGCAATAAAGTCTAAAGGATTATTTAAGCTTGAAAACCGTATTTTTATAATTATGTGATAGTGATTGCATTATTTGATTAGAAGAACACGATACAGGCTGCAACAATCCTAACCGTTGATAATTAACTTAAATATTCCGTATCTGGCGATTTAATTTGCACTACTAGCGCTTTAAAAAGTTCAGAGATATCGGAATGGTTTCTGATGAAGTAAACGATATAAAATAAGTACTGCCAAAATATATTTAAAGATTAATACAAATCTTTTTATAAATGTTTGTGTGTGAAAATTACACAAACACTAAAGAAATAAGACTTTATGACCAGAGTAATTTATAAATTAATAGTCAATATACTGCTTTAACTACATGGAAGAAAATGCGGGCGTTCTCAGGACACGCCCGAAGAAATTTTAAAGGCTGCAAACAGCATTGAAAAGTGAGAAAATAAAGTTTAATTGAGCATTTGATAGGAATGGATAACGACAGAACAATTGTTTGAGACTAAAACTGGAGAATGAAGAGAAAGGGATATTCATGAAATGTATTTATGGAGAGATGAAAAGCCCTGGAAGAGAGAAAAACGAATCGAGAGAAATGTTACAGGTTTGGAACACAAAAAAAAAACCTGTAAGACACGAAATTCTTGTTAAGAAAATCTCAATTCTGCAGCTCTAGACATACAGAACTGTATGGAAAAAAATCACAGGAACGTTCATAACAAATGCGAAGCTGTCGCTATAAAGTAAACAGGAAGAAATGAGCATGAAAAATGTGGATTGAGGAAGGCAGCGGAGAAAGCGCGGTAAAACAAGAATCGGCACGAGGAAGGGGGATCGCGCGGCCGGGAACAGCGGGCTCGCCGACCAAAGCGCTTCTGTACTTCTGTAACAAGAGAACTTTCTACGCCGACACGCCCTGATTGGTCCCTCCCAACCGAAGCGTCCGCGTCCGATGCCGACTGGCCAGAATTCTCACGGCGCCGCTGCCAGCTTCCTTCCGTCGTTTGCGCGCGCCACGAAAATTGTTCGTCCCCTACGCGTACGGGTAGGGCGCGCCCCATCATGGTGCATGGTACTACTCCTGAACAGGAGTTATTAGACGACTTTCTCTGCCAGAACTAACGGCACTTTCATCGCAAACATTAACATAGTTACCACAATTATAATAGCCATAATCGATCTTCATCACAATTATTGTAAACGTCATCATAATCATAACAATCACTACATCACAATCATTACTACATCACAATCATCACTACATCACTATCACAATCATTAACGCCGTCATCATCTTTTAAGACTGTCTCCTGAGCAAACGTTCAGTCCGCTAGAATGAACCATTACGATGGCGGCCAAAATGTTGGCCGATGGGTTATGTGGTGGCCTTACAACTGACGATTGCTGAAAATTATGCATGAGCGAGTTATAAATGGTGGTACGCTTACGATGAATGATAAATGAAACAATGGTCGAATCCACGAAGAATTAATTCAAAAGAAACTCGAGAGAGCCAACAAAAATCAGCCGTGAACCCGCTGTTTCACTACGAATTTCAAACCCAACAATCACCGGTCGAGAATTGAAGCTGGTTCTCAGAAGTGAAAACATTAATCAGTTCCGTTAGAAGTGGCCCCAATCGACAACTTTGTGTATTCGTGAATTTGACATTTTACTCTCGCTTCAAATCCTCGAATTTATTTCCGGGCAAAATTTCCGGGAAACATTTCCGGGCAAAATAGACATGTTTTAGTTTATCCTCTTACGCAATCAATATATATTTCAGTAGTGCGTCCATTAGGTAATCTACTTTTGAATCCCAATAGGAAGCTCTCAACTACAATTTCTGAAACAAAGGCAAAGCGCTGGAAAGTCGATAAATAATAATCTTTGATATATGTTACAAACATATCTTTTTGAGGTTTCGGTTCTCAGAAAACAATATTACAGCAAGAAATGAAATATTAAAAAAAAGATGATATAGATACAGCCAAAATCAAATTCAACACGCAAAACAATATTTTAGTACTTGATAAAGAGGATTAGTATATTAAATAACACATTCAGAATAACATAGAATTGCCAACAGTAAAAATGCACTTCAGTAATAGATATCCCAAAATGTTCAAAACCTGTTTTGTTTCCATCACATCACTTTCAAAGCCACCAAACTTCGAGAAACTTTCCTCACCTCCCAGAAACTGGAACGCCACTCGGCGGCAGGTAAGGTCGCGAGCAACCGCCCGTTTCACGCAAAAGGCACAACAGGGTTCATCTGTGTGTTCACACGCCGTGAAAGAAAGTTTGTAAACACCTGCCATTCAAGCGTGCGAAGCTAAGGATCAACCTTTCACGAGAGCTTTTCCTCCGAATGCCTTCAAGAGGAAACATCTAACAAAGTAATTTGGTCGCTCGAAATTATCTCCGCCTCGAGATCCGAAGAGGAATCGACAATATAAGGAAGTGGCGATGAAAGTCTAAATCTGCAGCCCATGGAGTTCACACCAAACCACAATTAATGCGATTTACTCCGGCTTCGCAATAGGAAATTTCACAGTATTTCATGGGAAATTTTACGTTTCTGCGTGATGTGGTGGTACAGCAAAAAACACTGACGCAGAATTATAGACGTTCGTAAAGAGGAAACGTAAAAGTTTCAAACTACGGAAAAACGCAAAACCATGAACATTCTTCACATAAATTTTATCTATTTAGATTCATGTGAGCAGAGAACAACGTATGAATGTTGATTATTAAATTCATGTCACGTTTATGGCTCAGTGCTCAGAGTGCACCGTTGTTACATTTGATTTCGGTTAATCGCAGTGAACTTTCTTGTGGGTTGAATTTGCTCCCAGAAGCTTTATTTTTAGTTTACCTGTTTCTTCTCCCATGACACCAATGCTTTTCCCCAATTGTTATTAACTTTCATTAAATTAAACAAGTTAAAAGTTAATTAAATTAATTAACATTAATTCAAATAGTTTAAAACAAACGCGATGAACAAAGACGAGAGAGGAAGGAAACTATTGTGGTGAAAAAGAGGGCGGGAAATAAGCGAAAAAAGTACAAAAAGCGAAAGAAGAAGAAAAAGAAAGAATAAGTGGAAAAAGAAAAAATAAGAGGAGAAAGAAGAATGAGAGAAGGAAGAAGAAAAAAGAGTGCAGAACAAGGGGAGAAGAAGAACAAAGAGGAAAAAGAGAGCAAGTGGAATAAAAAAGGAAGTGGAGTAGGAAGAAGACGAGTGAAGGAGCGCATCCTCTCCCACGCGTGTTTGTTTAAGTGACGGGCCCAGGGCGCCTAGCACTTGAAAACCAGTCCGGCGGAGCGGTGCGCAGTAAGCACCGCGCCGCGCCGCGCCGCGCCATCCGCTTAGGAATCCAGTCGCAGTCGCGCCTGAGCCGTGACGTCGCTGCGCCCAAGACGCACCTTTCCGGGAATATCCTCCTCCTCCTCCTTCTCCTCCTCCTCCTCCTTCTCCGCCGCCGACGACAACGTAAACACGAACACGCTCGCCTCGCTCACTGTTCAAACTTTCCTCCAATACAACGCCACTGAAAGAATACCTTTTTTTTTAATTTTATTTTTGAAAGTAAATACATACACAGTTTTTGAAACGATACATATGCAATTGGGTCCCGACATGGAATTAGAGTAATATGATCATTTATAATAATCGGATAACACGAATTTTTATAACACGAATTTTTATAACACGAATTTTTATAACACGAATTTTTATAACACGAATTTTTATAACACGAATTTTTATAACACGAATTTTTATAACACGAACTTCGATTATTTCGATCCATTGGAATTCTTGTAAATGAGGGTTTACTTAACTTACTACTTTTAAACTTACATACTATACATTGGGAGACGTCCCACTATGGGTCCTCTAGTGAGGTTCAAAGTTTGCGAATTTGATTTGGAATACTCGTGCATTAAAATGACATTAATTCTGAATTCTGGTTGTTTATTTTGTATTCTTTTTTGTGAGATTGAATTCTGTGAGTGCTGTTATGATGCAAGCTTGTGGGATATGCATGTTTGTGTGTATGTTACGATGCAAACTTGTGGGAAAGTATGTGATGTGCTGATCTAATGATACAATGTTGAATTCCTTATGAAGCTGATTAGTAGAAGTGAACCATGGGGCGTTATTTATGTATCTCTGGAATTTCTTTCAGCACACGTTAATACCCCTATAATTTAAAAAGTAGATTTCTGGAAGTGCTATGCTCGGAAGATTTGTCGTTTGGGAAAGCATTGTTAGGAGCGTAAACCGAGAACTGTACGAAACGCGTTGAAGTTCTTGCAATTCAACGTGTCTGAATCATTTTCAACATGTCTGTATGTCCCTGAATTGAATTTGCATTTCAACGTTTCTAAATGTCAAAAATTTTTGTTGATTGATTTAATGACGTTCCGATAACCGTGGTCTTTGGCACCCGTAACGAATTACTCTTAAAACATTTTGTTGATACGACGTTGTTTGCAGACGTGTGTCGGAAAGTTTCTTGAAACCTTTACTTTAAGGCAGCTATTAGCGAGTACTTCATAACTTCAATTTTTTGAATCAGACAATATTGTACTCTTTCGATTATTATGCCAGAGAAAGTGTTATTACCTCTCGCAAAATTTCCAACTATCGCCTACGACGCCTCTTTATATGAAGCGGTATAATCGTACACGCTACTGTACCTGAGTCACGCATGATTCCTTTATGTACTTATGATACTGCCGCGCATGAGATATAATGGAGGCGGATATAGCCGCTGCGTACACTGGGTCAGGTAAAACTGGTAGCAAGCAGTACGTACTGCAGAGTCTTAGGGGAAGTTGTCGCCTGTTTCACAACTTGCTCTCAAAAGCATCTTGTCGCTTTTTCCGGGTTTTTGTTTAGTTTAACCAGTGACAAACGTATTGTCTATTAAAATTCCTATGCGAGTGACTACTACAATACAAATTCTATTCTAATATTTAGCATGTGTTCTGAAGCTGCATTCCATCTTTGAAGTGTCACTTTCCCACTAAAAGATGACAACTACGAATCCACATCTCTTATCTCGCATTGCAGAGTCACTATTCATGTGGAGGCGCATTAATGTATTATATAACGCGTCTATGGAGTCATAACGCAATGGCGAGTGTGAAAAGACTGCGACATAAATTCCTTGGGATAATGGCTAACATATTGAACCCTTGATAGTCGTTCGCAAGAAACACGATTGCATGCGAAATGTTTTTGTACGACTATGAGAAATCAGGAAGGGGCTTTTATCAGTGACACTAACTGCACAATCACTGAGGAAATATGTGCATCTATTCATGTGTAAGTGACTCAAGCAAGAAATGTTGCGAAATAAGTGCTTCTCGGTGAAACTCTGATCTCCGATAAATCATTTTGAGGGACATAACTATGCTTAATGCAGAGCAGAAGGCTCAGGAAAACCTTCACTCACCATATCAGCCTTGGCTCCCTCATCTGTTTTCCGACTTCCTTATACTGACCTGAAAACAAAATAAACAATATCATTAGCGATATGGAAACATTTCGAGTAAGGAATAACGATTACATTTTTGTACTCTACAAATATTACTCATGAGTATGAAGGAGGAGAAGCTGAACAAGAAGCAGAAGGAGAAGAAAGTTCAAGAAAGGAACGGACACAAAAAGAATTGATGTGTAAAGGGGATGGAGGAAGAGTTTTTAACATAGTTCTACATTCTGTTCACCATTTTCTTTTTTAAATTATTTTGCACGTTATTGTTTCTCGCTTAAGAAGCGCTGGTACAGTGGGGCTCTGACAGCTTCTCATACTAATAGAAGTGCTATTATTCCCCACTCACCAGAAGAGGAAAAAAACTCTCGCTGCAACTTACTTTTCCACAAGCACGCCCCCTATGAACAGCAATTTCATCAGACAAACAATCATTACGCCAGCGTACGTTTAACACAGAGAACGCGGTGCAGCTATAGCTGGAAATCCATCCGACAGGTTGTGGGTATGATGAAAATAGTACAGTGTTTCCCTTTAACAGATAATTTAAAATAGGTACGTAACTATAGCTCTAGTAAGAATGGCTATTAGGCAGAAAACATAGGGTTACAGTAAATTTCTCAAGGGCGGCTACTTGTTTTATTAGTGACGTGTCTTTCTTTCCAATTCTGTGTCCAACCTTTCGAAGTACATACTTGACACTAATATTGTCGTTTGCAACAATTATTCGAAGCGTTCAATGCAACGGATGTTGCATTGATCACAGATGAGTCAAAACAGATGAGTTAAACAGATGAGTTTTCTCGACTTTTTCAAACAGACGAGTATTATCTTGACTGAAAACATTTAAAATGACACTATTTCTCTACGATTTTCTCGCCATGAGTGAACCCCAAACCTCCGTTCTCTTGTCTCTGGTCCGTCTCTCCAGTTGCTCCCCTTCAGCAGACGGAGAAAGAACAATTTTCGTGTTCGTTTCCCATTTGGAGCAAAACTATGCACCACGCGAAGAGCTATTTCTGCAAAATGCAGTGCATGCATTTATCTGATTTCAACGTTTGGCGTTTTCGACCAGCATGTAGGCACAGTTCGCCTTGTTTAGCTGCGCTATGTAGCTACGCGGTGCGACTGCTCTGCGGCAAAGTGTAAACGAGACAAAACTTCCGCGGAGGGCGTTTCCTCGGCTGGGAGCCGGGCGGCGGCCGCCGCCGCCGCCTTCGCGTCCTTGCCGCCGCGCGCAAGGCCCGGTCCGGTCGTGGCTCGGCCGCCGCGCGGTTCAGCACAGGCGGAGCGCGCGCACAGTCCCCGAGGTGCAGAGCACGCGGGACAAACTACTAACTGCCGGCCTGGATAGTCCGGGTCGCTAAGGCTGGAGGGCCGTAGAAGCCTCGGCTCGAAGGGTCGCGGGTTCGAATCTCGCCTCGCGCATGGATATGTGTGTTTTTTCTCCCTATAGTAAAAAAAATCATAATGGTCGCTATATGACTAAATTGTTGAAAAGCGAACTTTAAAAAAAATAACACAACAAACTAGTGATTCTTCTCCGATTTAATTATAGTAACGTCTGACGATCGATCACATGAGATCGGGAACTGCATTACTACTTAATTTTGGTGTTGAAGCTCCCGATTGGCTAACCGCGTGTTGCTGATAAAAATTCGGAAGGCACTGTAATTAAATTGAATAATAGTATGGTAGTATATCTTGTTTTTCGGGGTGCGTCAACTCGTTGGTCGTTAAGTCCCGTGAGTGTAGTCACTGTAGTGCGTCCTACATCCCGGAAGTGACGGGTTACTCCCCCGCTGGAACATGAGACCGCTGCCGACCTATACGCCCCCTTGCGCGGTTTCCCCACTCATTGTATCTCCTCCAGCGAGCACTGCCGCAGCCGGAACAAGCTCTAAGCTCCCATATGTCTCCTGACTTATATGGTAGTGTAGTGTTAGGCAGTAGTTTACAGTGTAAGTGTATATAAAGCTAAAAAACCGTGATTCGCACACGAGTTAAGTTTGTTCCCTGAGCGTACTCGCGGGCGGCATAAGCGCGCAACTTACCTCGCGCACGTGTTGCATATAACACTTTTTTAACACTTCTCCATGGGTCCCACCCGCATCCTAATGTTTCCCACACTATTAGTTGGAATGAAAATAATAGCTGTTTCGCTCATAAAAATCAAGCAGGAGAATGCAAGTTACGTGCATGACATGTTTTTAAAAAAATCAATTGCAGTTGTAGTGGTAAGTTCGCGCACTGTGCGGCGGCGGCGCGGGCGGGTGGTGGTGGGGGGAGGGGGCGAGCGGGCGGTTGCATAACACTGCGGAGGTGGCCGAAGCCGCCTCCACGGTCACGCGAGTCGCCGTCAGCGCCCCTCACCTGCTCCCCCCTCCACTTCATTCCACTCCACTCCCCGCGTTGTCAGCCACCTACACAACGCCGCACCGCCCGCCCCTCAGCGTTCGCCCGCAACTCGGTTTTCTTCTGCTGACGGTAGACCTGCCCACTCTCAATCAGGCGCTAGCACTGCGGTAGAAACGGAAGCAAAGAATAAATGGGGGAAAGGTGATTTATTAGGTATTCTATGGTAAACATCCTTAGCTGTAGAACACTTTAGAACAACAAGACGGTTTTGTTCCTGTCGGTGGCGGACCTACCGCTCTCTCGATCACACACTAAAACTGCGGTAGAAAAGGAAATAAAGAGAAATTAGGTGAAAGGTAATTTATTAGGTATGAGATGGTTAACATCCTTCGCTGTATAACAATAAAACGAAAGCTTTAGTACGACAATATTGTTTATTAGATATGGACGGTAAACATCCATAGCTGTAAAGCGCTGTAGAACAATTGTCGTTTCTACTGACCACAGACCTGTCCTCTTTTAATCAGACCCTAACACTGCTGTAGAAGTGGAACCAAAGAGTAAATGTCTGAAATCGCCAGTAAACGCCCTTAACTGTTGAAAAACAATGTTGTTGTGAACTATATTTTGTGTATAAAAGTCAGCAAGGTGTTAACTCGGTATTTGTATTAACGAAAAACTGTTACGGCTGTTGAACACCACGTAGAAACTACTAGTTTTATACATCGTCCATGAACAAGAAAAGTGACATCTAAAAACCGCCATTGTTTTCGTCAAGTGCCGAAATATGATATGAAAAAAATCTTGCAGTAATTCGGTTCTTAAACAAACAAAAAATAGGAGGATGAAATTACTGTGTTAATAGTAGTTTTTTGAACGAAGTACCAAATAGTTACAACGCGATTCCTTTTAAATCTGAAAAAACATCAACCAACATTTCAGAGTACCCCATTCACGGCCTCCTACCGAACTGAGGTCAAAGAACTTTGTACGCGTCCTTATTGAAGGCAACAGAAATTGGTATAACCCTTGTACAAAACATGAAGTCACCATTCCTCCGAGTCCATGGCCGGGGCTCCCACGTCGGGCGACCACGCGCATACGAACAACAGCAAAACGCGCGCCGCCAAAGCGCCACACGTGTGCGTGGGAAGTGCGTGCGGAGAAGAGCAAGCAGATGGTTAACGACGTGGGATCACGCTCCGATATACCCAGAAACGCAGTACGCAGAAAGGAAATCTACGGGCGTTTTTCTGATGTATGTAGATACGAACAAAATTAACGAGGTACATGCAAAACACCAACTATTCGGCAAATTGATGTTGATGTACGAGCAGATTGTTGCCGTAGCCTCCCACTATCCTTACAACACGACTTCATACAATAAAAAGGCATTAAATGTGAATGAGTATCATAATATCAACCGCAGAAAACATGAACTTTATTCTTATCAGATTTAAAAAAAACTACGTCCCGTGAGAGATTACGTGTAATTAACCACAACATTGTGACATCTTTTGTTTTTTGAAGTGCTAATTATTCTCCCCACTCTTCAGGAGTAACAAAATACATAAAAAGAAAATTCTAATTTAAAACGTCGTTGGCATATATTCTTGTTAATATTTACGAAAGGGATTTCATTAGTTGAGGCTATTACAGCTTTAAATGCCTGAAAAACACTTGATAAATTCTGAATTGTAACATAGGATTCAAAGAAAACGCCAATGTATGGCTGCATGAGTTACAGCTCGACTAAGGGTACGTGAGTTGAAATTTTGATCTGAAGGCCAGTAAAAAAAACCTAAGAATACGCAAGTCAACGGGCATTTTAAAGATTTAAACAGTCCCCAGCAAACGACAGCTTGGTAAAGGCACCCATGTCTCTTACTCAAGCAGACCGGACTATTTCGTCAACATTCTCGACCTTTCCATCAGTATTTAGCACCGCATCCGGAAACACGGCGATGGAGCAAACCTAGGAGCGGTCGCGACAAGCTAACTGCTTAGTGCAGTACCTAATTTTCTACCAAGAATTCCGACACTTTCCTCCTTAAATATGAAACACTGTCACACCTTTTTAGGGTGGTTTCTTACTTACTAGTATTTAAGGAAAAATTGAAGATATGACGGAAAATAAATTCAAATTAAATAAAAAAAGGTGGTCAGAAAATTTAAAGTTGATAGTTGGTTTGTTAGAACTAGTGAAATAACATTGCTATTTGGTATCGCTTCCTGAACACATTTGAAAAATCGTGGAGACTACTCCCTTCCCTTAATAAAAGGAAATAAATAAAATTTAACCCAAAATATCAGATAAAAGTATTTACACCTGAATGTCTCAATTAACCTTGAAGGCCGCACCCAACATTGAAAGAACTTCTCCGTCGAGGCAGGTGCGAGTTTTTCTCAATTCTGACTGTAACTCCTGGTGCGAACGACTCCCTTTCATAAAAGTCAATACTTTCGATTTCACCCCACAAGTCAGATACCATTTATTGTCACCTTACTGCCTGGAGTGAAAAATTCAGCATCCAACTCCGAAAGAGCATCCCTTTGGAGACAGGTGTGTTTTTGTAGCTCAACCTTCTCCATGCTTCCAAGTGAGAACTACTCTCTTTTGTTCACAGAAGTCAACAATCTGAGTTTCACCCAAAATATCATATTGCAGTATATACACCAACATTCCTCTATTAACCGTAAATATTGCCAAACACCAAAAGAACGTCTCTGTGTTTGCAGGTGTTTTGTTTCAGCACAACCTTGTCCGTGATTTTCGTTGAGAGCTAATTCCTTTTGTTCTCAAAGGCCAAGAGCCTCACTTTCACCAAAAATATCAGATGCCATTATTTACATCCGAATGCCTCTCGAGAACATGGCCGCATCTAGCACCGAAAGAACATGGCCATCGAAGCAGGTGCCGCCCAACCCCCTCCGCGAGTCCCTAGGTCGCCAGATCGTCCCCCCCCCCCCCACAGGCGCCGCAGTAAAGACATAAACCGGCGCCCAGCGCACCCTGCCCCTCCTCCCCCCCCCTCGGCCTCCACCACCGCCGGAATAAAAAGCGCGCGCGCACCGCAGCCCCGCCGAGTACCGGCTAGCGTGACGACTGGCCGTAAAGTCTCCGCCGCGCACGACCTGCTCCGCTCCACTCCGCTCCACTCCACTCCACTCCCCTCCACTCCCCTCCACTCCGAGAGTCCGTAGATGCAGCCTGAACGGCCGCCGCCATTTAATACCCCTTCATCCGACAGCTCCGCCAGGCTGCAGTCTGGAGTTCAGGAGAAATGAATACAATCGTGCGTGTTGTGGAGAGTTTCGACTATATTACCTTGGTTTTTGGTAAACTGATGATTCCCAAATATACTACCTTGTGGTTCCTACAATACCGTACAGTTCAAATGAACACAAAATGGCGAATTTGGGGACCTGCGAACGTTCTCATTCTAGTCTCTATTGATTCAGCTTGTCTCCACAACCATGGTCGCGTCATTTGTGTGGTTGCAGGCTTCCCTACCGCTGCAATCTCCACTCAATACACCGTCACCACCTCCCACTACCTGCTCTCTGCTTACCAGATTTACCTACACAACAGTGTTTTCACATCACATCAACCATCTCCGCAACTAGTTTAACAGTTGCCGTACCGCCCTAACCACACTTTCCATATACCGGATGGTATTCGGAACTTTCCGTACGTAAAATGGAGTACTAAGAATGAGATTTGAGAACAGCCGATCCAAGCAGATCTTGCAAAACGAAGAGAGGAAAATGGACTAAGTGGGAGCTGTGCTTGGAGAAACAAGGGATACCTTGAACGAAACAAAAAAAGACTATGAAGATCACAAGTTAGCATTAACAAGACAGAGAAGAAAAAATTGTGATGTACGAATCCTGATTTATGCATTTCTGAGGATTACTTTAACAACCTAATTATGAGGAAGAACAAACAATTAATCGATACTTATGTAATCAGTCCTACTTCGTTTACTCTACTTATTTGACTAAAAACTTTAACTCGTGCTATATTATTATGCCAGATTGACAATACAAAATGTGATTTTTAGTGATATTTCTCAAATCAAAATCAAATCATAACAAAATTTTAAAAAAACTTCAGAAATTCAAAAATAATTACAACTGATAGTGAAGAAAGGAGCAGTAAATGGGAAAAATTAATAAAGTGGTCTATCAATTCATGACACGAAGATCTCACGTCGTGACACTTCCCTCGAAACATTCAGCTACAGGAGCGCATTCAAGAGGGCACGGACAATGCATTCTTACAAAACGGTTCTTCTGTCCGCTGCACAATTTACTCTCTTTTTAACATTCATCGCTGACCGCTTTGCGACAGTCCTCCCCCTTCCACTCGCTGATCACGATCACAACCAAACTACAGAACACAATGGAAGGGTTCGCGTAGCAAAACAATAGTCCTCTGGCAAGCAACATGCGCATCACATTCATCTGAGGCCCACGACGTAACTGGGGGACGTTGCAACACTTCGGAACTCCCATACTTGAGGTTTCTATTTACTTTATAAGGTTTCTCTAATGTCCTTACATTAAAATTATGTTTGTGGTATATAAACATAAATTACAAAATATAGAATTTATTACATTATGAAACGTACTCGAACATTCTTTCTTACGAAAGAAAACGCATATATTTAGAACGCTAATATTATATATATTAAAACTCTTAAGTTTATACAAAACGATAATAGAATTATTGTATAAATATTAATAAGATAGTGCTTAAGTTTATAGTTTGTTAATATTAGAAGCTACAATATTTAAGATTCGATAATATCAGCGCGCCGATTTTTGAGATACAGTATTATTATTCTATACATAGATTTGTTGATGTCAATACCAATTTGTGTATTAAACAACAGCATCCCAGCCCCAGCGCGCCACTCGCACTGGCAAAGCCTGCAGCGCCTCTCTCCGAACGCCCGCGGCGCGTGGTGGCCGCCACCGATCAGAAGGCGACGAAGAGCAGCGGCGCGCGGTCAGCTCAGCCCTCTCTCCTCCCGACCACTCGAAAGCGAAAGGAGCGCCCACGCGCCCCGGGCGTCAACACAGCGCAAGAGAGCGGGGACGCCAGGAGAAGGAGAAAGTGCGCGGAAAGCCCCGCCCCGACTCCGCTCCGCCCCGCCCGACGCCGCTCCGTCCCGCCCGACGCCGCTCCGCCCCGCCCGACGCCGCTCCGCCTCGCCCGACGCCGCTCCGCCCCGCCCGACGCCGCTCCGCCCCGCCCGACGCCGCTCCGCTCCGCCCCGCCCGACGCCGCTCCGCCCCGCTCCGCCCGACGCCGCTCCGCCCCACCCCGCCCGACGCCGCTCCGCCCCGCCCCGCCCCGCCCGACTCCGCTCCGCCCCGCCCGACTCCGCTCCGCCCCGCCCGACGCCGCTCCGCCCCGCCCGACGCCGCTCCGCCCCGCCCGACGCCGCTCCGCCTCGCCCGACGCCGCTCCGCCCCGCCCGACGCCGCTCCGCCCCGCCCGACGCCGCTCCGCCCCGCTCCGCCCCGCTCCGCCCCACCCCGCCCGACGCCGCTCCGCTCCGCCCCACCCCGCCCGACGCCGCTCCGCTCCGCCCCGCCCCGCCCGACGCCGCTCCGCTCCGCCCCGCCCCGCCCGACGCCGCTCCTCCCCGCCCGACTCCGCTCCGCCCTTCTCTTTTCTGCTTTTCTCCTATTCTACCCGACACCGTCGCTCTCCACTCAGACTGTCCGTTTCGCCTGGCTCCGCTCTGCGCCAGGGCCAGTTGCAGAGAGCATCACTGAAGAGTCCTGGAAGGGCACCCAGGTACACACGTCTCCGCACGCGGGCGTGGCCTTGAGTACCCAGGGCGTTGCCGCATTTTATTTGCTTTCTTTATTTGATGTTGTTTTTACGTGATTTCCGGAAACTATCTAAAAGGGCATGGCAACGAAAAGGAAGTGAGATGGAAATCAAAAGCGCGAACATCTAGATGTTGTTATATGAACTCAAATCCAGCGTACAATAAGGCCATAATTGGACCCTGAGTTGTTGGTTCTATTTGAATCGGATTCAAAGTATTATCGGGATGAGAATAATTGGCTTCATAAAGGTTTATTCGCACACATTCTGCATTTATTCAAATTCCGAGACATTCTGCATTTGTGGATATTTCATACCTTTTCCCCGAGTCTTGCCTCAGTACGCCTGATTTCACAAGATATTCATGAGTTCAGTGAGATGTTTGGATTTAATAATACTGATGAATGATTATCGAGTCTTTGCAACCAGAGGCTCAATCAGTCGCTGGAAAAACATGATCAAGAGTGACTTGTAGTCATAGCCACAGAAATTAGTACAATGAACCAATTTAAAAACCTATATACACCATTCCAATCTTTCAGAATTCTATATTTTTCCCAATACCCTAAAAACAAAATTACACCATATCCTAACAAAAGCACAAAAATGACCCATGAAAATAATGCATAAAGTAGATCTGCTCCGGGAAACACAACCAAACCTCTTCTATCTCCTGTTAATCCGTGGTGGTTCGCCTGATCCACATTCTGCGGGAGCACGGCGCTGCCAGTAAAAAGAACGGTCGTAAAAAGGGCGACCGTTAACCGGAGTCACCTCGACGGATTCGGCTCCCGGGAGTGGTTGGGAACCAAGAATCGGGAATGTGGAATTTCGTTTGACGTTTCTTTTATTCATGCGTCGTTCATTGGAAAAAAGAAAAGAACTTTATGTAGATTTGCAATATAAGAAAAGCTCTGTCGAGTGAAAAAAAAGATGGAGATTTCAAAGATGATCTACCAATACATCCATTGTTCAATTCTGTTCAAAACTAAATGAATCATCTTAGTTTTTAAAAGAAGCTACAAGAGGTGAAATAATGCTAAATTTCTTTAACGAATGGTTTACGATAACAATCGTAGAACAGTGTGTACTGGTTTTATTCAAGCTTCTAACACCAATTACTATTTCGCCCTTACTTTTATTTTCCCATTCTTTCATAGTATTTGGAATATGTACATTAACAGAAGTCATATGTTCAATTCATATCAATAAACAACAAATGGAATGTGTTTCCATACTTCAAAATGTTCTTATACAAAGGGTGAGGGTTTTACAAGAAAGTTAACAAAATCTGAACATAGAAATACTCTTACTTAGAGATGAGCTCCCTCTCGAGTTCTTCATAAAAAGCAATAGAATGGTACGGAGGAGCTGTTATAGAAACAATATGAAGTAAGACTGTTATTGTGAAAATGTTATAAAGAAAACTGATCGTGAAGTTCCATTGTTTGCTCCCTCCATCACAAATACCGCAGCAAGCAACAACCTAATTTACTAAGCCAAACTAACATACTGTCGGTTGGTGAACGTCAGTTCTGTGGAATTTAAAGCACATTGACCATGGCCATTTGTTCATCCCGCTCACTGCCTTTCTAAATTTTCATCCTTGCAAAAGCAAGGAATGCGAATGAGCAGAACTTCGGCAAGTGCACGTTGTTTCTTCACTACCTCCTCGACAACGATGCTCATTAGTATTCTCTCTCATCGTGAGATGGTGTTTTTCGACGGGATACTTCACGACACGATGTGTATGCAACAGGACATCGACAGCTGCTTTTCGATCATCATAATTGACAACTCAGAGGCAGCTCAATCATCCACGAGATGACGTCATACTCCCCGTGCACGGTTGTCGTGGCCAGCGGAGCAGCACTGAGCAACAGCCTGCGACGTAGTACCCGCTCAACGTCACTTGTTTTGTGGACCTCGCATTCAACCACCGCGACAGGGTCAACAAAACGAACGTATTTTGGTCTTCGAAGGGAAGGCTACGCGAACACTTTAAATACTGAATACAGTTCTCTCTCCCGTTACGACAAATGACAAAATTGAATTGGGTTTTTACCTTTCGCGTTTTAAGAGTTCTATGACCACATATTTCTTCATTTTGTGTTCGGTGTTTTTGTTTCCGCCACTACAAAATCCGCAAAATCTGAAATTTGTGAATCACACAAATAATCCCCGTAGAGATCCCTAATGTCTGTTGATAGAGTTGCAAAATAATATGTCGTCACTATTGGGAATAAACTATATATTACATGAAAATAGTTCACTTTCGTATCTTAAAGAAAAAATCAAACTATAGGGGACAAGAAAATGAAAAAGACTTTCGTTACAAAGCGTGCAACATCTAAATTAAAAATATGATAGTGTGGATCAATTAACAAAGTTAATCTTCAATCCGCGCAAGTAGCAGGCATTCAAGTTTTTCAGACTCTGTAGGCTACATAGCACAACAAATAGTGTGAATGGAATAATTGCACAACAATATAGGACGCATATCATTATTAACAATAATAATACAATTTGTACTTCAATTACTGATGTTGTGAGCCTAGTAAACGTTTCGTTACTATTTTCATCACTTTCATTGCAAACTTCATTTAAAATGATCGGATTTTTTTTGTTATTTAAGGTCGCATCTACCACTAGGTCATTCGTGACCACTATTGCGTGTAACGTTATGATAACTATGAGGATGATACGATATGATGATGATAGGGGTGTGAAAGGACGAACACAATACAACCATGTCCGAGGCGGGACTCGAACCCGCGATCCTTCGGTCAGCGATCCTTCGGTCCGAGATCGCTACGGCACTACTGCCTTAGCGATCTCGGCCATCCGGACCAGCAAAATGATCGGATTGAAACTCTTAAAAATCGCGCAATTCACCACATATTATTGTAATCTTTGGCATCTCAGAAATGCATTTCAATGACTACATCAATTGCATTCGACGTTGATTCAAGACGGTAACGATCGCTAGCCTCGCGGCGGCCACGGCGACGCCCCCACTCCACCCACGCCCCGCCCGAGCCTTATACTACCCGCAATCAAACCGTAATATGCAAAACGCGTGGCCACAGAGAGAGACGCGAGCGCGGCTAATAACGCCACTGCATAAAAAGCGGCAGGACGGGGATGCGGGGAAACCCAAGGCGGATTCACGTAGAGAGGAGTGGCGCAGGCGGGGACAAATAGGGGTGAGGTTGGGCAGAACGGGGGTGACGGTGAAGATGGTAAAAGGCAAGGAGAGGATGCTGGACGCTGGAATGATGGAAGCGGGATAATTGAGGCGAGAAGGATGGCAAGGGCGGGAAGAACGGCAAAGGCGGAGAGGATGCCGAAGGCGAGAGGTTGACAGGAAGCGCGGCAGATAGGATTGTGGGACAAGATAGATTACGGGAGCGGGGAGGACGGTGTGGAGAGAACGGCCGCGGAGGTGGCGCTGTGGGCGGCGGGCAACGGCAAGTGGGCCGTGGCAGGGCGAAGGCGTTGTCTGGGCGAGGGATGATTTGCAATTCCTTCGCAGCCGCCGCCGCCGCCGCCGCCGGCCTTGGCTCCGCGGGGTCAAGTGCGCGCCAGTGCAAGTGCCTGGCAGAGGCCGCCCCCGCGACACCGTGGAGACTGGCGACGCAACGCCACGCCGCGCCGCGCCGGCTCTCTCGTATTTCAAGATCAGCAACCACTCCAGCACCCTGCGGTGGGGGATCTCCCGAGGTAGAGAACTCTGAATGGACCTTTAGAAAGACCCTTCACTTTTACCAGGTGTAATAGTACTCCAAGCGTCAGCTCACCAAATAATAATAATAATAATAATAATAATAATAATAATAATAATAATAATAATAATAATAATACAATTCACAGGTCGTTCAAAAGACCGGGAAGTACAAGACATTGCTTTATTGAGAACAGCCCACATTGTAATAATAATTAAAATACTTAATATTATAATTATTATAACAATAATCATAATAAACACACATCTTGTTAAATTGTAGGGAGAGAAACAAAAGAGAGTGTCACATGAAGGTCTGTAAAGTCAAGAGAGACCGGAAAGAACTTGCTCCGAATAATGAGAGACATGGAACAGCGGCAGCGATCAGAAGTGGAATGAAGCTACAGGTTGACTTGATATTTATTTTGTTTCATAACAAGCGTTTAAGCATCGTTTTTGTTTCATAACAAGCACGATTTACGCAAAGAGGAAGAATTTAACGAAATGAAAACATTTCAAATGAAAGGACAATGATCAATAGCTTTCCAAGCCAGCGAGAAGTGTATAAAAAAGGTCAGGACGAAAATATGCGAAGGTTTACGTGCAGTATATAAATGGCAAATATATCTAATACAAATTCCAGAATGTGGGTGGTCCATGTGGCTTTTCTAGAAATGAAAAAAAGTATGTCATTAGAGTGTACTTGATTGTACATCGTGCAAATTGTATTTCTGTGTTAGTATAAAATTTCACTAGAACTGCATTCTCATCATCTTGTGCTTTCTTACACCGCCTCTCCGATTTGTTCTTTTTCTGCAATCATTTTCCTATCTTCATTTTTCCTCGACATCTTCCTCTTTCATTGCGTCTTCTTCTCCCATGGAGTTTCCC
This sequence comes from Gryllus longicercus, assembly GCA_038098605.1. Taxonomy (NCBI): domain Eukaryota; kingdom Metazoa; phylum Arthropoda; class Insecta; order Orthoptera; family Gryllidae; genus Gryllus; species Gryllus longicercus. The sequence continues at coordinate 4,910,702 of JAZDUA010000063.1, forward strand.
TAGCACGGCCGTGTCTCAACTGACTGTAGGCTCCGCCAGGAGAATTGCCGAGAGACAAAAGAAAATGTGTCCCACTCACACTGTTTCTCTTTCCACCACCGCCACCATCATTGCCAGTGCCACCACAGACTTTGCTTCCATCATCAGCATCATCATCATCATCGCCGCAGCTGCGAAGCTAACCGAGTCCTTCATTGATGATCAGTGATTCCGGGCGCGTACCTACCAAGGCCTTTGGTCCCGTGAGTGTATTGCATGTTTTTTTCATTGGGAGGAGGCGGTGATTATTGCATGGCGAGAACCGGTGCCGACCTACCGTCGGCTAGCGGGATTTTTCACAACCAGGTATCTCCCAGCAGCTGGGCGCCCCATCCGAGACAAGCTCTTAGCTCCCGAGTGGCCTCCCGGCTGGAGAGGTAATGTGGAGAGTGTTAATGTAAGTGTGTTTAAGTAAAGGGGTTGAGGATAGGTCAAGGATGAGGAAGGAAAGATCGCGGATCCTTAGCCCGTTTGTTAGGGTACTGCTCCAGCATTCGCCTGGTGTTGACTGGAGAAACCACGTAAAATACCGATCAGAGCAGCCGGCTCCTAGAATTCTCCTCCAGACAACAGCTGAAATCTACCTATGTGGCTAGTGTCGAAAACCCTGCCACCGTCGGGACTCGAAACGAGGATCTCCCGGTCGGAGGCACTGCATCAGTTGATATTCTGGGACACCTAGAATTGCCGAGAGACAAAATATAAAGCGTCCCACCCTCGCCGCCTCCCGTTCCACGTCCGCCATCTTCACTGCCATTGCCACTACAGACTCGCGATCGTTAACGTGCGAAACTTTTCTTGTAATTGCTTTGATAATAACGTCGAGGAAATATTTTAATTATTGAAATACTAAAAATAAACAAAGCTATTTTAATATGACAGTTTCTTTTCATACGATCGGGATAACATAGCATGTAATTGTCTTTTCTTAGCAGAACCCAGTTAAGAAGAGAAAATGAAAGCGAAGAAAGAAAGTAAAACGAAACAAAGAGGAATAGAAGAAGAAATACAAGAAAGAAAGGTTACAAGAAGAAAAAAAGTACCAGAAGAAAAAAGATACAAGAAGAATAGAAGAAGAAGAATACAAGAAGAATAGAAGAAGAAGAATACAAGAAGAATAGAAGAAGAAGAATACAAGAAGAATAGAAGAAGAAGAATACAAGAAGAATAGAAGAAGAAGAATACAAGAAGAATAGAAGAAGAAGAATACAAGAAGAATAGAAGAAGAAGAATACAAGAAGAATAGAAGAAGAAGGATACAAGAAGACGAAGGAAAACATATTCATGGGCACGTCATCACACTCAGACATCCCCGAAAAAACCGGCGTCAACCTCGGTGCCGCCGCGTCGAGTTATGCAAGGGTCGCGGCTCCTCGCAATGGGGCGCAACACACAAACAGCGAGGCCCGCCCCTAGCGCCGGGCCTTGTTATCTGCGCCGGGAAATTTCCGATCAACTCCTCTCGGGATCTCCCGCCCCTTCCCCCCCTCCCCACTCCTAGCAGTGCCGCGCCGCCCCGCCTCGCCCCACCCAGCCCCTTCCTCCCCTCCCTTATCCTGCGAGCGCCGCGCCGACCCGCCTCGCCCTGCCCATCCCCTTCCTCCCCTCCCCTATCCTACCAGCGCCTCGCTGCCCCGCCTCGCCCTTACGCCCTTCCCCACCCCGCCCCGCTCCGTCCTTGCCTTTTTTCCCGCCTCGCGCGCGCAGCGAGCCGCGTTTTTGCCTCCGCGCGGCGGCGCCAGCCGTCAGGGTTCACCGCGCCCGCCCCGACTCATTCACTGCCGCTCCCGCCCCCGCCGCCCCCCGCGCGATATTCGCCAAGTGACCGTTGCGGCTGGGTCAACACAACGTATTTTGACCTCGAAAGTGCTCGTGCTTACTTTTGTTTTGGACGGGAATGAGGCAAGTGGGTACAAGTTTGAATGCGCAGTTAGGCGGTGGAGGTTGCAATGATTGGTCCAGGAAGTACACACACTGGACTGAATTACGCTCTATTGTTCAATTCGTCGTGTCGTGGCTACCGACCATCGGATATCTCTTCCACTACCAGTCATATAGCCAGTGCAATATTACGCATTACAAACGTAGATAATGCAAGTATGCGCAATTTCCGTTTGATTCGAGGATAAATGTTTTGAAGTTCTTTCAAGCCTTACTCAATATTATCCTAATATATATAATTACATGCTATCACATAGAGACGCCTCAGTACTTTGAATAGAGGAACGAATCAATCCAACTATATTTTATCAAATTCTTATTGACACGTTATTTACTGCATAGTTCATAGAGATGTGTTTCAAATAAAAACATACAACTTATTGGAATTTTTCTCTCTCCTGTTTCTAGTCTTATAACCTGCATTAACCTGGTTTGCTATCCTTTCTTCCATCTATTTTCGAATGATCTGAGCTGCCTTGACGGAAACCTTCACGACGTACTCGCACAAGCTTTCTAGGACAATATACTTGATGTATTTTGTTTCCACGCTTGTCTTCGTTTCAGCATCCATTCGCCGAGTGCAAAGATTTATTTTAGAGGAACTTATTGTATCCTTCAAACTATTTTTAAATTGTTTTCGGAGAGTGATATTTTTGATTTTGTAAAAACAGCGTTGTCTTTAGAGGGCGGGCATAACATTAATGTTACCTTCCAATTGAGGTATTCTCCACCCAATCTGTAGACTAGTATTTTCTACACCTTAACACACGTACAGTTCATACGGTTCACATGGTACGGTGACTAATTGAGAATAAGCAGATGAAAATGTAATAGGTACATTGAAATTATGTTTTAATGGATTTTTTTAAACCTTTGAATGGTCGAAACATTGATCAAAGGTATGCCTTATCAAATATTGTTAAATTCGTTTAAAAAAAGGAATGAAATAACCACAAACGTTAATTCCAGTGACATTATCACTTCAAAACGTACTGTATTTCTTCTTGCGGTTATTCATTTTGAATTCCGACTCCTGAATTATTGGGATCAAGCTTTAAGTTTCGATACCACCGTTGAGCACGCACCCCCGAACCTCGATCACAGCGTCATTAAAAATCGCAGGAAGCCCTCCTCTCTAGCGTTGCCGCCGGCCCGAACTTTCCAAGCGCACGGCGCGGGCGGGAGGGGTCGCACAGAAATACAACACCCCCCCCCCCCGGAGGCCTCGTTTGGAGATCGATGCGCGGGCGGGGGCAGGGCGCTGGGGGTGCAGTGGCGGGGGGGGGGCAGAGGCGAGGTCGAGGACACAGGCGGCGCAGGCGGAGGCGGAAGCACACGTGCGGAAGTAGCGGAACGGAAGGGGCGGAGTGGCGCAACCGCGCTGGCAAAGTGCTGTGGCGGAGCAGGAATGTAAGAAGGTTCAGAGGGGAGACCTCATCAGTGGTGATGATTGTGGCCGCAGTTGGAAGAGGTCGAGATTTGTCTTTTCGGTTTGCGTGATGTTCGATAGGCGGGATGTGAAGGGTACAAAATCTGAAAGGGGAGCGTTAATCAAGACTCTTCCGCTGGGGCAGCGAGTGAGACAAACAATTCAGAGGAAAGATGTGAGAAAAATGTAAAGCAATGGAAGTAGAAAGAAGGGCCGAGGGACGGTGGAGTCGGGCAGAGATGGGCGGGGAGGCAGATACTTCAAATCAAATGAGACGTTGAGGCTTCGGAGTGGAGACTGGATAGTATATGGTGCTAGATCAACGCTAGGCCATCGTCGTTGAGGTTGGGCATCAGCAGAAGGCGCGTTTGGCGGGAAGGACGAGGACAGTAACAGAAGTGCGGAGAGCGAAGAACACAGGAAGTCAGGGACGGAGGGGTGGGGCGGGATAACTGGGAGAAAGAAATGGGAGGGGTGAAAAAGTCTGCGAGAGACACAGACATGTGTGACGAGGGCGGCGGTGTCAGTGAGGACCAGATCAGCCAGGACGGTGGGTTCGACGAAGGGGGCGAGGGTGGCGGGGGAGCGGCGATGGCGGTGGGAGCGGCAAGGACGGCGAGGGCGGCGCTGGCGGCGAGCGTGGAGAGGGCGGCAAGGGCGGCCGGGGAGAGGTGAAAGTGTCGAGGGCGGCAAGGGCAGGTTCGGCAAGGGCGGGGGCGGCAAGGGCGGGGGCGGCAAGGGCGGGGGCGGCAAGGGCGGGGGCGGCAAGGGCGGGGGCGGCAAGGGCGGGGTCACAAGGGCGGAGATACAAGGGAGGGGTCACAAGGGCGGGGTCACAAGGGCGGGGTCACAAGGGCGAGGGCGAGGGCGGTAGCTAGGGCGGTAGCGCGGGGGCGAGGGCAGGGGGCAGAGGGTGCGTGGGCGTTGGGGCAGAAAGCGGCGTCGAGCGCGGCGAGGGTGAAGAGCGCAGCTCGTCGGGCAGTCGGCGAGGTCGGCGAGGGCGGTGGGGTGGGGTTGAGCAATTGCCGCCACGCGATGCTCGGAGCGTGCGCACGCAGGCGGCGCGCGGCCGCTTTCAAGTTCGCGCCGGGCGTACGCGCCCCAAGGTCTGTTTACGTGCCTGCTCCATTGATCGACGATGGGCCATGAACTGCCCTGCGCCACGCCCCCTCTGTTTCTCTTAGCCCGTGTTGCCTTCTACCGCTCTTGCTGCAATGCCCTACTCCCGGAGTCCGCAACGCGCGTGCTCACACACGACGCACTCCTTTATTCCCGTGACGACTCTCATTGTTACTATTCCAGCGCTATTATTCTTGTCACATGCACATGTCCTCTGCATCGATTTTGTCGCCGCCCGTGGGTTGATGTCACGGTCGTTCGATATATTTTTCCTCGTTCGGCTTTGGAACTCCTATACACCCGCGCGGCTGCGCCTTGAAAGTGAACTCTACGGTAATCAAACTAGGTTGGTGAAGTGTCGCAAACGAAAAGTATACGAGGTGCAGTTCGAACAAACACATATGCATGCGTGTGTACAAGTACGGAAATAAGTATATATTCTTGCGTGCTTCTGGCGTTCATGATGTATGATCACCTGACTGCAACAATGACCCATCACGACAGCTGAAGCTGACACGAACAGAATGCAAACACGACATCACAGCTGGAGATTGGAAGTTATATTTGTCTCTGTAGGGTAATGTGCTTTCGATATTTTCGTGATTATATCCCTGCTTATCAGTGGTTTCCTTTCATGTTTTGGGGTGACGTCAAACTATGTGGCTTTTTATCTTCACTCGCAGAATAGTAAATGTAGGGAAAACATTAAAGCTGGGAAGATTGTGAGATCTCAGAATGCAAATAAATCGGTCAGTACATAAAATATATAGCACTGTTGTAGCACGCATTTGCAGCAATTGACGTTTAACAAAGAAAAGGAGAGATAGAAGCCACAAAAATAATTCTGATAATGCGTTTCTAATTTTTTTCTGTCAAACTTATCGATTTTTAAAATTTAACGCATTTCATTGAAAAATAGTTTCTAATTTAGCGACTAATTAACATATAGTTGAGTTATAAATGAACTCTACTCTCAGGTAAGTAACATATTCGCAGTAACTTAAATAAATATGTAGGCGCCCTCTGATGCCATTAGTGTGATTCGGCAAATCGTATTCCTTATTTATTATTACCACGAACAGAAATATTTAACAGTATTTTACAAATCTGTTACACTCCAGTAGCTTTCATCATTAATAATTAATAACAAACGGTTCAATATTTTGTCATAGGCTTTTAACACACACTGTAATTATGTTCCAAAGTTGCAAGTTAAACCTATTTTTGTTCAGCCCTTACACAGTACTTTCCATCTTTACTCAGTAATTTCTGTAATCAACGCATGCCTAGAACAGCAGAAGAAGAAAATAGTTTGCACTTTAGAAAAGTACATTTATATTTTTTAGGTACTTGCTGAAAAGTAAGTTCCGATTGTCCACATTATTCATCGTAATGTAATTATTTAGCTTATCATTTATGGCTTCCCCGATAAATTCCCGATCTTGGGACACGAAGTTCTAAATTTGTTTCAACACCGCACATACTTTCTCTGACACCTTTCTCTCCGCTTGTTACCACAACAGCCGGCAGCAAACACTACGGCGTGCTCCTCAAATGGCAGCGAGCCGTCGTCGCGTGCGGTGCGTAACGACACCTCACCGTGCGGCCAAGGGGGTGGGGTGGGATGGGGGTGGGGGTGGGGGTGGGGGTGAGGGAGGCGCGACACCGCAAGGCCACGTGGGGCAGTCACCGTCGCGGCCGGGAGGTGAAGTTCAAGCGGACCATTACCCCTGACCGAAACGCCTCACATCGACCCGTTGTCGTCGACATCGTCGTCGTCGTCGTCCCCGGAACGCCACGTGTGGGCTCGATCGAAGTGTCGCGTCGCGTTGCCCCCGCCCCTCCGCCGCCGCCGTCGCCGCCGCCGCCGCCGCCGCCGTCCAGGGCCGAATTAAAATCTACAGGGGCTCTGCGCATGATCGAAGGAACCGCACGCGACACCTTGGACAAGCAGAACTCGGTGTGGTGAAGTTAAATGGAAATATAAAGGACGATCATGTGTTTGTATGATTGTCCATTGGTAAAATCTTCAGGCATTTTATTTATTGTGACGCAATCCCGCAAAGCATGTACTGCAATTTTTTAAATGTAAAATATGAAAATAATATTATAATAGTTATAATAATAACAAACTTAACTACAACAATAATAATGATAATAATAGTAATAATCATAATCATAATCATAATAATCATAATCATAATCATAATCATAATCATCATAATAATAATAATAATAATAATAATAATAATAATAATAATAATAATAATAATAATAATAATAATAGGCTGTCCATTCGTGCTGTTAATTAGAGAAGGGGCATTTCGACGTCGACACTATTCACAATGTACTATACCTTTATATTTAATTAATATATTTTAATTTGCCTTTTTAATTGTTCGTCGCCACTTTTTGGTGCTACATGCTGAACAGGTACAAAATATGTTACATTAAAACTTCCACTTTCTCAAGAGGTTCAGATACCCTTTTCTTTCTATTGGGTGCGTGAACTGATATAGTCGTTTAGTTTATTATGATTATCAATTTCCGTTGTCCTTACTGACAGTGACAAAGTAAATATCCTGAGAAAGACTGAACACTTCAGTAATAACGTATTCGTTGCAACATAGTTACATTTTCCTTTTGAAGATGCCAACAGGTCATGATCTGCATGCCAGTTTCATCAATCAAAGGAAACAACATCGACTTGTAACACAATAGCTACTTCCGTCATCCGAATGACATCACGCATGCTACATCGTATCCTTTGGTACACTGTATAGAGGCAAAATTGCCAGCGAACTAGAAGTGACCGCAATGAAATCTGAACTCTGCACTCCGCTCTTTGATCAGCTGACGTGTGAAACTTAATGCGTTTCGCGTCGCGGTGTAGAATGACCATCGGAACTCTCATTTCGAATCGACAACACCGCAGTCGCTCATCCGGCCACTGAAGGTTGGAAAGTCGCTCTCGCAGCTGTATCCATCACGCTTTCTCTTTCCCTCCCCGCTGCTTTATTATTTACGAGAGCCTGCTGTTCTCCTGGTTTTTCAATTACCCGATCTTCAGTGCCACATGAGTAACAGAAGCCATTATGACGTGTTCTTTTTCTCCTCTTGGCGCTGGAGTACTCTTCTGTAATGTTTCGCAGCCTGCTCTTAAGAAGCTCTCTGAAAGCTTTGGAAGAAAAAGAAAAGAACAGGGAGACGATGGACGGTGCTATTTAACCAATACACACACGCACATCCACACGGAGTAGCTTCAGTGATAATTATTTCAGATGGTATTCGAGGGCTTAGTTTCTTAATCTAGAGATCCATTATCACAAAGAAATGGCCTACGCCTTAGGGAAGTAGCTGAGTATTTTGCGAAATGAATTATGGAATTAATTTACAACTTTTTACAGCAAAAAGAACTTCTTGAAAAAAGGAGTCTAATGTAATAAAATAAAATATCGTCCAAATCTTTCATGTTTTTACAGAACTGAGGAGCACAGACTCATTTCTTTACTAACAAACCTTGGCAGCCATACAGTAGTGTATTTAATGTGAATTGTTAGAAGTGTAGCGTTTTGCGGAAGATTTGCGTTTTAATTGCAAAAAAAGAAACTAACATGATAAAAAATACCAAGTGAACTCAGGACATTTCACGATTCATAAAGAAGTCATTTATTAAAGGTTGTACTCCATTCGTTGTTCGTGTTAAAAACACTATCGCAGCTGACGAATTTTCCACGAAAGCCACGATCAGAGTGTAATGAATGCTACTTGAAAGAGCTTGGGAATAGATGCAAGAGCTTGCAAGGAACAGAACGTTTATATACAATTACAAGGCAATTTACTACAGATACACGTGAATGTTTTAGCGTTCTCAATTCATCGGCAAGAAAAACCACTCGGAAGAGACTACGTCTTCGTCTACATAAGACCCGCACATCTGCCCGGAAACAAGCACTTGACTCTTGACGTCTGTATTGCTCAAGAGAGCCTTCTCTCATTAGGAACGCTGAAACCTTACCGCATTTCGGCAAAAGGAAAGAAACGGCCTGGACTGGATGACCTTCGCTTAGGAATGGCTAGACCAAAGAATGAGACGGGACGGGCAGTGAGACGAGAGAGGTGATAGGAGGAGTGTGACGAATCCAGTGGGAGGGAGGGCGTAAAGGGACAACGGGAAGGTGTGATGGGCAGAGGCGGGGGGGGGGGGGAATGAGATGGGAGTGTCAGACTGGAGAAGGTGGGATATGTGAAGGGGGTCGAGGTGGAGTGGGGAAGAAAGAAACTATACAGACATCTGGGATGTGAAGGGTCGACGCAAGGTGTGGAGGGTGGAGCCGGAAGAGTATAAGGGCGAGGGCTTGGGCACGGGCAGAGCGATGGCCACAGGGAAGGTCACGGCGAATGCAATAGAAACAGATACAACGAGGGCCAGAGAGCCACAGGAAGAACCAAGCAAAGGGCCAGACGGAGGGCTAGGACGAGGGCCAGGTCGAGGGCTAGGACGAGAGCCAGAACGAAGTCCAAAGGGTAGGCCACGAAAAGGGCCAGAGTGAGTGGCCTGGACAAGGGCCAGAGTGACAGTCAGAACGAGGGCCAGGGACCGATGTGAGGACCAGGATCAGGGCGATGGTCAGGGGGTGGGACGCGAGTGACAAGTCGGCCCTAGTCGAGCATAGGCGTGCTAGTGCCTCAGGCGGGGGGCGTGCCAGTGATCGGCATGCGCCACCCGCCAGCGCCGCCCGTTCTCTCCCACGCCCGTCACGCCCCCGGGCGCCGCCACGTGAGCAGCCGCCCGTTCCCCGGATTCACGCGCCGGGGGCTCCATGCGCTCTGCCCAGCGCCGCGCGACTCCGCCGCCCCGGCGCGTGGGGCCCTCGCAGGCACGCGGCTTATCCACCGGGCCACGCACCTCCGCCCGCCCCGCCCCACGCATCGCCAGCGCACAAGGAAAGTGATACACACAAACAACTTGTCATTTTACGCAAAGGTTTTACGTTGAACGACGCTGCTTATTTCGGTTTCGGAGGCGTAGCGGTTAGCGGATCGGACTGCCATACCAAAGTTCGCGAATTTTCATTCTATCGGCGAAATCGTACGCCTTCCTTCGTAGGGGAAGTAAAGCAGTCTGTCCCATGATGTGGATTTTCGGTATGTAAAATATTCTCAAGCCTGAAAGAAGCCTCTGAGCAAAAATCAGATCGCTTGTTTCATTGCCTGAGTGATACCTTCTTCCTCCGCTAGATGGTGAAAGGAGAGTAGCGAATTTTGCGTGTTTAACGAAGAAATTGGCCCGAAGGTCTAAGTCTCGAAAAAAAGCGCAAAATTGAATTTTAATTATTTCATCTTCAATAACAAAGTATGTTAGTCGATGTGTTTTTAATTATTCTTTTGTACCTTTTGTAGTAAACCAGGCCAATTCTTATCATTATTCTTCACTTCACTCAAAAATGGCGATTTTCGAGAATCGTTACCTTCATTGCGCACCGATGATATATCACGCGCTCCATGTCCTTTTTCAAGAATGCTAAGAGAAAACTAAAACTGGTGTTAAGGAACAGAAATAAACGTGGAAGAATTATTTTGTATGTTTGAACATCTCTATATACATAGCGGCATACTATATTGGGATTCTTGCTTCATTTGTGTGCTTTAGATTAATTAATGATCCAGAACAGTGAAATTAATTACATAAAATTAATAACTGTATATTTTCTCAAAAACTTTTGTGGTACAGCGTGTGACAGCGTGAAAGCACACAAAATTTAACTACAACGAAAGTATAGCAGATGAGGTGAAGTATCTATGTTGCTTTTATATTAAGGGCCATTTTTAGACTACACAGTTTCATTTAGTAGGCAAATGTTTCGTTCAAAAATATACAAAACATTATTATAAATACCATGAAGTGATTTACTACACACTCATATGTTGCAACAACAGTAATATTTATTATTTTTAATGATAAATGATATTGAGATTTACGAGCTCATTGAATAAACTCTACCGGAAGAATTAGGAAAGTCCGTGAGCAGGCATAATTTGTGAGCAGAAATGAAGTCTGCACAACAGATGGATTTCTGTACCAGGGGAGCACTGTGAGTGAGTAATTAATGTATGTAAATAAAATCCACACTCTTCCACACCTCAGTGGCAGCAGTTGCAAAGTTCCCACCTGTTTGCAACCCCAACAGAATAAAATCCTCACCTGATAATCCCTTAAATATAAAACGGCGCGGATTGGTTGGGGGGATTGGATGGACCACATTTACATAAATGCAATCACCTAGAGCAATATGCGAGTGCATCTCGAAACGAAATGGCAAGTAATACCGTCCCCCAAAAAATTGGATGCAAAACGTCGAGTTTCGTGAGCGGATTCGCATTCAATAACTCGGCCCCTCGTTTCCATAAGTCCTCCGAAAATAATGTACTCTGTCTCGCTGGAGGCACCAAATATACCGATTTTCCTTTCGTGCTCTGAGGCCCCTCCAAAGATGAAACTTTTGACAGAATAGTTGATTTATTACGATGCTCTAGTCTCGAGGGTGTATTTCAGCCACGGCTACGAAGAAAGCACAGAAATAAGAATTCGTAGTTAGACGACGCACCAAATAGCTGTCAGAACTTAAGTCAGATATTGTTACTTCACTTTGTGTATTTACCTGAAATTTCCTTAAAATCGGGAGTTATCAGATTTCTCTCCATCTTTTGCAGGAAATTGTGTGATCTCTTGCGAAATGCAACGATATATAGGAACATCGTGATGTTATATGTCCTTCTATCTCTCTTAACAAAGTTAATTCAAGTGAGACTACAAATTCCAGAGACCGAGGTCATAAAATTCACTCGTGTTAATGCAAAAAGAAGTTTATTACTGCGTAATCTCTCTTATTAGAGGAGTGTTTCCTCCGCAGTAATCATGTCCAGGAAAGAATAACTCGAATGTTATGATAATAACGTAGAAGTTTGCAATTGTCTTCTAAATCATTAAAACACATCACGAATAAGTCAATCCTTTACGACAGACTGCAATTACCAATAATGACTTCGCGCTCTCGAACCAAAGAGAGACCGGTATTGAAAAAATAACACGTTTGCAGGAACACACATGTATTGCGAAATGTTCTGAGCAATTCTGAGCAAGTTGCTTATGAATACAATCCCAATATATGCTAGGTGGAAAACGATCCAAGATTCGCAGAGGCTACGAGAAATAGCATTTTGAACAGTCGAATGTTTCGTACGGAAATGATTTAATAGCTCAGTGAACGAGATACAACTATAAAAAGTGAACAAATGTGAAGAATTACAATGATGGGAAGAGAAGGAAGAAAAAATAACAATTCTTCAACAACGAAGAAAAGAAAAGAGTTAAATAAAAAGAAAAAAATGAAAGGGAAAACAAAATTAACATTAAATGTAGTGTTATTAAACACTGAGGAAATAAACACCCAATTACTGTTCACAGACTATTAAAACATCAATATCTAAAAGGATACTCAATTTTTAGGGGTCGAAATGTGAGTTTTTGTGATTTTTTCCAACTATAGTTCTCGCAAATCTTCATAATAAGATCAACCATTCTTTTGATTTATCAAATTTTTCTTGTAATGTGTCATTTGAGGTCAACAATCTGTTTCCGTATAACTATATTTAAGGCTTCACTATAATAAGGGTTTAATTTGGCATATCAACTACTATGTTATACCGATGATGTTTTAGTAATTAGTCTAACAATACCAATAATAAAAATATAAAAATAATAGTAATAATAATAATAATAATAATAATAATAATAATAATAATATTAATATCATTAATTTCCACATCACAAAAAGAGAGTAATTTTCGTTATCGATCCACGAGCACCGAAAACACTCATCGCAGGTTTTCCGCTTTCCGCTCAGTCCCGCCCCCGCATCCTGTTTTCTGAAGTAGCGTGGCTCAGGGCGCGTCCGATATCTGCAGCTCTTTTGGCAACCCGCCGCGGCGGCAGCGAGCTCAATTAACCGACTTGATTGCGCGCGTCGGCGGCGGCGGCGGCGGCGGCGATTTGCGAATGTTGCGCAACACAAATTGCGGATAAGCAGCCTGCGCAACTGCGGCGCCGAGAGCGGCCACTGTGGGTTCGACTCCCGCCTCGAGGCAGGGGAGAAAAAAAGGTAGCGGAACGTCGTCTTTCCCCGAGGGGAAGTGGTACAGGGGGGAGGACTTCCTGTCTGCGCGCGCTGGGAATGTCGTGGAGGGAGTGACTCATCGCCGTACGTATTGTCATTGTTTCTATTACCTGTGGCTGCTGTAACTTCGCGCTATTTTGCACGGGCAGTTTCCTTATTCCCACCAAGGTAGGCTTGTCCTGCAGTTCTTGAAACAGAGGGTTTGTACGTCTATAAATTACTGACCCGGAATCATGAAACAGTCGCAGAGTTTGCACTGGCGGTAAATAATTGACCCGGATTTCAAATATTCGACAAAACCTTCTTGTACTCATCATTATTTTTCATTGCTTACCGGTTCATACATCGTACTTATCCTCATCTATTCCGTAACATCATTAACGTGTTTTATTTCCTGTCATTGGCCAATGTAATCTTCACTTTCAGCATAAATTTATTTCTATGATTTCCTATCCTGTATCATTACCGACAGTTCAGGTCAATATCTTCACATCCAATATTATCGTCAGCAACTATTTAATATCATCAATGTCTCCTTCCATTTATTTATTAAACACAAAAAACAGTAAATCATATTTTGAGGTAAAGAAGCTACATTTTATGTTAACAAACAAAGCTGGCAAGGTACTGCCAGTAGTAGTCCTGCAATGAATGAAGAGAACACTGACGAAGATGCGAACCGAAGATACAGAAAATAATAATACAGGTTGCAGGCATATTAATTTTTTTTAATAATACAATGTAAATATTATTAGATTAATTACAGTGTGAATGCCATTACTATTAACAAAACCCATTTTCAATTTGTTGCTCATAACGTCACATTAATCCCCACCCCACTATCATCTCTCAGCATTCATCGCCAATAGCACCAACTCTCTACCAGTTTCTTCTGTGTCGCCTTCGCCAACCCCAACCTCGGGCGCCGGCCTTTTTGTACGGCGTTCCGCCGCGCCGGGGAGATCAGATCAGGGTTCTAATTGTTTCGCTTATTGCAGGGGGCCGCGTGCAAGGCGAGGAAACGAAAAACTCTCCCACTCTCTTAACAGGCGAATTGCTACCTTTGCCCCCTCTCTCGTATCCGCAAGAACCGAGCGAGAGAAGCACGGGAAACTAGATAGGTGGTGTGGTTATTCTTGAGAAGAACATGAGGAAAAAATGTTCTCAGAATCGTAGCCGGAAAGTGTATCGTTCATGTTGAAAACATGCAATTTCTCCAAAAAGGATTTTATCATAATGAATACAATACTGATATTATCATTTGTATTGTTAACCTTAGCCATTTAAGTTTGTTTACTTTTTCTTAATGAGATTAAATTTCGAGATAGTTTGTTTTACCGAGCTACTATTTAAGCGTTATACAATAGGCAAAACATTATAGAACACATGTATTACATTATATTCGAACGAAATACGCTATAATCTCCATAACTGGAATATTCATGTATCTAATTAATCCATAACTCCTATTGGTTCATTACCTTTCCCCTCACGGTGTTCCGTAATCCAAATCTCGAAACGTCGAATTAGAAGTAACTCGATTTTTTTCTTTTTCCCTTCAAATAAAGATGTCGAGCCTCAACTCAATCAATACAACTAAATATTGCTATTGGAGTTGGAAGTATGCAAAATACTATCAAAGGTATCGAGTGATTCATTCACAATTCACAATCAGTAAATAAGTAAATTCAAAACGCGTTTGTTCATATCTGCAGTGAATTTCACGGCTCGTAATTCAGAGGTCATATAAATAAAACTCCAACTACGACGCAACAAATACACACTCGTTAACATTTCAGCTGAAGCTCATATTTCACATTCCCTATAAATTTCGCAAACGCTGGGACGTTTGAAATTCCAGCGCTTCATATTTGCAGACCAAAACAAAATTTCTGTCACAAGCGCGCATAGTCCACTGTACGAAATAATCCTGCCTCCGTGACAGCCAAATGACTAGCCTATACGCTTGTGCCACCTTTGCCCTTTAACGAGAGCTCCGGAAGCGCACGTTAAATGATAATGCAATTAAGGCACGTGATTGCCATGCATTCATAATAAGGGTAGGAGTAGATTTGAAACACCGAAATAGGCAGGGGGCTTCTCAAATGGGGCAAGCCGAAGCCGACTATTACCCAAAGTAGGGCATATTATAGAGGCTCACGCGACGTGAATGAATTTGATGAATTACATAAAGGCCTGTGAACTTGAATGTGATTTACAATTTAAAAAAAAAATCATAATCGATTCTGACGATATGAGTAAGTTATTTGTTTTTTAAACATAAAGTTTTCGAAAGATAACCACGAGAAATGAGCGACAATTAAATATCTGAACATTATAACACAAATTACGCTGAAAGAGAAATTTGAGGAATGGAAACGCTACGGTTTTTCAGCAATGTCTTAAGACTTTAACACCTCTATAAATTAATGCCAACAGAGAAATATATTAATTAAACAAAACAAATTCTGCTAATTCTTTCGAAGAATTTTATCAACATT
Organism: Gryllus longicercus; assembly: GCA_038098605.1. Lineage (NCBI taxonomy): Eukaryota > Metazoa > Arthropoda > Insecta > Orthoptera > Gryllidae > Gryllus > Gryllus longicercus. The sequence continues at coordinate 4,925,908 of JAZDUA010000063.1, forward strand.
ACAATTTAAAAAATGGACAATGAAAATAAATGTCGAAATATATGATTAAAACGTCGCAACATACATTCTGAATGGGAGAAGCTTTGAGTAAACAAATATTTTGATTTCTTGAGATTAGTCATCAAGCACCGTAAGGAAGGTGGGAATGCAAAAAGACTCACTAAGGTTCGAGATAATGTATGCCTCACAACAATTTGTAGCGCCCAGTGTCTGGAATTAATAACTAAATTTAACTGTTTATTAATGCGTTGTTTAAATCAGCCTCTTTGGTGGTTCTTAGAAAGCGAACTAGCTTTCTGTGAGTCGGTCACGCGATCAATTCCTGATCGGGGCAAAAATAAAGCTGTAACTTTCTAATAGAAGTCGTCTCAGTTTCTATAATTCTATTGCGAAAGAAAACTCAGGCAGGCCAAACACGTTAGGTACGGTAATGGGAATACGACATGCTAGCCACATGTACCCCGTACCACAGGTGTGCATCATAAATAAAAACAGAGCCAGACCAGGCAACATCGCAGGCTGGAAAAAAAAGTCGGATTAATCAGTCCCTAAATGGCTAATACCTACATACTGTTTAATGCTGCAGTTGACGCATCGAGCTGCTAAATATGAGGAACTATAGGTTTAGTTCGCTGGATTTCCCGCGCGATCGAGCGTGAGGGGCCAGAGGAGGGAGGCAGCCCCGAGAGAAGCAGAGCGCGTCTGTTTATCCGCTCCAGAGATTCCCTCCGCGCGGCCGCGCCATTTTCGGACAGGAGGCAGCACTCGATGGACTGGCGCCTCATCTCACCAACCCCGCACAGTATTTAAGGGGTTGGATGTGAATATGGGGTTAAGTCACTTCGCTACTCATCAGGGCACAGCATTAAACTCATTATTTCCTCCATATGATTCCCTGTTCTGAAAAAATGAGGACAATTACATTCGACCATGGGCAACCATGGGCCTCCATGGGCAGTGGTCCTGGAAATGATCATGTCATGTAAAAGTGGTCGGTAAACACGAGTACCCATAATGGTGAGAAATGACAGGTGCAAAATTCCTCGTCTGTGCTTCTGCAGCGTTCCGGCTGTACGTTAAATCCGATTCACTGAACACGTACCGACAGTGGGGATGGTCGGGGTGGCAAAGCGTCGGGAGCGGTGGAGGAGGCAGCGTTCACGCGGGGATAGCGGAGGAAGCGGAAACGGAAATGGCTGGAAGAGGAAGAGGGAATGGAGAGGAAGGGCGAACGCCGAGAGAAGTGGGAACTGTGGGAGATGCGGGTACGGCAAGGAAAGCGGGTACTGGGTGGGACGTGAGAACGGGACGGAAGTGAGAACGGGAGGGAAGTGAGAACGGGAGGGAAGTGAGAACGGGAGGGAAGTGAGAACGCCGGTAGAAGGTAACAACCCGGGAGAAGCGAGAACGTCGGGGATAGTGGGAACGGCGACAGGGGAAGCAGGTAAAACAGGCAAATCCGATACGGCGGAGGAAATGGGTACGGGGCGGGAGAAGAGGTGACGGCGGTGTTGACGAACGAAAGATGGGGAGCGGCGAACACCGCGAAAATGGCGCAAGCGAGTTGCAACGGGCGCAGAGGCAGGGGCGGGGGCCCGTGAAATACGGCCGGTGGGCTAATGCGCTGTCGATTCAACGCAGCTCGCGCGGAACTCCATCATCGCGGGCCGACAGCGCCCTCGCCGCCCTCGCCGCCCGCCCGCCCGCAGATTGCCAAGATTACCCGCATTACGAGGGAGAGCGAAGAACGCGGCCACGCAGCGCAGATGCGAGCAGTTATCACGTCACGCGCCCAGCGGGGAAATCGGGCGCCGCTGCTCAGTTGACACCCTCCCCCCTAACACGACCCCACTCGAATCGTACGTGTAAAATTGGGACTTATGACAATTTAACTCTTTTTTTCTTTCATAAGACTCTTTCTAAAGTTGAAGGGGATGAAGAGTCATATACTCTTCACAAGAGTGCTCCGGAAATGGTGATGACTGGCTGAAAGATGTGACTGGCTGATTTTTAAATTAGTGATGTCGAGTCTCACACGAATAGCAAACGTTTTACATCTACTAAATTACCGGATCGCTGATCATCATTGCCTAGATTATAGAAGCTGGCTGTTGCGATTAGTTTTTGCGTGTGATCAATTTTACTCGGGTGTCCAAACATTAAACACCGGCTCACGAAGCGTATACACTCTTCCTTATCACTTCCTCACGGTGATACTTATGATCACAGGATAGGTTCATCCCTCGACTACAGGTCATTCATTCTCATGATCTGAAACCGCATACGACAGAACAGCGAGAACGCTGGGGAGAATTACGAATCTCCTACAAGCATGGAACCCCCCAGGCGGGACAAGCTCTAAGCTCCCGACTGGTCTCCCGGTCTTGTAGTGGGTGGGTGTACAAGTAAGGGGATACAAGAAACAGGAACAAAACATCACGCGCGTACCGTAGCCCGTTTGATAGGCTACTGCTGCATCATTCAAATCTATCGAATTCGAAATATCAAGGATTCAATGGAGAATGCAAAAGAACCGTAGGTTGTTGAGATCCACTACCAATATTCAATGTGTGCTTTGCCTCCGGGACACGAATTCTACTCGCTGACTTTCTCCGAATTCAAAATATAAATGTTGCAATGTAGAATTCAACGGGTCGTATGTTATTCGGATCCACTACCCGTCTGCGACGTGTGCTTCGTCTCCGAGACCCGAATTCTACGCGCCGACAGTGTAGGAGGCCATGGGCCGGGCTGCGGGACATCAGGGGGCCGTGGCCGACGTCCTCGCCGTGAGGACGTGCGCCGCGTCAAAGGAGAGCCTCCAGCGCACGCGCCTGAGTGACCTCCGCGTGCGAACGCGTGCACGCGTGCTCTGCCTACAGGAGGCGGACTGACCCGGTCGTGTCGGGGACATGGTCGCGCACGCCTATGTTCAATTATGCACGAGACGGCGTTTAATGAGAGGCTTTTGAAATCAGCGATTCCCAGTTGGTTTTGCACCGCATTGGGAAAGAGCGAACACGTGCGATATGTAAATTATAAAAAAGAAAATGAAATAAATATTACACTTATTTAGATGAATATAAGTACATTTGATGCAACAGAACGAATGTGAAGAAATATAAATATCTGAAAGCTTTCTAATTGAGATCATTGGTCGTATGAATTGGTTCTTCTGGAGAAGAAAAACATTGAAAATGTTGATTCGAAGTGTATATCACTCAAGATCCGTTGATTATTGGCATGAACAGTGGCTGTGTTCGTTGCATAACACTTTTTCCTTGATTTAATGTTGTGACAAGTTCGGTAATCCAAATACTTTTTATTTCCGATTGCTTTATATAAAAAAAGAGAATGATAAACTACATTACGATGCAACACAAACTACGAAGATAGTCTAGAAATCTCAAACTGACAAGGAAAACAACTTTGCAAAAGTATTTCTCGTTGACAGTTCTTTGATATTGTCTTATTTTCATTTTTTATAATGAAACCTGTATCTTATCCGCTTCTGTCGTCATCAAACGACTGCATTTAATTTTTGCGGTATATACGCTAACTTTTTACAGGATGTAACCACAATTCCTACGGAATATTAAAATGTACAAACATGAAATAATTTCAGCGAGTGAAAAGTAGTCATTTTCCAATACCAAAAAATCACTTCACAAGCGCTCAGAGCCACGTCTTCAAACACCAAATCTTAGTTCAATGAGTGGCACGATGATGGCCCATCAATGCACAAGCGACCTTAAGAGATTCAAAATCTGCGCTCATGCGCTGTTAGCCGCGTGTGCATCGCACTTTCACGAGGGCGTCGTAAGGCGGCCCGTGGCGGTCACGCCAGAGGCTCGTTATAGAAGCGGTTTTATCGCCTTGTTGATACTGCGCCTTAGCGACCGCTTAATGCTCGGTAAATGGCCGTTCTGAACGCATCCCCTCCCACTGAACGCGCTCAGAAATAAGTCACGCGCCTGCACGCACAGTTGCGGAGGTGGCGAGAAGAGGGAGTGAGGAAAGGGGAATGGCAGGGGAGTGTAAATTAAGAAGTCTTAATGTGACAGCTTGTTATATATGGGCTGAGGAATCTCTGTTTGCTTCCTGTATATTCGTGTTTATGTGGGGAGCAGCACTTTAGCTTCGGTGCGTCGGCTCGTGTGCGCGAACGCCGTGTTGATTTCGCTGTATTGTTGTTTGGTATTTGTTGTGTTACATTTAGCATGATGATGTTTGTTTAATCCTACCAGAATACACACGTTCTGTAGTAATACATTTATTGTTTTGGGAGAAATACAAATTCGAAACAAATGAAAATACAAAATATGATTTGCCTTTCCCTTTTTAATTGAATGCTTTGTCTAGTAATACAATTGTAAAAACGAAATATATTTTAAGTGGTGGAACGGGAAGATGTGAATATCACCTAATAACCGTTATAACAATAATATTAATAGTTATAACAATCATATTAATAATTATAACGATAATAATAATAATAATAATAATAATAATAATCGTATTAATGTTTTTATTTCTTGGTCACGAATTGACAATCCTAGAGCCACGCGAACGCGCACCTTATACCCACCTAGGCCCAAATCGTACCGTACCATAACCCTCCCGTGGCCAAGTCACTTGGCCTCTTTAGAGGGTCAGCACAAACATGCCGAATCCATTTTTACACCCCTGGGTTGTTAGCCCTGGGAAGATGAAATATGAGATGATAATAGTGATGATGATGACGATGATGATGATGAAGAAGAATGAGTGGACAATCACAAATTTACAGACACTAACACTTATAACCACGCCGGAGGCGGGATTCGAACCCAAGATACTTCAGTCCTAGACTGCTACGGCACTATTGGCTTAGCGATCTCGGCTATATTATTAATATTAATGACATTATTATTATTATTATTATTATTATTATTATTATTATTATTATTATTATTATTATTATTATTATTATTAATAATAATATTATTGGCGTATAGGCCATTACTGACCACGCTACACGATTTAACGTGTGTAATTCTTCCAGGATCAGCTTTTCAGCTGTATCCTTGGATTACAACAAGGTTGTTACGCCTTGTAGTGTGAATTATGAGATGATAGGATGATGATGATAGGTGAAGGGACAATCACAAATATGACCATGTCTACGCAGGACTCGAACCTGCAGCCTCCTCGGCACAGACGACGGCTGCCGCAACCGTCTACGCCACGCGGCCGACATTATTATTATTATTATTATTATTATTATTATTATTATTATTATTATTATTATTATTATTATTATTATTATTATTATTATTATTATTATTATTACTATTATTATTATTATTATTATTATTAGAACTATCACTATTTTCCCCCACAAGATCAGAATAATTAAAAAGTACTTTTGAAAGTAAATTACACAAAGTGAAGCTGCGAGAATCAAAGCCTTTGTAAATTACCTGATTGCTTTAAGCTCTTATCCAGCCTCGCTGAACGAGCCCAGCCATATTAATGTCTCAGAAAAAGAGCGTCCGGAGAGAGAAAGGCAAGCCAATGCGTGTGGCACATAAGAGAATTACCCCACTTCAGAATAGAAGCGACTTTTATAGTCACGATACACACTAAGATAGATGTATAAAGCACTCCCAGTAATTTGAGACGGGGTAACATTATCTTCAAAAAGCTCTAAAAACTTGCGTTGTAATTGCCATGAACTGTTACATACAACTTGGGCTTGATGTCTTTCTAGTTTTTTGTGAACACATCACATGAGAGCCGTAATGCAATACTCGTCAAAAAAGATTAAAGAGTATCTAAAATATGAACCAGGAAATAATGAAATGAAGGGAGATTTCAGAAGTGCTACAAAACTATTTATTTATAAAGAAGTTATACAAAAATATTACGTCGAAATTACATGCCCCAGTTTCTTGCATTTATTTTTATTTTCCTAGCTTTTCTTTTCTACTAGCTCTTCGCATCTCTTCCCCCAAATGCATTTTACGATCTCAATACTTTTACTTACTCAGAGGGCGAACGACGCACCTCTTCATCGGCTGTGACAAAATCGCGAGAGATAAACATGTGTTTAAAAGTTCTCGTGGACGCTCCGGGCGGCGGGACGGGAAACTATTTTACCCGACGTAACCTCACGTGGCATTTTTTGTATCTTACTAAAACATATAAAATAAAATATTACACACGAAGGTAAAGTGACTTTATCTACTCGAGAAAGATACCTCAAGAGCGACGAAGCGAGCTAATACCCTGCTATCGTAAATGAACTATATTCTCACAAACACCCACCCCCACTTCTACGCAATAAATACGCAATTCGCATAGTCATGTGAATTTAAAAAATAGTGAAGGGTTATACCGAGACCCGATTTGACGGAGGATGGTCAAATTAATTTATCATGTAACATAGTACCCGTCAAAATTCCCACGAATGTCGAACGAGAAGAAAAGAAGTTAAAAAAAAACATCTTGTAACTTTTTTAAATGAATTGCTGTCTCTTCATTCTAGTAATTACTTTATTTCCTCCCGATTCCCTTTCCTGCTTCGGTAACTAGCCTTCACTGGTGCAGTGCCGATCTAACGAGAGGGCTCCGCGGGTGCGTTTGCTGCACGTGATCCGGCCGGAGCGGGGCGTCGCCTTGCAGCCCTAATTCCCCAAGAAGGACCCTCCCTCGGGTGATCAGCCCCAGACAATTATCCGGCTAATCGCTTCCCGGCGCAGTGCAAGGGGATAGGGCATAGAAGGGAGATGACGCGCGTGGCACAGGTGGGAAGAGGAAGAAGGGTTGGTGTAGGGAGAGATGCTAAGCGACACAGGGCGGGCGAGTAGGGAGGGGGCGAATAGGAGTCACGGGTGTGTGAGTGAGCCAGTTCAAAGGGCGGGATGGTGTGAGCATGGGGCGACAGAAAAAGAGAGGCACAACGTTCGGTGACCAGCAGTGGGGCTAATTGTTGCGGTGAGGTGGAGCGGGGGAGGAGATGTGGAGTGGGGTTGGGTGAAACGGAATAGGATGAAGCGGGGTAGAGTGAAGCGAGGTAGGGTGGAGAAGGGTAGGATGATGCGTGGCAGCATGAAGCGGGGCAGGGTGAGTGAAGTGGGATAGAGTGAATCGGAATAGGGTGGAGCGCGCTAGAGTGAAGCGGGAACGGGTGAATCGTGGCACGATGAAATTGAGCAGAGTGAAGCGGAGCAGGATGAAGCGGGGTAGAGTGAAACAGGGAAGATTGGAGCGGGGTAGGGTGAAGCGTGACGGGGTGAAGCGTGGCAAGGTGAAGCTTAGCAGGGTGAAGCGTGACAGAGTGAAGCGAGACAGGATGAAGCGAGACAGGGTGAAGCGAGACAGGGTGAAGCCTGACAGAGTGAAGCGTGACAGAGTGAAGCGTGACAGAGTGAAGCGAGACAGTGAAGCGAGACAGGGTGAAGCGAGACAGGGTGAAGCGAGACAGGGTGAAGCGAGACAGGGTGAAGCGAGACAGGGTGAAGCGTGACAGGGTGAAGCGTGACAGGGTGAAGCGGAGCAGGGTGAAGCGTGACAGGGTGAAGCGGAGCAGGGTGAAGCGTGACAGGGTGAAGCGGAGCAGGGCGGGCAAAAGGTGAGCAGGGTCCCTCGAAGCCAAACGGAGTAAGGTTGAACGTGCAGGGGAGGAGAGAGACAGGGTTGGCGCAGAGCGCGTCCCGAGGCAACGCGGAGCGGGGTGTGGCGGGGGGGGCGGGGCGGCGCGAAGCGGAGTCGCAGGCAGTGGCGCGGCGATCGGTTGCCGGCGCGGGCGGCCGGTCCGACGGCCGCGTCTGCCGCCTGCAGCTGCGACGCGGCGGGGCAGGGAGGGACGGAGCGGGGCCGGGCGGGAGCCTTGATCGCCGCTGAGCCGCGGCATCACCTGAGGCCCCGGGGCGGAGCAGGTTCGTCCGGGGACGGTCCCCGTTAGGAGGCTGATTGATCGCATCGCGCACGCCCCTCCGCGTCGCTTGCGGCCGCCGCCGCCGCCGCAGCCAACGCTAGGGATGGGACATCCATATCGATCATTTCGAAACACCCATGTTTTGATAAAAATCATAGTTTTTACCACAGGACGGTTTGTGCCCAATATTTAGACGTTGATATTTTATTTTTGAATGAAGAATACATTACAGTTACAAAGAAATACGTACAATCATTTTCACACATCCATAAATTTATACAGTCTTCACACCGAGATATTCAAAGATGAAAAATAACTTCTCAACCTTTTTGACAATTTTTGGCTGTGTCGTGTCAGTTAAATCTCTATTACAAATTAATAAACAGAACCACAGTCAAATTAAATTTCCTCAACCCCGAACATTAATAATAGACGTTAGAGCGAAAGAGACTGGCCGTCCCGCGCTCGCCCACCGCTCTTCCTCTTTTGGCTCCGCACGCGTTTTACTTTCGTCCTCTCCTCACTTTCTCTCGCGCACTACTCCTTTCGCTTTTTGTTTTGTTTTTTTGTTTTTGAGCGACTCGCATCATCCGCGTAATCAGATTGCTTTACCCGTGGCACGTGTCATATAGGCAAATTAGAAACGAACTGAAAATAGAAAACAGATAAAAATAGATAACAATATATATATATATATATATATATATATATATATATATATATATATATTGTAACACCCCCGGGTCGTCTCGTGAGAGAACGCCCGGTAAGCGGCCCGGAAATAGCTCAGTCGGTGATGGAAGGAATTGTTAAACAGATACTGGTAACATGAAAGAAACACTTTGATCACTGGTAAAAATCACTTTTATTCCTGGGCAATCAAATTAAAATGCCCCAGGGAAGTTACACTTGTAATTAGGATAAGAAATCTGAAAATTAGGTGGAAGGAAAAGAAGATGAAAAGTTAGTATTCAGAGTAAAGCTTAAAAATTAGGAAGACTTATAATTAACATTACAATGGCAAAATACAAAAGTTACAAATCGATGCGCCATAGCGCGGCGCCGCATTACAAAACTTTACACGGGACGAATGCCCATTGAAAAATACTGCCTGGAAAGGGTCTCTGCGCGCCTGGGGAGGGCGCGGCGCGGGCGAGGAAACAGCTGCCGTCCTTCGGAAGAATTCAGCGGAGGTCGGTGGTCTCTCGGGCCACCAGCTGGCGGTCGGGTCGTGACGTCACCACAGGGGCGGCGACGCGTGGCTGCGTTGACGGCGTCTAGTAGTGTTGTCTGGTTGAACTCGAAGCGGGACTGGTAGACTGGTAGTAACTGGTAGACTTGGAGTAGCCGGGCGATCTCAATCTCAGGAACGTAGTAATTAACTACGCGTACCTCTGATTCTCATTATAATAATTGTCGAACACAACTTCGGACAGTTCAGCGATCCTTCGGAGAAACGTTCGCCTCTCGTCACGACGAATTCCCACCCCAGAGAATTTTCTCTGTCTACTGCAGCCGGCACAATGCTCAAAACTCGCAGCAAAATAACATAAGTCCCACATAGGCACATTCGCCCGAATAATTCCCACCCCAGATAAGTTTTTCTCCCAACTGCCCTCAGCCTAGAACTCAGGCTCCTTCCGACGAATAATTATAAGTTTTTCAGAGGCACACTGGTCTCTCTCCGACGAATAGTTACCCCCCAGAGAAGATTCTCTCCCGACTGCCCCCCCCGTCTAAATGATCTGGCCCCGTCTGATGCTCTGCACTTTCTGATATTCTCTCACTCATTGTATTAGGTCAACTTTTACCCCCGCTCGTTTTCTCGTATGTTCCAGCTCCTTATGATAGTTGCGTCGCTATTGGCCAAAGGTAGTTGCGCATTACACTATTTCCAACCAATCGCGACAGGAGTAGTGAAGGAAGTTTCAACTCTTTGCGTCACTGTGAGCGTCCAGAATTTTCCTATTCCTTCTAGAACACCGGTCATGCTTACACAAGGCAGGCGTTGTCCGTGAAAGAATTTATCGCTCTGGGATTCCCGGGATGTCGATTTCAAGAGCGTTCTAGAAATTTCTGCAGCTGGTCATGCGAACACGTGCCTCTCAATGAATCTTTCGACGACTGACCCTTGTAACGACTTTCTTAATGTGCCGGGGGCGCAAACGGGTGTCGCGATAAGCGAGGATGCACGTGCAACGCTGTCTGTTCATTTTCCCAACTGCCCTCAGCCTTATGAAATTTTGTATGAGGAAATTGGTATCGCTACAATATATATATATATATATATATATATATATATATATATATATAACAAAACTATCAGTAAATTGTTTTGAAGACGTACTAAAGACGGATTGTGATAAAAACTTTAATGTAGGTCGTTTAGCAGAAGACATTAAAATCATAAGGATATGCTACGTTCACCATAGATAAACGCGTCTATAAGCATACAAAATGAAAATAAAAGATCGTTAATCACTCAAACGTTGTATTGACCAACAAAATGTTACAATTCTAATGAATAAAATCAAAATACTAAATTAAGACAAAACTAACAAAAGTAAGAGTGAGCTTCTATCGCATAATGAACTTTCCACCTGCCTATGCTCTAATCCAGTTCTGGTAATATTTCATGCAAATCTCTGTAAAATCATTGGATTAAACAGATGAAGATATAAAATAAATAAAGATGTTAAAAAAAGATTGCTTTACATTTATGCGTGTATCGAGAGGTGATGTGGACATGAAGGCCGACTTGCATTGAAGTGATTAAGTCTGACCATGGTTTGACTTAATGATTCAGGCTCTTTCGACTACATAGCAGCAATGTTACATTTCTCTCGTAGCTGGCCGTTCGTTTTCGATTTCCTGATACAAGGGGTATTTTCGGAATGGTTTTTTTATGGAGTGAATAATTTTCTTATCGGGTTTTATTTTCATCAGGACAATAATTAAAAGAGGGATAATTTTCAACGCAGATTTTAAGTGTCGTGTTGCTGATTCATATTATTTTCCTGAGGATACTTCAGTTCGATGTGAATTCAAGAAACATTTTAAGGCCAAACGGTGAATATGAAAATTACATCGACCGCCCCGCAGTCTACGGATAATTACCTTTTCGAATACATACTCTTTACCCTACATTTTCTCATTTGCCCACTACACTTCGATGGCAGCATTTCTAGTTACACATTCCCGCAGCTCTTTTCCTGATCTGACTCACGTCATCTCTGATTCATATACTTTACTCACATCCTGTAGGTTGTTTATTTAAAATGTACTTCAATTTGGCTTCGCAACCCACATTTAAAGGAACATTTTACGTCCTCTTGAAAGTTTTGATTCAGATTTAGATATATATTTATTTAGTCAAAAAACAGTAAAAACTGTTCGTGATGTATGGGAGATAAGATCATAAGCGCACGTTTTTTTTAGTTCCAGAATCCCTTTCCGTCATTTGAAAGATGAGTAAAAGTTGAAGATTGATAAATAAATAAACATTAAATTAAAAAATGCTGAAGATTTCCAACATTTGAAAAACTATATATTCTCGTTATGTTATAAATAACTTACTTGCAACGGTAAACGAACTGCAAATTTGAATTTTCTGCATTGCTAACAAAATTAGTTTCTCGCCCTTACCTCTACTCCTACCACTACAAGCAAAAGGAGATTTCAACAAAACGTGCACTTAGTGAAGCTACATTTATGTCCAGAAGCAAAACAAGGGCCCATTTTGTCAATCATTTTTATCTTTGGTTCTATCAGATTTGAATTCGTTCAATTATCACATGCCATCGTTTCACCCTACAATACAGAGCATGCAAACCTCCGTTTTCATCCTTACTCTTTCCCTTTCTCTTCAAGCTCATTTTTATTGATTACTTTGTATGAATCTGCTGCAGTGAATGGAGAAAGTCCCATCCGTCCCTCCATAACAACAATTAGGCGATAAAAATTGCAAAAGTTGCTTCCAGACGGCTCTAACAATGCAAATGCGCGTACGGCTGCAACGATAATAGCTCGCTCGACGTGTAGCGAAATGAATTCCAGTTATAACGAGTTAATATTCCTTCCGCCTGGCATCTCCTCCTACGTGCTTTCGTAATTATTAGTCATCTACTAACATTTATAACTTTCCTGTTGTTTATTTTTTTTAAAGCACGCCTTCCTTTCCTTACTCTTTCCTCTCTTCTCCTCTCCCTCATACCGCTGCTCTTTATTGATTGCTTTGCATGAAGCTGGAGCAGTGAGCGGAGAAAGTCCGCTCCTGCCTGTGTGTCCTGCACCACAGGGACTCTGAAAGCCTGTGCCATCGTCTCGTGTGTCTGCTGGGGGGGGGGGGGGCAACGTCCAGCCGGTTTTGCAGGAGCGGGAACCCCACGCGGGGAAGAAACTCGCGCAGAGGCACTTTCACTCCGGTGACACCACACGACTAGGCGCGCACTGGGTCCAAACGGAACCAAGGGTAGCGTAGAAGAAAAATAGGAAAGAATGAGAATGGGCATTGTAAAGTTAGGAAACGTAAAATGAAAATATATGAATTGGGAACATGAATGATTAATTGATAAGCATCTCCGGGCGCGTCAACAGCTACGTTCCTCAGCCTCGTAATTGTAGTGCGTGTTTCCCTCTGTGGAGATGGCGGGGTTTCGTCGGTGGGGATGATGGTGTGATCCGACTCCGACCTACACGCCGGCGTGAGGGATTTTCCCCGACCGCGTTTCTCTCATCAGCGCGGGGCGGTGCCCAAGCCTGGACAAGGTCCCACCTGTTCTTCTGCATGAGTGGTAGTGTAGTGCATGTAAGCGTGTATGTAAATAAGGGATGAGAATACAAGGAAGGGGAAGGAAAGATCGCGAGCGGTCCTTGTCCCGTTTGTTAGGTTACTGCTCCGGCATTTGCCAGGTATTGAGCTACCAATCAGAGAGGCAGGCCGCTAGAATTCTCCTCCAGACAGGCGCTAAACTGAACCTAGCAGTATAGCCAGTGGCGAAAATCCTGTCACCTTCGGGACTCGCAACCCAGGAGGACATCTCGGTCAGATGCACAGCAGTGACATGAACACTCTCGGTTGGGAACATGAATGATAAAATATAAAAAAATGGAATTGGAAACGTAATTCGGAAAATATAAGAGAAAAAGAATGGCTTTAATAAAATAATTTATTTAAAATGTTTCGTAAAACAAAATAATGGGAATGTATACATGAAAACGTGACATGCTTGACTTGATGAAACCGATAATTAAAACATAAAATTATACAATTACAAACATAGCTAATTGTGCTTTTAAAAAAGTCTGGTCCGTCAAATGAATTATGGGAAATGGCAGGAAAAGCACCACGCAACTTGGTTATACTTCGATTTATTTACTGTGTCATCAGCTGTTACGGTTGCATCCTATCGGGAGCTTAAACGTAACTAGTGACGTCACGTACGGTGACGTTTGAGTTCTCGACTAGATGCAACCGTAACAGCTGATGATATTGTTAAAGGAGAATAAGAGTATACCATTTCCGCCCACTGCCGGCGCGACGCGATGTCCCAGTGGGCGAACGCCGCCGATTGGAAAGCCGAAGCCCCGAGACGAGCGAGACAATCGCTCAATGGAATGCCTTTGCAGTCGAGCGACGGGTTTCTCCAAGCACACGGTGCGTGACCTATCACCCGTAATAACGTGCCGGTGGTTTTTGCGAGATGTCTTCATCGTTTCATGCCATGTTTTGTCATCAGACCACAAAAACTGCGAGAAACGAATGCGACGGTATGTCCTTCTAGTTGTTTTTTTTTTCTTGCATCGATTGACACACTAAAAGGTTCTTATTTCAAAATATGCATCTAATTGTAGAAATGTTTTCAATCTGAAGAAATGTAATTAGGAGAAATGTTTTTATTCTGACAGCAAATGGCCTTACGTTCTAATTATTTCCATTAAATGCCGCCATTTTAAAAAATAAGTACGAGTACTATTGCAGTTATAACATGGTTTAAATAAATAATATTCCTTTATTTTATAATTCAGAAATTGAGTTACAATTACTAGTATCTTAGAGCACAAATAGTACCCTTTCGAGGGTAATCTAATTGTTTTATAATCGTACCCAACGCGAAAAGAAAGTCACCTCAGATTTATTCACTTCGCTCCCCCCTCTCAGCTGAGGTGACTTCCTGCCTCCCATATGGCACCAGCGATTCTCTGGTATGTGGGGTGGGGGGTGGGGGGTGGGTGATTGCGAGACGTCAATGCTCCGTGCATAGATAATACTTCGCATGATCGCCCGATGTATGCAGACAGCTGTTGAGTGAGCAGTAATCGAAACACACCATCACTCCACGCACGTTCCCCACGAGCAAGATACGACTTGCGGAGCGGCGTGCTTCGGGGGTGATTTAGTGCGATTCCATTACAATGATACAGGTAATATACTGAATGATCCGTAACTCACAAACTGAGGTCGAGAAGTAAGATGTCAGAAACAAAATACTATCAAAAAATGAGGAGTTCGTCAAATTATAAACACAGAATTAAATAAATGTCTTTATTGGTGGCGAAGCTCTGGATTTTATATCACAAAAAGAAATGTTTGTACCACGCAAAATTTTTTAGATTCTTCAAAATAAAAGTAGTGTGATTTACAAATGGTATGTGTCCTAGTTATAATTACATTTATTAAGAAAAAATAACTATAATATATTTTTTCTTTGATTGATCCCCACGCACACACTTTGCAAGAATACTCGTGACGAGAATTAATATGTCCAATATTTCGGTCGATATTTCAACAGATTTTTAAAACGATAATCATCGGATATAGTATTAAAAACAATATATTCAATTCAATCACATGATTCATATTTCTACAAACAGTTTTGATTGAAAACTGAAGAAAAAAGGCAGAAACACGAATATTTAATGTTTCTTTAAGGCCATAGCAACGGACAACCACTTACAAGAGTGGACTTCTGGCGGTCGCCGTACACCGTCATTTCCCTTCCGGTGCCAACCCACCCCGCCTCCACACAAACTTCCACATCGCATCGTCTCGCCTGCGCGTCAGACTCTGGTGTTCGCTCGAGTTCCGCAGAGCCGTACGGCTCCCGGCCACAATATACTCGTAAAGGCATTTGTCCGCGGCCCGAGGCAGGGACGGGGACGGGGACGGGGACCGGAAGGAAAGGAAAACGGAGACACGCCAAGTGGCCGCGCCGGACGACGCCGCCCACCCGGAAACAGAAGGCGACGGCGACGACGCCTCCGCCGCCTCCGCCTCCTCCTCCGCGAGCACACACTTTTTCTTATCGCTCCGCCAAAGGCTCGCCGAGCGGGCGGGGTCAGAAATCACCGAGAAGATGCGGAAGGCAGATGTGTCTCTGCAATGGAGATTCATTCGGGATCGCGGAGCGTTACGGAGAGGTCTTCACGAGTAGGCGGAGCGTTTTAGAAGGAAAGGCACAAGAGAAAGACACCGGTTAAGATACTGTGTCTGACAGGTTTATGCACATTAAATTAGTAAAAAGCAAATTCACACAAATAGAAACCTTGAATTTTCTTCTTGCCTCTTCACCATTCCCATAAATGTGAACTTCAGAAAATCACACGTACTGGATGAGAGACACAATAACATTTTTGTTATTTTCTCCTCCGCGTTTTGATATCAGAGTTTCATTGTACGTGAACGCTCACTGTTCATGTGTCACTGTTCGGAGTAGAAAAAAACGTTGTGATTTGTTAATAATTTCTATCACAAATACAGTTGTTTAAAAGAAGTGCATTCAATATGATTTCATTGTGGTCTCGACGGTTCAATTTTTTGCAATTGAGAATGATTGAAGCACATTAATTGATATTCCACAATAATAAAAAAAACAACTCATAATATCGTTTGTGGAACAACACGATAATTACACATTGCAGAAAGACGATAACTGAGCTGCTGTTGGAAAACTCCGCCACCGACGGGCAAGATTGAAAGCCAACCCCGCCTACAGAACACTGTCCGTGCAATCACATCCACCCGTCGTCGGCATACATCGATCATGCCATCTCACCCACGAGCACGCGCTGAGCGGGCAGTTTCCTGGTTCAGCAAGGACAATTCGCGGGCCGGCCCCGGCGCCTGCGATGTGCCGAGGTGGCCCCGGGTGGGGAGGGGGAGGGGCGGGCATTCGCTCCGTCGCGATCCCCGCCACCGTCGGCCCCACCCCGCCCCGATAACCCCGCGGACGATACGGCGGTGCCAGGCGCCGCGGAGCGCCGCTGCCGCTGCCGCTGCCACGCCCTGTCCCCGCGGCCCCGTCTTCCCAGAAGCGGCGCCGGCGGCGTATGGGGCAGAAGTGGTGGTGATGAGGGGGCGGCCGAGGCGGTACAAGAAGCGATGGAAGCGGGGAGTGACGAATAGTAGCGAGTAGCGGGTGACGAGTCGAAGGCGACGAGTAGCGAGTGAGGGGTAGGTAGCGAAGCGGGCGGGTAGAGAGGGGGCGGGTAGCGAGAGTTGGGCGGGTAGCGAGAGTTGGGCGGGTAGCGGGGTGGCGGGTAGCGGGGAGGCGGGTAGCGGAGGTGGTGAGCCGGGGGTGTAAGCAGGGGGGTGGGGGTGGGGACGGATGGTGAGTGGAGGGTGGCACGAGCATGGGTGAAATACGCTTGAACCAACCCCTGTTCGGCGAATGAATAGTGATTAGTTTTGGCGCTAACAAGAGATATTTGCGAAGTACGTAATACTGTGTGAACGTAAATTATGAATTCGTTTAGGTCAAGTACATACGACATAATATAGATCCCGCGAAAGTATAGTTAAAAATATTGGTTTTACACAAAACAGTACTCAGTGAAATAATAGATTAGTATGAGTACAGTTGTTTAAAAAATCAGCATCGTTTATTAATGTTCATACGCAAGTAAGCATCATTGGTAATATGTATATTGGTGAGTTTCGTACCTTCTATTTCGTTTGTCACTTTGCTTCACTCACGCAATAAAGGTTTAGAATTCGATTGAGTAATTCGAACGATTTGTCAACAAGCGTTCTGTCAATGCGCGCACATGTTCGAACGTCTATCACGCATCTCATAGCGCTATTCAATTGAATAAACAATGCGCTCTTTTGAAAGACCTGACGGGAAGTCTGCTGTGCTCGGAATAGACGTATCGCGTCGCGTGAAGTATCGATGTAAGGAAATGTGTCTGCAAGTTATCAGGTGAGTATCCTGTTAACTATAAACATTTGCAGTTCAACGGTGCAGATATGCAACGTCTACCTTCCGTCTTCTCGAGATCGCTACTGGCCGAGAGCTACAAGATAAATAAGGTTAGGTAAGCGATTGACTGCTTTAGAGCTTCCTGAAGGAATGGCATAAATATGCAATTCAATTAAGGAAGAGCAATTCGAAGGGCTGCAATTAGTTAACGTTTTTGGTTATTAATCCACAATTACAGGCGTTTTCATAGAGTAAAACTATTTTTTTGCTGACAGGTTCTGAACGATTTCATCTTATAACATAATTATTATCTAATTAACAATATATAAAATCTAGTCATACTTTACAGAAGTGCGTACACGTCGAATGCAAGAACATGCTATATTCTTCGAATGTATCCTTTTAATGTAAATATTATATAGTTTAGGATACTTTATTGTATATCGGTTATTTTTAAACTATCCGTAGATGTGTTAACGTTCCAAGAGGGAGAGAAACAGCAAGCAATTTCCCTCCAAGCATCACAACAACGTTCAAAGATGGCTACTAGGTTTCTCGCATGCGAGACAACGCTGCTAGCAATGGCGCGTTTACGTTTCGTTGATTATTTAAGCGATAAGAATGCGCAACAGAAGGGGCTGCGGACAGCTGGTCCTTGCTATTTGCATTTCAATACTGATGGTGCGCCTAGTCGTTTAATTGTTATTTTTGTTGAGTGAACTATTTATATCGACTGAGACGAACGGAGTAGTTATAAAGCAGTGCACGAAACCGAAGGATATGAAATGCAAATTAATACAACGGATAAGTCGATTCAGATTGCCATAAATTTTCGATACTTCTTTAGTAGAGAGAATATCTGAGAGAAGACCAGGAAAACCGTTTTTAAACGTTATTATCAAACAGGAAGTATTAAACAGCAAAAAAGCAGCTGCTGCGGCACTTTAACACGTGTGTTAAACTTCGAAAAAGAAAATCACCAAATCCAAACTTCAAACATTAAAGAAAGCGTTTGTTAATTGGTTAGCAAGAAAAGAGTTGACACTTCGGATACCCTTCTAATTAGTTGACAAATTAATAAATGTTTGGATGAAATTATATTATACGATATAGAAGTCACGGTAGATTTTAAATTATTCAGTTAGTAAAATCGCTCCATATTTTAAATTTGTCATCGAAGGAAAAAAACACCCATTCCCACAACAATACGCATAATCTGTAACGCACGTTTCATCCGGATCTTGGGAATCATATTTTTGTTGAATAACTTCAAGGAAACATAAAACTCCTAATTATCTCTTGGTCGTATTATAACATTTTAATGTAACGCGAGACGGAAAGCGTTTATAAAATTCTATTCTCCATTTCCCGGAAACCACTTTAGCGACAGGAACTTGTATACTACCGCGGAAAGCAAAAAATCTCCAGACATTCCTTTCTAGTCTTCGATTCCTCGTTTTTTTGTCAGTCACAGCCCCAGCGTCTCCACCAGCACTCTCTCTAGCCACTGATGAATAAAAGCCTTGTAATTGAGATATCATCGACTAATTAGCCGTTTAAGGTTTCCATCAACCACTTTCACATCCTGGAAAATATCTACGAGGTCTTTTACGAGGATCTCGAGAGAACTTTGGAACAATACAGACGAGCAACGCGTTAACGGCAAGCCACCGGAGTAGTATAGCTAGCAACTCTGGTTACAGACAGTCGCACAACTTGCCTAGCACAACAAAAGTGTCTGCGGCAAAGGCAACTTGTGAAACGGAGTCTGCAGCGAAAGGAAGGGTAAGCGCCCTCAGCGAGAAAGGTAGCGAGAAGGGCGTCGACCGACTACATCCTGAAGTCACCTTTTCGCAAGGCGATTATCTACCTCCCCTAACAAGGCACAGCCCAACTTCATCCCGTTTTGTTTTCCTCCTTAGAGGATTGATTTCTATGTTTTCCGTGGTCTTGTTAGA
The DNA here is from genome assembly GCA_038098605.1 of Gryllus longicercus. Taxonomy (NCBI): domain Eukaryota; kingdom Metazoa; phylum Arthropoda; class Insecta; order Orthoptera; family Gryllidae; genus Gryllus; species Gryllus longicercus. Next base: position 4,944,987 of record JAZDUA010000063.1, read on the forward strand.
ATCACGGAGATTGATTATAATTTATCCACTTCTGTCTATTTTCAAGAAATATTTGCTTGTTCTTTTACATCACGGTCAACATAACTCAAAATCACACCTTAAAGGTTTGTGGAACCCAAACTTGAAATCATCTATTACGAGCAATTTCTTCCATCGCTAACTTAACATACCCAATTACGAAGATTCTGCCATGCTCGGCTGGGTTCAAGGAAAGGGGAGAAAGTAGGATGAAACATAGGAAAGGAACACTGTGAACTAAACACACTCTACAGGGAAGGATAAGGAATGGGGGAAAGGGAGAAGAGGGGAGGAATAGTAAGAAGGGCAATAATAAAGAGAAAAAGAGGAGAAGGCGACGAAAACTGTTCCGAAGATCTCAATGGCAACAGAAGTCCCTGAGGAGGAAGAGTAGGAGAACAACGGAGCAAACACAAGAGACGAGAGACTGCTGAAGTTTCAAGAGGAAACTAGTATAGCAAACTATCAAGTTGGTTGGACCTCCACAGCGAACTGCGCTGCAAAGCAGTGAAGCCTGATGGCCCAAGAGAGACTGTTAGAGCTGCAGAGGCACATCACGCAAATGAAAAGTAAAACTTAATAGACTTGGTATTATGGACGATTCCATGATAGTTTACAAAATATACTTAACAAAAGATGTTTTCATTCCTTTTTATGACAAGTAGAGAAGATCATAAGTTCTCTCCTAAGATTTAACAAACGTTAGTATTCTCGTAGTAACATTCAGTTTTCATTAATTAAATAGTTTTCTTTTAGTATAATACTCCGCTTTACTTCATAAAAAAAAAAAATTCATTTTATATTGACACGTGCAAATTCTAGGTCACACTATTGTAACTATGGATTGCATAAACACTTTTGGTGGGGAAGAGGAACTCTTTTGGTGGGGTTTAAGAACTCTTGACTGTGTTGTCTTCAGTATTTCACAATGCCAACTAAATTAACCATTTCGAACAGAACCAAAAGATATATATGCAAAATATTATTAAAAAAATCATGGAATGAATTACATCATACCGAGCAACGTCAGCTTGCGACATATTTGGCGACAAACTTAACACTACGATAACTGTCGCAAAGACGCATGACGAAGTTATAACCGTCCTTCCTAACGAAGCAAAACTTGATCACGTCGTCGTTCCCAGAAGGCTACGTCGCAGAGCAAGGTCGCTGTTCTTTACGTGGCCAATTCTCAACGCTTCGCTCTTCGGCTCGGGTGTCGTGATTCACACCGCGACAGCGTCTCGCTGACAGCGCATCACATGTTCCGAAGGCGCCATGCAGTGCCGCAATTTGCAACGCGACGTGTCATTCATAAACTACATAATACATCTGGGAAGTAGTGATAATTTGTGACGTTCGTTCTGACGAAATGTCCACAAAAATCGTAGCAATGTTATAGTACGACTCAACCTTATTTGTTGTCACGCTTAACTGAGCAGTCAAAGTTTGCAACTGAAGCTTTGAAGACTGGGAGGTCCTGGGTTCGAGTCTCGATGGTATCAGATTTTTAACACGAATTTAGATCTTTTTTGGAGAGGTTTAGAAGTGACCTCTTCTGATTAGTGGTTGGTTTCTGTGCTTTCCTCACATCACGTCCTAGCGGATGGAGAGTGAGTGACCTACAAAAGAAGCCGGTGATGTGCGCAATCCTGACAACTCCACATACAATGACCAAAACTCGATGATTTAGAAACGTCTCTTCTGCTTAATATTTTAATAACACAGTATAACTGAAAAGGACATTGATAGTTTTGCGATTAATGATCGATATTAAATTCTCTTGGTTTTGAGCCAAACGGCTGGTTGAAAGTTTACGACACTAAGAAACCGCATTTCAGATGGTATATCACTATATATTAACGACTGTTGGATCGTTATTATGGTCCACTTCGACAGTTCACAGTGAAATACGTTAATTTTCACGAAGCCTAATAGAACTATAAACACATATTATAGAAGACATTCGTTCTCTCAGTGATCTCCTATGCCCCTCAATGGCATTTTTTAATTACCTAAATTATTTTTAACACAAAACCTTAAAAAATATACGTTAGAATAAGTTCCTACACAATATTTTATTACTGTAAAACATGTGATATGCTTTGGGAGTGTAATTCTTCACATAGCACCAAAAGCACTATGCTATTCATGAATAAGTGAGGAAAGGAATTTCTTCCGAGAATTGTTTGGTATTGAAAACATCAAGCACGTGTAATGAGCAATTTTTGTACGCCTCGCATCAATATCGTTTAACATGCCTATATACATTACTCTCTGAATGAAATTCTAGCCAATATTACCTCGCTGTATTGATGGGGATACAATAAACAACGCCATGAATTTGCGCCAACAGTTTAATAGCAATTTCGATAACGAAAGCGAGCAACCGAAACATCTATTTTGACAATAACCTAGTACTAACAAAGTGATGAAATTGTTTCTCGAGTGCGCGCTATACACAAACATTAGAAGTACGATTTACGTAATTCAAACATTTACACGGAAATACTACATACCACAGGACTAGCTCTGAGAGAAAATATTAAAACATATTGGAGTACATTATTGATACTACTAGTGCTACGCTACATCACTTAAAGCGAAATGAAAGAGAATTCATATTAATATCTCAAGTTAAGTATGGTGAATTAATTATTTCACTAGTGAGCAATTTATCGATTTAATGAAAAAAAAACTTTGATCTATACGATGAGTATTCGTACAACCGGTACGTACAATACTAAGGAGTTTCTTTCATATCAAAAATATATTAAGATTCAGACACAATGTATTTTGCAAGAATTTGCGTAAGGAATCTTTTTTATCCAGCATTGGTTGTTTGCACACATCGTTACAAATTTATTTAATAGTCAACTCCATATGCGATGCGGAGAAGGGTGACGCGGAAAAGAACACAGTGGGACTGCGACGGGGGCGGGACGGGGCGGGGCAGGGGCAGGGGAGTGGCGGGGTGCGGCGAGTCAGGAATGGTCCTGGGAGTGACAGTCGGTGAAGGATGGGACTGATGCAGGGATGGTCATGGCGGGGCGGGGTGCAAGGTGGGGAGGGGTGGGGCGGGCGCGGCGGTGCAGGGTGGGCCGGGGTGGGGTTGGGAGGGGAGGAGTGGAGCGGGGAAGGGAGGAGTGGGGCGGGGAGGGGAGGAAACGGGCGGGGCGGGGCGGGGCGGGGAGGGGAGGAGTGGGGCGGGGCGGGGCGAGGCGAGGCGGGGCGGGGCGGGGCGGGGCGGGGCGGGGCGGGGCGGGGCGGGCCGAGCCGGGAAGCGGCGGCGCCAGCGGGCGTTTTTGTATTCACGCGCGTCCGGAGGTTTGGACGCTCTTCCCGGAAACGTCCGGCAGCGTTGACGCGCACCTCCGCCCTGGGCGATCCCAATCGCCCACCGCCCACCGGCAGGCCGGCCGGCCGGCCGCTCGAAATCCGGTTTCGCCCGCGGACAGACAGCGAGCGCCTCCGATGAGCGCCGGCCGGCTTCGCAAACACCCCGCGCCCCTCGCCACGCCCCCTTCGGCCGCGCCCCACGACGGAGCTGTTGGAAATAGCATACGCCTCACGCACAGAACGTTGGATACACACTTTTTATTTGGTTTCGCTAGGGTCTTTGACGGTGAAAAATGATGGCTGTCCTAGGACATTAAGTTGAAAGGCAACAACCTCGGCTTGTTGATTCACAGAAATCTCAATAATAAGTAAAGGAGAACATATACCCATCGAAAATTATAGAATTTTTTTGTTTCGAGTTTCAGGGCATCGTACATAGGAGGAAAATAAAAGAGATCGAATTTTAGAGATATTCAATGTTACAATGGATTTTTATTTCGTTTTCCTGAGTACTCGAGGATTTAATTCGGTTTTGAAGTATAAAGATTACTCATTTCGTTATAATACAGTTCGCGGTATATGCATGTCCTCTTGATAAAAACATACAATGCAAAAGCAGAACAGAAAAAGGTAACTAATTAAATAAATAAATAAACAAATAAATAAACAAACAACGGTCTTTCATTTTTCGTTCATTTTATAAAAAAAACACTTTTCTCTTTTGGTATTAGTGTTCGGAGATGTTACGTTTCGACCTCATCGCGACCAGAAGCGCGGCAAGTGAGGGCGACATCCAGATAAGATCGCAAGACCTTTCCCCCCAGCTCGAGCGACTGTTCGCGCCGTTGCATCAAGCGGCACCGTGGCGCTCGGGGGGGGGGGGGGGGAGATCCGAGGGGCGAGCAGCGCGTCCAGCGCCCGCCTTTCCGCGCGACTCCACCGCCGGACGCGGTCGCCGACGGAAGAGCTGCGGTCACCACCGGCGCCCACGTCACCAGCGCCAGTGGAGACGACGCCAAAGTGCGCGACAAGTAAAATAATGATGATAATGATAATAATGATAATGAACAATGATAATAATAATAATATAAGTAAGAAGAAGAACAAGAACAAGAACAAAAAGACGGCTGCGGGGCAGCTCTAGTCTGCGTCAAGGAGGCTGCAGATTTGAGTTCTGTGTAGACATGGTCGTATTTGCGATTGTCCCTTCACCCCTCATCATCATCATCATCATCATCATCATCATCATCATCTCATACGTCACACTTCAGAGCGTAACAACCTTGTCGTACTGAAGGATACAGCGAAAAAACTGATCCTGAAAAAATTACACACGTTAACCGTGTAGGGTGATCACTAATGGCCTATACAACAACAACAATAATAATAATAATAATAATAATAATAATAATAATAATAATAATAATAATAATAATAGTATTAGGGTGTGCATTCCATTCCTGAAATACATTTCCATGCCTTTTCCCAGTTTTCAGGTCATTGTTTTCAAATTTCTCACTGCGAAGGTTTTACAGTATTTAACTCTGTTTGAAGAAAACATTATAGCACACCTGAAACTATTTTGTAAACTAAACTTTGTAACTAAACTTTTTCTGATAGTGCCATGATAAAGTACAAATAAAAACAACTCAAAAAATAGAATTTGAAGAAACTAATGATGTACTATTGTCTTTAGGAATAATATCTAGTTTTATTATCCATCTCAACTCGGGAAAACTCCAATAATATCTAGTTTCAGAACTATTTCAACTTGGGAAAACTCTAAAAACAATTAAAACATTGTGATGCTGATGGTACAATTGGTTGAAGAATTTGTTCCTCAAAATTATTCGTAAGAAGTGGTACGAATTCTCTAGTCGTTCACGGAAATTCAAGATATCGTCTTACTCAGAATATTTTTTCATCAACCCATGCAAAAGGACATGGAAATATGTGATGAAATTATGCTGTGGTGTATCTCATTCACAGTGGAAAAACGATTTCCATGCAAATCCCCCATTCGGATAAATACACCGTCAAAAATACGCAGATGAGTTAACAGACGTCTTGAAAATAACAGTGAAACGCAAATTATATTCTGTGCACTGTCTTATTTCCATTTAAACATTTTCACCAATTCAATAATATGCTTTGTATCACCAATCAATATTCTTTCCAAGCGTTTCGGACCACTGTCCGTCACAACTTTCCTCAAAAGTGCGTAGCTCTCGAGACAAAGACTCATTAGAGACTTTCTCCGGGATGTGAAGTGAGGACCGTAGCGAGGACGCCCTGGAGAAATTTTCTATGCTCGACTAGAGAGAGTGTATCAATTACACTATCTTCTTGTATCAACCGAGATTTGCTTCAGAGATAATGATAGTCTTGTCGGTGGAAGTAGGTGAACGGTTCAAAGCAGTTCCTTTCACTGTTGCGTGAAATTTCTCCCTCTAGATCCTTGGAAATGAATGGTGGGAGAAAAAGGAGTCAGTGAGAAATATCAAGGCGATGGGAAAGAAAGTAACAAAGCAATGGATGCAATCTCGAGACAACAAGTTCCTGCAGCTTCTCACACATTCAAAATGAATTTCTAATTTCCCAAAGTAACTTTTTTCAGATCTCGGGTGAGGACATACAAGAACAATCGGAGGAAGAGAGATCGAGACTAGAGTTTTCGTCGTAAGTTATGAATGGCAGCGCTTCAAAACGCGGTAAAATCTATTCAAATCTCGGTCTTCGCTTAGGTTCAAGTTTCGTGACAATGCTTCGTCCAACTGTTTGAACGGAATACTTCAACAGAGAGATGTTCCTTAGAGATCGTGGCATGGACACGATAGCTTACTATGCCTAAAGTGTTCTATACAATTATTCAAAAACGAGTCATTTGTGTATATATGAATACATCTGCTAAGACTTTGCGAAACGTCTAGTAATTACGAAGTATTTAAGTTATTATTAATATTGATGCAATAATAACTATGATTTTAAACCAAGGTAAGCAGCACTTACGAATTCAGCTGTATGAACGTATGAGGCCTCAATTGCCACAAGATAGAATACGAGTAATAAATTTACCATTAAAATAACAAACAAAATATATAAAAGTGAAGAAATGCTTCCAATCAGGCCTTACAGAATTGACAGATACACCTTCGAGCGAAACATTACTGCCAAGACCCGCACCGAAGCTGTGAGGAAGAGATTGTTCGGTTCGGAGGCAAGAGCACTCGGCGGGCGATCCATCGACGGCTTTGGAAGGCGAGGGGAAGTGCTTCTGCTTCTGCTTCCGCGTTGACGCTTGCAAATGCAGCGACGTCCATCCCGCCCGCGACGGCCCAGGCACGCCCGACGCTACAAGGGGCGGCGATAACCGGAGAAGGAACAGCCCTAGGCCGGGGAGAGGGAAGAGAAAAGATAAACAAAGAAGGGGAGGAGAAAAAGTTATAGAAAAAGAAAATGGAAATAAAAATAAAGAAGAAGAATTATAGAGAGAAGAGGAAGAGAGAATGAAAGAAAGGGGAAGATAAAGTGACTTAACTAAGACGGGTAACCCGCTACGTTACAGAACCCACCAGCTGCCACTAATTTAACGCAGAGCTATAACGTCTCAATCGTCAGAGCGTCACAGTTCCCATTGACTTCCCGTCGATGACGATATCTTTGAGAAAATAAAGCTCTTTCTCGGTAACACAAACAATTACAATTTATTTTCAAGACTTCTGTCTTACAGTTCAAGTTACATAACTTCTTAACCTCATCTAAGTAATTACTGCTAATATATCCAGCATTCCATGCATACGTTTGCATAAATTCAAATTCCCGTGGCTCTGAGAGTCCTTCGAAATAGTCTCTACGATCTCACAAAGCATTCTGCTTGTTTTTTTATGATCTATGAAAATACTTCGTTGCTAAGAGAAAATAACTGATAACGGTAAACCGCCACATTTCAGATGCTAAATATGAGTAATGAGTGACAGAAGACGAATAATAAATGAAATTTAAAAGAAAATAACAATAAAATAAAATAAAAGGAAACGGAGAAAGCTATGAAAACAATGTGGAAGAGGAAGGTCACAGGAGAAACAGAGTAGAGAAGGTGAGCGATGATAGTAGGGAGAAGAATGCTGAACATGGTCTGTTTGTTAGTGTATTTCTCCGGCATTCACCTGATATTGATGAGAGAAATCAAGGAAAACTATCGATCAGAGTAGCCGTCAGCTAGAATTCTCCTCCTCATTCTCCATACAAGGGCTGAATTCGACCTAGTTCTTCGGGTAGTGTTGATAATGATATTGCCAGTGTGAACGTAGATGCCGGTTCGATTGCCAATGAAAATGTCATCTGAGAGAACAGTTGCTTAGTAACCCCCAAAACGGCAATAACATACAGCACAGTGAATATGACGGTGTAAGCAGCAGCTCAACTCGAGTCCTTAGCGCAACCGCCGCCATTCAACGCCCTCTCACCCGATGGTTCCGCCAAACACAATTCAATAATGAGGATATATGGAAATTTCCGAGCACATTAATACTGATTTCGGCTAAGGGGAGGTTTCCAACACACACAATACCACATAGCTCAAACCCTTCAGACATAAAATGGCGTATTTGGGGCATCTCTGACTGACACCAAGCGTGCGCGTGGTGCCGTCCCGTGCCGAGAGAGTTGGCGGCGCCCTGTCTCTCGAGACAACACCCCACGCGGGGCAGAAGCGAGAAGGGCCGGCTGGCTGGCTTCGGGCCTGCACCAGCCCTGCACCAGGCGGCGCGGCGCTTGAGAGCCACATCCACGGCCCGGCCGCGCCGCACACACCGCATTCTGAATTCGATTCTGAATTATTGAATTGAATTGATGCCTTATTTTACGTGGCGAGACTCGGGCCATCAAGCCCGCTCTTCCGTCTGACCACGCAAATTTCGCTACGCTTTCACCAACTAGCGGAGAAAGGGGGTATTTCTTGGGCGTGAAACAGGCGATTTGAATTTAGCTCATTTAGGCTTGAGGATCTTTTACATGCAAATAAATCTACTAACATGGGAGAACCGGCTTTACTTCCGAACTTTTGCCCTCCTCTACCCTCAGAAGGAAGGCGTACGAAGAACTTTTTCGCCCTTAAAAATTCAGGGCGTCGATCGGGTTTGAACCCGCCAGATTGGGTATAATAGTCCGATACGCTAACCATTACACCATCGCCGACCCTCCGAAGCGGGCCGTCGAAGGCTGACGCCACGTTTCAGCCAGTGATCGTGGTCATCTTCAGCGCAGAAATGAAACGTCGACGTCACGGCCTTCGCCGACACCTGCACAGCCAAAATCATTCGCATGACTGTAGCCGCGTAAGCCGTCGACATTGCTTGGATGTGGCTTGCAATTACCTTCCCCCGAGCTCTTCATTCTTTTTTTTTTTTTTTTTTGTAACTTTTCCTCTTCTCGCTCCTTTAGGAGAATGGCGCCTTCTGGAATGGCTTCCGTTCCGAAGGGGCTCCGCTGCCCGAAGAAAAGCCTAGGGGAAGACGCGGCGGCTGTTCGACATGCGAGAAGCAGCCCCAAGATGCCGCCGCCGCCGCCGCCAACCCGCGCCCGCCCCAGGCGCGTGATCCGCATGTTGGGCGGTAGGCGGTCGCCTCCTGCCGGGAACCAAGTCTCTTGCACTGCATCTTTTTTCACGCCGCTGCCGCGGATCCCCCTCGTTGGCGTCAGTGATATCGCAGGCAAGTCACTGCAATTGCCACAACCATCGGATATGTCGGCCGAAACGTCAGCACATCAGCCTTCGACGCCGGACAGCTCAGATCATGACTCTGGCCGCGGAAGCCTACGACATCATTTAACCATCGGCAGGACCGCGCACTCTGCAGTTGATGGCACTACCGTAGTGTGAGGTCATGCTAGAGGAGACAACGCCATTTCAATGGTGCACGCTACCGTCACAGCCAACGCGCTCCGGACCGAGGACACTAAAGAGATCATGCTCCTACCTCACAATGATTCATTATCACCGGAGCCGTTTCCCAACCCATACTCCCCGTGGCCAGTCTATGCCATCACGTCAATCTACGTCATGGTCTCCGCCGGCATCCCACCCAACGACAATAGAATTGTTACAATCATCGGCATCTCAATCTTCTCTTCAAATGTACTTGGGCATTATAGTAATAATTCTAATGGTTGTGGCCTATACCAATATTGATGTGAACGATTGCAAGTTTTCGATGTATGCAATATCCTGTTTTTTAGGCGTCTTTCTCTGTAAAGTGTAGATGACGGGGCCTTTCATCTTTTTCATATTTACGAGTCTTGCACACTGGAGTCACGTTATCGCTGAGAAAGAAAACATTTTTGTGGGATTTCATATATTTTATTTCAGGAGACGTAACATTAACACTGTCCACTAATAATCCCACATAAATGTTCACTAATACTCCAATGTCACCCTTATTCTATGAGGAGTCTCACGAACTACAGTACTTAAGTTCTATAATTCGTCAACTTCCACGCAGTTTTACCCAATATCTCTCAAAAATGACACGTAATTAAAAATCCTAATTAGTAAATACACCTCGCCTCAGACGATGCTATTTCCCCTTCCATTTCGTCCCCTCGTACCCGCGTCTCCACCACCTGCGTCGTCGTCGTTTTTTTCGAGAAGAGCTTAGGAGCGCCACGGTCTCTTGGGGCCGGGGGCGGCAACGCGCATATCGAAAGCGGAGCAGCCATCGGCACGTGCGCCGGGCGGCGATCGCCTGCTCTGAGAACCTCTAACGCTCGGAGGCTCGCCAGAGGGGCGGGGCCATTGGAAACCCTTGGCGAGGGGGCCCTTGGGGCAGGGGATGCCGTTGGAATCCCCCCCTCACATGTAATGGATCATTTTTAATTCAAACTCGAAAGAAAGCGTGGGGGGATTGCAACTTTCTACAACTCGACGGGTCTAAGATTCCAAATAACGAATGAACACGTACTCTACAACTTTAATGAAAATACTGGACTTCGATATGATCAGGAATCAACTCATTTTAAACTCAAAATGACCATTCTTGAATTACATTATTCCCATAAATTCCGATTCCATCCTCTTGGGAAAATAAGTTAACTATTTAGTCAGTTGGCAGGCCACTACGTCACCTTGAATGACTTTACAAAAAAAATCGCGCTTCTTAAAGTTCACTTTTTTTTTGTTCTGAATCTTTAAAAGGAAAAGAAGGTGTACAAGAAAGAAATTAGAACGATGATATGTCTAGACGTACGAATTCTCTAGATGAGTGGAAATAAACACGGACAAAGCAGAAAATTTTAAAATTGTTTGGAAAATTTTTCGTTTCTTCAAGTCTAGTGACCTAATTAAGTTGCTTTTTTGACACAGCTTCAAGTGTAGATAAAAAGTCCTCAGAGATATATTTTATAATCGATAAAGAATAAATCTGTGAGATGCGAAATATCGTCCATGTTTACTCTCGCAAAAATTGGTTCCACTTGAGATTTGACAACCACCTTTGCAAATATTTTGCCAAAAACTCTTATCTTTCCTGGCCGATTATAGAGAATTGATACTATTATTATAGATAACTAATGGAGCAAACTGGCGCAAGTGGCTCTCAATATTTCAGCACTTTTAAGTGCTCCTTGCCTCATTTTTACTTCAAATGGGAGATCAAAGATGCAAAATCATCTTCATTAATACTATAGTTATTTCACTTCAATATTATTTTTTAATAATTAATTTCTTATATATATATATAAATATATATATATATATATATATATATATATATATATATATATATATATATTAACTTTAGTTCCATGATTATACATTTTATTTGGATTATTGAGGCAGGCCAGGTTCGAAATAATTGATTTACATATTTATTTTCAAGCGACTACGATATCCAGACAAGTATCTTTTTCCGTAAAATAGAACTGATGGATATATAGATGGATGACCGTAATTAAGCCATAATGATTGCGTGGGTGATTATTATATGATTAACTGAATCGTAGAGGAACAATATCATTTTTGAAATGCTTGCTTTCAAATCGTTTTAAGCCCAGTGACAGACGAGAATTCGGCACCTAAAAGTTGGAATGACAGGGAGTGAATGAAACAAAATGTATGCGTACGTGAGGAGTATACGAGTAATAAAATATAATGGCGTGGGCTAAATGGCCACCCTATTGTATTTCTATAACTTTGCCTTTAATTCCTCTACTGTAAAACTCGATCGTATTACTTCACCTTTATAGCAATGGAAGTGAACGCACACCAAGTGAAGTTTTGTGCTGACTTCGTCCATCCACGAGCTGCATTGTTCGAAATTTCTTACCTAGAACAAAAGAAAGCAATATATTAATTGGAGAACAAAAATTTTCAGTACACAAAATTTCAGAAAACAACGCTACTTTGTGTTAGCACTGAAAAAATGCATAGATCACAGTAATTAATGTAAAACTCTCGACAATCAATCTTTAACCACTCGAAATCACGTTGAGTTATTGCTCTCTCACACGCTTCCACTTCAGACACAGACAGATAATATATCAACTCGCGGACGTGTATTACGAGATCCCAATACTTCACGCTTGTCACCAGAGATATCAACAAGTACGCAACATTATCAGATCCCAGTGCAGTGGTTTGTTCTCATTTCGCTCACCGCCGACCGAGTTTCCTTGTTTCCGGTTTCGTCCCGTTTCCTGCACAGCGTCTCAACCCGTGCGGCAACGATGACTTGCAAAGCAAGCGGACGTGGAACGGACTTGTGTCATGTGCCAGTTGGGTGAGCTTACGAAGTCAACCGATGTGAACGAACTGAGTCCAGCCAGTATTCCACATCTGCCCAGCACGAGCGCCTCGCACCCGTCTGTTTCTTTGGAACGAGTGGGCGTGTTTACATTTTTCCAACCGGCGGCATTCGCTCTGTGAACTGCATTTACCACGTGCTCAACAGATGCCCCGCGTGTGATTCGCCGATAGCTATGACCGCCCATGTCGTGTTCTGGCCAATCCTACGTAGTTAACACCGTATATGTTATATTTACTCTGATGCGTTCAAGCGATTGAAAACAATTGACTAAAAACAATTTATCTTCACATAAAGTTTCCGTCATCAATTAGTAAGCTTGGATTATAAAGAAGCAATCAATGTACTTTGATTAGGACTGCAACAAATATTTATAACGAAGCTGCATATTTAAGAAGAAGCAAATAATAAAAAAGTTATATTTGATCTTAGTTTTTAATGTTATACCTATCGAAGTCATATTTATGCTCGTCATGTAGCTGCCGTAGCGGTTTATGACGTTGCAATTCCTTATTTCAACATTTCCTCTCCTGTTTACATAGCTTAATGACACACTTTCCACATTTTGTCACTGTTACGTGATGCAGTTAACGTGATAACTCCATCAATAGTGTGCCGCAACAGTGTCTGACACTGAATACCCTCTATTGCTAGTTACGTGTCATACGGTTTATAAATGATCGTTGCATGACCTTATAATAGACAGTTAATTTGAAGCTCACAGTAAAAATATCAGAAACTTGGAACGGTTATGTTGGAAATGAAGTGCTATAATATTCAAGAGCGGATCCAGAGACAAATTTGGGGAAATTCAAAATGTTTTGGTCGAATGTGTCATATTACAAATTTTGTAAAATGCCGCAGGCTACAATTAGCTCTTGCTGCGATACGAGTTTATTCGTTTAAATTATTATCCGAAAATAATTTTACTTGAAAGTTTCGTGACTAAGTTAAAATTAATAGTTACTGAAACATTTTAGGAGGGGAAATTTTCCTCATTTTCCGCCCCGTAGATCCGCGCCTGTAATATTACTTGCACATGTTGTTCGTATCTTCAACATCAACTTTCAAGGGGATCTGTGCTCCATTTTTAACATCCCTCCTCTTTGTTACGTAAGCACGCAACTAATTCATTTCCCCCATCTCATATACCACGTGAAAACCGATGAAAATCAATATATCGAAACATAAACCACCTTTAAATATTTCTATTTTCGTGTCACCGAATTCCAGATCACCCAAATAAACCGAAGTACAAAAAAGAAGTACTATAATGATATGCATGACGACTAATTTTATCACCCATTAAGAACACTAAAAAAACGAAACAATAATTAAACGCTTAAGAAGAGGTAGAAGTAGAAGTAGAAGAAGAAGAAGAAGAAGAAGAAGAAGAAGAAGAAGAAGAAGAAGAAGAAGAAGGGGGAGGTAGAAAAAAGGAGGAGAAGAAGTATAAAAAGAAGAAGTAGAGACAGAAGCTGGCGAAGAAAAAGAACAATGCACCATAAAACAAAAAATAAACCCAGAACGCAATCCAATTCCCAATATCTCCACGTGGCGCGGGACCCCACAGCGTCCACGGCCAGCACCCCTGCACGCGAGAGTCTTGTGGGCGAGGGGGCGTGGCCGAGAGGGGCGGGGTCGGGCGTCCGCGTGGGGCGCGCGTGGTCCGCGGCTGGCGTGGCGAGGCGCCCTCGGCGGAAGCCCCGTAACGAGTCAGTTGATCCCGGGGTCACCGCCGCCCGGCGTCACGGACGCCACGCGACCGAAGTCCGGCCATCGCGTCGACGCGGCGCGGCCGTTGTACCCGACTTGACCGCGGTCACGGTCTTGGCAGCGCTCGCGTGCCGCCCGCTTTAAGGACGCCGACGCTGACGGAGAAGGGGAAGGGGGGAGGGGAAGGGGAAGGGGAAATTTTCAGGCGGATGGCGCCGATTTCCGGTTCGTCATTCAGGAAGTAGCAGATTAACTATTAAAAACCGATAATTTTCAAAATATAAAAACTGAATAACGAATCAACCAAATAATGGGGTCAACGAAGGAGAATCATTATTTAAATTTGTTTTCTCTGTTCCGCAATTCTGTCTTTTGGGGGGCTATTAACATTTAGTACCTGTATCTCACGTTGAGAGTTGGCCTTGCCATTGTTGCCACATGGATACTCGTGAACAAATCTTGGTTTAAGGTATTTAATTTGTTACTAAATGTTTCTTGAATTTTTACTGCGTTTACAGTAATTTTTGAGGCGATTTAGATTTTTTTAATCTATGGCGGTAATTGTATGATGAGTATTAAAAATTAGAAGAATACTATGATACATACATGTGATTGAATACGCTGTACAGAGCTTCATCTTACTCCTATCACATATACTATACTTTCATTACAACTTCGATTTTAGTTTGTGTTTTACAAAATATGCTTCTATTCTTAACATGTTTTTGTTCCAAGTTCACAAGATTTTCGATCCCCTTGCACGAAAAACGATTGAAATACTGGTTCACTTTCATTCACAGCAAAAATGTTACTGCCTCATTAATTTAGCGCGAATGTCTCTAAGCTCACAGACGCAGTTCCTTACGCAGTTCTAAGGTATTCGATGCACTTCTCTGTAAACAGAAGGCGAGGAGATAGAACGGCGTGCAATTTCTTTTCGTCCCTCGAAACCTACGGTCTTGGAAACAAACGCACCGGCGCAGAACTATTTTCTTTTACCCACAATCTGCATTTAATCTGGAAGGAAGGAGCGGAATCCAACTCCAAGAGTTTGCACAGGAGCCTCCGAGACTTCTGGAATTCCAATCGCTAGGGGCTGGCATTTCCTTCTGCTTTGCCACCAAACAGCGAACTGCCGGAGAAATTCTCTAAACGAGTGTATACATTGGGGTTTTACTCCTTGCAATTCAATTCCCTTTTCGCATGCTGATGGCTCCCCCTTAAAGCAATGAAAGTGTATTGAAAACAGGGAGAAGGAGATCGACAGAGCTTTGTACGCGGTTCGCGAAAACTATCAGAAGTTTGTAGCAGGCGATGTCTGGTATCCCAGTTCTACTACGTTCCACGCCATGACTACGGATATATCGGCATATTGAGATGTAATGTAAAACTTTCATTGTGAAACATTGATGAGTATTACTCCTCATTCAATGGAAAAAATGACATGGGAAATATAAAGAATGAGATACGAATAAGAATATTTGCAAACGAAATTTGTGGGCATTGCTGACATTCTGAATAAAAATGTCTATACATTCCGTAACTATTGAATGGGTCTAGGGTACAAATTCTTTATACAACATATGAGGTTCAAAACTCAGTGTAGGTAGCTGGCGTGTCGATAGCTATTTCGTAGAATAAAAATATTGAGAAATTTGCAAAATGTATAAGAAACTTTATAGAATCCTTAACGGTCAATATAAACATGTTCTAAAATTCCCGATTACAAGGAATTGATCTATCCAAAATCTCTACAGAATTGTACGCTACTCGCCAGAGTATTTATTACTGAGTTCACATTCTAAAACCGTTCTTAGCTGCCGTATGTCTGTGGTAATGTCAGAGGGAGAGGCCGGTGAACACCAAAGCAAACTGTGGATCTCACCGGTCGGTGTTCTCTCACCACTCAGGCCGGGATCTCTGCTCGTACATCGAGTATGCAATCACACTGGTTTCTAGATGCCATCGTGCTGTTGAATATGTTTGTTACTAAGATTTTATTAAGTCAAATCAAGAATTTCACTTATTGTTCTGATGTATGAACAGATTGTAAATTAATGTTGGATTAAAAACAAATATATTAGACCCATTGCTTCTCGCAACCACGCAGATTACTTATCAGGTGCATTCACCGGCAGTGGAGTCGGGGCTTTCGAAATCAACTTGTCGCATCGAACGTCGTCTCGTCTCGTCTCGTCTCGCCGCGTCGCATCGCGTCCCGACCCGTCAGAATCTGTGCCGTCCGCTTCGAAATTGGAAGGAAATCAGGGGAATGGAGATCCGGGGAGGGGGTAGGGTGGGGGCGGGGGCGGTGGGTTGAGATGGGAGAAGGAATGAGGGCGAGGGAGTCTTCCTCTTCGCCGTCGTCGCTCTCGAGATTGATTGAAAGATTTAGAGAGGGAAATGAAATAAATTGACGGGCGGAAGTTTGGGTCCTACACGGGGATCTGCGAGTCGCTGCACATCCACTTCTCGTCTCGTTTTGCTTTCTGGTCTCTCACTACACCGGAAGTCGTAATTTCCGACATCGTTTCGGGATGGTGTTATTTCTGCAAGTTTTCGAGTTCTCCCCCCCCCCTATTTTCCAGTTGGACGTTAAAGGGGCCCAACCATTATATTCCATCTGACATTAACATCTACCTTTCCATATATGAATCTCCTTTGTGGGCGAGGTTACATACTTATGTAATGGTATGTGAAGAACCTTGCTAAAAGTAATCTAGTTAATTGCACAGTTCTTAAACAAAATTCTCTTCGTCTTTTTTAACATTTTGTCACAACCTTTGCATGTAAAAGAGCGCGACTAAAAAGCAAACAACTGCTTCATAAATGTCCGTTTCATAAAAGATAGATATTGTACCACAGAAACATCAAGTATATAGAAGAGACTTGACCATTTGAATACTCAATACTCCTAATTTCATGACATCAAAGAATTTTATTCATTAACTTTCCCTTTTGTTCACACACGACAGTTGAGAATTCGAATCTCTTAATTCTCCAAACCCAAATTTTTATTTCTTCTCTTAAGATATGAGTTAATGGAGGTCATTTTCAAAGCCAACAAAATGAAGAATGAAATAATAAACGTTTAGAGCAGACTTCGCCAATTCATTCCCAACGAAACCAATTTATATCTCAAACACACACATTGTTGAGCAACGTCTTCTGCAGCTCCTCCCAGTGGCTTGTTACCGCGCCAAACGAGCGTGTTTCCATAACGACGCTACCGCAAGGTTCGCCGGCAGAGGCAACTACGAGGCAAAACGGCACGTGCGGCGGCGCGCATCACGCTCCTTGAATCGCGCGTGCACATCTAAACGCCGCCCCAGAGCGAGGCGTTTAGCGCCTATTATAGTCTGGCAGCTACGAAGGCGGCGTCGCGACAGCGTCACGTCGAGACTGTCTCCCAGACGAGGATGAAATGATTAGTGGGCACCCACACCAGACAGACTCTGATGAGCCTAAGATTGTTTTTTTTTTTTTTAAGAATATACTGGATCGATGGTGTAACTGTTAGCGTATCGGCCTGTTATACCCAAATTTGCGGGTTCCAAATCGATCGAAGATGTGGATTTTTACGGGCGAAAAAATTCTTTAGGGCGGGAAGTAAAGCCGGTTGTCCCGTGTTGTACGGTTACTGCATGCAGAAGATCAAGACTACAAGAAGCCTCCGAGCTCATACCTGTTTTTTCAGTTAGATGGAGAAAGAAGATTGGCAAAATTTGCGTGGTCAGATGAAAGAGTAGGCCTGATGTCATTAATCTCGCCACGTAAAATAAGGCATCATTGAACTGAACTGCAATATATTTTCAAACATTGAAACTAGCTAGTCTTGAAACGGGGGTTGAACATACTAAATTGATACGTTATTTTGCAGATCGACAAAATGTTGGCCGAGTGCCCCATTATTAAGAGGAGGGGGATTGAGTGCCAAATTATTAAGGAATTGAGGAGGAATCGTTCTTTCTTTTCAGGTGATGTTTCGCGTTCGCCTTCTGGTAGAACGAACATGAAGAATAATGATGAAGAACGAGTGATAATGGCTAGGATATGTTAATCCAAAAACGAGATCAATCTACTTCGGAAGCCTGGCACCCCCAGAGACTTTCGGGGACAGGTGATTTTTCAACTTTCACGAATAAAAAAAACAACACACAAAATATATATCGGGGAAATATTTCCTATACCTGAAAATGAAGTTAAAAAATTCAACAATGTTGACGATACTTTTAATGTTCACCCTTAAAACACTTTTCCATCTCATTGAAATGTCTGGCTACGTACTGTTTATGGTTTACAACTTCGGTACCTTTCGGTGCATCACTCGAGAAAATATATTTTAATAATGAATATTGTTCGTTTTGGGGATCTGAAAATAGAGAGTGGCAGTAAGGCTGAAGTAGATGCTCTCCATTTGCAATGAACCGTAAAGGTGAACGTTACTAGAGGAAATTATAGATCAGAATTAATATAAAGGTTGAAGGAAGTGGAGTGCCTACGAATATTTTATGGCGTAATTCCGTGAAAAGCAAGTCTGAGCTGTCACTCACAGCAGTGCGCTGCTAATGATCTCCGGTTACTGGGCTTCACATCCTGGTTACTACAGAGAAAATCTGTGTTGAATAAACTGGGTTCGTGGGAAATTTTCCAAAGAGTCCTACAATTTTTTTTCGCATTTGTCATTTGCACATCAGCTGCGCCACAAGTTCATTACAACCTCATTAGTGTTCATATCCATCAATTTCTACATTGCGATCGTTTTGGGACCATGAGTGAATGCGAACAAAACATTAAAGGGTTATGGATTCAGACTTGAAACCACTAATTCATGTAGCAACTGCAAAAGGAATACACAGTAGAGAACAAAGCACTGACATGGTGCAACAAAATTATGGTAATTTACTCGGTGCTGTGCGTGATAGTTCACTTATTACAAAACGTTACGAACAAGCTGCATGTGGTGGCTATGTTATGAGGAAAATGTATGTTAATTTCTTTCGGCAGCAGTTCATGAACGGATCAATGTACTGGATGTCGTTTCCCTCAGAACAAACGAGAACAGCTGTGAGACAATATATTTTACAATATAATTTTCTGTTCTCTTGTTAGTTATCACCAGATCTATACATCACATGAATAGATATGTTATTTTTTCAAGAAATGCATTTTTTTCAATCACTCTGAAAAATATCAAGTTCTGTCTTTCAATTCTTGTCTCTTCTTTTGTAGGAAAGAATGTTGTGAGACTGAGTGCCTTTTCTGTCAAGATTTCAATGATTATTCTCTATCTAAGCGTTAGGTGGCTTGTGAATTTATCTGTGAACTCTCCAGAAATATGAAGTGGCAGTTCAGAGAGCGGTAAAACTTATTCGAATCCGGTAGGCGTCATAACCTCAGCGGTGTTAAACAGATCAAGAAAATGTCTGGCATGTCGCAGTGATCGAATCTACAACCTTCCAATCGCTTGAATACACTCGAGTCTTAGTGCGTTGTCTTTCCAGGGTGGCCACTCATTTCCTGGTACAAATTTCCCGGAGCACTTTTTAATAATTATGCCTGATAAGATGTGTAATTTCACTCTACTTAAATGAAATATTAAAGCTACCCTGGTAGTAATTGGTCAACTCTTTGATTTCCCAGTTACAAAGCACAAATTAACATTTTCTCGCCAACGAAAAACTGAGCACAAAATGTTTCTTGTTGTTGTAATGTTGTACTAATGTTTTTATACAATGATTTCTAGTTAGCATATAACGCTCTCAAAATTTTCCCTGGGGCAAACGATTCTAGCCCAAATTTCCTGATTCCTCCAGCTCAATGAAGTTCCCTTATTCTTCCCGGTGGGCATGCACGAGTGGCGTACCAACCCATTTCTGTCCCGCCGCGGCGCGGGCCGAACGGCCGTGGCCGGGTCAAAAGCGCCGCTCGCGCCCTTGCGCCATCGATTTGCTATCGTCACACGTCGCGTGTCCGACGCAACGTCGAGGTCGGCGTCAGCACTCGTGGCGAACGGGTGGTGGCTCGCCGGGCAAGTGGTAGGTCAGGCCGCGTGCAAGAACCATACGAAGCGATGCGCTGCCGGACGGAATATATTTGCGATTTATGGGAAATAGTAGGCGTTAAGTGAAATTGACAAAATACTTAACAGGCGTGAAAAGTCAACCGCAGCGCAGACGTTTACACCAGCCCACTCTCTGCGCGGAACGGAAGGTTGTGGGATCGAAACCCACAACCTTTCGATATTAAACGTTTTCCCTTATCTGTGGTGTGGAATACCACTACGTACTCCATAAAATATTCATTCCATTTATTCAACTCTAATTGTTAACTGAAGTTCGTATGATGTACGACAAAAAAGTTTCTTCAATTTATTTTACTTCTGACTAATCATTTATCAATTTCTAGGAAAATGAGAGTGAGTCATGGGAGATCATTTCAAATAGAATACACGTCAGCATTTGATGTACTTCTTTGTTTAACAACGTTTTGAGGGATAGGAGACAACGGTGAAATTATTAACACACTTCATAACAGTTCGAAATAACGAACCCAAAAGTGATGAAATTAATTGAAATTCATGAAGAATCGATTGCGTCCTTCATGGGATGTGGGAGATTCCAAATAGAGTCCAATGTGAGAATTGACATACTGCATAACATTTCGATGCAAGAAATAGGGTGAGTAAAATTACATGTGTTATCGAAGTTATAGCGAAGGTATACAAAATGAGATGATGCAATTTATGATTGTAAAGAATGTATTGTAGTGTTCTATACAACTAGAAAATCAATGTAGTCGTTATTAGATTCTTATAGAAAATTGTGGCTCTTCATCAATATTTCGAAAATTGAAGAGGTGCTGGTAAAATGTATATTGATCGTGGAAAAGATAGAAGGAATATACAGAATAAGATAATATGAATTTTGGAATGTATTATTTGCTAACACAGAGTCAGGATATTGATGAGTATTTAAAATGCCGATGCTGAAAATATAGATATGAATATGACAGAAATTAAATATAATTAGCAAAATTAAAAACTAAAATATATTCGGATTTGATAAACACCAATTCGAGTAACACCTTCATTGCATGTCCTGCGGTATCTTCTGTGATAGTAGAAATCGAACAGTCAATGATCCCTATTAACTGTAATATCCAACATCATTCGCTGTAATATCCATCATCATTGATTTATAACTGACACAAGGGCGCCAGAAAAACCTTGGGAATTTTTATTATTATTCTAGTCTTCTACTGAAATGAATAAGCAAGGAAACACTAAAATTAATAAAACAGATTGATAATCAAGCGTAAACAATGTAATTTTATCGTTCTTAGCCATTCACTTTCCACGTAAAAACGAAAACTTCAACGAAAACCCCACGTTGCGGCAAATTGTGACACCTCCAAGTTCATTTCCGTCGTTTTTATTTTTTCGCATTCTACATTTTCGTCCTCAATTGCTAAGAGGAGGAGGGAGAAGAAGTGAAGGCGACGACTTCTTTTCGAAAATTCCCGAAGCGTATACGTCCCTGCCCTACCACCAACATTTTGTCTTCAAATTCCACAGCCCGCGGCCCGAGCTCGACTTTCCATAAAACTCAACCGGGCCACTTACGACACAGCTGCGTGCGGCTCGAATTCCCCGCCAACACACGGCGAGGAGGAGCGAGACGACAGGCGAGGGGCGGGAGGGAGACGAGGAAGAAGAAAATAGGAAGGTGACAAGAGGAGGAGGAGGAGGAGGAGGAGGAGGAGGAAGAGGAGGAGGAGGAAAACTGAAAGAGACGATGGAAAAAGGGAGGTGGAGATGGAGAGGGGACAAAGAAGCAGGAGAAGTGGCAGGATGAAGAATACAGGTTGAAAAATGAAGAGGAAACAATGATAGGAAAATATGACACACTTAAAGACTCTTGTCTTTGAAAATAATTTAATATCCCAAGACATTGTTGCGGCAAACTATATTCAAAATAGTAATTTATTCAATATTAGTGTGATCATCAGAGAGGATCATACAACCGGTAAAGAAAACTATAAAACACGATAAAAACGCGTGTAAAGAAAACCCAATTGAAAAAGGAAGAAGTAATCCACGAGATCAAAGTTTCTGTACCGAACAGCGACTCGTCAACAAATATAATTAAGAATAAAGGTTAATGATAAAAAACGAAGAAGTGCAAGGAACTAATGCGAAAGGGCTGAAGCGGCGAAAGAAGCTACGATACAGTTAGCTATTTGTTAGAAACTGTTGGACAAGGGAGGAAGGAAACTCAGTATACTAGTATAGACACAAGTGGCGGCGGATGTCTCCTGGAGACTCGATTACTCAGTTAGGGAGCGGAGACGGCTTGCGCGAGTGGAATTGCGTTACCGCCGTAATGAAGAGCAGGCGGAGTGAGGCGGAGTGAGGCGGAGAGAGGCAGCGTGAGGCGGCGTGAGGCGGCGTGAGGCGGCGTGAGGCGGCGTGAGGCGGCGTGAGGTGGCGTGAGGCGGCGTGAGGCGGCGTGAGGCGGCGTGAGGCGGCGTGGGGCGGCGTGGGACGGCTTGGGGCGGCGTGGGATGGCTTGGGGCGGCGTGGGGAAGTGTGGGGTGGAGTAGGCAGTGCGAAGCAGCGTGGGGAGGAGTGGTTAGGCGTAGTGAGGCGTGGGGCGGCGTGAGGCGGCGTGAGGCGGCGTGAGGCGGCGTGAGGCGGCGTGAGGCGGCGTGAGGCGGCGTGAGGCGGCGTAAGGCGGTGTGAGGCGGCGTGGGGCGGCGTGAGGCGGCATGAGACGGCATGAAGCGGCGTGGGACGGCGTGGGGCGGCGTGGGATGGCGTGGGGCGGCGTGGGGAAGTGTGGGGTGGAGTAGGCAGTGCGAGGCAGCGTGGGGAGGAGTGGTTAGGCGTAGTGAGGCGTGAGGTGGCGTGAGGCGGCGTGAGGCGGCGTGAGGCGGCGTGAGGCGGCGTGAGGCGGCGTGAGGCGGCGTGAGGCGGCGTGGGGCGGCGTGGGGCGGCGTGGGGCGGCGTGGGACGGCTTGGGGCGGCGTGGGACGGCTTGGGGCGGCGTGGGGAAGTGTGGGGTGGAGTAGGCAGTGCGAAGCAGCGTGGGGAGGAGTGGTTAGGCGTAGTGAGGCGTGGGGCGGCGTGAGGCGGCGTGGGGCGGCGTGAGGCGGCGTGAGGCGGCGTGAGGCGGTGTGAGGCGGTGTGAGGCGGTGTGAGGCGGCGTGGGGCGGCGTGAGGTGGCATGAGGCGGCATGAGGCGACGTGGGACGGCGTGGGGCGGCGTGGGATGGCTTGGGGCGGCGTGGGGAAGTGTGGGGTGGAGTAGGCAGTGCGAGGCAGCGTGGGGAGGAGTGGTGAGGCGTAGTGAGGCGTGGGGCGGCGTGAGGCGGCGTGGGGCGACGTGAGGAGGCTTGGGGGGGGGAGAGGGAAAGTGTGGTGATTCACGATTAGGAGCGGGGGAGCATGGAGCGTGGGATGGCGCGGGGCGGTATGGGGCGGCGAGAGGTGACGTGCCATGGAGCGGAGGGGAGTGACATTGGGCGTCGCGGGTTGGCACGTGATGGCGCATGACGACGTGGGGAGGCGGGGGGAGGCGGGGGCGGCGTGTTTCATGTGGCACAGCGAGGGTTGTGTGTGTGTGCTCAGCGAGGGCGCCGCCCCTTGGGACATCACCCTCTCAATCACCCCCTAACCCACCCGCCGCCCGCGACCTTTGCCGAAGCCTTATGCCTCGTGATGAGCTTCATATTAGGACAATGCAGTGCTAATATTGTGTATTTCAGTGGCGTGAGTAACAATCTATATCGGTCTGTACAATGGAGACAAAAGGTGGACGGTCAACGAATGAGAGTGTGAGGACGAAAGCGTGTAAATGTAATTGGTGGAAGGGCAGATCTGAAGGGCGGACGGAAAATAATTCTGAAAGCTGGTGTTTGGGAATAGTGGAGATTTTGCATAGACAGAGTGAGGAAATGGAGGCAAATGTTGGGTAATGAGAGGGAGCGTATTAAGGTTTTTGTTAACGAAGAGGGAAGAGCAAAGAGAGAATGGAAGACCAGAAATGACAGCTGAAGAGAAAACATAAAGGTTAATAATAAGCAAGAAGCTGGATAGGGAGTAGGAAGAGATGGACATCGCGCACAATTTTAAGGGATAAGACGAAGTATGAATGAAAGATACTAAGAAGGAAGGGGGAATAAGAAAAAAAATACCTAAAGGCAGGGAGATAGCAACGGATGGGAAAGAACTACTCGAGGTGGATAATGACGCAAAATGGCAATGGAGGACAGATGATACATAACGATGAATGAGAATGCATGAGGAAGTCTGAAGATGGATACGAAACGCAAGAGGTGGAATGATTTTAGAGGTTAGAGAACGGCGTCTGGAAAAGGAGAATACGAGGATCAGAACGATCAGAGGATAGAGAACGATGAAGGAGAAAGGAAAATACAGATAAGAGACGGGTAGATAAGCGTGGAAAACGTAGATCGATGACGGAGGAGAATAAAGCCTTCGAACGCCTAAAAACGAATATGAAAGCAGTGCGTGCAAAGGGGATGGAAAGCAAAGGGGAAGAGCAGCTGCAGTCGACCAGGTGTTGAGGAAGATACCTTGTGGACGAGAAGGCGGGCGGGCGGGCGGCATGGTGGGGGCTGGTGGGTGTTTTGGTGGGGACTGGTGGGTGGTTTGGTGGGGGCTAGTGGGTGGTGTGGTGCGGGCCTGGTGGGTGGTTTGGTTGGAGGTTCAGCGTTCAGACGGTTGTTTAGGCGGTCGGACAATTGGTCTGGCGGGTGGGGCGGGTCGGGGAGGGGAGCGGTGGGGCGAGGCGGGACGGGTAATCGAGGGAGGGGGAGGGTAGAACAGGTGGGCGTCTGGCGAGTGCAGTGGCAGGGCGGGGAGGGGCGGAGAGGGGCTGGGCGGATAACTGAGGGAGGGGGAAGGGTAGAACAGGCGGGCGTCTGGCGAGTGTAGTAGCGGGGCGGGGAGGGGCGGGGCAGGGAGGGCCGGGACGCGGGATGGTGGGGGCTGGTGGGCGAGGCGGGTCGGGTAATTGAGGGAGGGGGAAGGGTAGAACAGGCGGGAGTCTGGCGAGTGCAGTGGCGGGGCGGGGAGGGGCGGGGCGGAGAGGGGCGGGGCGGATAATTGAGGGAGGGGGAAGGGTAGAACAGGCGGGCGTCTGGCGAGTGCAGCGGCGTCTCCGTGGCGCCAACCGCCCCCGAAAGGCCTCGCGCCGCTTGGCGCCGCCGGGTGCCGCACGCGATCCGCCCTAACGAGTCAACGCAAGCACCCGGCGCTCCTCTGTGTCGGCTGCCTCCGCCGCCACGCGATCCCCACAGAGACAGAACGCCCCCAGAGCCGTGCACCCGCTGCGGGCGGCCCGCAGTGAGGTAATGTTTGGAATGCCTCCGCTTACGTCTCTTCTCAAACGTGTAAGTAGTAACAGGACATATAACGTTACTTCTCGCCCTACAAACGTGCTTGGAAGTCGGGAAGGGGAGCGTTGCGACAGAATGGGCTCCGAACTAATTCGTCTTAAGTTGCGTTTCGGTTAGACAACAACGTACTGTTTCAGATTGGTTGTGGCTAATGAAGGCACGAGCTTTTGTAATATTGGACCGCTTATGCAAAAGTGGCGGGTTCTTGACCAACATTCACGCGTACGAACAAATTGATACAACTGGAAAAATTAGAATTGAGAATAGGATAAAATGAAAATTATTTAATGAGTATTTATTATAGAGTATTTACACTTTATATTTTATTCGCACTCACACTTACTGTAAGAGGAGAGAGTCGATAAAAAAAACACTATCTTTGTACAAGTAAAACGAATACGAACCTTACAAAGTAGTCGCGAAAGGATCATCCAACAGCTAACATTACAACACTATTAAAATAGTTGGTAAAAGTATGAATGCATTATAATTATCAGGAGTTTCGATCGTGCTTTTTGCTTTGGCAGTAAAGCAATCCCCATAATTGCCACCGTGTGAAAGCGAATATTAGTTACGAAGGTCGATTACGGACATCCCACCGCAACGTCCATCAACCTGCTAATGCAACAACGACGCCACGTCGTAACATCACCAAGCTGCCGCCGAACCTAGCGTATAAAAAGGGCGGTTAAAACAAAAGATGTCTGTTTTTTATTTCGCTTGCGCAACGCGCTCTGCGAGCCCCGGAGAGCACGCAGTCCGCCGAGATTAGCGGCAGATGCCAGCGAGAAGTCGCCGCCGAAATGAGTCGGCAAATGGAAGACTTTCCATTACCCTCGAGCTCATTAAGCGCCAAAGAGCCGAGTAGCGGGAGACAGTGTTCCGCAGTCTCGTACTTATCCACACATTTCGTAACACTGCGGTCGCATACGCTTGGGACGAGCCTCCACGGTTGATTTCTTTCCCTTCCTCAGTATGGAGAAATGAGGTAATGACGTACTTTGAGTACTACTGCAATGCATTCAAATAATTATATACTGTATTAGTTAAGAGTCCTTTTGGAAGTTGCGTACTCTGAAAACCACCTTGGATTTGACTTTCTGCCAAGTGACGTGAAATGTGCATACATGTATTTCGGAAGTTCCTTCGCGAAAAGGCGAATTTTGAAACCTATTTCAAAGAAAAATGTGAAAACTAATGAGTAAGATAAAATTTGTTAGATTATACAAGATAACTATTTTGTCAATGTCTTTTTGTGCATTTTTAAGAATAACCTTTACCATTCTGATAATTTAATGATTTACAATTATGAACTATTCCGTTCGTATTATAAATACTATATTGACTTATTGATTTTATTAATTGCGCTCTCGACCTTTCTCTCTCGAGTGAAATGTTTTTGAACGTGTGTAATATACAATATGAATATACTCTTTCCCGGAAAATGAAACATGAATTCTTAAGGAGACAGGCACCGTGCTGAAGAAAGAGCGATACAATCCCACGCACTTACTGGAATCGAAGCGCCGCAGTAACAGCACACCAAGGAAATTGAAATTCTATCGAAAGCTACTTCAGGGACCCTAAGGACGTGCAGGAAAATTGAATGCAGAACACTACCTCTCTTTTTGAGCTTCACTCCCACGCAACATTGGACTGAAATGTGTATATAACAAAATCAATGTACAAGAAAATTGATATAATAATAATAATAATAATAATAATAATAACAATAATAATAATAATAATAATAATAATAATACACCATCAATAGCAAAACAGTTCTTCTCCTACTGAACAATTGTTTTGGATGTTCAGTTTGAGAATGTTTAGCAACAAAGTTTACAGAAAATGGTGATTAAAAAAAATAAATTCCTGCAGTTCTGAATTAAAATCATCTGTAGCACCTGCATTTAAGACATAAGGATAACGAAACATACTTCTAAAAATGCATTTCCTCATAGCATTAAGTAAAGCAACTGAAGAAAGGCACGTAACTCTTATGTCGTAATTGTGCTTGTGAATTGCAACATCACTTATTGATCTATTTTCGTCAAAACTACGGTTAAAGGAAACATTTCATAATTTTATGCAGAGGGAAAAGCGATTTTATGTTGCTTCATGTTTTGAATAAAGCCTATTTTAATTAGATTGATAGCTGCCTTGTAATAAACAGAAATATGCTGTAGATGCTTTCGACCACCTTTTGACACATTGTTGTTCTTTACACTCTTTGCTGGAGCAAGGGACCTTCTTTATAAAATACGTATTTGATACGTACTCCCACACAGTTGTCTTCGCCATATTTATCTCGCGATTTCTGGAATCACAGTCTCGAGAAGGAAACATGATAGTAACACGCAACGATAATGAACTTACACAAAATATTATCTCCGATTTCTTCCTCACAGCATAACATATTCCCCAACAATATTGCGTGTTTCTAATTACCAAACAAATTATAACGAGAGAAAAGAAGGGAGATGGTACAAAAATGCAGTAAAAATCAACTGATCCTTTGCTACCAGGAAATAAATGAAGTCGGTCCATTGCAACGTCGCTTCGTATCAATATGACCCAATTAACGGAAAACACAGGCAGCCGCTCAAGAGTTGTCAATTTTCTCATTTTATTTTTTGCAGGCCAAATAATTAACGTGAATAATTAACGGCATGTCAGGTTCTTCGCAACGTTGAGTGTATCAGACAGTGCCGCTGGCATTTTTTTTATGGAAGGGAGAAAACAAAAGAGAAAAAAATGTGAATAGGAACAAACAGTATCATGCAATTTTGTGTACATAAAAGTTCATGATACGTGTCATTGAAACGAAGAAAAGAATAACGAAGTCAATTAAAGCAATGCTAAAACAGAGGGGGGATTTAGTATGGAAATACAAAACGCAATTTGTTAAAAGTGTTGCTAATAAAACGAATAAATAAGAAGCTAAAAGCGACTTGAAAACGTTCCAAATATGAAATTGAGAGAAGACAGAACTGAAGTGCAAAAGGAAGAAGAAAAATCATCCGACATACTATTGGGGACGGGGTCTAAATAACTCAAAAATGAGAGACAAGAACAGACATCGATTGGAGGCAAAAGAAAAGAGGAAAAAACTAACACCGACGCGGAAGTGAGGCGTAAGAAGCGAGAGTACACGGAGGACGGGGCAGGAGGTCGCGGGGGTCACAGAGGAGTCCAAGAGGAAAGAGAGGGGAGTCTCTTCCCCCTCTGTATCCCCCTCTCCTACCCTCGGCTACGTAATGAGGTCCCTTTCGCAGCCTGAAGATAGAAGAGGAGGGGTGTAATGGGATGCTAAGTTATGCCGATAAGAATTTCATAACGAGTGCACAGTGTGAAAGAGCTGACGGGTCATTTGTAAATAAGGGATTAAGTGCGCTTCATAGCGACCGCATTAGCAACTATAACAAACCGGAGTGGACTCTTCCGACTCAATTATAATTCCGCGTTAAAAAATGCAATTTTATGAGGGAGAGGACTTCATTTACATTCAACACATACTTTATTCACCAACGTGCGTATGTGACACGTTTCATCAATGAGTGTTTTAAAAAGTGATTTTCATAATTAATTCTCGCGGAAGCAATGTCGTAAAATGACACAGTGCAAGTTGACCTTCACGAAGCGCAACAGTCGTGCCCATTGTCTCTACTATGACATAGAACGAGAGCGTTCAAGGAAGGTTGCAGATAAGAGAAAAACAAACATAAATATGCTTGAAATGAGAGATCGTGCTGTGACTCAACGAGAAGGAAATATTAACGTTTTCATTCACGTTATGGAACACATCCACGGTCCGCGAGCATAAAGGAAAATGAATACATGCAGCCAACGCAACGCTCAAGGCACACACCGTGTAATGTATTCCCATTAAGACAGAGAAACCGTATTTATGAACGTTCAAGTAACGGTGGATGCGAGCGTAGCTAAACCGTTAACAATGTAAATTTTATAAATAATTTTCGTAATGGAAGGTTAGACACGTTTTTTTTACTTCAATAGAGTATAGAGAATTTTCCAGTTTCCGGTACATTATAAAAGAGAGTTGCCGCAAATTTCCTATCTATCAACTGAGAATCTTCAATCAACTTTAAACAAATAGATTCCCATAATATATTCAACTCTTGACTCCATTTGGTGTTTTAGAGGAAGAATAAAATATTTGGATGCAGAAATTAGGCTAAAATGTATAGACAAACGGCCCCGAGCCCCAGGCCGAAGGGATAAAGACCGACTAGATTGAAGTAGGATTACTCAATACGTTCAACGGCAGTAGGCGGCTCTGTAATAGAATATTGTTAAAAATTGTAACAGAACTTAACGAAACATCCAACGAGAATTCTATTTGTAGGTGCCGAAAGATCCAAGATCGCTAAATTGTGCAACATATTTTCCAACCAGACTTTCATGGAGTAGTCTGTTCCATATTTGCCCCCCCCCCCTCCCGAAGAATGCTCAAATACAAAAGGCATGGTTCAACCAAAGCACACAACTGACACGAGAAAAACAAGAAGATAAGTCCAACACCCACGCGCCCATTACTCCCCACAGTGAGCCTGTCGGTTGCGTTCACGGCGTGCGCCAGCAAAGGTTAGAGGTACGCACAAAGATCTGTCAGGCGCAAAACACGGCGATACATTCAGCGCTCGGGTCCACGCAACTGCAGCGCTCGCGGCTGCGCGGCGGGCGAGTAAGAAAAATCGGCGCCGCAACAGGGAAGCGAGAGAGCCCTCCTAACAAAATGGAAGCTGCCGGCGACGACTGCGACAGAGGAAGTACTCGCCGAGGAGATGGACAGAAGTAGAGGGAGTATCGAGATGAGTAGATGGACGGAACAAGTGGGAGGAGAAGAGGTGGAAGGGGAAAGTGAGGGGAGGGGGATAAGTGGGAAGATATGGGAGGGGGTAAGTGGGGATCAGAGGATATTCAGGGACTGATGTGGCAGAAAGTATTTATAAGGGAGTACAACAGATGAATATTGAGATGGAGAAAAAAAGGGACATATGTTCTAATAGTGACCATACCTTAAGATGACACAATTTAATAAACCCCATACTAGGAATTAGTGGCCAACTGGAAATGACGAAGAATGATTTAGTTGATGTGGTGGTTTACTTTTGTGAACCACTCATGTACGCACATAATTTAAAACGCCATTATCTTGTATAAAATGCGCGACCCTGGAGCAAAAGTATTGAATTTGCAGCAAAAGTCTTCGAGCAGCGACTGCCAAGAATACGTGCAAAAACGTCGCAACGTGTGTGCATCATTCTCATCAAAGATCAAAATGCAACACCCGCAGAATAAGTGAGGACAAAGCAGTACACAGATAATTGTTCCCCCCCCCCCAATTACTATTCTCATTCTCTTCCTCTTTCAGTAATTCATCTCTCCGTAATGATTATCATGCTTATTGTGGAGGTACAAACAAACTAACGGGAGATTTGTACTTGCGTGGCCCTCGCTGTTCTGTGCCTCATTCTCGCGTAAGCTCCTTATTATCCTCATCACCTCCCGCATTAACCCTATATTCTCTATCATCATAAAGACCATCATCATCGCCCCACAATGGCCAATTCTGAGCCATCCTCGCTCTGTTTTCACAAAGAGTTGTGGCACACATCTCTCAGGTAGTATCGCCGAAACCCAACATCCATACGATAAACAAAAAGAACAGCAAAGGAAGCAGGGGTAGCAACAGAGATTCGCTGCGGCAATGAAAACGCGACGCTTGAAAAAGTACTCGCGACATAACCTCCGACCCGCTTTTTAAATTTATGTGGATCTTTTGATTACACGCGTTTAACCAGAGGTAGAGGAAGAAATATTTATATCCTTTCATTTTATTTCACATACCTTATATTCTATTGGGCAGCTGATATGCAATATTTCATTCCTGTTTTGTCTGGTAAATATTTAGGTGATGATACTAAAAACATTAAAGAAACGTTTTGGAAAATAATTCTTCCGAAAATGTTCAAAATTATTACAATAATCCATGTAGTATTATCAATGAACGATGTTCGTGAGATATTTTTGAAGGTAAAAAGTTAAACTTGTATGATAAGAGTGCATTTAGAAATTACAGAATATATCTAATCAAATCGGCAACTGAAAGAACATTAATGTATTTCTTATTCATTTGTTGTTATAAGAATATTATTATATAAGCGTTGTTAGTTATTACATATTACTTATCGCATTTCAACTTCACTATCTCACAAATATCGCATAATCTCTTCCGACAGCACGTAGTAGAAGAAGCAAAGAGCAATTTCGTGCATTGGATATCTCTTTAGGATCTACAAGGGGATTTTGGTTAAAAAAAAACTGAAAAAATGAACTAACATCAAACGCGAGCGTTCAAGAAGAAGGAAGCATTCTTCAACATCCAGAAGGTGAAAAAAGAGGAAGATGAAAAAAGCTCTTCGATAAATCGAAGGAGAGGAACATATATGAATGCGCAAACTAAAAGCGTCCTTTCTTCCGAATGTTTCCAAAGAGACTGCGATATCAATGTGGATACGTAGTTCTGAAATAAAATTTACTATTTCATACAAATGAGTGCCAGTTCTTGATCCTTTTTTCTATGAGAAAATGGAGTTTTGTTCTTCAGCACTAGAATTATATTAAGGTGTTCAAAATCAGTATGTGTTACGTACACTTTAGAACCTATATTGAAGAGAAACTACCTAAAATATAACAAAATCTTCAAACAAAAATATATTGCCTTGGAGAAACAAGGTAATTTCAATTGTAAAATACACGTTATATTCAATATCTCGTACATGAATCCAGGGTAGCCGACTGAAATACGAGATATTTACACTGAAAATAGAATCGCATGCTAGCTATAAGACTTCAGTA
Organism: Gryllus longicercus; assembly: GCA_038098605.1. Classification (NCBI taxonomy): domain Eukaryota; kingdom Metazoa; phylum Arthropoda; class Insecta; order Orthoptera; family Gryllidae; genus Gryllus; species Gryllus longicercus. The sequence continues at coordinate 4,977,167 of JAZDUA010000063.1, forward strand.
AGAAATCATTTTCTTTATTCGAAAGCTATCATCAGATTTACCAGTCTCCACTCTAATTATAATATATTGCCCTCCCAACACTGCTTAGACAAGACTTAGGATGACTCTGTGCATTTTTAGAATGTGGCACTTGTTCAAACGTTTAGAGTAACACTTTACCTAAAGTGAGGAAGCTTTGTGGCTTTTTATAGTGCTTTAATCTCGTTGGCATATATACATATGGAATCATTGCTGTGATTGGTCCAAAAATAGATCAATAAAAATACTTCAACCAACTGGTGCAGGTGTATGGAATTGATTTTCTACAAAAAGAGCATGAATCATATGTGGTGGTGTATAAAAAGCAAAACGGGCTGCATTTCCGCTTACTGAGAGCTTCTCGGACGTAGTCGGCACACGCCTGCCATCTGGCTTGGGAGGCGGAAACGAGTTCTTCTCGAGAGCCCGCGCCAGCCGTCGGGGATTCCCCATAGCTTTCCTTAACTCTCATGGGAGAGATACGTCGTGCTGCACACGTACTCCTATGCTGGGTGTTATATAATCCTTTACAATGAATCATGGAGCAACAGGCAACAGAGTAAAAACCACCCGGTAAGAGCTAACGGCTTGAACTTTATGATTAGTAATGAAGTGGAAAATGGGTCATAGAGAGAATTTGTCAACTTCGGTGGCAATCAAAATCAAACAAAACAGTTCACTAATATTTAGAGCACTGTAGTATTATTTATTAATATCAGTATTATGAAGGATATAGTACACTGCATTCGGATGTAGTACATTTAAAGACAACTTGAAAAGTTATTGCCTGATGTTCTAGTTGCTGATGGTTTTCGGTGGTCAATTTGTGCGAATTTTCGTGAATTTCACGAAGTAATTTTCTACGAACCAATGTTCAGATTCATTACTATTGACGCTGTTGAACACCACCTCCAATTGTATCTCAAAAAAACAAACAAATATGCAAGGCATAAAACAATTTCAAAGAACGTTCCGGTTTCGGAAAAAATAAATATTTCGATTTTTAACTGTAAAAGCCTAAACGTTTTCCCTAAATTTGCAACAAATAATTTTGAAATGAATGATATTGATATAGAAATACGACGTATGGTACGTACTGATAAATACAACAGTTTCATTCCATGCGCGTCCCAGTGATATATTTTATTGAAAGAAAAACAGATTTGGTTTCAGGTTCGGTCACATTTTTGAGGATGTTTCTAATGGTTCCGGTAACTTTCTATTTCAGTGTGATGCCTTTTAAATTCGAGGCCCCACTTGACACATACTGCAAGCTCTCCTCATTCCATATAGTACGATGTATTTAGTCGTGCATTTGACGTACATCAGCTGCTATGGTTTCATCCAATAGGGAGCTTATATGTCGCTCCAGTGATGTCACTAAGGGGACGTTCAAGCTCCCGATTGGATGAAACTGAGAACAGCTGATTTACGTCAAGTGCACATTAAATAAATCTCAGAAGAGATTACTTGGTCCTTGGATCTGTCCTGCGTCCTCCCTCACCTTTATGGCCTTGACAGTCACGCTGAGATTCCTCTGTGTCTTCGAAGGCGGTAACCACGAAAGCTCGTACACCGCATACGGTATGCAGGTGCGTTCCTCCCACGCATCTGCACATGAGCAGGCGACGCCTTTCCAAGAAGTGATCGACGAGGATAAATTTCCTGTTCTCGCGACGATGACTGATAAGTCAATATTACAGGAACTTACAAGCCGCACAACACGTCTTCAAAAGCCAGAGCTAGATTAATGTAAAGTATCACAGAGCTATAAAATAGTAGCGTCCTGTTTAAATACATTAAAGTTGGATCCGAACCAGAAAAGGTTCAAAGAATCTGATTATGTTGAAATATGATTACGATTTAAGTTTCTCTGCTAATCGGGTAATGAACAGAAAAACATTAGTAAAATGTATTTCAATATTGGGGAATAATATATCAAATATTTCTTAAAAAGGGCATAATTTTGTACTGATAATATAATTCATTGAAAAAATGGTGTCTAAAGTAATGAAGGTGCTCTAAGGTAGTACTTGCCTTGCATTCAGACTGGTAGCATTTTTAATAGCCTGAAGCTAAATAGCGTTTAGAAGAGAATGTTACACAAAAATAAATGATGAATATGTTAAATGTGAAAAAATTGTAAAAAATGTTAAAACAAATCTCTAATTTAAATTCATTGTAAGATAAGGATTTTCTTACTTTTTCTTTAACAATTCTGAATTCAGTTGTACGGTTATCTTCAAATGAATATTGTATTTAACGGCCGAAAAGTCAATTTATTACTCGCAGTTCGGTTATGTTTCCATCAAACACTCCTAAATCACACAATCGTTTACTCACGATGAATGAATACATTAAACATGGATCACATTCTATGTAGCAACCCATTCTCCAAAACAATTCGTTTGCACTCGCAATATTTCCACATGTACGACGTCAAATTGTATTTGCTGAAACGAAAACAAAAAACAAACGGAAACAATGCAAATCAAATGAAATCGAAAACTGCTCCGGACCCGTCCTATTAAATAAGTAACGTTTCATTCTTGAACCCATTTAAGCACTTGCAATCCAGTAATTCGTTATCGGCAATTCATTTTCCTATTATCTTCAGAACAGATGACCGTAAACAAGGAAGCGTGAAATACCGAGATGATTTCCGAAAAGTGAAACAACAAAAAGCACAGTGTGTAAAACACGATAGGCATACGAACATGTTGAAAACTCTTTGAAGGTGTACGCACGTTTTCGTGACCTTACCTCCAGGACGCCGTTGAAGATTCTATCTGTTGGCCGACGAAGAGAAATCCGTTACTTTTCACCCCCGGCGCATCCCGTTTTCCCACGATGTGCATGCATGTTTGCATGAGACATAAATATTATTTTTTCTTTTGATATGGATGTAGGACAACCCCACGCTTCCTCCGCACAGTGGGAGTTTCTCAAGGACCCGTGCAAAGTCCCATTAACACGTCATGTTTCTCCGGATTTTATCGAATTTGTAAATCATCATGAGGGGCAGTGCGACGTTCCATTGGGTACATTCAGGATACTTTAGTTCTCCTGTGGGGCCAGTTATCTCGCACCACGTGTAAGGAATGAAGAGGAATTCAGGCTGCGAACTCAATTTAGAAGATCGATTTAATGGAATAAGGCAACAAGACCAAACACTGAAATGCAAACACCATTCGACACCGGATTTAAACTCCCTCGGATTTGCAGAGCATGTAGTAACGATCCCTATACTCCATTGCCTGTCACTCGGCCAGTGCATCAATCGACGCAAAGTTCAAACGGAAAGTCAAGTAGGGCGAGCTCGGATTGCAGTGCAGTCCCCATCAGCAAGTTCGTGCCACCCCTTTGAGTTTCACCCCTGCCATTCCAAGACCCTGTCACCTGACACCCTATCCCTCAGACACTTCGACCCTCACTTCCGGGACCACGCCTCTTCCCCTTGCCGCAACCTCCTGCAGTCGCGCTCTGGTAAGCATTCTAGCCGCCACCTGATCTGATCGGCACTTTTCCATGTTTTCTCCAGAACACTTTGCTAACACACGTGCCACGGAGCGCGTGCGATCTTTCCTCCATTTTTCTCGTCCTATCATCTCCCCTTATTCACACATTTTCATTTACATGCACTACACAACCACACATTTGAAGATCGGGAGCTTAGTGTTTGAATTAGTCCCAACTGGGACGGCTCTACTCTTACAGATACCTGGAAGGCGTCTTCCCTGCCAGCCGACGTGTAGGTCGGCGCTGGACCTGTCGTTCTAGCAAAGGAGAAACACCGACACTTCTTACGATATAAGATACACTTCACTTACGAGGGTAATGGCCTAGGAGACGTAGTCGACGTAGAATAATCAATCAAGCCACCTGCAGTACCAGGCCCACCGGCTCCGCCTCTATGATTCCTCGTTCTTTCTGCGTCACCCCCTTCGTACCCACTCACTGCAGCTTCGTATCTCAGTTTTCGACGACCACGTCCTCACTTCGGTACCACTCTGCCGCGAATCGCCGCCCACTCCCGTCCCCGCCCCCGCCCACCCCGCCTCGCGCCCGCGCACTCACTTACCCACCCACCCCGCGGCACCGCCCGTGCGCGGGGACGCTCGCGCCATTAGCTCGCGGCGGTGCTCTTCGGCACTAATTAAACGGCAATCACAGCCGCCTCGATCGCCGGGCCACACCGCCGCCCGCGCCGGCCCGCTAATAACCCCAATTACACTTTGATTCGTCCATCGTCGCTGCACGCCCGCCCATGTGGGCAGCCAGGAGCACCCCGGAGCGGAGAACGGGTTTACAGGCGGAAGAGGACGCGGTGGAGGGAAAAGTGGTGAAAGTGCTTGGAAGAAGAACGAGAGTGAAGGTAAAGGTTCTAGAAAGGAACTATCGAAAATTATTGAAGTGTTTGGCAATGGAATGGGGGAGCTGGTGAATAGCAGATAAGTGACAAAGGGTGAAATGCGCTAATCGGATATAAAGGGAGTGACTCGTACGTTGGATGACAATGAATGAAATTAAATAAAGTGATTGAATAGATCCAGAAGAGCGGCAGTGCTATTCGTAAAGTAGGAAAATGTTACTAAAAAGAGTACGGGGAAAGTGGTACGTGAGAGATTAAAGAAATTCGAAGGAAAAGTTCACGCAGATAACGTGCTTGTTGCAAACAGATGAGAAGTTAAAAATACATCGAAGAACGAAGAAGAAAAAAGGAAAGAGGTAGATGGTAGAGAAATATGGCAGACGCGACAGGAAGTGCTGAGAAGGTAGGGACGATGAGGGTAGAAAATAATGTAGGAGTGGTTAGGCGGAACGCAATGAGCGGGGTGTTTTTCTGAAGAGGGAGCAATAATATGAATTGGGAGGTTGGGAAGGGATGGGACGAGAAACTGAATAGCACTAGAAAGCAAAGAGGCAGGGGTCGTTTGGACGAGAGGACCAATTACCCGCAGATCAGCCCTCTGAGCATAAAGTGTGCGTTTCACATAGAGGCTGAGGGGATGCTAACAACGGAAACGCTTTTTTGGACCGTTGTACGAGGGTGCTAGATATTATATATGTTATATAAGCAGACTAGGTAACTTTTTAATGAATAGCCTCCTGCAAACGAGAATGAGCTCTTCATGCGCATTAATTCGATTTAGGCGTAATCAGATTACACGGATAAACGAGTAGTGTCGTGCAGTTCTGCGTCAAGTCATCAATCCTTTTGAAGTGATGCCCTTTGTGGATCGATTCGTATTCGAAAATGACAATTATTTATTTCTCGAAAACAAACTTACTATTTCTTTTTTTAGGTTATTATAGGAGTTCAAGCGTACAAAAAGGAACTAAAGTATGATGAGAAACAATTGTAGGAAATAGAGTTTTACATGATATACAGATAACGCATACATACTTTATGATTAATTGATTGTTTTCATAACGCATAACCTGTTACGGTTATGAGACCTATAAGGGTAGTTCATGTTTCATGTCGGGAGATGGCGGTGTTTCTCATCCACGAAAACGTGTAATCCAGCGCCGACCTACATGCCTACTAGTGGGATCCCTTCTTCCAGATATCTCGTCTAGAAGTTCGTCACCACTCCCGCCAGGCGTGTGTTCTAAGCGCACAACTGGTTTCTCGTCATGTTTGTCAGCTCAGTGCAAGAAATTGTGAGTGTATGTGAGAGAGTGTGAGTGAGAGTGTGAGTGAGAGAGAGTGAGAGTGTGAGAGAGAGTGAGAGTGACAAAGTGTGAGAGAGTGAGAAACTTTGGGAGAGAGTGAGAGAGTGTGTGTGAGTGTGTGAGAGAGAGAGAGGGAGACAAAGAGAGATGAGTGGAGAGGGAAAGACAAAAATGGGCAAGTAAAAATCGCTAACTGTCCGTAGCCCATTTGATAGTTTTGCTCCGACATTCGCCAGGAATAATTTAACCGTCAACGGCCGCATCCCCCGAACGGGAAATTCGAACCAACACGAATCCACTCCGACCGCACCCCGAGACGTTCGCACGGCAACGAAAGCCCATTTCCCCTACTATCTCGTGCGGCGGTCCACTCTACCTCCACTCTGCGCGCCGTCGCAAAGTGCACCCACGCGCCGCCAGGGGAGCTGCAATCGCCCTGGGCGGCTGCCTCTCCGCCGCGGGGCGGTCTGCGTGAATCCCCTCTGATATATCGCTCGATTCACAGCCGCGCCGCGCCAGCGCCCCGATTGGCCCGCGGGCGAGCCCCGCCGCTTTTTCAGGATTTAGGCTTCGCCCTCACGCAAACTGCACCAAAGGGCGGGGAAGGGGACGAGAGCCGCTCCCAAAAAGGCTCGTCGGAGCGCCTTGCTTTGCCCTTAAAGTCTGTTTACGTCGGCTATCGACGAAGGGATCTTTCTGAACGAATCTGCTACATTTGGCCGAAGAAATTTTGCGATAAGTTAGAAATGGGTAATTTTTATTGCCGTCGTCACCATATTTAGGCTACAAGTTAGTTACAATGAATTTGATCGTCTTTAAGCTGATATCCTTGATTAATTAATTTGTTACGCTCGCTTTCGTGTTTCGTTATATTTTGTAACATGAAGAAGGCCGAACGTTTCAATTATTTTTTTATTGAATGGCTCAATCGAAAACATCAGATTATGTTACCACACATGCCGCATAACTTACAAATAATAATAAAGGCGCGTATACAATATACTGTGTGTACTTGCTCCGCCAGTTGACATCAATCGAAGCATCGATAAGGAAAATGCCTTAGGCTTTGTAAGCTGACTAACAGCAGTCAAGAACAAAATGTGATTGGCGTTGGTGACCAGTAATACAATATTGACTGCAGTTCAACCTGGTCACATACTAAGGTTTCGCAATGAGTAAATCATCCGCTTGCAAATTTTAGAATCGTCCGTACAAGTATCATTTTATACGTGATATTGCATACGCATTTCAAAGAAACGTTTCGAAAAATATTTTAGTCAAGTCATGGATTTGAAATGTCAAGTGCACAGAATAAGAAGCGAAACATAAATTACAGATAAAAATTATTGTGTTTAAATTTGTAAGATATTTCTACCTATAAATTTGTACGACATACAAAATATAACCCCATTTCCATGAAACAAAATTCAAGTTGGCTGAAGATAAACTATTAGTTCTCCAGCACCTAACTACCCACCATACACTTTTGGAGCTATGATGACTAAAAGCTCTTTTCCTTGATATCGGATGACATTATTTTGTCAATACCACTTCATATGTTGACAGCTGAACTGTCTTAGATTCCCTGGTTTCGATACAACTCGTGTTCTGCAATCTGAACTTAAAATAACTTCACATGCTGCTTCTTTCAACTTGCATGCCGCACGTGACTGGAACATCAACTACGAAACAAAATACTGTTACGTTCATTTAAGCTCATCGCGGTGTTTGGACGCCTTACCAAAACGGGACTTTTCTTCATAAAGTTAAACAAATAATATAACGCTTGGCAGGAGAAAAAAAGTTTACAGTTGAAATCACGCCACAAGCATTTTCCCCTCAGCATATGAAAAATCTTGCCAAATAACGCAACGGAAAACGAAGCGAGTGAATGTTTGGCAGCTGCGGTTACATAAATATTTATCCTCGCCGAAACACGACGGAGAAACAAAATTTTAATTATTATTTACTTCCAACCCGAAGCACTTGCGCCCCCAACCATTGTGCAACCACCGAAAAACTCGCGGAAGCTCAAAATTCGGCGGAGTTAGTCGACGTCAACGTGTCCGCTACGTTTTGCCAAACCGCCACGTAACTTAGCAGCAGTAAATTTCGTCGAGTACTTTCCAACCATACGAAACGCCACAGATGATAATACAAGTAACTCTAGCTTGTGTTTGGAAAGATTTCGAAGTACACAAACATTTAATTACGGTTTTATGTTAACTTTAATGTATTTCGTTGTTCCCAGAGTGAGTGAAGTATACCTAAGCACGCAAACGTACAATCGTATTTTTAGCAGATGCAAATTAACAAATTGTAAGAGTAAATTTATAAGGAAACTTGAAAAAGGATACTCTCGACCTTGGACAAGAACAAAAATACATTGAAAGCAGAGTAAATAAATACAGTACAATGCAGCTACAGTAGCTATCGCTCTTTGCTAGTTCGTGTTTTGAACTGATTCGCGAATTATAATACGTAAGTCATTCCTCGTGGCCTTAACATAAACCGGTTTCGTCACTATACAACAGGAATTACTTGTTAATCGCTCCAGTTTCTTACAACACCGTCCATCTCGAAATCGTACCGTGGAGTTTAATCGTTACGTAAATTATATCGGGAAAACGGTATTTAATAACATTTACTTTTAAATGTCCGGTTCATCCGCAAACTTTAACACGTTTTGTATCTGAGAAGTAAACCTAGACTTGACATTAATTAAACTTCATTTAAAATTTTTATTTTTTTTGAAGAAAATTATTATTATTATTATTATTATTATTATTATTATTATTATTATTATTATTATTATTATTATTATTATTATTATTATTATTTTTGAAAAATTTCATTTTTAAATTTTATTACAATTCAATTACAAAGATGCTCTATGCAATAGGCGAAAATATAATCAAGCGTTAAACCGATTATATTACGAGCACGCAAAAGGCCATAGACGTTAGTGATGTGAAATAGAAAACAACTTAATAAGAAAGCAGTGCCGGTGCTAGGTATGAGCAGACAGGGCGATCGCCCGGAGTCCCGCAAGTCAAGGGGCCCGATGATAGAACTGATGGACAAAAATTAGTAAAAAATTGAGAAAGAAATCAGAACTTGAGAAAACCGTTATCGTAATTTTGTAAGTTGCGGTACAGCAGTTTGATATTTCATGAAATAGATTTTTTTCGGAAATTCCTATTATTATTTTATATGTTTAACAACTCGTGATGTTACTGCACATTTTTTATTTGCATTCTAAGATCACCATGGAAATTGTATTATTTGATCACTAAATACTTCGGTTTAAAACTATTATTTGAAATACATTTTCAGAAACAACTTTCAATTTTTCTAACTTAGACGTTTTTGTTGTTGTTATTTGTTGAAATAAAAAAGCCCATAGTTTCTTGCTACAACTTTCTAAATTTCAATTTTCCGGAGGGGCGAGGGGAGCTTCGTTCCAACATTGCCCAGAACTGTCCAGCTCCGGCACTTGTGCAAAGGCAATGCACGCCGTGCAGCGGCTGGCGGAGTCCTGAGCTCGCTGCCCGATCGGGAACCTGTCACCCGGCCGGGTGTTGTCAAAACGCCGCGGGAGCGAAATGGACGACGCCTAATTGAAGAGAAAGCCTCTCGCTGCTGCGGTGGCGCTCTCCGCGGCCAGTTCATCACCACCGGGTGGCGTCGCTCTCCGCCTGCTCTCACCCCGCTCTCACCCCGCGCGTCGCTTTCCAGGGCGGCGAGGGCTGGCCGGCAGCTTTCTCGCGTGAGCGCGCCGGGGCGCGGTTCGGAGGACGATGGCCGGAGAAACACAGAGCTTCGGCAGCGTTCAGCTCGGGGAGGTGGATGCACGCTTCGAGCACTCCACGCAAAGTACATAATAACAATTTATATTATAAATATAGTCAGTGACGTAGCTGCAGTTGGTGTCACCCGGGGCAAAACTAATGATATCACCCCCCCATAAATTAAACATAAAAATACATACTACTGAATAGTTTGTACATTATTTAATAAAAATAAAAGTGTACTTGCACATAAAAATTATTTCTAGTGTATTAATAACTGTATGTAATTCAGAAAAATAGTATAATTTTTAAATAAATAATTATATAATTTAAACTATTAAATTTTCTACTTGGTGTCAACCGTAAAATGGTGACATCTGTGGCGAACTGCCCCCCCCCCCGGCCCCTCTCTAACTGCGCCACTGAATATGGTATCATGTATATCTAAGATCGAGGTAACTGGATAAAATTCGTATAATCAAGGTGACGATTGAAAGCTAAGTATTCACTATCCCCACCATTTTAATTAGTTTTGTATATTCATGGTCTCAAAAAGTAATTTGCTAAAACGTGTAAAAAACACGATATTGCCATTCCATTAATTTTTTGTAATAATTTGTTACCGTCCTTTCATTACTCGTCTCTGTGACTTAACTGTAGTTTCCATCCCAGCCATTTCTTCCCGTGAAATATTGAAGAACACCTTACATATGTTGTTGAGAAAAATCTGGCCACATTCGTGCGCCATTGAAGTCAACTTTCTTTGTGACTACATCTGAGAATGATAGGTCCTTCTAGTGAAGCTGTTAATGGAGCCAAATAGCTTAATGCTGGCTTTGTACATTCGATCTCCACATCACCACCAGTGATTCCCTATTTCAGATAGTCTCCATATATTTGCTATTAATTTCATAATTAACTAAATGAACGCACATCAGAACGAAATGAAGTGTAAGAGTTATTGAAGCTATTATTTTACATATCTACATCAAATGACGAAACAAACGACTAGAAGAAGTTTCAAAAATATTTCCGACGACCTAATGCTATACTTGCTATGAACAAAACCCTTACGGACAATAATTCTGTAGCGGCAGGAAGTACAAGAGTATTAACTTACAGATCTGTAAAGGGAGTTAAGATACTTTGCATTTACTTTAAAGAAGGATGTGAAGTTGTCTTTTACAAGTTGGAAGTTGTCGTTACTTTTTCACGTAACGACTTTTTCCAGCCAACCACAGAGTTACTACAGTTATGAAAACTTATTTGTATGCAGGAATTTTAGCAATATTTACAATAAGAGTGTACATTGCAATGCAATGCGCATATTTCCTAAAGAATCTGTTTCTACGAGCTTTCACATTTGCTCTTGGATCTCCTCCTTCGGGCGACGCCTATGGGCTTCCCTAGTCTAATGACAAAAACAAGTAGTCGGGAGGGTCAGTGCGGCCATCGCTGTGTGTGGGTCAGGGCACGTGCACGCTTGGGGATCGTTCAGTCTATCTTGTCTCGGAGGAAACAGCGTTGATGTCGTAACTAATTATGTGTAGTAAAATAGTACGTGCGATTCGAGGCTCATATTTGACCATTTATCTTCGGGAGTTCCGTCTTTCACGCATAACGTAGATTGTTAACGGTTACTATTTGCAGAGGAAAATACATGAAAAGTTGACTCCAGTACGACTCAAGATTGGTTAAGTGGAAGAGCAGTCCGAATGGCCTGAACCTCTCTTAAATAGCCTGTTGCTATTTCTATTTTTATTACTATTATTATTACAATTATTATTACTAATATTATTTATATTTTTATTATTAATATTAATAAAGACGTTACATGGAAACTATCCATCATAGAACTTTGGTGTCAAGACAGTTGCTTCAAAGTTGCCATTATTTAGTTAAATATATAAAGCCAATTGATATTAAATATGCACAGGGCTAATTATCAACGCATAAAAATTTCCAAAGCAAAATCATTTTCACAGTTTCGATTTATAAAAAAATATTGGAGTACAAATTACACAAAATATACCCTCTAACTCTAATCCCTCCTCTCCCTCTCAGTCTCTCTTCTCTCACACACAATTGTAAATTAATTGCAGATGAAATCTGTCTTCAAGTACGAGTCACGTACATATTTCAACACGACAGTAAACGCATCTCACTTTTATTTACCTCAGGGAAAAGGTGACAGTCGTTCTCGAGGCACAAGCCCTCTTTCTTCCAAGAGCCTCAGCGCCGGCAGTGGCTCGTGCGGCAGAAGCCAGCCAGCACCCCGGCCGCGCAATCGCACACGCGCCACTGCGCCGCCGCCACCGCTCCCGCCTCAGCCTCAGCCTCATGCCGCTCTTACAGCGCCCGCTAACGGCAGCGTATGAGAGATAGGCGTATCAGCGCGCGGCGGAACGAGCAACGCATTACGTACGTCCGGCAGCGGCGGCGGCGGCGGCCGGGGACATAACAGAGTTGTTCTAGGAAGGAACCAGTTTGACTGATCGCGAAGCAAATGAATGTCATGTCAGCGATGGCATCGCAACAGGTAGTGTCGAAGCCATATACTAGTCAGCCACCTGCAAATACATCGACGAATTAAGCGCATGGACAGCATAATTTGCAGTTTTGTTGCCAGGAATAGCCTAATAGTAGCTGTCGAAGCGGTCCCTTCTTAGATCAATCTCCCTATACCACTTGTCAAGTTCAGTTCATGCCTCATTTTTAGAGATGGAAGTCTTTAGCGATTGCCAACAATGCGAAATGTTAACAACCGTTAAAAAAATAGTAATTATATGATTGACGGTCGGTGCAGTATATTTCTGAAGGTTTTCAATCTACGATAAAACGCGCAATGGATCGCAAAATGCGAAATCACGTACAAAATGAGAAATGGTCGTGAATCTGCGATATAATTGCTAAATAGCATTTTATGTTTCCTTCGTATTCGCTCTCTAACATCGACAAAACATCGTACTTTCTAATTTACAATTATTAATTATTACTTACTAATTTTTAATTAAGGTTCAACTGCCAAAACAAAGTAAAAAGGGTAGTAGAACAGAATCGAACGAGATTTTTCTTAGTTAGAGAGCTAAACCCCCAAAATGGGTTTTAGGTGATTAATCCCCTCCCCCCCACACGTACAAAAGTTTTTTTTTCCCTCAAAATATCCTTAGATTGAACTAACTCAAAGGATTTTAATACAAAAGGGCCAGTTTCATAACAGTTAGACTCTGACCAAGTTTGCCGAATGACACCTCACTTCCTCGGAATGGTGGACCGGAAGAGGCCTAAGCGTGAGTAACGGATGGACACAGAGACACCTGCAGGCTACCTAATTTCCTTCAGTAGGTTACGTGAGGCATAAGCGCTAAGCTGTTCATACAGTGCTGCTCCGCCGTTCACTGGATGTGATGGCATGCACGGGGTTTGTGCCGCCGACACAACACGATATATAACGATAAAATAACGAAAATATTTTTAAGTAGACAAACTTCTAGGTCTGAGATAAGACATATTCAATTTTAATTGCAATGTCTGTATTATAGTTATAGATAATCCTACATTATTTAATAGTGTATTCTCTTTGAAAATTGAAATGGTATATACAAAAATTCAATAGTCAACTTCAATAATTAGCGAGTTATTCTTTTTCTTCTGAAATGTGAGGTAGTTAAAGACTGTGTAGAATTGCTTGCCACAAGGCTTCTATAATACTCCAACGTAGATCTAACACAAAAACGTAAACAGGCACAGAATTAAACAGAAATAAACATTATTTTCTTTAAAGGGTACACACTATTCGGTCATCGGAGGAAACGTACAGTGACGACAATATTTTCGTAATGTCACCGATGGCGTATCTACTCATAAGCGAATGATAATAAAATTCATCCAACGCATTAGCATACTCTCTAAGCTTTTTAACAAGGTCGATCAGGCAACGGGTGTCGTTTGACTGTCACGTTGAAGGACGTCCGTCGATGCCCGAAGGTTGCCCGAAAACGGTAGCGGAAGGCAAGGATCAGAAGAATCTTGTCGAGGAAGGTAAAACTACTTGGCCCCTTTCCAGCTAAAAGATTCCTTCCCAACTAGCCAAAGTAAAACTATCTGATAAATACAAAACTTCATTACTTTGAAGCCAAAGAGGAACTGTTGTCTTACTTCATTTGCAGAAAATATGATCGAAGAGAGAATAAGATAATATAACTACAAAGAAAATAGACCAACAACTTTCCTCTTATATTTAATAATGCAAGAAACGTTCCTAATATAGGCATGTTCACTTATTTTTATTTCATTAAGCAAACAAATTCATATTTAAGCTGAAAATATAAACCTGCAAATCAGCTTTCAGAAATGAAAATATTCCAACGCTTATATCAAAAACTATGAAAACCGTGAATGTGCAGATTAATAAGCATTAGGATGAAAAGCTCTTTATGCCGAGAAAAAATAATCATTGAAATTGAATGTTAGCGTGTCACACAAACTGTGCATTAGCGCGCTCATAATTGTTGTTGTTGTTGTTATAATTATTATTATTATTATTATTATTATTATTATTATTATTATTATTATTATTACCCAACTGCACATCCCATTTAGGACAAGGGCCTCCTGCTCACGCAGGGAATTATTAACCCTTCTTTAATGAATAGGATGATAATGAAGGGTGAAGGGAAGATCAGAAATGCATCCATGCCTGTAGCGGGATTCAAACCTGCGATCCTTGGATCCGAGATCGCCACGATACAACTGCCTTAGCGATCTCAGGTATCCGGATCGACACGCTCATTATTAGCTGCTCTGAATGATACAATTGAATGATACAAATCCATCCGAAAGGTTGATTCTATCCAAATATTCTCCTTCTCCCATTGTGAGCATGAATTTACAACCGTAGTTAAGTTGGAACCCGGCAGAACGCCGTTTGGAAACCCTTTGTGCTTCCTCTGTCATCCGTCTCAGAGTACCTGTCCTCGCTAAATTGGAACATCGCCTCACAGCAGTTGCGCCAGTTTCCTCTCTGCATCTTTCACGTTGCCACGTCGTAATAACATTTCAGCTTTATGCATATTGCTTGTATACCGGCATTGCATTCGCCGACTTCATTCACACCCCCACCCACTTCTCCCCACCCGTCTATTCCGCCTCACCTTTGCCTTCATATTTCCCATTCCGTTCCGCCCCTTACCGTCATCATTGATTCTACCTCCCCTCCATTCAACCAACACCTCCGCGCCCTGGCCCCCTCCTTTCCCTCCTCCATCTTCACCTTCACCCGCATCTCCATCCATCCACCCCTACCCGCCTCTTTTCCCCTCGCGCGGATCTCCGACTTGTTCCGTCCCCTCCCTCCCTCGCCAGCATGCGACTTGCAGCGGAATTACGTTGCCTTATTAGTTCTGCGGGCGCTGGCAGACGTGCATTAGTATAGCCCGGCGCTCCCAGAGTCACATGGAGGCGGTTTCTGTGGCCGGGGGATGTCGCTGCGCCGTGACACGCGGAGTTAATGACGAGGAAGAAACGTGCAGATAAGCGACCGCGGGTTTACAGATTTTGAATGGACAAACGCCCCCCCCCCCAGGGGAAAGCTCTGTATTCTTCTTTGTTTTCCTTCCGTTTCCTACCGGCGGCGGCGATGGTGTAATGGTTAGCGTATCGGACTGGTATACCCAAGTTGGCGGGTTCAAACACGATCGATGCCGTGGGTATTTAAGGGCCATTAAGGTATTTATTTTAAAAATCCTTCGTACGCCTTCCTTCGGAGAGGAAGTAAAGCCGGCTGTCCCATGTTCGTAGATTTAGTTGCATGTAAAAGACCCTCAAGCTTAAATGACGCCTCTGAGCGAAATTCAAATCGCCTGTTTCGCCGCCCAAGAAATACCCCGTTTCTCTGCTAGTTGGTGAAAGGAGCGTAGCTAAATTTGCGTGGTCAGACAGAAGAGCGGGCCTGATGACCCGAGTCTCGCCGCGTAAAATAAGGCATCAATTCAATTCAATTCAATTCTACAGAAACGTCGAGCAAGTAGAGAAACGCCTTCTTTACTAATTGATTACTTACTAATTGATAAAAAAGTATCTTTTCGTTGATCGGGGTTGATATGGTAAAAACTAAAGATCTATTGATGATGGAACTTTGGAGTTTAATAAACAATTTTCTCTTGAGTTTATAAAGTTGAACAAAATGTTCCCCGGTTTACTCGAATTTTCTCATTACTTTTTAAGTGCACTGACGACGTAACTTTATTTTTTCTAAGTAACATACTTTTGCATCACGTGTCATTCTCTTAAAATATATGGAGGAAGTCACTGATAAACTGAATCTGATCAGTTATGTGCAGGAGGAAAAATGTGCGGATGCAAGTACATCCACCAATCGAAAGAATATAAATATATAAGTAATGAAAAATATATGTTTTGAATTTCTCATTAAATTCTACTACCGGAAAAAAACTACTTCGCACTATTATAGTCTGTCGGTGCCATATAAGGCACTGATGATGTTTGCAACCAAAAGGGCTATTTTTCAGTGATTTATAACGTAGTCAAACTACATATCTATATAATATTCCAAGATTCATCTACACATCAAGACTATATCGTGATAAACTGTGGACTCAAAAATGGAATCGGACACAAACAATGAAATTATTTGCAAAAGCAGAATATGTATGGTATACATTAAACCCTCCATGAAGAGAATGATCATAATGTTTGGATTATATATTCAGTGTGGATTTTAATCGCAATGAATTATGCATTCTGCGTTAGTATTCTACATGCACCCCAAATATAATTAATGCGCAAGCATGTTTCTATAATACGAATTTGTACGTTATACGTTACGAATAATACGTTCATTCACACACACACGCACACACATAAATATATTTGAAAAAAAAACCGATCGAGGTATAATTATCAGCTTAAGTAGTGTTTTCCTCTCCACTTTGACGGCTTGGGTGTTAGAACACATTACATATCTTCATATACGCGCTATATGCAGCACCTGAAAAGATAATATTTTTAAACCATAAGTGCAAATTTTCATGTTTTGATAAGATATCTTCTTTCCTTTTCGCTTGTACAGGATACTAAATAATACAATATTGTCTTTTTCACATGAACCGCTATCACGAGATATTTTGTAACATGAGATGCCGCACTGAAATTTGCATTGAAGTAAGTGACCTACAAGAGTCATGTCATTGCGTTCTATGTATAAATAAACTAGAAATGTATTCGACTATTCAAGATTCAATGGTTCATTTTAATTATATTTGCTAGGCTCACAACGTCTTCACAATTAAAATGACTGCTATAGCAGGTGAATGCCCTTTAGAGCTGTCTTAGGAGCCACGGGGTGGGAAGGGGAGGGGAGAGGAGCAGAGTAATAAGAGAACATAACATTTTTGTAACAGAACTCTATGTAACAGAATTCTATGAACACAATTTGTACAAATTACTTTCGTAGTTCTTCCAGAAACTGTAAAGTATCATGTTACTTGTACAGTCGCAAGTTCGTAAGATCAATTCAAGGGTTTCTTTTTCGAGGAAACAACTTTTCTAGAAGTAGTAATTTCAACACCGCATATTTAGGAAAAATGAAGATCAATCGTATTTTACTTAAATTTTAAAAAATGCTAGCTTTTTTACCACCTTTGGACGTGAATTGAAAAAAATAATTCAGCTCACGAGTTGTTAATTATTTTAAGAAAGAAAGCGACCCAGCAATCATTTTCCATAAATGCAGAAAACATTTCCTCGACTAGAATTATAATGTTGCTACAACGTTTCTTCATTTGGCAGCAAAATGTTAGATCGGAGGCTTTCCTAAAAATATTAAATAGATACTCCACCCGTCAACAATTTTTCTCTCGTGTTTTTTATTTGCCCTCATTAGCTTACATCACATCGGCTTACCATAATTAGCTTGAAGCTATTCCCGCACGAAAAACATTTAATATTGAGGATGACACACACACACACACACACACAAAATAAAATGACTAGATATTAAGAGCACGTAACATCTGGGATATGATTCATTCAGGCCACAAGAGGTAATACGATATTCGCCATGAGGGCATACGGTATCTTCAGTTCTCCGCAGCCCGCAGTTGGCACAAGGCAGAAAACGCGTCCTCGAGTCGTAATTCCAGCCAATTCCGCAGACCGTAATTGCAGCGGCACCGCCCCTGCGCCTACGCACAGACGCTACGAGGCCTCTCTGGGAGGGAGGTGGTGCCGAACTGCTCTACCACCGAACTACTCCCGGAGGGAATCTAACCGCGCGCCGAATAATTGGAAGCGGGCGGCCAGTGCCTTTCGCAACAAACCCTCCGTGGACGCCCACTGATCCTCCCGGAAGGCCACGGGGACACGCGCGCGACTGGCGACCGCATAAACGCGGAACGAGCGGCTGGGGAACCGTTCAAACCTCCACACTCTCCCCCGCCTCCACACACTCCCTCCGCCTCCACACACTCCCTCCGCCTCCACACACTCCCTCCGCCTCCACACACTCCCTCCGCCTCCACACACTCCCTCCGCCTCCACACTCTCCCCCGCCTCCACACTCTCCCCCGCCTCCACACTCTCCCCCGCCTCCACACTCTCCCCCGCCTCCACACTCTCACTTGGGCGGAGGTGTTTCGCGTGGAGACAGTCGATAAATATTGTCGGAACCATCATTAGGGCGGGTTTGAGTACAAGGTGTTGAATATTTATGAAATTGTTTCACGAACGAAGAAAACTGCGAAACACAAATACTATTTCCAATCTTCCACCAAATTCTAAATGACATTACAATAGGAACATTTGCAAATTCGATATGATATGTCGATATGATATGTTGATATGTCGTTTACATTTACCTAATAGACTGAATAGCTCGCTGACTAGGTTTCGTTTAGTGTCCCCTCATTTAGGAAGAAACATACAAAATGATTTCTATACGGTAACTACCTTGATTGAAATGCTGCTTGTTTCCTTTATAAGACACTATTATTCCTACATTATCCTTCAGAAATATTTGAGTTTGCGCCACAGACCTGATGCTTTGTTGATTACAGAATGCAATGTAATATTCATTCTTGGATAAAAGCGACAAATTTAAATGACATTAGTAGGTCTACGTGTTTATAATTCAGTAATTAAAGTTCCGGTTACAATGTTACAAGTCTAAACCAATTTGAGACTGACATTTGCAAAAGGAAAAATCCCATCAGTCACCACCTATGCTTTGATATCGCCACAATAGCGTATCACATCAACGTTCCAACACGCTAACTGCCCCATCGATCTCTTGGGTCGAATAGACTCCAACTGAACGCTGGCTACTCGAATCGCAATACAGTCTCCGTAGTCCTCAATCTCGTTAGTCGGTGTATCAGCGATTTCGCCTCCAGCCCATCCAACGCGGCTTTTTCGTTTGTTCGATACGATTTCGTTCCCAACCCACCAAAAGCGGGACAACGGACGAACCACCAGCTCCACTCACACAACCGCCCCGCTCCCCACCCTGCTACCGCCAAAGCCACAGCCACCGTCACCGGAAAGTGGGTCAAAATGAATGCGCAAAGTATTTTCTCTACTAATTCAACTGTATCGTTTGAACAAAACAATCAGACAAATCAGTTGTGAAATATGAATAAAAAATACAAAATTCGACTTAACGCAAATTACAAAGTACTTTCAAGATTTGTACCAACTTCATTCGCTTTCGATAATTTCGTTCATTTATAATGTATAAATTCCATTTATCATGAAACTTGCTTGTTATAAAACAAAAACGAATACTTTAAAAAGTATTAATATAGATTATTGAACAGAACATCACTCCACTAAACTGTACGCCACTTATAAAAAGGAATACACCGTGTATAGTAGAAACAGCTCCACTACATTCTGAGATGATCATGTCTAGTTTTTTTATGAGAACGGCAAATTATTGTCCCAGAGTTGTAATTCTAATAGCACGATATTATCGACTCATTAACACATCCAGCAATTACAGAAATCTTTATATTCATTCAGATTATTTTTTTCTCTTGAGCGAGGATTTCGGTCCGTTTGTTCCGATGTGGCTGCCGCCCCCGTGGGCGTCGATCGTACACGCGGTCGTAATTATTACCGGCCATAAAGTCGGCGGCGGGCGGGCGGGCGGGCGGGCGGGCGGGCGGGCGGGCGGGCGAGCGGGCGAGCGGGCGGGCGTGGCAGGGAGAGGCAGAGGGAGGTTGGTGAGGCGTGGCGGGGCAGGCGAGGAGCGGCTGGTGAATGAGGCGGAGTGAGCGGGACGGAGCAGGACGAGGCGGGGCGGGGCGGGACGAGGCGGGGCGGGACGAGGCGATGGGGGGTCGGATTGAGGCGGGGTAGGGCGACGGGGGAACGGGGCGAGGCGGCGCGGGACGAGGCGGGGCGGGACGAGGTGGGGCGGGACGAGGCGGGGCGGGACGAGGCGGGGCGGGACGAGGTGGGGCGGGACGAGGCGGAGCGGGACGAGCCGGGGCGGGGCAAGGCGGGACAGGACGAGGCGGGACGGGTCGAGCCGGGGCGGGACGAGGCGATGGGGGGTCGGATTGAGGCAGGGTAGGGCGATGGGGGACGGGGCGAAGCGGGGTCGGGGCGAGGCGGGGCGGAGCGAGATGGACTGGGGTGGCGTGGGCTGGGGTGGCGTGGGCCGGGGTGGGGTGTCGTGGGCTGTGCTGGGGAGTGGTGAGGTGGGGTGGGGCGACGCGAGGCGGGCGGGCTGGCTGGCTGTGCTGCGAGTGTGGGCGAGCGAGCGGATGGTCCGAGGGAGATAGCGATCGGCCGGGAGGCAGACAGGCAGGCAGGCAGGCTGGCGCGAGGCGTCGGCGTCGCCGGGGCCGTTGCTCTTGCAGCCGGTTCGTTTCGCTTTCTTTTCACTTCGGCGCTCGCCGCGAGCGCGTACGAGCGGCCAAGGCAAAATTGTCATCGAGCTCGATGCGGGGAAACGATTTTTTTCATTAAAAAAACAAACAAAATGCGAACACGCAAATACTTTTAATTTGGTAGACGAAGGGTAAATAATCGAGTCGATGAATGAGAAAGCATTGACAAATGCTCAATCTCTGGAGTTTATTACCTAGATCCGTTCTGTTTAGTTTTCGTCTGAGCTTCACAGGTCCAATACAGGTTTTCCGCTTCATCATATTCAGTGTGCAAATCACCCTCAAAATTGTGCCAATTAAAATCCAGATAGTTTACATAAAAAATGTAATGGGAATTAATGAACTGACTCTATAGAAAAAGGATGCCTAAAAATGTACATTTTTTTATCATTCAAAATGAAAAATAAACTAAATGAAGTAATGAATACTATTGAGGATGTTTTGAATTGTATGAAGAGTTGTGCCCTGCTGCAGGAGATATCAGGAGAGGGGATCTCGCAAGATAACATTTAGGTTGACGCCGGGTTTCACTTCCCATCGGTCAGGAACAGCCTCACCCAACAGCACATAACAAGCACTTTGCTTACGCAAATAATTACCATTAAAGTTAACGTGACCGGAAATAAAAAGAATCCATCATTAACTGAACGCCTGCGATTACATCTGCTCGAAAGGAAGAGATGTAGAAATGATACAAGAGAAAAGTACTACATATGCATTATTCGAAAAATCGAAAACCCCAAACTCTTTTGGCATGTCTTTCAATATGTGTTTGCCTAAACTAATGTAATGAAGATTCAAAAATTCTGGAACGATATAATCATTATTAATTGTGAACACAGTATTGAATACATATCTGACAAAATTGAAATGTTTGGCATTCACTATATTTATCTATATCTGTACGTGTATGTTAAATAGGACTATAACTTACGATATTATGGTTGCTATTGAAAGTGATGTAATGAACAAATGTCAGGAGGTAAGTGTACTATTTATTTTTTATATATATTAATAAAATTTGGGTATTTCTTAGACTACCAATTACTCATAGAAAGTAAAAATATACAGGGCATCTACGGGTTCCGATCGTTTTCATTTAAACCAAAAATCTCAAAAATCGGTTGAGCTGAAGCTCAAATTTCTTTCTAAAACGAAAGCCCTTCGCGTTTCAAATACACAGATTAGGCGCCGATCGTGTATTGCGACGTATTAACCCTCCGCCCGGCGGGCGGGCGGGCGGGCGGGCGGGCGGCGGGTCGTTGTCCAGCGCGGCCTCCGTCAGTGGGTCGTAAGGAAGCGGCGACGCGCACGCCCAACAGAGCGCCCCACACTTCCGCGAGGAGTTACGGAGCACGCCCGCCGCCAAGTGGTCGCGTGGATGTGCGTGGAGGCGCGCGCCGACCACACGCCAGGTGACCGCCGCCGCCGCCGCCGTATATCTTGGTTGGCCGTAAACACGTCCGAGACACAGACTTGCTCCGCCGCGACGAGCACCGACATGGGATTTTGGTATAGAGAGATTACTATTTTAAGAAGGGACCGCTTCGACAGTTACTGCTTGGCTACTCCTGGTAATATGACTGACAAAAGTTACGTCCATGCACTCTCATGCCAGAGATAATTTACAGTTGGTTCATTTGTAAATTGCTTCATTACTATCTCGGGCAATGTCATCGCTTTGAATGACGTCAAATTATTTCCCCTACTAGTCAAAGAGTAACTTCTCTATATGGTGGATGGTGTAAATGTTGCGATGCTCAATCTGAAGGTGGTTTTCAACGTGAAGATACAGTGTAGATGGAGATCGTGTTGATATTCGAGTAGATGGTGATAGCTGTGGTAGGGAGACAGATGATAATTATGATGGTAATGTGTTGCCAATGGCAGCTACTGGGAAAGGGATGGACTTACCGTTCAGTAAACCATTTGGCGAGAGATAGTAGATCTAGATGTGTGAACTGAAGATTCGGAGAATGGAAACCTGTTAGGTTTCAATAGGCTAGATAATAAAAGGAGAGAGATTACCAATGAATCAATCTAAGAGAATGGGTTCTTTGGTGTATCTGTGCGAGTGTACTGTAAAAGGTAGACATCGATAGATCGACCCAGCTTTGTATATGACGGATTGATTGTGTACATTCACAGCATTGAAAACAAGCCTACGACCTCCATGTAATACATACGAAAAGTACCACAGTATTCATCTCACAATGGGAATTTTCAACTTAATGGACATCGGGAGAGAACGCATAATGCTCATCAAATTGTAAGTACAACAAATATCAATTACAAGGAAAACAGAGACTAATGGTGAACTACTTTGCTATAGAGTGTTGCATGACGCATGTGTTTACATTGTTATAACTTCTCTGCTGACTAGTTCAGATAGATACATTTTGCTGAAAAGTATGATATCAAAAAAATCTACGACCAGGAAAGAGGAAACAATGAATCATTTCAAGCAAAAATCGACTGATACGTTTCAGCACCGCGAATTGCTGACATCTGTCAATCATTGGCAACCAGCCTGACATTTATGGTGGTGGTATGTACTTCCATTTCGCATCGACCACCTGTAAATGCCATTGTACATGAATTTTAGCTGGGACGTAAAGGTGGAGGAAGAGGAGGAGGAGAAGGAGGAGGAGGAGGAGGAAGAGGAGGGGGAGAAAAAGAAGAAGAAAAAGAAGAAGAAGAAGAAGAAGAAAAAAAGAAGAAGGAGAAGAAAAAGAAGAAGGAGAAGAAAAAGAAAAAGGAGAAGAAAAAGAAGAAGGAGAAGAAGAAAGAAAACGAAGAAAAATAAGAAAGAAAACTGAGAAAAAAGAAAGAAAACGAAGAAAAAGAAGAAGGGCCAGCTGTGACCAATGTGAGTTCTGTATTCAGCTAACGAATTGCGCGTTCCATTTCTCGAATATGAATCCCCATTCAGCGGAGCTCCAAGAGCTAGTCTCGAGGTTAGTCGATTGAAAGCGAATCTCCTCATGAACAAACGGGCACAGGTCACAAACTCATCTCTACATTACGGGTTTTACTATTCACAACAAGATATTATTAGAAGCAGTTACGTTTCGATCGGACAAATAAAACTGTCACAAAAAATTACACGAGATCATCACCGGAAAGGTAACGCTTCAGTTGAGCGTGGTATTCCTCAGCACGATTATTCTCAGAAATTCTAGATTACTCCAAGCTCTGACAGCAGCGCCGCCAAGCGCGTACCGCATTATCGCTGCGATGTATCATCACGCGAAAATTGAAGCCACGCGACGAAAAGCGACTCGTACTTGCCATGCGGGACGCTGCGACTTCGCTTGGACGTCTGCCCGCTGCTGAGCGGTAGTAACCTAGGCGGCAGTTGGCACGCGATAACTGCGACACTCGCAGGCTTCTTGGTCGATGGAGAAACAATAAAAACGTCGGGAAGCTGTAATGTTCATGCGGGGAGTGCGTGTAACGTAATGACTGTTGGTGGCATCAGAAAATGATAGCGATAGTTCCAGAAAAAAAAAAGCTTGTAAATAGAGTTTAAAAAGGTAATCTAAAAGATAATATTCGAATAAGTTAATAAATATTGAAATATTATATATGAGAGCGACAGAGAGAGAGAGAGAGAGAGAGAGAGAGAGAGAGAGAGAGAGAGAGAGAGAGAGAGAATATAAATATAGCTGCTGATCCTTACTTATGACTATAAATCGTTGCTCTGAAAGACAAAATATATCTGATACGAACAGCAGCCGTTTTCACAGAAAAAAACTGTTATTTAACGTAAGTCTTGTGTTTGTGTTTGTGACCGCGTGTGTGCATAAACTGTTCTGAAAACTTTGTTGGGCTTTACTTGGGAGGTATTTAAAACGCGCACCAAATTGTAAAAATGTTGCCTATTGAAAACTTTTTGATTGTAACTATAGAAGAGGAATCTATTGATAACGACATTATTACCTTTTTCATCGAAATGGTTTATGAAAGTTCTGTGGTGATACCACCTCAGATATACATTTTATTATTTACTTGCAATTCCACAAATCTTGTAGAAATCACGATTAAAAAAATACAGTAAATTTAACTTGAATGAAGAAGACCACAAATGTATGAGTTCCGATTTTAAAGCCGACGAAAGCTCTGGTAGGACGTATTTTAGGTCAACGCATTAGCATTCGCTTAACGGAAAACTGTTAAGCTAACAGCGATGTCAACTTCACTCCAAAACAACAGCAGTTTTAATTCCGCACAGCTCCAGCGCCGTCCAGCCGCAAGCTCTCTGCACCGGATGGCGCCGCGCCGCCTAACTTCATTACGTAGTCCGATAATTAAGAAGTTTCCCCTCAAAAAAACACAGGGTCGTCTCATCTCTTCCCTTTACGCGACCGAAGTTTGTTTTACGCACAACCGAACGCCTTCTGGAGGCGTAAAAAATAAAGTTAGCTCGAGACAATTTCCCGTCAATTTCATCTCCTCCGCACAGTTGACGTTTTTTTTCTCCTCCCTCAACCATCGTTTACCCTCCCCTCCCCCGTGATTTCCTCCTCATCCTCCTCTTTCCTCTCCACATCTTCCGAACGCTTCTCTCGCACCAGCAGCCGCAGCAGTCTCTTTTTGTCTCCTGAAAGTAAGTTCGAATTTTAATTTGAGCTCCCCGCCGAGATTGCCCGGTAAGCTGCTTAAAGACGGCTTCTTTGTTCTTTGACCTGGGTGGAGGAGGGAAAGGAAGGGGTGGGGAGAGGAGAGGAGGGGAGGGCAGTGAAGAAGAAAGGGGGAAGGGTGGGGAGAGCAGATGTGCTTCCGTGAACCGTAGATAATTACTGCTGTCTTTGGCCATCTGCAATCCATAACGAGGCTCTACGGCCTCTCATACGCTGAGAAGCTAGAACCAAACTTAGTGCTTTTTTAGTAGGCGCCTGCAGCCCGTCACACGTCTCTGGTGGCGTGTAGCTCGTGATGCCGGCGTGACAATAAACAAATCGTTTGGGGATTTAAGTATTCTCTTAGTTTGAGAAGCTTTAAGAGCATGGAAAAGATAATCGGGAATACGCTTTCAGGCATTTTATTTATATATTTTTTCAAAACTATTATTTTACGGTCTTTTGGCTTACCAGCTTCTGTTGTGTCTTCCTCGTAATTATCAAAATACTAGCAGGTTGACTTATGGAAGTCGTGGTCTCTTAGAGTGAATATCCGTATGATTTGTGTTTAAGTTGTTAATTGATCACTGTCGTGTTTATATATTTAACACCAATTCGAAAACCATTTGGGCAACTTCAAAAGCAAAGTACACCTCTCAATTCCGTATCTCTTTTGACGTCAGAGCTCTTTTCTCATTTGCACTAAATGGGAGAAAGTGCCAGACGAAAGACTTACGACGCACCAGGGAAAGAAATGCAGGACGTTCAAGTACAAGCCTATGACTCTCTGAAGTTTCTCTCTTCTCCTGAACATTATTTACTATACACCTCTTTACTGGCTTTAGTAGGTAGCACACAATTGCACTAAAGCTCATATAATTTCAGGAAAGTTTCCTGACCGAGCAGGTATGCAAGAGAAGTTGCATTGAATCACTAACACAAGTCAAGAACTTCACGTTTCCGGTTGTTGTATGTTTTAGAAAAAAGTAACGGTTCCAAAGGTCAACGCCGTCACGTTGCTGTGGTAGCAATGAGAACGCGCGCTCCAGAAAAATAAGGATAAGCCCATCACGCGTTTCATGTCCGTTAGGATAATAACAAAGAAAGAATGCACACATGTTCCATGTGGTTATGAAACAGATTGGAAGGAGACACCTTTTCACTTTTGTCATTTCTGTTGCACTTGTCATGACTCTTAAAAATCAACAATATCTCAAGTGTAGGGTACTTAAGCGTGTTTTCTATTGTGATCAAGTTCTTACTTCATGAATAGAGACGCGATGTAGTATGTTTTTGAAAGAGGTAAGGACGAAATTATATTTCTGCAGCGACATTCGTCAAGTGAATGTTCAACACACGATTATTCAGAACTTTACCGACTATTTCAACGTAAAATTTTCAAAATCATCTATGCATTTTCATCCCACCAGAATGTAAATGTTATTGTATATTGTTATAATATACAATATAACACAAATTTTGTACATGAAGCGGCATTATTTGTGTGTAAATAATAATGTCAGACATTTCACGTTCCGCAGACACATGCAATATAAAGCAGGGTAATGTGGAGCACCATCTGTAACGCATGTACAAATTATCGACCTGTCATTCGTTAATGATATACAAACCCTTGAAACCTATTAGTAGCTACTCCCTCTTCATCATAACGCCAATTTCCTAAGGTTAGACCGGAACGTTAGATATGAGTGTTTATAACATGAGCGACTCATGATGCATTTTCACGATATGAGATTTAGCCTGGTATGGCTCGGCGTCTGCCGAGAACGATAACGAACCAGAGGCGAGGAAGATCCAAATGCAGAAGAGCCGTTGTTGGAACTGGTCTTACGCAACGCGGGGTGCATTACGGATGGGCAGCCGCGAGGCAGGAGGAATGCGGAGGCGCCGGGACGGGCCATGCGTCGCGATTCATCTGCGAGAGAAACGAGAACAGCGGCAAAAGCGGCGGCGGCGGCGGCGCTTTCTACGGAAATATGCGGCGGCGGTAGCAGCGACAGCAGCAGCAGCCGTCTCTGCCGCCGCCAACCGCAGCTGCAGAAGAACGCCACCGCTCCGCCTTCAATTTCACCAACCCCGAAGCCTAGGAAGAGCTTCCGTTGACGCCGCTAAAGGAAGACCCACACTAAAGGAATCCACAACTACCTAACTTTAACCTAGGTAAAACACCCAGAAACATCAACAGAATTAAAATATATTTTCAAAAAATGTTTGTTTACATAAAATTTGCAAATATGGATGATTCATTTTGAGGTGCTCTATGGGTTACCTATTTCTAAAGAAAAAATAGTCGTTAAAAAGTAAAAGTTTAGTTTAAAATAGATAGTAAGCATAACAAATGTATGGAAATGTTTTCATTCTTAAACTGAAGCATGTAACATACTGAAAATTTAAGACCATCTGCCGATTTAACAAGTATGTCTACTGATTGTTTTGTAACCGAGCGGGACACAATTTATTACAATAAGTCCCGTAAGTGTAGTACATGCCACCCCCCCCCCCAAGTTCCTCTCCCGATGAAGTCTCAGAGTCGGCTCAAATGCCCGCTTGCGAGGATTCCGTCTCCAAACCTCTCCACTAGCGGAGAATCACTTTCATCATAAGCATGTTTATTATTTATGTTACTGTCACTGTCTCATATTCCCAGAGTTATCATCAGTGAACTTAGTTTCAACAAAATTACTTTTAATTTACAGAACCATGAAGATTTTTAATTCTGTTACTTTTCTGCACCTCGCCACAGTCATAACTTCCGTGTACTGGCCACTAATTCGGTCTGCGAGAAAGAACTCTGTCTGCTTGTGGCCGATGACAATCCCATTGCTACCGCTGCAACTTCCATAACCTTGGTTGTTCTCAGCGCGATTTTAATCATCGGCATATCAACTATCACACTAATTTCACACTCGGCTACATTCACCGTTGTCATTGTCCTCTGAGAGGACACAGCTTCGTCAATTCTGTCAACAAATTACTACTCATCAACCCAGCTCATTGTTTAACTTCATTACTTCCGCGTGTACACCAAGCTTTGCCGTAGACACGAAACCACCTCATCACATACTAACAAAGGAATACTCAGTCGTGACATGTCAAAATCCCACAGATTTTGTCCAATGATAGAATGACATGTGGTTTGTTTTAAGAATTTTAGCTGGCGGATCAGGTTGAAGGCAACTAAAAATTATTGATTCCGGGATTATTTTGAGTGGTACGAACAGTGCGAAATTGGATAGCCTTTAGCAGTTACCTCCTAGCACAGTTCTTTTATGTGCAATAGAACTTCTATCAATCTTACCTGACGTCAGAGAAATGTTGTACAAAACGGAAGCTTTAGGAGCAAAAAACTGGGCCGAAAATTGTACGTTTCATTATTTTAAAATAATTTGCTGTTACATTCGGTATCTAATACTTTAATGAGCGTCTATACGTATACAAATCACAAGTAACCACAACATTGACAAAAAAAATCAGAACAAATTTCCATATGATATGATCGACCATTCCCTTGTTAGACACAAAGTAGCTAGTGCACGGATTTCCTAGTCCCCGACTCACATATTTTTATTGATTGATTGGTGATCCGGGTTATTAGCTACTTTTTCTGCTAAGTGTATTATCTCCGTAAGTGTGGGGCACATTTTTATCGCGGGAGGTGGGAATGACGCTATCCGGCGCCGCCCTACACGTCGGGTTGCTGTTCTTCCCTAACCAAGTATCTCCCACTAGCGAGGCACCGCCCCAGACGGCACAACCTCTCAGCTCCCGACTGGTTACCGGCACGCGAGGTAGTGAAGTGCTTGTAAGTGTAAGTAAGGGGTGGATTTAGGACACGTAAGAGGAAGGAAAGAACGCGCGTGGTCCGAGGCCTGCTTGTTAGGGTACTGCTCCGGCATTCCCCTGGTGTTGATGGAAGAAACCACGGAAAGCTACCGATCAGAGCAGCCGAACGCTTGGATTCTCCTCCAGACAGAGACGTCGAAAATCCTCCCATCGTCGGGACTCGAACCCTAGGATCTGCCGGTCAGAGGCACTGCAATGATCCTGAGCCACCTAAGCCGGTTTATGTTTCGGGAAGCAACGTGCGTCCCGAGAGGTTCATGACACACGTGAGTCGCGAGCCTTGAAGATTTGCGAGGAAGCGACAAAGAAGTTCGTCACGAAAGACACGAAAATGTAGCCTCCCGCCTTTCCGGGTATTCAACTTCCGAGTTCTTAGAGTTTCGTATGACAAGGACGCTTGGAGTAAGACCACTGACTAGTTCTTCTTATGCTTTGGAGTCTCCAGACTATGGACTGGTCCAACACAGAAAACATTCACACATTTTGTCTCTTGCGTCCTCGACGTTCGTCTTGTTGCAAGGGTTTTAAATGCTTTAGTGTGTTTTTTAAAAGTCGATGGCGCATTACGAAAGCATTCAACTTTGGAAACTAAGCTTCTGGTTGCGATCCATTTTGAATCTTTAGTATTCAAAACACAATATTTTATTTCCTAGGCACCATATCTTTAAAATGAATTAAGAAAGATAAAACAAAAGAAGCAATGACTAAATTTCCATTTTTTGCGATTATAAACACTTATTTATTACACTAAATTATTACTAAAAATCATCATCAGATTCCCAGAGAAAGCTTAATACAGTGTTTACTATATTCTATTTTGTGAATTTTTGATTCTACAGGTCGCAGGAATTAACATTCTGTCTGGGTCTAACCATAATATTATACTCGTAGAACAGAGTACGGAATATTAGCGTACATACAAGGCTACGACTTCACTGAGCGAAATAATTAAAAAATAATATTGATTCCTTTTCTAAATTTAATGGAGAGTGAACAAGGTTCAATCCTCTGAACCCGATGGAGACAACGCAACGAGGTGCGGTTGTACGAGCTGTAAGCAAAATCCTACGAACCTTCTAGACCACCTCGAAACTTTCCGTACGAGCGCATCACCCACATTCATTACACCTCATTAGCGTGAGGTTGCTCGTATAGGCCTTCTGGAAACGTCTGCAGAGGGCGCGTGCTCAAGACGAGGAGGGCGTGGAACTGCACAAGAAATGCCGACGGCGGTGGAAGCAACCTTGGCCTCGGCACGGTCGCGTCGCCACTCAGAAACAATGGCCACGGGCGTTATACTAATGACGCGCCGGCAATGGCCACAGGCTGCGGCGCTATGGGAAACTTATTACTCCAACACGAATAAAAAATCGTTACCTTTTAAATGCCTTCCTAAACATATAATAGTAGGCGCAGATTGTAGTTTCCTACCCCTTCCTGTAGATAGATTTAGTTTTAGATAGGTAATAAGAATATTTGTAAGTCATACAATGCATATGAAAAAGTGATGTAACTGAACTATGTACTTCCGAATGAAAATAAATAAAATAAATAAATGGGAAACTTGATGAGCGATCGTAAGGCTGCCACTTGGACGTGGCGATGTTTTGTGCTGCAGAATCAATTCCCGTGGGAACAATTCCCTAACGCGTAGCTGTACGCAATCTGTTTACCTCTCGTAGAACGTTCATTAATGCATTCAGATAGCTGCGTAGTGGGCGGGTAAGTTGTTTCACGGATTGAAATGGTTTTGGTGCATCATGCAAGCGGAATTGCAATGCTTCATGCAGAACGTGCTGCTTCACTTCGAGCGATATGAGTGTAAACGAACCACGCGAAAGAAGAAAATAGCCTTCATCCCTACCAATCGGAAGTAGTTATTTTTATTATTAGCCAACTGAACATCCCATTAAGGGCAAGGGCCTCCTGCTCGCTCAGTGAATTAATAATTCTGCTTTAATGAAGTGAGAGGATGATGACAGGTGAAGGGACGCTCACAAATACATCCATGCCCGAGGCGGGATTCGAACCCACGATCCTTCGATCCGAGATCGCCACGTCACTACTGCCTTAACAATCATATCCGGATCGACTGTTAAATTTCGCATGAACAAATGAAATGGGTTGTAAAATATTTCGCTCTACTTTTCTGTCTATAATGTGACTCACGTGTACGAAAATTAATTTTTATTGCCCGACATAAAATGTTTTTATTATCTTGTAAATTAGAAAGAAAGAGAACTTTGTTTCAATCAAATTTCTGTTTCTCTTGGAAGCTGAATTAAAATCTATATCAGAATACATTAAGAAACCGAATAAGAACTTCAGAAAATTATTTTATTCGTTATTTTTACGATTGCTTTTAAGATAATAAATTTTCTGATAACACAAACTGGAAATTTCATTTTATTTTGTGAGTTTTCTGCTCACTAATTCTTGTTCGCGAATCTTTTAACTGGCTGATGAAAATTCTGGTTACTGGTTAAGTTTTACGAGACCTATTGTTTTGTTGCGGATATTGCAATGCAGCTTAATCTCTGAATAAGCACAAGCTTTTCCTGAAGGACGATTCAGTAATAAACAAATCACGGACAAATCCGTCGATGTAAATAAAAATATTCACGTTGAAGTTACAACTAACCTGATTAATTATGAGTAATTGGAAAACGCAGTGAAGCAAAAACTCACCATCATAATTGTGCGTACATAAGGACTGGAAATCCCAAAGCCTGAAGAAAGCTCACACTTGACTCACCTGTAACAAAAACAAACACACATTAATGTATTTGCGGTTGCACTAACAGGTTCATTATGAAGTAAGTAACACTTTAAAATATATTTCATCCCTCATTCACACGAACAGACACAAAACCTTTCTACAAGCACATAAACTACATTGTCATTTCACAATACAACAATGATGAGTTGTGTATCGAAACGTGCTTGCTGTACAACAGACATTGTACAGCACAGAAACATAAGAGTACAAGTAGTATTCATACAGTAATATGAGGCATTAAGATTTCCGCTAGTTGACAATATTTTTCATAGGACGTAAACGTGTTTAATTAAAACTTAAATAATTAATAATCTGGAGTTATCTGTGAATTGGGATACATTGGGTGTAAAATTTACTATTTTTAGCACTGGAATCTCAAGGCGAATCTAATATTGGTGGAAAATGATAAAAAATATCTACATCTTAGTGAGTAAAAAAAAAGAATGGGAGAACTAAATTTGTTTTTCCAATCTATTTTGTGTTCACCAAGATGGATTGATAACATTTAATGTTATCAGAGATTATCTTAAATTATGAGTACAACTGATAGAACGTCAACAAGGCAATATACTTCGATACATAAATAAATTGTTCTCTTACCCACTAGGGGGACAGGAAATTGTTGTTAAGCTGCGAATATTGATTGATGATGTAGAAAACAAGTGCAAAAATTAAGCAATGCTTAAGTCTGTTACATCTTTTTTTATCCCATCGAGAAACTGCAGAAGGAGAGTACCTTGCCAGAAGAAGTCGAGACGGAACTTAAACCATTAACTTTCTCCCTTCGCGCGGAAACCGCCAAGAGGACGCGCTGAGTCGTTGAACTCTTACGATTCGCCAACAGTGGTGGTGGTGGTGGTGGTGGTGATAGCTATGGTGATGGTGGTGATATCTGTGGTGATGATGGTGATGGTGGTGGTGATAGCTGTGGAGGCGATGGTGATAACGGTGATGGTGGTGGTGATAGCTGTGGTGGTGGTGGTGGTGGTGGCGGTAGTGATGGCGATAGCTGTGGTGGTGATGATAGCTGTGGTGGTAGTGGTGGTGGTAACTGTGGCGGTGCGTTCGTAGGCTTCCGCAGCCGGAATCAATACATTCTTGTCTATCCTCTATGAGCCGCGTCTCAGTCAATTCCTGTACAGCTCTTGAAGAAGGCCACAGCAAGTTGGCCGAAACGTCAGCACAATTGACCGAGACGCGGCTTATTCTTGGCGAATTAGCCAAGAATGTAGCTGTGGTGGTGGTGATTGTGGTAGTGGTGGTGGTGGTGGTGGTTGTGGTAAGGACGTGGTAGTGACGGCGATGGCGGTGGCAGCCATGGCAGTAGCGGTCGCAGTGGCGGTGCTGGTGGTGGCGGTGGGTGGGCGGTGGTGGCGGTGATGGTGTGGCGGGTGGCGGCGCCTAAGGTGGTGGCGACACAGCCCCCGCACCGGCGCGAAAGAAGGAAATTACACATCCAACGTTAAATCGGCGAATCCAGAACACCGGCGAAGTTCCTAGGGAAGGATGAAGTGTGTCTTGAAAGTTTTTCTTCTCCTTTTCCCCGCTCCCTGCCCCTTCTACAGTTTTCCGTTGTCGCGCACGTCTTAAGAAGCCAGCGGGGAACCACAGAACTTTTCCGAGAGTCTGGGTAGAGTCGCGTCGGCACTTTAAAGCAAAAGTTTTACTACTAGGACATACACGAATTCAAAGAATTAATTTAAGAAATTACGGAGAAATAATGACTCGTACATTAAGAATGCCCGTAATCTGTATTTAATGTTTGATACCATAAGTAATTGTTTGGGGAAGTGAAGTCTGGAGATTCGATAGTAGAAATGGACTGAACTAGTTCATGTTGAAGACTACTTAATGACGGAAGATACTAATTTGCAGTAAACCAACATCAGCGTTTGTTCAACTATAAGTGTATTAAATTTTGTAGCACCACGGCAAAGGCTATTTTTTTCAATATTTTCTACTACTTCCTATACCCAACTTCGTAAATCTTGAAACAAGTGGTAAAATCTAAAACAAACACTTGCATATCTTGCAAATGAACAGTGACCCAGCGTCTGAACCTGAACTAACAATCACGACGCCAAGTTCCAGAAGTGTGATTTATGATCACACTCGGCTCCGCTAGTTGTTTCCCAAGAGAAGAGCACAACACAACGAGTCTAAAAACCAAATTAACATCTTAATCCTCGTCGATTATTCCATCCGCCAGAGCAACAAGACGAGTGCGAAACAAGAAACTCTCTTGCTGACTGGGCTTGATTGCGAACAACCTCTCCTTTTTTGCTTATCGCGGCCTCGACCGCGGCGGGGGTGGCGGGGGAAGTCACCACGCGCCAATGGGAAGGAGTGGGAACCCGCAACCTTCACTACGAGCGGAGGCCTCACGCCTACCAGTTTTCTCCTCCAGAACGTTCCGCCGCTCTCAGACTCGGAGGATATGTGCGCACGGGACGGCTATACCTTTGTTTCGTTCTAGATGTTTAGACTTGACGCGCATGTTTGTTTCCTTCTCCCTTTTCTTCGCCTAACCAGTTGACGAAACGTGTACTGTTGCAAGTTGCATGTCCCTGGTCTCTGGTAACTAGGAAGAGGATTTGTATGTCCTAAAAAATCTTGAAATATCCCTTTAAAAATATGCTTTTATGACCCCAAAACTCTAAAATATGCACTTTAATATTGAATTAAAAATAACTATATTTCATTTCCTGTATAAACCTTTCTTGATAAAATTCATGAAAACCATGCTTTTAATGGAAGTGCAAACATAAAATAACGTAGGTTACTTCGCGGCACAAATAAGTGAAGTAAATATGCACCTTAGTAAAGTACATTGTACGTCTTGTTTCATTTTTTCGTCTGGTTTAAAAAATTTGACATCAAGAAATATCCTACATTTGCACTAATATTTTATCATCTATACAAAAGGAAAAAACTAAAACTGTTACAAGTTCTTTCTAATGAATGAATGCTCAAAAATAAATAGATTCTATGAAAACATGAAATGTTCTAAAGATAAGACTGTATTTCCACAAAGTACGCACGATATGCTTCTATTAATACACGAATATGCACTAACCGAAAGTATTGGCGAAATATGCACAAATATAACATATTAATCTAAATAGCATCCAAATCCAACCAATGTCAAGAAATTGCACTTTGTTATGGTCTGAAGCAAGGGGAAAAATCATGGAAATTCGCTCCCTACTGATAACTGTGATCTCATTTCTACCATTTTACATTTACATGTTTAATTGTGGGAATGGAATCAAAAACTGTTGCCAGAGCACTTTTTTAAGTAATTATTTAGAATCAGTTTCACGAGTTTTAAAATGTTATATCATGAGAATCACTTTAATATAGAGTAATTAACATTGTCTTATTTGCGGTCACATTCTTTAAACTTTGCACATTTGGCGAAATTTTAAACGTCGCGAGGTCAAGGAAACATAAGTTTAAACAAAAACTCATATCAAATTCCCACAAAGAAACCTTGCTCCCCTGGGAACTTTCACTGATTTTATTTCACAATATTTATGTTTGAACATTTTTAATTAGCGGTTAACACACCCAAATCATTGACGGCGTTCCTCAGCGTTCTCATCGCACAACTGGAATACGCCATAGTTCTACAGCAAAACTTGCAGGGGCGGTTCCAACCGAGCAGTTTGAGGGGGGCCGTATATTTTCATTAAATAATAAACATATATTATTGCACATTATTTATGTACTATAGATATGATACTAAATAATATTATTTTTTAAATAATTACATAATTCGAACATGAATATTTTAATCAATTTTGCCAAATAAAGGAAGGTAAACGAAAACTTTAGAACTTTCTTGAGGGGGGGGCATGGCCCCCATGCTCCTCCCCCTAGATCCGCTAGTGCAAACTTGCAGGTGTACTCGCTATTATTTTCTCGGGACGTTTCTCTGTCGAGGAATTGACATCTCCCGCCCGGGAGCACCGATTCCCGCTGATACGCATGAGGAGATGGATTGGGAGCTCCCTGATCTTGAGTGTAAACAACCCGGTGGCCCCCAGATGGGCTGCCTTCGTCATGGCAGTGCTCGATACTCACGGGCATTGAGGAAGGAGTCAGCCAAACGCTGTGATTGTCTTGGACATCTCCGGTACCAACCCGGAGAGGTGGTTTTCTCAAGATGGCGGGACGGTTTTACTCAGATCGCGATGTGAGCATTGCGATTCCCGCGTTTCGGCGAATCCTGATACCAGCCCAAAGCACGTACGTGCGAACACGCGGAGAATCATAGCAGAGCTCAGGAGCCCAACCTGAGGAGTAAAATCCTCCTAATACGAACAAGTATTTACCTACAATAGTAAGCTACTCAGGGTCTACATGCCCTGGCCACGCAAAAGCTGTTCACGGCGTGTCGGCGAATCCTGATACTAGTCCAACGGCCTACGTGTGAACCCTCGGAGGATCATAGCAGAGCTCAGGAGCCCATCCTGAGGAGTAAAATCCTCCTAACACCAACAAGTACACACCTACAAGCCGCCATTCAGGGTCTACATGCCCTGGCCACGCGAAAGCTGTCCACGGAAATCGAGGTGCCTGGGCGTGCAGCGTGTTTGTTCGCCGAGGAAGGGGTCGTGAGTTACACGCGCGCTCGCAGGCGAGCACACTGGTGGAGAAATAAAGGAACCCCAAGGGGAGGTGCTCGTGAAAACGGGCAAGGAGAGAGCGCAGGACGAGGAGGCGAGGAGGAAGAGGAGAAGGAGGACGAGGAGGAGGAGGAGAACGAGGAGGAGGAGGAGAACGAGGAGGAGGAGGAGAACGAGGAGGAGGAGGAGAACGAGGAGGAGGACGAGGACGAGGAGGAGGACGAAGAGGAGGAGGACGAAGAGGAGGAGGACGAAGAGGAGGAGGACGAAGAGGAGGACGAAGAGGAGGAGGACGAAGAGGAGGAGGACGAGGAGGAGGACGAAGAGGAGGATGATGAGGAGGAGATTGAAGAGGAGGAAGAGGAGAAGTAGGAAAAGGAATATGTCCAAGAGGGCGTGATAAAGCACGACGAAGAAAAAAATAGAGGAAGAGAGGAAATGGAAGAGGAAAATGAAGGCGAGGAGGAGAACCAAGATAAGGGAAGTGAGTGGGAAGGAGAGAAGGAATAATAAGATGACAAAGAATAACATGAGAGCGAGGAGGAGAAAGAGGAGGTAGGCGTGCATGAAATGGATGAGAGATGGGGAATTTTCAGGTAATTCATTTTCAAGATTTACTTGAAAATGTAGAATATTCTCTAATACCAAAATTTCTCTCGGTACTGCAACATTCAAATCCGGGGAAGAAGATACGTCTCTCCTAAAATATGACATTTATCTTCGGAAGTCATGTTTCTAGAAAGTTGGATTCTCTTCCCGTTATAAATGTCGCATTACAAACATTTTGTGAATTCTTTGCTGAATTTTCCACAGAAAAAAAAGTCTCGAAACAAAAATGTCTGCACGTTACAACCCACGATCTTGCATTCATTACTCACCAGGCTTGTAGGGATCATCACACAGCAGTTTAGCCAGACCGTAAAATATATTTTGATGAGAAAGAAGAAACTAACAGGATCTACACGATGTAAAGGAAGGTGTTTCTAAAAACGCAGAACAACGCTCCTACGTAAGGGCAAAACGCCCCATGAGCACGCGATGCTGCGATGCACGGGTATTGCTGAAGCTGAAGGGGTGGGTGTAGGCGGCTGTGGCCTCACCATCAAACAAAAATCCCTGTCATACACAAACTCTACAACAATTTATAAAGCTATAAAAAGGCCATTAATACTCCAATATGAAACAACGCAGCCCCCACAAATGTCAATAAAATTCAAGTACTTCAAAACAAATTATCAGATGAATCACAAATGCCCCCTGGTTATAAGTAATAAGCAACTCCATTTCGAATTAAACTTCAATACAATAATAAACCAAATAGCCCATATATCATATAATGTTCACCAAAACTAACAGACATCCCAGCAGCATCCTCTTTTAAACTACCAAAAAATGCCTTCCACACCCAAATAACAAATAGATTCCCTTTTGAAAAAATATCTTTCTCAAAATCTTAGCCAACTATGAAACATAACCCTGAGTTTCTCCTCTAGAAGTATCATCTCCTATGTATAAATTAAGTTGACGTAGATATTTTAACTAGCATAAGTCTAAAAAAACTGTAATGTAACTGTAAAGTAATTACACTAAACGATGTGTTCCATCTAGAACCAATAAATATGAAAAAAAAAAAGAAACGGGAGTGGCTGCAGTTGTGCACTCGGCACACGTTTGCGAGTTGCGAGCGGAGGCGGAGCGATAAGGGAAGTCAGAGATTTCGTCAGCCATGTTGTCAAATCAAATGTGCAGGTCGTTTGTCAATGAAAATGTTTTCTACTCCACTGGAGCGAATTTTCGTTTTCATAAAACGATGGCAACAAACTTCGCAGCAATTTCATAATTCAGCTAAGTAATAGAAAAGGGAGAGGTAGAGAACTGGGGGGTCAACAACGGAATTCACGGTGAGATGGGACTACAGCAGGTGGCAACGATGGTAGCGAAGGCCGCACGGAGAGAATGACGAGGTGTGGTGGCGGAGGCGGAAATGGGGAGACGCGTGGCAGCGGAAACAGCATCTAGTTGTGGGCGTGGCAGTGAAGCGACAGGGTCAAGGTCAGAGGAGGGAGGGAAGGAGGGCAGGGTATTTAGGAGAGGAAGGGAATGGGATCGTGGGCGGGGTCGAGGACGGACAATGAGCTACAACGGAGGTAGATACGGTGACGGGGAGGGAGATACGCTGTCGGAGAGAGGAGGAAGGGACGGTGACGGAGGGAGGAAGGGACGGTGACGGAGGGAGGAAGGAACGGTGACGGAGGGAGGAAGGAACGGTGACGGAGGGAGGAAGGAACGGTGACGGAGGGAGGAAGGAACGATGACGGAGGGAGGAAGGGACGGTGACGGACGGAGGAAGGAACAGTGACGGAAGGAGGAAGGGACGGTGAGGGAGGGAGGAAGGGACGGTGACGGAGGAAGGCTGGGACGGTAACAGGATAAGAGGTGGAGACGGCGGCATTAGAGGAGACGACGGCCTAACCAGAGACCACTTCGGGCGGCGGAAAAAGAACCGGTGACGACGACAGGGGTCAAGCGGGGCCGGCGGCGGAAGCGGGCGGCGCACCGCTGCGCTGCGCTGTTGGGCTCTCGCTGTCGGCGCCTCCGCCACAATAGGCGCGCATTACGCTAATGGCGGCGACGTTGGCGCGGCGGCTGCGGCGGCAGGCCGCGTAATTACACAAAGGGGGCGACGGTGGCGGTGGCGCGGCGCGGCGCGGCCGCAATTACCGTCTTCGACGCCGCGCCGCCTCTGCGGTTGCGCTGGATGAGGAGCGTAGGACGAGAAAGACGGCGGGCGGGCGGAGGTGTGGAGGTGTGGGGGTGGGGGCCACGAGGAAAGATGATGTGGGGAGGAACAGGAGGAAATGCGAAACGGAGAAGCCGCAGGTGTAGTCCGCGGAAGGCAAGGTGTTTCTTCAGTACCGGGAAAGAATCGGGACTTCACAGGTGAGGTCGGACTGAGGTTGGAGAGATTCGGGACGGTCAACTGCTATGGTCATTAGTCCCTATAATGTAGTGAATGTTTTCTTCGAGAAGTAACTTGTGTTCTTCGCTGGATGGCTTCTGGCGCCAATGCTCGACGTACAGGTCGGATCGCGGGGGATTTCCATCTCCAGGTATCTCCCCCAGAGTAGTACTTTCCCAGTCTAGATATGCTCTAACCTCCTGGGTAATCTCTCTCCAAAAGCGGTAGTGTAGTAACTAAGAGGTTAAGGGAGAGGAAAGCGAGATTGTGCGGGGCCCGTGCCCATTTTGTTAAGGCATTCGCATAGTATTGAATGGAGAAACTGTAAAAATATACCGGTCAGAGCAACCGGCCGTCGGGGTGAGGTGGCAGCGAGGTCGGGGTGAGAACGGAGTAAGAACGGTGTGATAGCGGAGTGAGAACGGTGTGATAGCGGAGTGAGAACGGTGTGATAGCGGAGTGAGAACGGTGTGATAGCGGAGTGAGAACGGTGTGATAGCGGAGTGAGAACGGTGTGATAACGGAGTGAGAACGGAGTGAGAACGGTGTGAGAACGGAGTGAGAACGGTGTGTAACGGTGTGATAGCGGAGTGATAGCGGAGTGAGAACGGTGTGATAGCGGAGTGAGAACGATGTGATAGCGGAGTGAGAACGGTGTGATAGCGGAGTGAGAACAGTGTGATAGCGGAGTGAGAACGGTGTGATAGCGGAGTGAGAACGGTGTGATAGCGGAGTGAGAACAGTGTGATAGCGGAGTGAGAATGGGGTAACATGGGGGTGAAAACGGGTGAAGCCATCATGAGGTCGGGCTGAAAACGGGATGAGGTCGTGGAGGAGGTCGGGGTGAGCGGAGTGAAACAGAATGGGGATGGTGCAGACGAAGCGGGCCGGCCGGGGACTGCGATGGTGATTGTGAATGCAAGGTCAAGAGCACCGAGCTCGGCGGAGGCAGCGACGACGACGGTCAGAAGGCAACGCAGGTGGGAGAAGTTCGCGGTCAGCGGAAGTGACCACCGAGCCGCCAGTCACAGGTGGGTTGGCATCGCAGGTGGGTACGTGGGGAAAGGTGAAAGGCAAGGCTGAGCGAGCACGAAGTCGAGTGACCAAGGGATCCTCGAAAAAACGCTCATTGTGAGGTAGAGTGCAGCACGAGTACTTTCCTTCCAAATGCCGTTAAGAAGAAACCTAGTACAAAATGAGAAAGGGAGACAGGCCCGTAGTCTCTACGAGTTTAAACAGGCGTTTCACAATAATTGGTCAAGTGAGATCTCGAAAAGTTGCTAACTTTATTCGAGAAGACTTTAACTAATCTATGTTTTTCTTTTGTATAAAATAGAACACCAATGGTACTCTTCTTCTAAAATATGTGGTTGGAGAGTCTTTCCTTGCCACGATGCCAGTCAAGTTTTCACAACTTTAAATCATATGACGACTCTTGAGAAAGAAATAATTACCTGTAGGAGCAAGCGATTGGAACGCTAAAGACTCTTTGTCAGCAGTCTATTCCTAGCATCTTTTTTTAAAGGGGATGATTCATTCAGACGTAGATACAAAGGTTCTTGATGACGCATTAGAATCAGTACACAGAATACAAACAAAATAAACGATTGAAGGCGTTAAAGGAAGACTTGATATTTCTTTGACACAACAAAAGCAGAAAACATATGTAAGAATAGGTACAGTTCATTTCAGCTGTCACTACTATACATTAGTAATAATTCAAAACAACTAATAAGCCTTTCAAGTAACAGCAGGGCAGGGTAATCGATTCAAGCGAAAACATTTCATGATCACAATCACATTCCTAACAGACTACAGCATTTTTCATAAAAGCCGAAAATTGGACGTTCTTCGGCCTAGATTAATTACTATCGGAGATAATCGGTCGACTATTCACCCGCGCCCGCGCCCGCGGTTGCTTTGCACAACCGTTAAGCAAACATTTTCCGCAGTTTTGGAAAACG
Source organism: Gryllus longicercus (assembly GCA_038098605.1). NCBI lineage: Eukaryota > Metazoa > Arthropoda > Insecta > Orthoptera > Gryllidae > Gryllus > Gryllus longicercus. The sequence goes on from JAZDUA010000063.1 coordinate 5,018,387, forward strand.
TGGTGTCGAATGGGTCAAGAACAGTTGGTCGTCGCCTAAAGGCCCATTCACAATACAAACGTGAACATAAGTATACCGCATAGATATAAACATTAACATAAGCGTCACACTGAAGAATTCACAATGCCTAACATAAACGTAAGCAAAATACGTTTCTATTGGCTGTAAGACTTCCTGGTTGGATGAGAGAATCGCTTTCAAGATATCGACTGTGTCTATGTCCCATATGGCGTTAGTTCTTCTATCGACTTCGCTCCAATTTCGATTCTCGATTTTGAGTTACCGTTCTGTGATTGGTTCATTTCTTACGTCTTACTTAAGCACAAGCACATAAGCTTGAAGCTTGCAAGCTTTTAAGTTAACGTCTTACGTGTTATGCTTTTGGGAACGCATTGTGAACGAGTCCGCTTATGGACGTAGTTCTAACGTTTATGTTAACGCCATGCTTATGTTTACGTTTGCATTGTGAATGGGCCTTAACAGTCCAGCGTGCGGCGCGTGCACGGGAGGGCTGCAACGCAAGAGGGGGCTGTTTGCCGCGGAGCGCGAGCGTCGAAGGAGGCCGGAAGGAAACGAGAAACGGCTCCTCGCGTGCAGCCGCCGCCGCCGCACGGTAGTTTGAAAGGACAAAAACAAACAAACAAAAAATGACTAAATTTCTTTTTTTCTACAACTCTATATAAAGGCACATTGTGAGCATTGCTATCCGTACGTGAAATAGGTCATTCTTTAATATCCGTTAAAAAAAGACTGTTGCAAAGGGAACTGTCTTGTTACCGGTATTTTCTGCGATATGAAATACCGTATTTCAATTTAAAATTACAACCTTTCTTTCAAATACAATTTTTACACAGATGTAGAAAAAAAAATAATATTTCATGAGCGAAGTGATTTTTTTCTTTTTGTTTCTTTTTTGTTTTTCTTCTTCCATGATCTCGATAGAGATTTATGATCTCGAATTTTTTGGCTCGACCCACGTCTTCTGCAAAAAAATCAATCTCGACCATGAAAAACAGCAACACGCGCACTTTATAACTTTTTCAGCCCACACACGTGGACACAGCTTTTAGATTTGTTGTTCATAGATTGGTGAATGTTACTTCGAAATAGGCATACGGTAAAGACTATTTTGCTGTACGCATACCGTAACAGTCAGTTGGTCATATAACACAATTATTGCAGGGTAAACAAAAACTCGGGTAACATTAATAAATATGGCTGCAGTCTCTTTATCTTTTTAAAAAAAGCAGCCTTCACGAATACTGCAGTTGCATAGTATAATATTCACAGGTAATCAGCACAACCCTAGTTTCCTTATCAAGAATAACAAAAAAGTTGCTGTTCCATAACGTACCACGTGATTAGCAAAATAATGGCGGCTGGCCTCTTCCTTGGAACCTTACTGCCGAATGACGTCAGATGTGGAGTACCCAATGACACATTGAGTAAATTAATACAGTCGTTGGAGAATGAGATTAGGCAGAATAACAGAATCATACATTTGTATCTCTTAGCAAAACTCGAAACAGTTTAATTGTTCTTAATTTCCCCGAATTCTTGGGTATCCAACAAAACCATACACACCTAAAACTGCCACAGGCTTCATAGTTTTGTTTCCATTTCTATGCGAATTCGAATTTCTTAACGTAGATGAAAGTAGTTTGTCCGCGTGTTCCTCCAGCCCGGCCCACAGAGCGCCGCCGCCTTCGCGCCGGGGAACCTGAGCGTGCGGCCAGGCCCTGCTTGAAACCACCGCAATGCGCAGAGCTGCTGTCAAAGCGCTGCCGCTCCGCGTTCTGCCTGTGTGTGCGCTTCCTCTGCGCGAACCCAAAGCCGCTTCCGCATGGCGTCGCGAGGTCTCCCCCGTGAAATCCCCCCAGCATCCTTGCACGCGCTCATCCTGCCTCGGAATGGGAAGGGGCAGTTAGAGCTAGTTCTCTTGGAAAGGGAGATTCCACGCTGGCGATTTTCGACGTTTGCTGAGTCGAATTCTGCCGCTGAAAGGAGGGAAATTCTAGCGGACCGTTGGTTTTATTGGTAGTTTCCCTTGGTTTCACATAAATATCAAGCAAATGCCAGCACAACACTTTAACAAACGGGCCACGGACCGCTCGCAATCTTTCCTTTATTTTCTTTTTTGCATCCTCCTTCCTTACAGAGGAACCCCCCCCCCTTACATTTATATGCTCTACCCAACCAGAGAGGTGGCGGAACGAATCAGGAATTTAGAGTTTGTCCCGGCTCGGGGTATACTCGGATTATGCGTAAAACGAAAAACTAACCAAGTCAGAGATAATTTTGCCTCAGCAACATTAGATATTAGAGTTCTGTGAGAATGTACGTAAACTTTCAAAATCATGTCATAAATACAATTTATTACGTTATTTTAATTACTGTGTGTATAATCAGTGTCACAAAATTCGTGCTCACATGTGCTGGTTTTCTGCAATCTGAGCATTGCCCTATTCATAAATTCACAAATTCAAATGTCGCAGGTATTATAAATTGGACACGAAGGGTAACACCTACAATGACAAATTACCCTCAATGAGACCTCATTTTGTCCGAGATTTCTCACTTTTCTTTCATTTCTATCTATCTTGTTCGACGGTTTTTAATTAAAGGTGGAAAAGAGAAATCTTTGATGGAGTTCCACAAAGTGCCCCTGCGTGCCGCAAGGCAGTTACTCGAAAATTCTAGTCTGCAGAGCGCCGTCAAAACTCCGCTCCGCACAGTACATCCACAACATTCATTTCGCACAGTCGAAATACGTCACCCACCCCCCCCACACCCGCTGCCCCGCGAACCGCGGCCCCAGGAAGTCGTTCGTGCCGACAGCCCGCAGAGTTAAGTCTTCGCACGCCACGCGTTGTTCACAACACACCCGGCTAGTCGGCATTCTAAAACCCACCGCCGGGCACGTTGATTCACACGGCGCCATTATCGTACGTCCACGAGTAATTATCGAAATGCACGTGGTGCGTGGAACGTTAACGCGAACGCGCCATACTTTGCGATAATTACATTCAATGGAGCGTCACTAATCATAATGAAACGAACCAATGGTCCGGCTCGATGGCACTGATAATTACGCCGAAGTGGCAATGCATAACATTCACAGTTAGAAGTAGACGGTGAGGCGAGTAACGGGCGCGGAAAGCGGGGAGCGCTTTACACGCGCCGCTTCCGCCACGTCCGTCCGCCTCCGCCCCCGCCCCCGCCCCCGCCGCGCGCAGCCGACAGCGCGGGTCTGTGCGTTTGCACACGCCCCTCACGCAATGCCGAGATTTCCCACGCACTGGCCGCCACGCGTCGACGGGCGCTGGAAACGTCGCTCATTGTTTCGCCGGACCACGCTTCTCGCTGATTGATTGACCATTTCGTGTTTCCCTGCGCGTCAACTTCTAATGTCTCGTAAGTGTTGGGTATATTATCCTCCGGAACAGGAGGAGGAAGACGAAGCGGAAGAAGTAGAGGAAGAGAAGGAGGCGGAGAATGAGGAGAAGAAGAAGGAGGAGCAGGAGCAGGAGGAGCAGCAGGAGGAGGAGGAAGTGGCGGAGGAGGTGGAGGTGGAGGAGGTGGAGGGGGTGGAGGAGCAGGAGGAGGAGAAGCAGGAGGAGGAGGAGGAGGAGAAACAGGAGGAGGAGGAGGCAGGAGGAGGAGGTGGAGGAGGAGGAGGAGGTGGAGGAGGAGGAGGTGGTGGAGGAGGTGGAGGAGCAGGAGGAGTATGAGGAGCAGGAGGAGGAGGAGCAGGAGGAGGAGGAGGAGGAGGCAGGAGGAGGAGGAGGAGCAGGAGGAGGAGGAGGAGCAGGAGGAGGAGGAAAAGGAGGAGGAGGAGGAGGAGGAGGAGGAGGAGCAGGAGGAGGAGGAGGAGGAGGAGGTGGTATCTTCCCCCGCTGGATGGGTGTTTCGACGCCGACCTGCATGTCCGCCAGCGGGGTTTTCCTCAACCAATCATCTCCCACCATCGGGACACCACCCCCAGCCGGGACAAACTCTAAGCTCCTGACTGGTCTCCCGACATGTGCGGTAGTGTAGTGCAGGTAAGCGTGTCTAAGTAAGAAGTGCGAATAGACAAGAAAGAGGAAGGAAATATTACGCTCGGTCCGCGGAACTTTTGTTAGGGTACTGTTCCGACACTCCACTCGGCGAGACCATGGAATATTACCGATCAGAGTAGCTGGTCGTTGGATTCTCCTCCAGACAGAGGATAAACGCGACTACGCTGACACGCTAGTGTCGAAAACCCTGCCGCCGTCGGACGTCGTATCCTAGGACGTCCCGGTCAGAAGAACTGCAGTGACATCAGTTGATGCCCTAAACCAACCTACCGTGGATCTGTGCGTTTGCACACGCCCCTCACGCAATGGCGAGATTTCCCACGCACTGGCCGCCACGCGTGGACGGGCGCTGGCAGCGTCACGTATTGTTTCGCCGGCCTTCGCGCCTCGTCAGGCTGCTTGCCACTCGGGAGCGTAAAATGCGGGTCGAGTTTTGTTTACTGAGGCGGTCCGTCAGGTGAGGCGGGGCCGAGCGCAGAGTTATTTCGGTTTGTTTGCCACCGTTCCGTTGGACCTCTTGGGCCGTAGCGTGTTGGTTAAGAGCTGAAAGCTTGCTATGATATAGGGGCTGTCATCGAAGATGCGAAAGTTCAATCCCAATTGCGCGGGAGAGTATTGTCTTTTTGTAGTTGTTGCTGTTGTTGTTGTTGTTTTGATGAATAAAATCCCTACGCTGGTTTCTCATAAAGTTATACAAGTATAGTTGTCATTTTACAAGTTTGCAATGGGCACTTCGCACCACCGCCATAAGCGAGAAAACATAGTATGCCAGAAACGTCTCTGATAATGCAAGTGAATAGATAACCATTTTGAGAGTTTGTCATCACCTACAATAGTCTCAACATAGTATTTTCAAAGCGACTTAAAGAACAGTTAGTCTTAGATCTTTAAAAATCTAACCTTCTTAGTGAAAAATCCCTCCTCGTCGTCCTCCTCCTCCTCCTCCTTCAAAAGAAAACGAGATGTCAATTCACACAATAACGACGCAATTCCAATCCCCAAGCAACACATTATTTCCATCCAGGCTGTGCATTACTCCCCTTTCGAGCGATGCAGTGAGCACACGGCGGAAAGGATGCGTATTTTCGCAACGCGATGGGCGCCGAGTGGAACGAAAGGGGGGCTCTTGTGGTCGTGACGCGGCGCTCACAGCCACTTGTCGCTCCTCCCAGCGGGACGTCAGCTCTAAGCCTCCACCTCCACCTCCTCCTCCACCACCTCCTCCTCCACCTCCTCCTCCTCCTCCTCCTCCTCATCCTCCTCATCCTCCTCCTCCTCCTCCTCCTCCCCCTCCTCCTCCTCCACCTCCACCTCCACCTCGGAGCGGCTGCTCGCCCACGAGCCCCTGGCGGGAGCGGCGGGCGCGTCACCGGCGCGCGGAGGAGAGGCGCGGCGAAGACGGGAACCTAGTCGCGCAAACCATTGCAAGGTCGGAACGTGAGGAAGCAGTTGCGACGCAAGTTGATGTGGTGGCAAGAAGAGTACGCTGGCAGAGCCTCCACGGAATTTGCAAGGAATCAATTTAAGGAAGATGTAAAAGGGAGATGAGAGGCAACAGTGGACATCGTAGTGCTGTCAGATGATTTGGATTTGGTAGTAATTGTGATGAAATGGTAGTTATTGCGAAGCACGTGGATGTGGTGGCAAGTACAGCAAGTTGGCAATGCATTAACCGATATTGTAAGTAATCGGGAGAAAAGAAGATGAGGACAACAGGGAAAATGGTTGTGATTTTAGATACATTTGCAGCGGTGATAGTGGTCGCAGTGGCAATGGTGACAATGATAGTGGAATTGTTAAAAATATTTATGCAGTTGTTAGTGGTATTGATCGTGCGTCACCATTTTGCATAGGTGATCCGGCGAAGACGGTGACAGCGGGGTGTGAAACTTTGTAAAAGACTGATCGTGAAGTAGTAGTAGTTGCGACGAAGGTTGATGTAGAGGCACGAACTGCAAGTTGGCAATGCCTGACTGATATTATAAAGTATCAATTTATCAGGAGGAAAGAAAATGAGAGGACAACAATGGAAAAGGTAGTGCTGGCAGATTATTTGGATGTGGTAGTAATAGTGATAGCCATAGTGGGCAAAGTGACAGTGGTAGTGGCATTGTGAATATTTTGGCGCCTTTGTTGGTGGTATTAATGGTGCAGAAGATGCGCGAATGAAGTTGCGGAAAACATAGCAACGACGTGAGGTAGTAGTTCCGACGAAGGTTGATGAGGTAGAAAGTTGGTAATGCCTCGACTGATATTGTAAGGTGTCAATTTATCAGGAGGAAAGAAATAAGAAGACGACGGGCTTGGATCTGGTAGTAATAGTATTGGTCGTAGTGATCATAAATACAGTGATAGTAGTATATTAAAAGTATTGTTGTCATTCTAGTGGAATTGACCGTGCCAATGTTGGAGTTTGACCGCAACATTTTAGTGATTTTATTAAACATTTCGATCACGTTTTTTGTCTAGTTCCCCTGACCCTTTGAGCAAATACTGTGTTGATCCTTTGTTTTTGCTTCTAAACTTAAATGTAGTTTCACTATCTGTGTAAGTTTTTCTTGGCCTGAGTGGGGAATGTCTGAGTAGGGAATGCCTGAGTAGGACATTAAAATAATCGTTCTCCATGTTTTCGCGACAGAACGCCGATTCTATCATTGACACGATAAAGGATTATAGCCAAAACCTTTATCAGATTTGCCTCAGATGTCAGGAGTGATCCCAGAGCCCAAGAAATGGTCCACAGATTCACATACGATAAGAAAGTGCATTCACATTTTTAACGTTGATTTGACGTTAAATAAATAAATAATATTTATAAATAGGATAAATAAATAAATTCCGTGACACCTCACACGTGACAATACATAACCGCGTCATTATTAGACTTTGTCCGCGTCGTTGTAATGACAGCGACATTCACAGTAATATTGACTGCGACATAGTGAATAATATTGAACGCGACATTGTCAGTGATATTGAACGTCACATTGTCAGTGATGTTGACCGTAACATTATCAGAGATGTTGAACGCGACATTGTCAGTGCAGTTGAACGTGACATCATCAGAGATGTTGACCGTAACATTGTCAGTGATGTTGACCGTAACATTGTCAGTGCTGTTGAACGTAATATCATCAGAGATGTTGACCGCGACATTATCAGAGATGTTGAACGTGAATCGGTGATGTTTGACGGGGCAGTGCCGACGCGGGCGGAGGCGGCATGGCGCACGGAGCTGCGGTCCCATTGTCGAGGCTAAACGCGTGCGAGAGGGAGGGTCGAGAGAGGAGGGTCGAGAGAGAGAGAGAGAGAGAGAGAGAGAGAGAGAGAGAGAGGCGGGCGGCAGCGGCTGGCGGGGCATTGTGGCGCACGTGTTACCTGTTGCGACCAGGCCCTGCGGTGGCGAGGGCACGGCGCTGTTGGTGCACAATGCCGTGCGGCCGACGCAATGTTCGCCGCTCAGGGGTATTTCGAGGCTACGAGAGCGTGGGTTCGGATCACGCGATCACTAGGGATTCTGCGTCCCATCACTTGGGTGCCTGCGAAAACATGATAAATTAAAGAATGGTGACTAACGCACGAAATTAACATATGTTACTAGCATGTTGCTACGTACTTATTAAAAAGTATGGAAAACTCGAAGGCATAAAAAAACGTAAAAAGCTACCTAGAAACGATTCAAAAAAATCACTACAAAATGAGTCCGTTGTCCAATTTTCTTGCTACGCTGTTAATGTTAATAGGTCATTAAGGATTCATGTGTTTAGAACTACGGAAAAAAGTCTATTCTTTCAATGTTATGTACGAAACCGGACAAGATCTGTATGACTTGTTAAAAATGTCTTAAAATTTTTCGGGTAGGTAAACAAACAATTCTCGACTAATCACATTCAATGGTCAAAGAGACAGCAATAACTCACATCCTTCTCATTTCTAACTCCGACATATTATTTCTCTTAATGTTGTTTTGAACTTCCCTTTCCGATACTTTCTTTGCATGTTATTTGACTTAACTTGTAAACGATTCCCTCACATCTCCCCCACTGTGGATGCTCCTTTTTATCCAACAGCCCTGCAAATAACACTGGTTTCCACTTTCCGCTGCATCGTTTCAAAGCCGCTCCCCAGCATCCGACCGTCGACCTTCGTCACCACAGCAGACCCTCCGAGCACCTCATCAGATTTCAGCAGCACACCTCCTTCCCCCCTCCCCCACTGCTCGAGGCGTCACCTTCTGCACGAGCAAGGTCATCCTCAGCGTCCCTTTATCGTCCCATCGCCTCCGCCACCGCTGTGCTCCGGGAGCTGGCGACGACGCCGAAACAATGGCGCGAAATTATCTTTATTTGGGGCACCGCCGCGCCGGTTAAATCAACGCCCGCTCCTGCAAAGTGCGCCCGGACGGGCGATGGAGACAGCAGACGACGGTGATGAGGGGTAACGGTGATGGCGCGGTCGTTATGGCGTTGACGGTACAGACGACGATTGGAGATAACTGTCTATAACGGCAAGTGATAGAAACGGTGATAACTGACACGAATGGTGCTAGGAATTGCCATTGAAATGGCAAGTGATAGAAACGGTGATAACTGATAAGAATGGTGCTAGGAATTGCCATTGAACTGGCAAGAGGAACGGCCATTGTATTACTCGCGCAAATTTTCTTGAACGATGGATTGCAGAAATGCGGGTAGAGTGAGGGCATTACTTACGAAATCGGCCAGTAGGTTTATGAAGCAGTGCCAATCTCTGAAGAATCAGTCATGCCTTCGGCAACTATCTCAATAATTTGAGTTCTAACTTTCTCAAGAGTTCGAGGTATCTCCTGTGATAGATCTTTATCTGCTTCGGTCATTTCTTAAATTTTGTGGAGAAAATAACAGACAGAAGTTTTCGTCTTCAAAAGAAAATTGTTTCTATTCCGCGCCAGTGAAGATGTGTTTTGGAATGTTGTCATCAATACTCGCTGCGAGCTTTTGTCTTCAATTGTTTATTGTGCCAGAGGGGGGAGAAGCAAGGTCATCGTTCAAGAAAAGTTGCGCGAGTAATACACGCAACATGAATGGCCTTTGGGTTAGTGGCGTTGGACTGCCATTAGGAATGACTTGGTTGGTCACAGAATGACTTTGGTTGGCCACTGGACTGGCATTAGGAATGACTATTGAACTGGCAAGACACATGACCGCTGGAGCGGCAACATGAATGGCCAGCGGACTATCTATAGTGATAGCGAAGTAACGTAACGTTCTATAATGTAACATAACGTAACATCACTTAAAGCAATGTAACATAATGCAATTAAACATAACGTAATGTATCGTATCGTATCATAATGTAACTTAACATTATACAATACAACTTAAAACTGTACAACGCAACGTAATTCCGTACAAATGCCACAGCGGGCAACGGTTATTCCCTGCAGAGGGTGATCTACGAAACGAGCTTCTATTTTTTGCGACGAAGGTTCGCACGCAAATTATTCCCTCTTCCTTAGATTTGTCAGTTTCCACGATTCCCTCCCTCAGCAAGAAGCGCTCGCCGCGTTCCCCAAGGGAGCCCTCGCCCGCGGCAGTGCGCTACCGCTCCCCCCCCCCTCCCCTCCACTCCCCCCATCCCTGCACCCACCTGCGCGCCCGGCACCGCAAGAAGCGGAGCGGCCGTAAATTAAGCTTATTTACCCGGCGTGACTTTTTTGTTTCGGCGCGGCCAGTGCTCGCCTCCAGCAGCGCCCCCGGCCTTTCGGCCTTTGGCGGCCGGCGCGGGCGGAGGTGTTGGCTGAGGGGCGCGGGGATGAGGCCAGGGAATTTCAAGCGGTGTGGCCGCTCGCGTGGATATACTACTTCATTGAGAGTCACCGTGTTTTAGTTCCATGCCGTGCCACCGGGGAAGTAACAAAACAAAATGAGAAACGATTGATTGATTAGTGATTCCGGGAGGGTCAACAGGTAAGGCCATTAAGTGCCGTAAGTGTAGTGCATGTTTTATAGCGAGATACGGCGGTGATCTTCCCCCTCTGGACTGTGAGAGTCGGCTAGAGGGGTTTTCTACAACAAGATATATGCGCCCTAGACCGGACAAGCTCTCAACTGGTGTTCCGTCGTGTGTGGTACGGTAGTGCATTTTAGTGTAAGTGTATGTAAGTAATGGGAGTGAGGATAGAACGGGAAAGGAAAGATCGTGCTCGGTTCGTGAGCCGCACGTAAGTGTATGTAAGTCACGAGTGAAATTACCACCCAAAGAGGAGCAATAGATTGGATGCGGCCTGTGATATCTTTGTGAGGGTACTTGTTCCGGCATTCGCCTGGTGTTGATCGGAGAAACCACGGAAAACTACCGATCAGGGAAGCCGGTTGTTTGAATTCTCCTCCAGACAACCGCTGAACACGGCTCAACTATCTACTTGGTAACGAAAATCCTACCATCATCGGGACTAACTTTACAACGTCCCTGATAAAGAAATGGTAATGAAAAATTTCTGCAGGGTGATATACAGTTTATAGGAATATAATACCAGAGACAGAACAACGCTTTAAATATAAGATTCTGATTAAATAATAGGAAACGTCGCTATATCTAACTTCAATTATTTGAATGCTTTGAAAATTCAAAATGCATTTAGAGTTCAAGATATCACATTTTGAAGTTTTATGAAAAGTTTGAGTAATCGAGTTTCTACGGTTTCTCTGCAAGTACCTCTTACATCTCCTCATATGCAACACAACTCTGCGGTACCAGTTGCAAATGAGAAGGTGCTTGCCGCAAGTATATTTTCAAATATCAAAACATATCAAAACAGGCCCATATCAAAACCGAGCGTCAAGCGTTGAAGGAACGGACGAATTTAATCCGCAAGCGAAGCTGGAGAGATGAGAATCAATGTAGCAGAACAATGAACTAAAGGGCGCTGAAGGAAATACTGAAGAATTCACCATGACATTGAGTGACCGCGAACTGGCGGTGGGTCGCGATGACTGGTGTCGGCGGTAGCGGGAAACAGCGGGGCGTTCCAAACAGGAGATTTTCATGAAACGAATAATAGAGCTCAGGCGAGAATACAGCAGTGCTTTCGGAGCAACGAGCGAATCGCGGTGCGAAGAGAAAGCACCCACACATCTTCATTACAATTGTTAATGAGTCCGGCCAATACCACTGAAAGTAAATCCTTGTAAAACAGTAAGAGAGAGGAAGAAAGACAAAAAAGAGAGGGGGACAAGAACAATAACGTATATTAAAATGACTTAAAATTTTATGATCTCATAAATTTCTAATCATCATCTTCCTGAAACCAGACAATTTTGTCAGTTAATCCTGTCGTGAGAACCTATACCGATTACAGCGACAAACAGAAGATCCTTTATAAAATTACGCGTTACAGCTTTTTGTTAGAAGAAAAGCACCTTCTCCCAAAGGCGAGGAAATATAAACGTGATTCTCCACGCGCCTTTCTCCCACGCTAGCCTCCCAGCCGCCACGCCCAGGCGTTTCATTCAATTTCCACGGCTCCGCGTCGCATTTACCTCCTCGGCGACGTCTGCAGCGTGCCGCGGGGG